>CM055118.1:228886499-229501105 GCA_029206835.1 Rana muscosa
GTTCTACTCGTTTGAGCCACATTCCGACCGAAGGTGGTTGTGTCCGTTTCCATTTACCTGGGATGCATGCTCTTGCTGCGTTCAGGAGGTGGCACAGAACCGATTTATTATATTGTTTAACCGGCATTTCGGTATTTTGCAATAAGAAAAAGGTCGGGTCCTCCGGTATCTCCCAGTCGCTGAATTTTTGTGCAATCCTCCGAACCTCTTTCCAAAATTTTTTTATTCTAGGGCAGGACCAGAAGATATGACCCATCGTCCCTCCTCTCCCCCCACATCGCCAACAGTTATCTGGTATACCAGGATAACATTTATTTTGTAGTTTTATGAATAATACGTTATGTATAGATTTACATTTTTGTAATAAAAGACAATATTATATAAACTGCTGTTATCATCCTCTCTGGTACTGTTATAGTCTGTTCAGCTGTTCTCTACAAATTATTGTGATCGGTTACAAAAAATGTGCGGGTAGCAAACACAAAAGGAGGTTATATTGCAGGGGAATGACAATCCTCACAAGGCACAGTTGCTAAAGCTTAAAACTATTACAAGTGTCAAGCCCAGGATACCACCTGGCAACCTCTAGAAAGGAAGAAAATATAGTCAGGCAGCGGTTAAATAGCGCAAAGTCCAGGATGACAACGGGGCCTGAAGACATCAAGTGCTGCCTCCTAAAAAGAAAATACTAAATACTAATGGAGAACCACTACTTAGGAGAGGTAAAGCTGGGAAGGGAAAAGGGCAGGTGGAAGTAAACAAAACAAAAAAGGGGGGGGGGACCCAGGAAGGTTGACCAGCCTGGCGAGGATGTCAATCAAAAGAACATGCTCTGGTTAGAGGAAGTGTAGTAGTTTAACAGAATTCAAAAAGTTGATCCAGGTGTACTACAGTTCCAGGAACTCATTCCCTAGAAGTAGGTATGGTGGTCGTTATCCAGTGTCTGGGGATCAACACATGACCTGCTAATTTTAGGAGACAAAATAATTCTTTCATCTTCACCCACGTATAACTGATAAGCTAGCTACTTCCGGGGGTTCCTACCCATTCTACTCATAACTTGGTAAGATAACTGAAAAACAGATTTCCAGGAAGGCTCGATATGGAAACAGGACTACCACAAGTGTACCAAGAAGGGGTAGATCTGGCTTCAGCCTCAGAGTCTTCACTCTCCACATTTGTCAATTCGATTTTTAAAAGAGCTAAAGGTAGATGTATGCTCATCTCTAACAGACGTCAGCATATTCTGACAGGAGGCTACCGGGTCATCCTTTACTAGGCCTTCTATACAGGAGCGGCAAACTGCTTTGCTCCATGAGGAGCTCAATTTGTTTCCGCAAACCGCAGATTTTCTTTTAGGTGGCTGCGCTTTGGCCTAGCAAGACAAAATAAATGACCCAAAATTAAAACCTAAACCACCAAACACTCACTATGATAGCAAGAGAGACACAACATAAAACACTCCAGGCTTACCTGAGAGGTGCTGGTGTTGGAGACCGCATCCACTGCCTGTGCAGGTACTGCAGAAGAAACCATCTGTCCCTCTGGTCATCCACAGCCTCTGCTGCTTCTCACCATTCAAACACCAGCAAACCAGCATCCCCTGTTCGTGCCGTTTATGGAGACAGGAACCAGCATCTCCTGCGCCCGATGATGTCATATGACCCGGAAGTGATCCTCACCGGATACTTCCTGTGGGCCAGCTTGGAGCGCAGAAGCTCCGCCCCCTCGAGCGCCGCGGCTTCCTCTTTCCCCTGCACTTACAAGTCACGCTGTCAGAGGGGAAAGGATACCACCATGCTGCCTATGCAACACGCGCTCTGGGGCCCGACATCACCGCGGTCTTGGCCCTCTCCAGGCACTGAGAACAGGGGACAGCAGTATACCAACTTCCCCAGCGGAGACTGCTTCTGGCAAAGGAAAAATGGCAGTGAAACACCCCACAAACGGCCATTAAAGTCCCTGCTCATGAGACCTAGGGGACCAGGTTCCAGGAAACATGTTACCCTCTGTCCGGAGGAAACACGAATACTGACGTGGGGCCTGGAGGACCGTCCTTTTATCTGGTGGGGGTAACGTGTTTCCTGTCCTGGTAGGAGGACCCCCAGGTCTCATGGGCTGTCCTGGAAGACGCGTAAGAGAAACAATGGTATAGTCTTATGTAATATGGCCGGGCTTCTATACCACCTGGTCAGAGTTTTAAAATTTTCCTCTTGGGCTTATTGGGCCAGATAAGATGTTGCAGCCTATCCGCTAATATTTTTGCATAAAACTTGAGGTCTACATTGATTAGGGAGATTGGTTATTGGTAGCTTCAGCACGGAGTTGGATTTTTTTGGTCTTTGGGTACTAGCGTGATATAGGCATTGGGAAAAAAATGATTCAGTTAAGGCATTAAATATAGAGTTTAAGATGGGTGCTAGGGATTCTTTAAATTGTTTTGTAAATGGCAAAAAATGTCAGGGCCCAGAATCTTGCCAGATAGTAATGATTTAATTACTAGAAGTATCTCCTCAGTGGTAAAGGGATCCACTAGCGTGTAGGCCGTCGATTAATGTAGTCTAGGTAACACTGTACATTTAATATAATTATGCAGTCGGGTAAAACCCTGGTATGGTTGTGAATATTGTAAAAGTTTAAATATTAAGCTTGGAATGCGGAAGCTATCACTTACAAGTGGACCATTCTCTGCTTGGAGTAATGGATCTTGGCAATATAGGTCCTTTGCAGATTCGACTCAGATTGATCCAGCTAGTGGCCTATTGGATTTATTCCCAAATTTGTACATAGTTCAAAGGATACAGTCTTTGTGGTTAATAAATGCTTAGTCTATTCATTTATGGAGAGTCTTATGTTTTCTGTTTGAGAGATTGAAATATCAGGGCTTTGTTAGTTTGTTTATGTTTAAGCTCTAGAGCATGGATCTTGCTTAGTCATGAAGACCCCCCTTATTATGCATTTTAACCACTTAACGACCGCTCACTGTATATATACGTCGGCACAATGGCACCGACAGGCACAATCACGTAGAGTGTACGTGATTGCCTTTGTACAGTTGGGGGGTCCGATCGGACCCCCCTTCTGTACAGTGAGTGGTCGGAATTCGTCTGGGAGCGTTCCGAGATGGGGGGGCGGCCGTTCGATTCCGGCCACCCCCCGCGATCGCTCCCGGCGAATAGAAATGCCCCCTCTGTCTGTGTAATGTTTACACAGACCGAGAAAGCAGGAGGAAGTGATGTCATCTCCTGTGCGGCGCTCACATATACCGAGCGTCGTACAAGAGAAGACACACAGGTCAGTGCACTAACACTACACTAACACCAGCACACATAGGCACATAAATCGCCACCCCAGATCACCCCCCAGTCACAGTGTCACTGATTGCAGTGACCATTTATTTACTGATCACTGCAATCAGTGACATTTGTGACTGTAAAAGTGTCACTACATTTAGTTTTAGGTCCAGTGTAGCCCCCTAACCCCCCCTAATAAAGGTTTAACCCCTTGATCACCCCCCAGATAACCCTTTCACCCCCTAGCACTGCCGTCGCTTGGCGATCATTTTTCTGATCGCTGTCTTGGCGTCGGTGATGCAGATCGGTACCCAGTAATTTTTTTTAGGTTCGCCGCAGGTTTTTATAGCGTCAGGTACCCCCATAAATTATCTAATAAAGGTTTAACCCCCTTGATCGCCCCCCAGGTAACCCTTTCAACCCCTATCACCACTGTCACTAAGCGATCATTTTTCTGATCGCTGTCTTGGCGTCGGTGATGCAGATCGGTACCCAGTAATTTTTTTTAGGTTCGCCGCAGGTTTTTATAGCGTCGGGTACCCCCCATAAATTATCTAATAAAGGTTTAACCCCCTTGATCGCCCCCCAGGTAACCCTTTCACCCCCTATCACCACTGTCGTTAAGCGATCATTTTTCTGATCGATGTCTTAGCGTCGGTGATGCAGATCGGTAGCCAGTATTTTTTTTTAGGTTTGCCGCAGGTTTTTATAGCATCAGGTACCCCCATATATTATCTAATAAAGGTTTTAACCCCCTAATTGCCCCTAGTTAACCCTTTCACCAGTAATCATCATATAAGTGTTACGGGCGACGCTGGTTAGTTAGTTTGCTTTTTATAGTGTCAGGGCACCCGCCGTATATAACCCAATAAAGGTTTAACCCCCTGATCGCCCGCCGGGTGATATCAATTAGGTTTTAGCGTCAGAGAGGGTCTGCGTCACACCCCAGGCAGCGTCAGGTTAGTGCCAGTAACGCCAACACCCACGCGTGAAGCATACACCTCCCTTAGTGGTATAGTATCTGAACAGATCAATATCTGATCTGATCAGATCTATACTAGCGTCCCCAGCAGTTTAGGGTTCCCAAAAACGCAGTGTTAGCGGGATCAGCCCAGATACCTGCTAGCACCTGCGTTTTGCCCCTCCGTCCAGCCCAGGCCACCCAAGTGCAGTATCGATCGATCACTGTCACTTGCAAAACACAACACACATAACTGCAGCGTTCGCAGAGACAGGCCTGATCCCTGCGACTCCAGTGCTGTAGGAGGTGATTTCACCACCACAGTTAAAAAAAAAAAAGCAAACATGCCGAAGCATTGGGGCAGCAGGGGCGGAGGAGCAATTTTGCTCCTAATGCCGCGTACATACGGTCGAAATTCCGACGGAGGCTTGCCCGTGGAAAAGTCCGACCATGTGTGTGCGGCATAACTTTTTTGCGGGAGGATGCCCCCATGCTTCGGCATATATAAATGGTGCATGTATGCCCATCATTAGAAGTGGGTGGATGAAGGGCGGTATTCTAATGGTGGGCATACCCACTGATCAATCTCTTTTTTCGTTCAGCCACCTGGCTGCATGAAAAAAAAAAGATTACAATACATGTCCAACAAGGACCAGCAACGTACTGGTATGTTGCTGGACTTTGAATGGTTATACCAGATTGATGCCTGCGGGTTTAGGTATCATCTTGGTATCATTCTTTTCAGCCAGCGGCCGGCTTTAATGTAAAAGCAATCCTAGTGGCTAATTAGCCTCTGGACTGCTTTTACAAGCAGTGGGAGGGAATGTCCCCCCCCCGGATATAAAAAGCGCCATTGGGAAATTGGGAAAGCATTTTATCACACCGATCTTGGTGTGGTCAGATGCTTTGAGGGCAGAGGAAAGATCTAGGGTCTAGACCCCAGTTTTTTCAAAAAAAGAGTACCTGTCACTACCTATTACTATCACAGGGGATATTTACATTCCCTGAGATAACAATAAAAATGATAAAAAAAAAAAAAATATGGAAGGAACAATTTAAAAATAAAATAAAAAAGCAAAATTAATAATATAAAAAAAAAAGCACCCCTGTCCTGCCCTGCTCTTGCCCAATGGCAAACGCAAGCGTCGGTCTGGCGTCATATGTAAACAGCAATTGCACCATGCATGTGAGGTATCACCGCAAAGGTCAGATCGAGGGCAGTAATTTTAGCAGTAGACCTCCTCTGTAAATCTAACGGGGTAACCTGTAAAGGCTTTTAAAAATGTATGTAGTTTGTCGCCAATGCGCGTTTGTGCGAAATTTTAAAGCATGTCGTGTTTGGTATCTATGTACTCGGCCTAAGATCATCTTTTTTATTTCATCAAACATTTGGGCAATATAGTGTGTTTTAGTGCATTAAAATTAAAAAAAGTGTATTTTTTCCCCAAAAAATGCGTTTGAAAAATCGCTGCACAAATACTGTGTAGAAAAAAAAATGCAACACCACCATTTTATTCTGTAGGGCCTTTGCTTTAAAAATATATATAATGTTTGGGGGTTCAACATAATTTTCCTGCAAAAAAAAAAAATGTTTTCATGTAAACAAAGTGTCAGAAAGGGCTTTGTCTTCAAGTGGTTAGAAGAGTGGATGTAAGCTTCCTAATGTTGTGTATAAAATGCCAGAACAGTTCAAAACCCCCCCAAATGACCCCATTTTGGAAAGTAGACACCCCAAGCTATATACTGAGAGGCATGTCGAGTCCATGGAATATTTTATATGTTGACACAAGTTGCGGAAAATATAATTTTTTTTTTATTTTTTTTTTATTTTTTGCACAAAGTTGTCACTAAATGATATATTGCTCAAACATGCCATGGGCATATGTGGAATTACACCCCAAAATACATTCTGTTGCTTCTCCTGAGTACGGGGATACCACATGTGTGAGACTTTTTGGGAGCCTAGCCGCGTACGGGACCCCAAAAACCAATCACCGCCTTCAGGCTTTCTAAGGGTGTAAATTTTTGATTTCACTTCTCACTGCCTATCACAGTTTCGGAGGCCATGGAATGCCCAGATGGCACAAAACCCCCCCAAATGACCCCATTTTGGAAAGTAGACACCCCAAGCTATTTGCTGAGAGGTATTGTGAGTATTTTGCAGATCTCGCTTTTTGTCACAAAGTTTTGAAAATTGAAAAAAAAAAAAGAAAAAAAAATTTCTTTCTTCATTTTCAAAAACAAATGAGAGCTGTAAAATACTCACCATGCCTCTCAGCAAACAGCTTGGGGCGTCTACTTTCCAAAATGGGGTCATTTGGGGGGGTTTTGTGCTATTTTGGCATTTTATGGCCTTCAAAACTGTGATAGGTAGTGAGGAGTGAAATCAAAAATTTGCGCCCTTAGAAATCCTGAAGGCGGTGCTTGGTTTCCAGGGTCCCGTACGTGGCTAGGCTCCTAAAAAGTCCCACACATGTGGTATCCCCGTACTCAGGAGAAGCAGCAGAATGTACTTTGGGGTGCAATTCCACATATAACCATGGCATGTGTGAGCAATATATCATTTAGTGACAACTTTTTGTAATTTTTTTTTGTCATTATTCAATCACTTGGGACAAAAAAAAAATATTCAATGGGCTCAACATGCCTCTCAGCAATTTCCTTGGGGTGTCTACTTTCCAAAATGGGGTCATTTGGGGGGGGTTTGTACTGCCCTGCCATTTTAGCACCTCAAGAAATGAGATAGGCAGTCATAAATTTAAAGCTGTGTAAATTCCAGAAAATGTACCCTAGTTTGTAAACGCTATAACTTTTGCGCAAACCGATAAATATACACTTAGACGTTTTTTTTTACTAAAGACATGTGGCCGAATACATTTTGGCCTAAATGTATGACTAAAATTGAGTTTATTCGATTTTTCTTATAACAAAAAGTAGAAAATATCATTTTTTTTCAAAATTTTCGGTCTTTTTCCGTTTATATCGCAGAGGCAATCAAATACCATTAAAAGAAAGCTCTATTTGTGGGAAGAAAAGGACGCAAATTTTGTTTGGGTACAACATTGCATGTCCGCACAATTTACAGTTAAAGCAGCGCAGTGCAAAATTCTGAATTCACGTCTGGTCCTTTAGCTACCAAATGGTCCGGGGCTTAAGTGGTTAAAGCTTCACATTTTTATCAGGGCCGCCTTTGGATTTGAGGTATAATCCCACAGGAACTCAGAGATTGTTTGAATAATAGCCGCTTCTGTCAGTTCATCTTTTAACAAAACCTTGTTGAGCCTCCAGGAAGTGAAAGGTTTGGCTTAGTGAGGGAGCTGAATGGTAAAGGGGATTGATCTGAGAAAAAAGAGCCAAGATCAAATATTGGCCAGTGGTTACAAACTCAACAAGCAATGGAAAGCTAGGAAACAATCTATTCCACTGTGGGTAGAGTGTGTTAAAGTATGACAAGTGTAATCTGTCTAATGCTGGTAGCTGAAGTTTTTTTTTTTTTTAAGTCACGTGACATTAGCGCAAAGGTTTTTCAAACCAATACAAAATCCCTGGCTGACAGCAGGGGTAAATAATTCTTTGTTAGGAGGCTGGTTAGTAACAACTCCTTAACAACCAGCATCCAATTTCCTTCACCTACCAGAAAACACAGTAGTGTCAAAATGCAACCAAGTCATACTGCATATCAATAAAAACGTGATAAAACCCACGCTAATGGTGAAAATAATATATAGTATATAGTCTCTCACAAATAGAAATACTGTTTTTTCTTTTTCTCTTATATACTTTAAAAAACAGAAAATGGTGAACTGTAGTGACTGGAGGAATATTTTTACAGTAGCCTTTTTTCTTAAAGGGGAGTTCCAGCCTTTTTTATGTTTATTAAAAGTCAGCAGCTACAAAAAGTGTAGCTGCTGGCTTTTAATAAACAGACACTTACCTGCTCCACTGTCCAGCGACGCGGCCGCCCGGAGCTTCGCTTCTCCACCCCCCTCTCCGCCGGCGCCTTCATTCATAGCGTGGGCACCCGGCCGGGACAGCTTTTCGGCGTCACGGCCAGGCACTCACTGCGCATGCGCGAGCCGCGCTCTAGAAGTGGACAGGCGATCGCCCGGGACCTGTCACGTGTCCCAGGTGATCACCTAGAGAGAGGGGCCGCCTAAGGCGATATGACGTGTCACCTAAGCGGTCCCTGGGCGGAAGTAGGGAGTGGGACAGGAAGTCCCACTCCTAACGAAGCCCCCACTCCCCCCCCCCCAAAAAAAATTACATGCCAAATGTGGCATGTAAGGGGGTGAGGAGTGCTTAAAGCGGAAGTTCCACTTTTGGGTGGAACTCCGCTATAAAAGGTGTTTTATTATTGATGTTTTCAACCTTGTCCTTTACCCTGCCTACGGTTTTTCCTATTTACACAGTGTAATAATTGAAAATTCATCAATCTTAATGAGGAAAAGATTTGTAAATGGGATTTTTTTTTTTACTTAAACTAAATGTTTATTATAATACGCATTATAAAGAAACATATTAAACATCTGCATTTTTTTCTAACTAACTGACTGACAATAAAAGGCATTTTACCTCGGAGTGAATGCATCAAGAAGCCACGCAGTAATGCTTGTTCCTGGAAGACAGTTCTGCTGTCCCTTTCCACTGCGGTCTCATCATACATCTTTTTCCTAAACCAAAAAACAGGATAAGCTGGGAGGTAATTTTACTAGTGATAGTAATGAGAATAGATTTATTTTTACAGTTCCCACTGGACATTTCACTAAAACAGTAATGGCCCATTCAGACCTATCCAGTCACACATTAAGTTGCAAGTTAATACAAGTAGTATGAGGGCCACCTATCCATTTGAACGGGGTGCCAACACTCCACAACAGTTCTAAAATTGCCTTGTGCATGGTAAAGCAGACATGTCTATTTAGAATGAATGCACTAACATGTATTGCATGTGTTAACACAATGCATAGGTGTGAATGGGCCCTACAGATTTCCAGCTGCAGTTAACATAGATCACCTTATTGCAGCCTCTGTGATTAGGCTCCCATGCAGGCTCACTAGATACAAGTATTAAAGTGAATCTGTCTCGAGAGAAATACTGTTATACTGACCCATTGACTTGAATACTTTGACTGCATGTTTGACAGTATTTAAAAGGGTAAGAGTACTTTCAAACCAAGGTGGCCTAGCCTATCACATCACTGTAAGTGCCCATTTACAGACACTTAACTAGTGCTGGCAGGCCTGTCTTGCTGAAGACACAACAAATCTGTGCTCCAGAACCTCTTTCACTTTGCCCTGTGCAGCTCTATTATTTTGTATGGAGTCAGTAGCACACCTTTTCACACCTGTGAAAAAAAAAAAAAACAGAGTGCAAGGTATAAAACAAAGAAACGTCCATCTGGTGTCTATAAATCAGCCATCATTTTAAACCACTAATCATACTTTTAAAGAGAGTCTGTTGTCAGACTATCTATTTCTACAACAATCTTCCAACAAAATGTTATTGGGATTTTTGGTTTACAACCCCAATTCTAAAAAAGTTGGGACGCTCTGTAAAGTCTACATAAAAACAGAATGCAACTATTTGCAAATCTCATAAACCCGTATTTTATTCACAATAGAAAACATATCAAATGTTTAAACAAACTATTTTAAGAAAAAAATAGAAAATTTAGAAATGGATCCAGATGTCTTTTGCAGGGCAGGGCCTTGCAAATTTCAGCAGGACAACGCTAAACTGCTCATTACATCTATGACAACAGCACGGCTTTAGCATGGCTTTGTAGTAGATAAGTAGAAGGGTTCAGGTGCTTAACTGGCCTACCTGTGGTCCAGACCTTTAACCAAATGAGAATAGTTGGCTCATTTTAAAATTTAAAATATGCCAAAGATGACCCAGGACTGTTGAGCAGTTAGAATCCTATATTAGGCAAGAATATGACAAGATTCTACTCCCAAAACTCCAGCAACTGGTCTCCTCGGTTCCCAGACATTTACAAAATGTTGGTAAAGGAAGAGGGGATCCTATACCATGGTAAACATGGCCATATCCCAACTTTTGAGACGTGTTGCTGCCCCCAATCTCAAAATTACCTTCTTTTTTTTCTTAAAATGGTACATTTTCTTAGTTTAAACATTTGATATGCTTTAAATTTTTTATTGTGAATGGTTTAGGAGATTTGCAAATCAGTGCATCAGTGCATGCTATTTTATGTAGATTTTACACATGGTCCCAACTGTTTGGAACTTGGGGTTGTACCTGTAAAGTCCTTTTCTTGGAGTACATCACGGGACACAGGGTATCTTGATATCTATTACAATAGAGTTATGCTGCCACCTTCAAGCGATAGGACGCTGTCATAAAAAAAAAAAAGACAGGAAATCCCCTCCCAGACATAACACCACCTCAGCTAGGCCTAGCTTTTGTTCTTAAAGTGGTTGTAAACCCTCCCCCAGAAGTTACACCTACAGGTAAGCCTAGATTAAGGCTTACCTGTAGGTGTTTGCAATATCTCCTAAACCTTCACGGTTTAGGAGATATTTGCCAAAAAGGTATACGGCGCATGCGCGCCGTAGACCACAGTGCAGGCGCAGTGAAAATCCCATTCATAAAACTGGCAACACCGGTTTTGAGAGCTCCCGTGCGCAGTGACGTCTTCGCCGCTCCAGCCAATCACAGCGCTGGAGCGGCGATACCCGGAAGTAACCTTCCGGAGAGATGACTGCGGCCGGAGGGGGAGACGTGGACGGCTTGGGGGGCTTCGATCTAAGGTAAGTACTGCATAATGAGCTAGTATGCTAGTCATACTAGCTCATTATGGCTTTGTCTTGCAGGTGGTTAGTTGTAAAAAAAAAAAAATTGGGGTTTACAACCACTTTAGAAAAGCCATTAACAAAAGAAGAGGGTGGGATCCCAGTTTCCTGTGATGTGCTCCAAGAAAAGGATTTTAAAAGTGAACCAAAAGTCCCATTTTCTTTATCGTACATCTGAAGACACAGGGTATCTTCATATCCATTATGACAGGGATGTTCTAAAGCACTGAATATGAGGGGAGGGCAACATAGCAACAAGCCAAGAACCCAAACAATGAAACCAGGACAGGTTAGAACCCCACACAGCAAACTGCAGGACTTTCTGACCACAGGTCGCATCCTCAGAGTCTCAAACCATCACTTGGTAAAACTTTGTAAAAGTATGAACCGAAGACCAGGGGGCAGCCTTACAAACTCAAGCTACTGAAGCCTGATGTCAAATAGCCCAGGAAGCACTAAACCTCCTAGTAGAATGAGCCATCCCCAAGAAAGGTGGAACTTTGGAACTCTTTAACCACTTCCGGACCGCCGCACGACTATATACGTCGGCACTTTAAAGCGGAGCTCCGCCGAAAAAAAAAATATTAAAAGCCAGCAGCTACAGCAGCTGCTGGCTTTTAATATTTGGACACTTACCTGTCCTGGAGTCCAGCGACGTCCGCAGCAGAGGACGAGCGATCGCTCGTCACTCTGCTGCTCCCTCCGCCATCCTCGCTGAGGGAACCAGGAAGTGAAGCCCTGCGGCTTCATGCCCGGTTCCCTACGGCGCATGCGCGAGTCGCGCTGCGCCGTTCTGATTCGTCCTCCTGTGTTCTGGGAGCCGAGTGTCTCCCAGAACACTACAGGAAGTCTGGGGGAAGTGACGTCACTCCCGCAGATTCCCGGAGAGAGGACTCCCGGATGTGGGTGAAAATACCTGTCTTAGACAGGTATCTTCACCCCCCTCCCCCCTGAAAGGTGTCAATTGTGACACCGGAGGGGGGGAGGAATCCAATTAGCATAAGTGTAAAATTAGGGTGGAGCTCCACTTTAAAGAGGGTAATCTCTGTTATGGCAGCAGCTAGCTGCCATAACCCAGATATCCTTTTCTTCAGCCGGCGGTCCGATTTCCGGTAATGGTGGTCTCTGCGGCAGATTCGCCACGAGATCACCGTTATTGGCGGCAGAAGAGGCCCCCCTCCGCCACTCTCCCGTGCCCTCCGCTGCTTACCGGAGTGGTCGGTAGCGGCGGAGGCAATCGGGGTCCTCTCTCCTGCTTGGTATGGATACGAGTGAGGGGAAGATGGCCCCCACTATCTCCATATCATAACAGGGAGGAAGCGACGTCAAAACGTTACTTCCGCCCATAGCTCTTAAAGGGCCATGTTTTTTTTTTTTTTCTCATTTTTTTCAAATGACAATTTTTTTTTTATTATTGCATTTTAGTGTAAATATAAGATCTGAGGTCTTTTTGACCCCAGATCTCATATTTAAGACGACCTGTCATGCTTTTTTCTATTACAAGGGATGTTTACATTCCTTGTATTAGGAATAAAAGTGATTTTTTTTTTTTTTTTTAAAGAACAGTGTATAAAAGAAAAAGGTAAAATAAATATGAAAAAAAAATTTTTTTTTACATTTTATTTTTTTTAAACGTGCCCGCCCTGCCAAACTTGCGTGCAGAAACGAACGCATATGTGAGCAGCACCTGCATATGAAAAAAAAAATCATAGTTTGTAGACGTGATAACTTTTGCGCATTTTTTTTTTACCAAAAACATGTAGAAGAATATATATCGGCCTAAACTGATGAATAAATGTGTTTTTCTATTTTTTGGATATGTATTATAGCAAAAAGTAAAAAAAAAAAAAATTTTTTTTTTTTCAAAATTGTCTTTGTTTAGAGACCCTGTCACCAACTTAGATAATTGCAGGTAATAGCACAGAAATATTGACTATTTTAAATGATTACTTGCTGTGGTTTTCCCCTCCATAAACAAACTATTTTTATTCACTTGCAATGTGCCTTTATACTTGCTATGAGATTTGACCACTCCAGGAAGAGTCGATTCTCTAGGACAGCCACACTTTCCCCTCCCTCCTGCCCCGTCACAACCCTTTACTCCTTTTGAGAGTGTCCAATTACTTTCTGTGCTGACTCTTCTCTTTCTCCCCTCACCTTCTATGTAACCTTCAGACCTAAATAAGTCAACCTCTGGGATGGGACTAAGGCTAACTTCAGAAAATTCAGAACCCATCCACACCAGAGTTTGCACCATTCAAGTCACATGGAGTTCCAAAAGTGGAGCAGACTGCTCCCTCAAAAGCAAATTGTCCATGTAACGTATGACTGGAATACCCTGATCTTTTAGGAGTCCTAAGACCAAGGCTACCACCTTGCCGAATACTCTGGGAGCAGTGAACAGGCCAAAAAAGACAGGTCCACAAATTTAAAGTGATGGTGTACAGCAAATCCTAGGAACCATTGGTGAGGTGGGAGTATTAGGATGTGCAGATAATCATCCTTGATTTCCACAAATGTCAGAAAATGTCCCTGCTTGAGAGAGGCAACCAGCAAACAAATTCCATTTGCAACATCTGCACTCAGAGAAGCTTATAGAGTCTCTTGAGATCCGGGTGGGACAGACATCATTGGGTTTCGGAACCGTGAATAGGTTTGAGTAGAAACCTTTCACTCTCATGAACCAGAACAATCACTCCCTAAGATATCTTTTGATTTAGTATCCAAAATAAGACAGTCCTTCTGTTGAGATTTAAAGAAACAGGGGGAGAAAGCTCTGAAATTCCAGCTTGTAGCCTTGAGCCATTATGTTGCAGACCCATGTCAAATGTTCATGCAGGCCTGCAAACATTTCCCCTATATGAATGTGTGATGATGCCCCTTCATTATAAGAAGGATTTGTACCCTGCTTTAGAGGGCTCTAGAGTCCATGTCTTCTTGCAAACCTAGGACTGGGGCTTTGAGCCCGAAGCTTGTAGATAGCGAAAGGAATGTTATTTTGGAAGTAGAAAGCGTGGCAGGCTTTTGTATCATGAGCTTTGACTTCTCTCTTCGCCCAGAGTCACCTTTTGGATGTAATCATCCAAAGCAGGACCGGACAAACACTGACCTTGAAAAAGTAAGCAGTCAACCTGTTTGTTATATGGTAACTCCGTTGACCAACATTTCAGCCATAAAATTCTGCACGTTTTCACTGACAAGAGGCTCAGATGAGAGAGCTGTTGAATGCAGTCCGTTAAGGCCTCTATTGAGAACCTAAGGGGACAAGGAAAATACTCCAAGTATCTGCCCAAGTCTCTCAACATCCAATGAGCCCAGACCTTGAGGCTTTGACACACTCCTACAGCCAAAACTGCAGACTGTAAGGCTGCTCCTACAAGAGCAAAAGAGGCGTTGATAATAAGGCCTTAAGATGTTTGTCCAATGCATCCTAAAATACCGCAAGAGTCTTATTAAGATAGGATACTGTCATTTTCACCGCAGGCATCCATTCCTTAGTGAACTCACTTCCTCTTAAATATTGTTGAGCAAATCATTTTGACAGAATGACCATCATTTCAGGGTAAGCCCACTGAGTAAATCACATCCTATAAATGGGAGGATGTACAGGGAAAAATTGGGGCTGTTGTGACAGGCCCCATGATCCCAATAGCATGACCTTTAGGACTGGGGACTTGGGATTCAGTCATTTTTATTTGGTATGGACCACTTTCACAAGAAATTCAATGAAAGCCTTCTGGGTCTGAGGCAAAACTTGGCCCTAAAATTCCTCAGGAGTAGATCCTTCTGAAAAGGAATGCTCCTTTTCTTCTGGAAAAGTTGCTTTCCCTTTGTCCTCTCACGGTTCTTTGGCAAGCTGCGCCTATGTTGATAAGGAGGAAGAAGGGGAATGAGAACATTTCTGCTTGCAACCAAGACGGTCTAATCTAAAAAGGATCCCGTAATGCTGGTGTTGTAGCCCATTGAGAGCAGACGAATATTCCTCCCTTGACACAAAATAACTAACTGACCCCCCCAGGGGGTATAATGCAAGAGGAGCTGCACCCAGGTCCCTCCAAACTTCCTCCAGGTGTCCTTCCTGTATTCCCATGCAAATGGGAGCAGGGAGAAGTACTTCTCCCCCTTTCGCAATATGGAGCTCAGGGTGGATAAGACATTTAAAACTGCAACCAAAAGAAGGGGGAACACAAAACACTAAGGGCCAGCATACAAGGGGGACCCCCCACCACCCTCCTTGGTACCAGCAAGCGTAGGGCTATCACTGGGGCGCTCACTAAAACTTGCTGTAAGTTCCAAATTTCACTAATAGGCTTTTACCACATGGGCCTTTGGGGACAGGACTTTCCGTGTAATATATATACTTGCACAGGGTCTCATTATGCATGGTATGGTGCCAGATGGCAAAGTTACAAGTAGCCAACCGCTGTAAGCAACCAATCTGGATAAGCCAGTCTCCTAATCCCAGATAGAATCTTGAGAAAGACTAGATACAATTATGCAGAGACTGCACAGACAAGACCATCACCCAAGACATAAATAAAAACTGAAGCTATGCCAAGCTGGGAGGGGCTATGTCTGGAAAGGGATTATCTGTCCCCAAAAGACAGAGTTGTCACTGAAATGGTACTCTAAAGTATTCCAGTTTGCTCCTCCCTAGCCAGCTACATAAAAAGGTTACATAGGAGGGGAGAAAAAGAAGAGTCAGCACATAAAGTAATTGGACACTCTCAAAGGAGTAAAGGGTTGTGACGGGGCAGGAGGGAGGGGAAAGTGTGGCTGTCCTAAAGAATTGAATCTTCCTGGAGTGGTCAAATCCCATTGCAAGTATAAAGGCACATTGCAAGAAGAAGAAAAATTGTTTATGGAGTGGAAAACCACAGCAAGTAATCATTTAAAATAGTCAATATTTCTGTGCTATTCCCTGCAATTATCCAAGTTGGTGACAGGGGGGCCGATTTACAAAACGTTTGCGCCATGAGTATTGGCGCATCTGCGTGCGCAATGGCTGTTTTGGTATTTACAAAACATTAGCGCCTGTAGCGCAGCCCTATTTCCCATTTACTATAGTGTTGTCGGCGGACGGGAGGAGGCGCTCAGTGCGCTACTAGGGACCTGGCGCACAGCATGTTAAAATATAAATATAAAGAAGTTGGAAGTGAGAATATAATGGGGGTGATGTGAGGAAGTGTGGGGACACCTGCCCAAATAACAAACATGGCCAAAATTGAGTGATAAAGTAACTTTTTCAAAACCAGCCCGCTGCGCCGGCAAGTACGATTCGAGCTGCGGGAGGTTTTTTTGAGCTCAGCACGGGAATTTCATTGGTTCAAATGCGCTAAGGCACTGCGCCGGCAAAATCTTAGTAAATGTCAAGTCACGTAACTCAATTTGCATAAGTTGAACAGGCGCAGCTCTGAACTTTGCATTGCGCCAGCAAAATGACATTTCTAAAGGGAAAAAAAGGCATTTAAAAGCAGCCGCGGCTGTAATGAATTGTCGGCTCCCGGCAATATAGAGAAAAGTCATAGCAAGTCTTTGCTAACCAAAAAAAAAAGCGTGGGGGTTCCCCCAAATTCCATAACCAGGCCCTTCAGGTCTGGAATGGATATTAAGGGGAACCCCGCTGCAAATTTAAAAACAAAAAGGACGTGGGGTTCCCCCCAAATATCCATACCAGGCCCTTATCCGAGCACATAACCTGGCCGGCCGCAGGGGAAAAGGGGGGGACGAGAGCGCCCCCCCCCTCCCTCCTGAACCATACCAGTCCACATGCCTTCAACATGGGGAGGATGTCCCCATGTTGATGGGGACAAGGGCCTCATCCCCACAACCCTTGCCCGGTGGCTGTGGGGGTCTGCGGGCGGGGGGCTTATCGGAATCTGGAAGCCCCCTTTAACAAAGGGGACCACCAGATCCCGCCCCCCCCATGTGAATTGGTAAGGGGTAATGTACCCCTACCATTTCACAAGGAAAGTGTCAAAAAATGTAAAAAATGACAAGAGCCGGTTTTAGACAATTCCTTTATTAAGGTCTTCTCTTTTCTTCCTTCTTCTTCCATCTTCTTCTTTTCTCCATTCGGGTTTCTTCCTCTTCATCTTCATCTTCCTTCTTCTTTCGGTCTTCTCGTCCGCATCTTGCTCCGGCGTCTTCCCTTCTTTCTTGTTTGGCCGCTCCGTTTGAATTGGAGGTTCCCGCTGTGCGACGCCTCAGTTCCCCACTTGGTCCGCTGCCCCCCGGTGGCTCCGCCCCCCTCTGACACCACGGGGAAAGTCCCCGTGAAATCCATGTGCGTCAGAGGGGGGCGGGGTCATCGGGTGTAAGCGGACCCGATGGGGAACTGAAGAACTGAAGTGTCGCACAGCGGGAACCTCCAATTCAAACGGAGCGGCCGGAGAAGGAAGAAGGGAAGACGCCGGAGCAAGATGCGGATGAGAAGACCGAAGGAAGATGAAGATGAGGATGAAGATAAAGATGAAGAGGAAGATGAAGGAAGAAACCCGAATGGAGAAAAGAAGAAGATGGAAGAAGAAGATGGAAGAAGATGGAAGAAGGAAGAAGAAGATGGAAGAAAGGAGAAGACATTAATAAAGGAATTGTCAAAAACCGGCTCGTCATTTTTTACATTTTTGACACTTTCCTTGTGAAATGGTAGGGGTACATTTGTACCCCATTACCATTTCACACAGGGGGGGCAGGATCTGGGGGTCCCCTTTGTTAAAGGGGTCTTCCAGATTCCGATAAGCCCCCCGCCCGCAGACCCCCACAACCACCGGGCAAGGGTTGTGGGGATGAAGCCCTTGTCCCCATCAACATGGGGACATCCTCCCCATGTTGAGGGCATGTGGCCTGGTATGGTTCAGGAGGGAGGGGGGGCGCTCTCGTCCCCCCTTTTCCCCTGCGGCCGGCCAGGTTATGTGCTCGGATAAGGGTCTGGTGTGGATTTTTGGGGGGACTCCACGCCATTTTTTTTTACATTTGGGGTGGAGTTCCCCTTAAAATCCATGCCAGATCTGAAGGGCCTGGTATGGATATTTGGGGGGAACCCCACATCATTTTTTTTTAAAATTTGCAGCGGGTTCCCCTTAATATCCATTCCAGACCTGAAGGGCCTGGTTATGGAATTTGGGGGAACCCCCACGCTTTTTTTTTTTGTGTAATCAAAGACTTTCAATGACTTTTATCTGTATTGACGGGAACCAGCAATTCATTACAGCCGCAAGGACTTTTAAATTACTATTATTTTACTTTAGAAATGTCATTTTTCTCTCCAACTGTTATAAACATGGAAAACATGTGCTACTTTACAGGCATACTATAGACAACCCCCGGGTATGAAATTTAGGGCCAGTTCACACCGGATGCAGTGCAGTGCGTTTTTTTGATGCATGAAAAACGCAAAGAAAGTTGATCACATTAATGCCAATGGCATAGTTCACACCACTGCAGTCCGTTCCAGTGCATTTCAGAAAGCAAAAAAAAAAATTGGTCATGCTGCATTTTTTAGGTACAGAACTGTACTGGACCGCAGTAAAACTCATCAAAAACGCAACGGAACGTACCAAAAATGCACTGGAATGCACCGGAACGCACCTAAATGCACCCAAGACGCACTGCAACACACTTGTCCTAAGTGAAAAGAGGGGGAAAAAAAACACTGGACTGCATCAAAAATGCACTGGAATGTGTCAAAAACGCGCATGCAGAAAAGCACCTGGAACGCACCCAGACTGCGTTTCTATGGTGTGAACTAGGGCCAGTTCACACCATAGAAACACAATCCGGATGCGTTCCAGGTGCTTTTCTGCATGCACGTTTTTCATGCGTTCCAGTGCATTTTTGGTACGTTTTTGATGCAGTCCAGTGCTTTTTTTTCACCCCTCTTTTTTATTAACCATAGATAAGGACAAGTGTGTTTCAGTGCGTTTTTGGTGCATTTAGGTGTGTTCCTGTGCGTTCCAGTGCGTTTTGATGCGTTCCAGTACAGTCCAGTGCAGGTAAAATGCAGCATGTTCTACTTTTTTGGTGGAACTGGAACGCACTGGATCAAACACTGCCATTTAGAACCATATAACCAACTTTCCATGCATTTTGGATGCATAAAAAACGCAATGCACTGCATGTGGTGTGAAATGGCCCTTAAGCAATTTGGCATATTTAAAGGCACTTCTTGTTTTGTTTTTGGTGTTTTTCAAATTGGTGACATTGATATATGTCCCTTAGGGTGGGACCTGGGCCCCCATTTTAAGGCCAATAACTAGAAGATAAGCCAGCCAAGTGGGGACTAGCAAAATTAACAAGTCAGTTCCCATAGACTGCAATGGCATCTGTTGGTGGGGGGGGAGGGGTGATTGTCCCATCTCTAATTTTGTAGCATGCTGGATGATGTGCTTAACTTTGGACGGGGGAAGGGGGGGGGTTATTTTTTGCTAGCTGCATTGGTGTTGTTCTGCACATGCCCAGCCAGTTCGTTTTTTTTTTTTGGGTGCTTTTTGTGTGTGAACAGCGCCTGGATATTTCTGGGCATGCTCACTCAGAGTATTTTGATGGGTTAGTAATTGAAGGACATCCTTAACAGGTGTACCCACTTTGAATTTCAGTCTCTACATTGGGAGAACTTGCATTTTGGGTGTTTCATGGACTGTGCAAGTGTTTTCAATTGCCTCATTAGCTCACAAACCTATGTTATATAAAGCTCACAAGGAGCATTCGTTCGCTTGCCCTGAGAAGAGGCAAGTGTGTGTGTGGGGGCAAAATGTACATGTTGGTGTCCTTATCGAGTTTGTAACACATGTATTTTATTTGTTAGGTCTTTGCAAAACAGGTGTTTGGTTTATTTTGTGGATTGTATATTTTTTGTGTGGGGGAAATGTTCCCCTGAAATAATTCTGATGTTGTTAATGTGTGTCGTTTGTTCACTTTTATTTAATTGTCTGCTGCCTTTTTTTTTTTTTTGGCCAAAAATTTCTCAAGATGTTGAGTCTAACTGTTTCAAATTGACCTTCATGTTTTTTATTTTGCCTTCCCTTTTATTTTGTTGACCAATAAAATTTGATGCAAAGTTTTGATGTTTGTTTTGTGTTTTCTTTGCAACAAATGTGACAGCTGATTGGCATGTCAAAACAAAACTGGTGTGATTTGTCTAATATGGTGCCTTCATGCTAGCATATGCATGTATTGTGTGCTGCCATGGAAAGTCACCAGGAAATTAAATACAGAGCGGTAAGTATTACATTTTCCTTTTTTACTGCAGTGGTTCTCAGCCTCAGTCCTCAAGTACCCCCAACAGGACATGTTTTGTGAATTTATCTCATCGAGAATTGCTGTCCAAAAATCAAAACCATTGACTGTGATTTAAAACACATGTGCAAGATGAAGGAAAACCTGCAAACATGGCCTGTTGGGGGTACTTGAGAAGCACTGATTTAGAGCACTGCACTTAAAAATAGCTCAAGGCAATACAATTCTAATTGTGGGCAGTTTGAGGGAAACAAAGTAAGTGTTAGAACCCCTGCGTGTGTTTTTTTTTTTTTTTTTTTGTAGTTTGGCCTTTGTGTCTCCTTTTCTTAAAATTGGCTTCACTTCTTGTCACACAGCTAAACAGGAAGTGAAGGTAAAACCCTACCAATGTCTTTTCTTGGGGACACACAGATCAATCTAACTAGTGTCCCCATTGAGCAAATTGCACTCTAGCACTTTGTTGTGTACACCCCAAATCAATGTATAGTTTGGGGTTTAGTAAAGACAAATCTACTCTGCAGTAAAAGTGTAGCTGCTTAAATTTGTGGGAAAGTACTGGTGATTGGCTGTTCCAATCATGTAAAAGCAAAGATGGTGTATTTTTTTGGCTTGCATGTCCCCCTCAGATATACAGCAAGTGCACTTGTAGTGCAAAGTAGATTTGCCTTTAGTAAATAAACCCCAAAGTCCAAAATACCTAATAATTTGGGGTGTACCCCGCAATATGCTGGAGTGCAATGTGCATAATGGGGAAAGAATTTAGACTGACCTGTGTGTCCCCAAGGAAAGAGATTGTTAGGGATTTTCCCTCACTTCCTGTGTGGCTATGTGACAGGAAGTGAATTATTTGGAAGGATAAAGTGGCCAAATTATTTAGTTTAACTTTTCAAAGACTCATTCCTAAGTTGAATTGTGATGCATGTCAATGGCCCATTTAGACCCTCTTTAATCACTTGAGATCAGCGCTATAACTGATCGACGGCCACAGCATGGTCCTCAATGGCCGGGAGTCCGTCAAACGTCCTCCCCTTTGCGCGCGCTGTGGTCAGAGTCACTGAGACTCAGGTGATGACAGATCCGAGTAAGGGGCCCGATCCCTGCCCTTTACCATGTGATCAGCTGTCAGCAAATGACAGCTGATCACGTGATGTAAACAAAAGCTGGGTAATGGTTTTTGTTTTCTCCTTGTGATGACAGCGTGAGCATAAAAAAAAGGCAATCACCGGCTTATGTGCAAGGGACATGGGGCCGGAAGAGGCAATTCTGCATCATCTGTGACAATTAATAGCCCCTGCCAGTGCCACCTATCAATGCCCACCACTGGTGCCAATCAGTGGCACCTAGCAGTGCTGCCTATCAGTACCCATCACTGCCAACTATCATTGCCACCTAGCAGTGCCACTTCTCACTGCCCACCAGTGCCAAATAGCAATGCCACCTCTCAGTGCCCACCCTTGCCACCTTATCGGTGCCCATCAGTGTACATCAATGAAGAAGAAAAATTACCTTTTTTAAAAATATTAACCAGTTTCCTACCGCCCACCGTCAAATGACATCCTTGGCTTTGGGCGGTGACATCTGAATGATACCTGCAGTTGCAGGCATCATTCAGATATTCTTTTCAGCCGGCGATTCTGTGCACAATAAAAATGATCATAGTGGCAGTTCCGCCGCTTGATTGTTCTTATAGGCGGGGGAGGGGACGTTTCCCCCCCCCTCTTGCTGCCATCCGGTGCTTCTCCAAGCTCTCCCGTGCCATCTGGGGCTCGGAGACCGATTTTTGAGATGACTGGTGACCATATGGTCACCAGTCATCTCTATGACCGTCGGAGGCGCAGGCACGACGTTATGACATCACGCCGTGTTCCCATATGTTAACCAAGCCGTGATCTCGGCTGTCAGCATGAGATTGGTGATTTTTTTGGACCAATATCATGCTTTCCAGCCTGGAGGAGAGATGCGGGGTCTTATTGACCCCGCATCTCTCCATAAAGAGGACCTGTCACGCACATTCCTATTACAAGGGATGTTTACATTCCTTGTAATAGGAATAAAAGTGATCCAAAAAAATAAAAAAAGAGTAAGAAGTACAAAAAAGTAAAAAAACAAAATAAAAAAAATAAGCAAAAATAAGAAAAAACGCCCATGTCCCCGGTAGCTCGCGCTCAGAAGCGAACACACACGTAAGTCCCGCCCACATATGTAAACGCCGGTCAAACCACACATGTAAGTTATTGCTGCGTGCGTTAGAACGAGTGCAACAATTCTAGCACTAGACCTCCTCTGTAATGCCAAAATGGTAATGTGTAAAAATTTTAAAGCATCGCCTAGGGAGATTTTTAATTACTGAAGTTTGGTGTCATGCCATGAGTGTGCGCAATTTTAAAGCGTGACGTGTTAGGTATCTATTTACTCAGCATAACAACATCTTTCACATTATACCAAAAAAATGTCCGTAACTTTACTGTTTTGTAATATTTTTAGCAAACAAAAGGCGTTTGAAAATTTATTGCGCAAATACCGAGTGAGATAAAAATTTGCAATGGCTGCCATCTTATTCCCTAGGGTGTCTGCTCCAAAAACATATATAATGTTTGGTGTTTAGAAGTAATTTTATAGCCATAAATTTATGATTTTTACATGAAGGAGAGAAGTGCCAGAATAGGCCCAGTGCTGAATTGGGTAAAATATCCTTTTTTTTTTTTAACTCGGTCTTTTGTATTTATAGAAAAAAAATAAAACACAAAGGTGATCAAATAGCACCAAAAGCAAGCTCTATTTGTGTGCCAACAAATAAAACATTTTCATTGGGTTACAGTGTTGTATGAGCGCGCAATTGTCATTGAAAGTGCATCAGCGCTGAAATGTGAAACTTGGTCTGGGCAGTGCGCAAGTGGTTAATATAAGGCTACATGCACACGGACGTTTTTCAAGCCGCTTGTTTGAGCGTTTTTTGCAGCTTAAAAACATCTCTCCATGTTAGCCTATGGCCTCATGGCCACCATGGCGTTTTTGAGCTGAAAATGGCATAGGCGTTTTTAGGCCCCATGTAGACGGGACGCTGGTGCAAAGTGTTCTGAACTAAGGTTGAAAGTGGCATTTAGGAAGGCGCGCTTTGTGGCGTTTGCATGCCGTGTTTTACCACATTTGCGTGTATATGATAAGGAGCCGCCCTAAGCTCCAAAAACAGTATTATTTACGATTTTAGCTATTTAGTGAGACCAGAGTGATATCAGCAGCTGAGAGCAGCAGTGTAGTTGTATTTAGCGTGTCACTTGCCACAAGTTGTGGATTGTCCACTTGCCACGTCAGCTGCCCCAAGTTGTGGATTGTCCACAATGCAATGGAAGCAATTTCATTATATATATATATATATATATTTTTTTTTTTTTTGGTTTTTCCTCATTTGCCATAAATTTGGAGTTTATCAATGTAAAAAAATAGGTCACCTTTAAAAACGCTTCTAAACTAAAATGCGGCTAAACGCTGGTACCGCGTCTGAAACGTGGAAATCTTTGGCGTCTGAAGGCATTTTGAGGGTTTGTGAAAAACGATTTTAAAACGCAACTGCAGATTTTTTTTGCCAGGCCAAAAACAGTGTTTTGGATGTAATAGAATTCAATGGACCCGCATCCAAAACGCAAGTACCGGAATTTTGCGGCGATTTTTTGTTTTACCTGTTTATAGCTGGTTGTTAAAGGAAATGTAAAAAAAAAAAAAAAAAACGGATAAAAAAAAAAAAAAAAAAAAAACTGGCTTGGGGGTCCCCCCAGAATCCATACCAGGAACTTCAGGTCTGGCATGTATTTTAAGGGGAACCCCGCGCCAAAAACCAAAAAAATTTGCGTGGGGTTCCCTAAAAATACACACCAGACCCTTTATCCGAGCACTCAACCTGGCAGGCCGCAGGGGAAAAGGGGGGGGATGAGAGAGCGCCCCCCCCCTCCCTCCTGAACCGTACCAGGCCGCGTGCCCTCAACATGGGGGGTTTGGTGCTTCGGGGGTTCTCGCCGTCTTCTTCCGACTTCGGGGGTCTTTCTGCCGGGCCCCCGCTATCTTCTGCTAGCTCTTTTGCTAGCGGGGGTTCCGGGCTTCCTCGCCGTCTTCTTCCGACTTCGGGGGTCTCTTGTTCTGTTCTCCGGTTCTTCTCCGGTGTCTTCTCCACGATCTCCGGTTCTTTCTGCCTTCTGCCGGGCGCCCCGCTATCTTCTCGCAGCTCTTTTGCTAGCGGGGGCCGGTCTTCTTCGTCGCCTTCTTCCCTCTTCTCTTCGCCCGATGTTGCCTTTGTCGCTGTCCACCGCTGCAATGATCTGTCCGAGCAGCGGTGCCACTTTTATTGGCATGGGGCGTGGTCACCGGGTGATGCCACCGCTGACCCCGCCCCCGTATGATGTCACAGTCCCGGGGAATGATGGGACTGTGACGTGAAACGGGGGCGGGGTCAGCGGTGGCATCACCCGGTGACCACGCCCCATGCCAATAAAAGTGGCACCGCTGCTCAGACAGATCATTGCGGTGGACAGCTACGAGGCAACATCAGGCGAAGAGAAGAGGGAAGAAGGCGACGAAGAAGCCCGGGGCCCCGCTAGCAAAAGAGCTGCGAGAAGATAGCGGGGCGCCCGGCAGAAAGAACCGGAGATTGTGGAGAAGACACCGGAGAAGAACCGGAGAACAGAACAAGAGACCCCCGAAGTCGGAAGAAGACGGCGAGGAAGCCCGGGACCCCCGCTAGCAAAAGAGCTAGCAGAAGATAGCGGGGGCCCTGGCAGAAAGACCCCCGAAGTCGGAAGAAGACCCCCAGGGCTGCCCAATAAATTACTTTTCAAACCTGTGTTGTCTTATTTTATTGACTTATTTTGCCACCAGGTGAATGGGTAGGGGTACGATGTACCCCATACTCATTCACATAGGGTGGGGGGCCGGCATCTGGGGGCCCTCTTTATAAAGGGGGCGCCCGGATTCCGAAAAGCCCCCCGCCCGCATACCCCGACAACCAACGGCCAGGGTTGTCGGGAAGAGGCCCTTGTCCCCATCAACATGGGGGCAGGGTGCTTTGGGGTGGGGGGGCCGCAGGTCGCCCCCCTGCCCCGAAGCACCAAACCCCCCATGTTGAGGGCATGCGGCCTGGTACGGTTCAGGAGGGAGGGGGGCCGCTCTCTCGTCCCCCCCTTTTCCCCTGCGGCCTGCCAGGTTGCGTGCTTGGATAAGGGTCTGGTTTGGATTTTGGGGGGGACCCCCACGCCGTTTTTCGGCTTAGGGGGTTCACCTTAGAATCCAGACCAGACCTAAGGGCCTGGTATGCTCCTGAAGGGGAACCCATGCCGTTTTTTTCATTAAAATTCGGCGTGGAGTTCCCCTTCATGATTCATACCAAACATGGGACAGCGAGGCTGCCGAGAACCAGCGCGATGACATCGCGCTGGACACATTCTCGGCCAGCTAGTCGCCACTAGGACACGACTTGAGCGGCTGCTTCACGCTCAGGTCGTCTTGCAAAGTCGCGCTGTCCGTGTCAGCCGGCACACGAGTCGCCCGCAAGTCGGATCCGACTTCCCGGGCGACCTCTATTCAAAATCAATGGGCTCCCATAGGGAACCATTCATTTTCAATAGAGCGCCGCTGACATTTCTATTTACTATAACAGTGCGCCGCTGCTTCCTGCGCCCAGTGAAGGAGTTATCCGGCGCACCAATTAAGGTTAGAAGCAGCGCAGCGCACTGTTATTAGTAAATCAGCCCCAGGGTCTCTAAACAAAGAAGACAAAAGTTCTTATTTGCATTTTTGTTCCGGGTCAGTAATTTAAGAGAATTGCAGCAAGGGCGCCAAGTAACTTTTTTTTTTAGGAGGAGAGCTCTGCAATAGCCACCTGTTTCAATAATTGTTTTTCACAGTCATTGAACAATTATAGGCAGAGGCTCTGACGGGGTGCACCAGTTTGGTGATGTCAAGAACTGCAAGGATACAGGTTATATGCATAGAATCTAAAGAGCTGAAAACACAGGGGGTTATTTACTAAAGGCAAATTCACTTTGCACTACAAGTGAAAAGTGCACTTGAAATTGCACTGAAAGTGCACTTGGAAGTGCAGTCGCTGTAGATCCGAGGGGTAGATCTGAAATGAGAAGGCTCTGCTGATTTTATCATCCAATCATGTGCAAGATAAAATGTTTTTTATTTTCCTTGCATGTCCCCCTCAGATCTACAGCGACTGCACTTCCAAATGCACTTTCAGTGCAATTTCAAGTGCACTTTCAGTGCAATTTCAAGTGCACTTTGCACTTGTAGTGCCAAGTGGATTTTCCTTTAGTAAATAACCCCCACAGTGTATAGACAGGTGAAACTCGAAAAATTTGAATATTGTGAAAAGGTGCAATATTCTAGGCTCAAAGTGTCCCACTCTAATCAGCTAATTAAGCCATAACACCTGCAAAGGGTTCCTGAGCCTTTAAATGGTCTCTCAGTCTGGTTCAGTAGGAATCACAATCATGGGAAAGACTGCTGACCTGATAGTTGAGCAGAAAACCATCATTGACACCCTCCATTAAGAGGGAAAGCCTCAAAGGGTAATTGCAAAAGAAGTTGGATGTTCCCAAAGTGCTGTATCAAAGCACATTAATAGAAAGTTATGTGGAAGGGAAAAGTGTGGAAGAAAAAGGTGCACAAGCAGAAGGGATGACAGCAGCCTGGAGAGGATTGTCAGGAAAAGGCCATTCAAAAGTGTTGGGGACTTTCACAAGGAGTGGACTGAGGCTGCAGTCAGTGCATCAAGAGCCACCACACACAGACATGGGCTTCAAATGTCGTATTCCTCTTGTCAAGCCACTCCTGAACAACAAACAACGTCGGAAGCGTCTTACCTGGGCTAAAGATAAACAGACCTGGTCTGTTGCTCAGTGATCCAAAGTCCTCTTTTCTGATGAGAGCAAAATTTGGCATCTCATTTGGAAACCAAGGACCCAGAGTATGGGGGAAGAATGAAGAGGCACACACTGCAAGATGCTTGAAGTCCAGTGTGAAGTTTCCACAGTCTGTGTTGATTTGGGGAGCCATGTCATCTGCTGGTGTTGGTCCACTGTGCTTCATTAAGTCCAACGCAGCCGTCTACCAGGAGATTTTGGAGCACTTCATGCTTCCTTCCACAGCCGAGCTCTATGAGGATGCTGACTTCATTTTCCAGCAGGACTTGGCACCTGCCCACACTGCCAAAAGCACCAAAACCTGGTTCAATGACCGTGGGATTATTGTGCTTGATTGGCCAGCAAAGTCGCCTGACCTGAACCCCATAGAGAATCTATGGGGCATTGCCAAGAGAAAGATGAGACATGAGACCGAACAATGCAGAAGAGCTGAAGGCCGCTATTGAAGCATCCTGATCTTCCATAACACCTCAGCAGTGCCACAGGCTGATAGCTTTCATGCCACGCGGCATCGAGCCAGTAATTGCTGCAAAAGTGTCCCAAACCAAGTACTGAGTACATATGCATGCTTATACTTTTCAGAGGTCCGATATATTCTATGTACAATCCTTGTTTTATTGATTGCATGTAATATTCTTATTTTCTGAGATTGTGGATTTGGGGTTTTCATGAGCTGTAAGCCATAATCATCACAATTATGACAAATCACGACTTGAACTATCTTGCTTTGCATGTAATGAGTCTATCTCATATATTAGTTTCACCTTTTAAGTTGCATTAGTGAAATAAATGAACTTTTGCACGATATTCACATTTTTCGAGTTTCACCTGTATTTATTTATTGGGGACTTTCATGACCATAAGCCCAGCCAGTGAAGTACATTTCAGGGTGTTTTGCCCACTTTTATTTAAAAGCGAATTTTAAAAACTCACGTTATTCAGCCTGGTTAGACTGCCTCTCCTTGAGGCCAGAGCAGACACTCTTCAATTCACATCCACTGCTCATGCAGCAGCATCTCGCCAGGGATGGAGCCCTGAACCATAGCAAGCCCCTATACTAAAAAGGTTTGGCATGTCTACACAATTAGGATGCTGGTTTCCAGTAAAATGTGGACACAATGTTAGAGGCTTCATCCCTTCCAAGTCAATAGGGCTGGAGCTCCCCTGGTATCAATTCATAGATCCCTAAGTACTGTGTGCATCCTCACACAGGGTAGAATACAGAAGATAATAAAGAAAAGTTGCGCTAAAACTTGATATGGGGTGATGTACCATACATAACAGTGAATCGATTATATTAATATATCATTACGTGAAAAAGTGTCCAATTCATGAATAGCATATAAAAAAAAATATTAAAAAAAAAGGACAAAAAGTGAATATAAGTGAATCAAAACCAATAATGATGTTGAATAGTATAAACAGTTCTTTGTTTCAAAAAAGTCCAAACGAGAATTGAGAGAAAAACTTTTGATGTCAGTGTAAACGAATCCACAGTGCCACACTTGTCCACAATGATAAGGAAAACGTGATGACAGTAAAACACCTCCACCACATTCCCGTGACCACGTCCCTTTTGTGACGAAACGTTGGGAGGCACGACGTTCTGACGTCACCACGTTTTTACCACAGACCCGGGAAGATACGGACTGCATATCGAGGAGCCGGCCGGCTCGATTTTTACATGCTTTTACTTATCTACTTAATCGTAAGTGTATTTCAATTGCCTAAGAATAAACGTTTAAAGGATTTTATGCTATGCGCATTTATTCGTTATTCCATGTGGCGTGACTCTGGGTACCATTGGCTGAAGTTCGTATCCCTGCAAGCTGTACGCTGTATGCTGAGGTGCACACCGTAGAGAACCCCAGGCTGGGTCATTAGCCCATGCGAGTTTGATCTCCTATAATAAGAGATCATGTCCATCCGGTAAGCGGCTGTGTTTGCTAGAGGTGGAGGTGTTTTACTGTCATCACGTTTTCCTTATCATTGTGGACAAGTGTGGCACTGTGGATTCGTTTACACTGACATCAAAAGTTTCTTTCTCTCAATTCTCGTTTAGACTTTTTTGAAACAAAGAACTGTTTATACTATTCAACATCATTATTGGTTTTGATTCACTTATATTCACTTTTTGTCCTTTTTTTATATATTTTTTTATATGCTATTCATGAATTGGACACTTTTTCACGTAATGATATATTAATATAATCGATTCACTGTTATGTATGGTACATCACCCCATATCAAGTTTTAGCGCAACTTTTCTTTATTATATTCTGTTTGTGTTGTATATCACTATTGTTGCTGCTCTACCAGATAGTTTAATAGCGCAATATTCCCTCTATACCTGATAGAATACAGAAGGCCTGGAAACAGGTATGTAGTGCTGTTGAATACATTGGCAATGAAGTCCGCATGCTGCATGTACTACAGCTTTTTATGATTTTTTCGGCTATCTGCTGCCAGGCACTACATGAAACTGGGTGATTTTAACAGGGGGGGGGGGGGGGAGAAATCAGATGTCTGCTATTATGAGATTCCAGAAGCATTTTGTAGAGATCAGCATGTTGGAAGATATATTGAAAACCACAAAAGATGCACCATTTGCATGACCCGTCTTGTTCCAGTTGTAGTTCAATGATTCATATTTATCTGACAGTCACTAATCCCCACTGGCATGCTAACAATTTTCAGAAATGTACATTTACAATGGAGACAAAATTACTGGTAACTATTTTCACAATATATTCTGTCTATTTATCCGAGGCACAGTTCTGCTTAGTATTCAAGTGAGTCTCAGTTAAATGTGCAATCCCCAGTGGGGATGTAAATACTCTTGAATAAGGATAGAATGAAATGTTCTGCATCTGACATAACTGCAATTTCTACAAATGTCTTTAGTCAGACTGATTTCATTGTGTTGTTGCTTCTTCATCCCTGCTATTTTTTTCCTCATCATGAGCTTTTTGCAAAGGACGTAAAACTTTCTTAAAAAGGGAAATGTAGTAGAAATATTAAAAGGAGGGGGAGGAAAGTGGGGGATAAACAAAAATAAAGGCTGCCATAATTTAGGCTGTACCAAAAAGTAACTTGGTGACCTTCCAGTCCTACAGTATGTACCCATTAGGGGTAGCCTTTACAATATGTGCCTTTACAATATTTTTGTACTACAAATATTGTATATTGAATGCAACAAACGTATTTGTTCTAGTTAATAAAATCCAATAAAAATTAGTTGAAGAAAAAAGGGAAATGTAGTGTACATCAACGGTTGTTTATTCTACCCTGAATGAACAAACCACAGGTTTGTTTTAACCCTTTCGCTACCAGGCTCTGTGCTCCAATTTAAAACTCAGATGGCCCGGCCATTTTTGCAGTTTTTCTATTGCTTATTAATTTTTCCCTTACAGCTTTCAGAGTTTTTTTAACAACTTAAAGTGGAGTTCCACCCAAAAATGGAACTTCCGCTTTAAGGGAAGGTGACCCCCTGACATGCCACATTTGGCATGTCATTTTTTTGGGGGGGAGCGGAAACCCTCTTTTTAGAGGGTTCCAGCTCCCACTTCCTCCCTAGGCCGCCTCGGAAGTAAGCTCACCTCAGCACCCTCCCTCTCTGCAATCATCTGGGACACGTCACAGGTCCAAGGTGATTGCTCCGCCAGTCACGGTGCGCAGTGCGGCTTGTGCATGCGCAGTGCGTGCCCGGCTGTGAAGCCACAGCCGGGCGCCCACAGTGACAATGCCGGTGCCGTGGAGAGGAGGGGGAGACGAGCGGGGCTTCATTCCACCGCATCGCTGGACCCTGGGACAGGTAAGTGTCCGATTATTAAAAGTCATCAGCTGCAGTATTTGTAGCTGCTGACGTTTAATATTTTTTTTTTAGGCGGACCTCCGCTTTAAGGACTGAGCCTCTTTTTGAGATTTGTTATTTACAAGTTAAAAATCATGTCTTTTTTGCTGGAAAATTACTTAGAACCCCCAAACATTATATATATATATATATATATATATTTATTTATTTTCAGACTTTGTCACACCGTATTAAAGCAGCGGTCTTACAATCACAATTTTTTGGGGGAAAAATTCTGTTTTTTTACTTTAAAAAAAGGTAAAGTTAGCCCAATTTTTTTCTATATTGTGAAAGATAATGTTACGATGAGTAAATTAGTAAATTGATACCCAACACGTCATCCTTCAAAATTGCACCCGCTCGTTGAATGGCAACAAAGCTTTACTTTTAAAAATCTCCATTGGGGGGCGTTTAAAAATGTCTACAGGTTACATGTTTAGAGTTACAGAGGGGGTGTAGTGCGAGAAACATTGCTCTCACGCTAACAATCGTGGCGATACCACACATGTGTGGTTTGAACACCGTTTTCATATGCGGGCGCGACATACGTATGCATTTGCTTCTGCGCGCGAACTCGGCGAGACGGGGCGCTTTAAATAATTTTTTTATATAAATTTATTTAACTTTTTATTTTAACGCTGTCCTTTTAAAAAAAAATAAAAAAATGGGTCACTTTTATTCCTATTAAAAGGAATGTAATCCCTTGTAATAGAAAAAAAAGGCATGACAGGACCTCCTAAATGTGAGATCTGAAGTCAAAAAGACCTCAGATCTCATATGTACACTAAAATAATAAATGAAATGTCATTTTTTTTACAAAAAAAATAAAAATTCCCCTTTAAGAGCATTGGGCGGAAGTGACGTTTGACATCGCTTCCGCCCTCCAATGCTATGGAGCCAAGCGGGGGCCATCTTTTCCCTCATTTGGCATCCAGACAGTGAGGGGAGCGGACACAATTTTCTCCGCCGCTACCGACGGCTCCGGTAGGCGGCGGAGACGACCGGAGCGTGGCCCTCTCCCACCCCCAATAAAAGTGATCTCGCTGCGAATCCGCTGCTGAGACCACTTTTATCTTAAAGAGGACAGTCCGCAGTTTTTAAAGTCCCAGGCGGCTGAGGCTGGATAGAGAGGGAGCTCAGTATTAGGGGGGCTGCTGCACAGAGAAGGTTTTTTTATCTGAATGCATAGAATACATTAAAATAAAAAACCTTCTGCCTAACTACTTATCTACCAAGGTACATTCATAAACAAGTGATTAGGTCAAGCTCACGGCTGCTGCAGCTTTGAGCTTGATACACGCTTTAGGAGCCAGTGAAGGGCTTCTCAGATAAAAGTGAACTGGCAGCTCTAGAGCTGCCCAATCACCTATGAGGCTCTCAAAAGGGGCACCCCTCTATTGGCGGCATCTATTCCACCAGGGAGCCTAGGATCGAGGAAGAGAGATTTCCCGGTGAGTGCAGGAGAAACCCCCACACCAAAAAGGAAAAAGGCATGGGGTTAATTCCCCCCCAAGAGTCCTGTCCATGAAAAATACTAAGCGCAGAAACACGTGTTTAACCACTTCAGCTCTGGAAGGTTTACCCCCCTTCATTACCAGGCCATTATTTGCGATACGGCACTGCGTTACTTTAAAGCGGTGGTCCACACAAAAATGGAACCTCCGCTTTCCTGAACCCTCCCCCCCTCCAGTGTCACATTTGGCACCTTTCGGGGGGGGAGGGGGGTGCAGATACCTGTATGATACAGGTATTTGCACCCACTTCCGAGCATAGACTCCTGCGGGGGTCACGCCCATCCCCCCCCGCTGTCTTCTGGGGGAAACACAGGTCCCAGAAGACAGCGGGGACCAGTTAGGGCGCAGTAGGGAACCAGGAAGTGAAGCCACGACGCTTCACTTCCTGAGTCCCTTACCGAGGATGGCGGGGGCAGCCGAGAGATTGATCGGCTTCGGCTGCCGACATCGCAGGCACCCTGGACAGGTAAGTGTCCATTTATTAAAAGTCAGCAGCTGCAGCATTTGTAGCTGCTGACTTTTAATAAATTTTTTTCTAGGCGGACCTCCACTTTAACTGACAATTGCACAGCCGTGTAAAGATGTACCTAAAAAATTATTATGTCCTTTTTCTTGTTCATACATCACGGGACACAGAGCAGCATAGTCATTACTATGTGGGTTATATAGAATTACCTTCAGGTGCTGGCACTGGCAACTTCCAAAACAGGAAGTACCCTCCCCTATATAAGCCCCTCCCATCCGGGAGTACCTCAGTTTTTTGCCAGTGTCTAAGGTGTTGGCCAAGGTTAACATGTATTCATCTGGGCTTGTGTACAGGTTCTCTGGGCCTTAGCAAGCTATTCCGGATCCGACCAAAAAAAGCTTCATAGCTAAACGGTCGGTACCCGGGCCTTGCAGAGAAGAGCAGGGTTTTGCCTGTAATGCCTCTCTTAGGAGGGCTGGACCCTGGGATCCAGAGCTCTGGTCATACCCAAAACCAAGAGGCTATCTGTGCAGGGTGCTATACAGGTCCAGGGGAGTGGAATCCTTGGGAACCCGGTCCCTGAAGGTCTAGTACAATGCCTGCCGTGAGAGGTGAAGTTTGGGCTTCTGTGGACCAAACAAAGTCCTGCGGCGGGGAAAAGGTAAGTGGGGGCCCCTCAGGAACTTGGTTCTATTGAGGGGACCCCCAAGCCTAATATGTCTTTCTGCCTGTTACCTAAAGGGTATTCCCGCTAATAGCTGTATATGCCTAAGAAATCCTAGAAATGTTTTTTCATAAGGGAAATTTTAAAAAAACTAAACCTGGAAATGTTTTTTCATAAAGGAGGTTTTAAAAAAAAAAAAAAAAGACAAAGGTGCGGTACCTGTGTTTGTCCACTAGAGGCCGCTGTGGAACGTCTTTTTTCTTGGGACTATTCCTTCCATGGTGAAAGTCCAGGCAGATGAGTGAGCTCTCTATCAGGGAAGCTGCATTCCTCTGTCATGCTGCCAAGTAGTTTCCTTCCATCCCTGAGTCCTGGTGAAACAGGGACCCTGGCTCCTCTCCCTACATGGCGCCAAGAGCGCACACGTGCACGCGCGCGCGCGCGCACACATGCTTTCCTTTTATAAGGTTTAGCTTCAAAAAAGGGGGCGGAGCCTGGCGGATGACGCGCTCTGTGCGCCCAGCGCTTCTGCGCATGTGCGGGCGTCCCAGCAAGATAAAAGGACTCAGTCCACGCTGCTTGCTATGGACACAGAGCATGAAAAGGAGCTGGTAGCATGGTATAGGGGCTTACAGCGGGCGGTTGATACAGGCATCCCCAGAAAGACGCATTAGTAGACACCCACTGATGTACATAGCAGCAAATTGCATTAGACTATTTCAGTAAGGGGTGTATTGCGGCTGGAATACCTCAGCTTTGAACTAAGGAATATGCCGCCTAAAAAACTCCGAGATATACCTCTCAGGAAGTGTAGGGGGTCTCCATCGGGCTCTGAGGATCTGGAGCAGTCATCTGCACCCTCCTCCCCTGAGAAATCAGAGGTTAATACCCATAAGGAACCCCCGGGAGTGCCAGGTACTGCGGCTGTCCTCAGTCCACCTGCTCCTGCATATATAACAGAGGAGGTTTTTTCCTCAACTCTGGAGGGATTGGAGCAGAGATTGGCTGCATTGATCGCTTCTTCTCTACAGGAAAGAAAGCGCGCCAGATCTCCATCACCTCCATTAGAGTGCCTGTTGGCAGAGCAACAGTCCCAGGAAGGGACCGACCTACCTGAAGGGGATCAGGAGGAGGTTAGCTCTGTTTTTGAGGAATCGACAGTAGATGAACCATTTTCAGCATCACAGACTGAAAGATTGTGGGTCCAGACCCTAACTGACATGGTTCGATCTGCATTTAAAATGCCTCTTGTTGAACCATCAACTACTGCTGTCTCCTCATTGGGGTCGCTAAAAGCTCCCCAGGTTAATTGCTCCTTTCCAATACATCCATTATTGGAAGGACTTATATACCAGGACTGGGAACATCCTGATAAACTATTTGTTCCGCCTAAAAGGTTTCCGGTGATCTATCCCATGGAGGGAAAGTTCACCCAGAGATGGAATGTTCCTACGGTGGATGCAGCCATCTCTTCTGTGAACAAATCACTGACATGTCCAGTAGATAATGTTCAAATGTTCAAAGATCCAGTGGATAAAAAATTGGAATCTTTATTAAAATCTGCTTTTTCCACAGCAGGGGCTGTTACACAGCCAGCAGTGGCAGCTATTGGGGTCTGCCAAGCTTTAAAGGATCAAATGAAAATGGTCCTGAGGGATTTGCCAGACCAGCAGGCCAAGGCTCTGGCTGATCTGCCTAGAGCATTATGCTTTGCGGTTGACGCCATCAAGGATTCTATCCATCAGGCCTCCCGCCTCACGCTGTCTTTGGTACATATGCGTAGGCTTCTGTGGCTCAAAAACTGGTCTGCTGAAGCTCCCTGTAAGAAGCTCTTAGTTAGCTTCCCATTTCATGGGGAACGCCTTTTTGGCGAAGACCTGGATAAGTATATCCAGAAGATTTCCAGTGGTAAAAGTACTCTCTTACCGAGTAAAAAGAGGTCTAGGGGTCCATCTTTTAAGAGGACTACCTCCCCTATCCCTGCGACGTCTGCTACTAAGCAGTTCCGACGGCCTCCTCGGTCAAACTCAGGAGGTAAAAATCAGGGACAGCCACAGGGTAATAAAAAGCCCTGGATCCGAAGAGGTACTAAACCAGCCTCCAAGTCAAGCCTATGAAGGGCTGCCCCCACTCAAACGGGTGGGGGGAAGACTTCAGTTGTTCGCAGAGACCTGGCGGGAGACGATCAAAGACAGATGGGTGCTCTCCGCAGTAACTCTGGGATACAAGTTGGAGTTAAAAGAGTCTCCTCCGTCCCATTTTATGTGGTCAGGCATGCCAAGAGACCCTCTGAAAAGAGGGTCTCTCCTATTGGCGTTAGAACAACTATTGCTCCAAGGAGTAATTATGGAGGTTCCTATGGAAGAGTGGGGGTTGGGTTTCTACTCAAACCTTTTCACAGTCCCGAAGCCAAACGGGGACATAAGACCCATATTGGACCTAAAGAGTCTAAACAAATTTCTAAACGTCCGGTCTTTCCGGATGGAGTCGATCCGATCGGTCACCGCTGCCCTACAAGGGGAGGAATGGTTAGCCTCGATCGACATCAAAGATGCTTACTTGCATGTTCCCATCTTTCCAGGTCATCAAAAATTCCTACGCTTTGCAGTAGAAGGGCGCCATTTTCAGTTCAGAGCCTTACCATTCGGTCTGGCCACAGCACCACGAGTGTTCACAAAAATTCTGGCCCCACTGTTGGCCGATCTAAGAACACGGGGTGTAACGATAATGGCATACCTAGACGACCTGTTGTTGATGGACCACTCAGTTGCCAAGCTAGAAGTGGTAATTGTCGATACAATCAAGTATCTAGAATCTCACGGTTGGGTCATCAACCTGGACAAGTCAGCCCTACAGCCAGTGAAAAACCTGGTATATCTAGGGCTACGGCTGGATTCAGACCAGAGGAAGATTTTCTTACCTCTAGACAAGGTATCCTCTTTGAGGGCCTTGGTCCGTCTGCTTTGTGCAAAAAGACAGCCGTCCATACGCCTGTGCATGAGGCTGCTAGGAAAGATGGTAGCATCATTCGAAGCTGTGCCATACGCCCAATTCCACTCAAGGAATTTACAAAGGGCCATATTGTCAGCCTGGAACGGAAAAGTTCAGGCTCTAGACTTCCCGATGGCTTTGTCCCCTTCCGTTCGGAAGAGTCTCTGCTGGTGGTTGATCCCCCAGAATCTCCAGAAGGGAAAACCCTTCAGCCCGATATCTTGGAAGGTGGTCACTACGGATGCCAGCCTTATAGGCTGGGGGGCAGTACTGGAGCAATGGTCTCTCCAGGGCAGATGGTCAAATGTAGTAAAAACCCTGCCCATCAATCTCTTAGAGATACGAGCAGCCCGGTACGCTCTAGTAGCCTGGACATCCAGACTCCAAGGGTCCCCTGTCAGAATTCAATCAGACAATGCCACAGCAGTGGCATATATCAATCATCAGGGAGGCACCAGGAGTCGTGCAGCCCAGAGGGAAGTAAGTCACATCCTGGAATGGGCAGAAAAGCATGTCCCATGTATATCAGCTGTCTTCATTCCAGGGGTGGAGAATTGGAAGGCGGACTTTCTGAGTCGCCAACAGTTATGCCCAGGGGAATGGTCCCTTCATCCCGAGGTCTTCCGAGCAATATGTCAGCGGTGGGGAACACCGGATGTAGATCTGCTAGCATCCAGATTCAACGCAAAGGTGGACAGATTTGTCTCCCGGACAAGGGATCCCCTCGCTTGCGGCTCGGATGCTCTGGTGTTCCCTTGGGATCAGTTCAGTCTGATATATGCATTCCCTCCGCTACAATTGTTGCCTCGACTCCTTCGCAGAGTCAGGTTGGAGAAGCCGGTGATCCTGGTGGCTCCAGCGTGGCCCCGAAGGGCCTGGTACGCGGAGATCATCAAAATGTCTGTGGGGAGTCCTTGGACCCTTCTACGTCGTCCGGACCTGCTTTCGCAAGGACCGATATACCACCCTTCCTTACTAACTCTAAGTTTAACGGCCTGGCTATTGAATCCCACATCCTAAAGAAGAGAGGTCTCTCTAACTCTGTGGTATCAACTATAATCAATGCCAGGAAGCCTGTATCCAGGCAGATCTACTATAGAGTTTGGAAGGCGTACATCACTTGGTGCGAGGCCAGAAAATGGCATCCACGTAAGTACGTTATAGGCAGAATTCTGGACTTCCTGCAGTGGGCTGTAGACAGGAAGTTTGCCTTAAGTACTATCAAGGGCCAGGTTTCGGCCTTGTCAATACTATTTCAAAGGCCCCTGGCTATGCATTCACTTGTCAAATCCTTTATGCAAGGTGTGACTCGTATTATTCCACCGATTAAGGCTCCCATATGCCCATGGGATCTAAATTTGGTTCTGTCGGTTCTGCAGAAGCAGCCATTTGAACCTTTGCGGCACATTTCCTTGGTTCTACTCACCAGGAAATTGATATTTTTAGTAGCCATATGCTCGGCTAGAAGAGTGTCGGAATTAGCCGCCATGTCCTGTAAAGAGCCATATCTGGTTATCCATAAGGACAGAGTAGTATTACGTCCTCACCCAGCCTTTCTTCCTAAGGTGGTATCGAGGTTTCACTTGAACCAGGATGTGGTTCTTCCTTCTTTTTTCCCCAAACCAAGCTCGGTAGAGGAAAAGTTATTGCATTCTTTGGATGTAGTAAGAGCAGTTAAAGCTTATCTAAAAGCCACTGCTCAGATTCGTAGAACGGATTGTTTGTTCTGCCGGAAGGCCCCAGAAAGGGTCAGGCAGCATCAAAATCTACTTTAGCCAAGTGGATTCGACAGGTCATAATACAAGCCTATGGCTTGAGAAGTAGACCGCCTCCGTTCAAAGTTAGGGCGCACTCCACGAGAGCAGTTGGAACTTCATGGGCAGTGCATCACCAGGCCTCCCTGGCGCAAATTTGTAAGGCCGCAACATGGTCTTCAGTACACACGTTTACTAGGTTCTACCAGGTGGACGTTAGAAGTCAGGAGGATGTCGCCTTTGGGCGCAGTGTGTTGCAGGCCGCAAAAGATCCTCATGCCTGATGGCGCCCAGCTTATGTATGGTGTATCCCCCCCCTCATGTGGCATTGCTTTGGGACGTCCCACATAGTAATGACTATGCTGCTCTGTGTCCCGTGATGTATGAACAAGAAAGTAGGATTTTTAAAACAGCTTACCTGTAAAATCCTTTTCTTGGAGTACATCACGGGACACAGAGCTCCCACCCCTCTTTTGGGGACACGTATTGCTTTGCTACAAAACTGAGGTACTCCCGGATGGGAGGGGCTTATATAGGGGAGGGTACTTCCTGTTTTGGAAGTTGCCAGTGCCAGCACCTGAAGGTAATTCTATATAACCCACATAGTAATGACTATGCTGCTCTGTGTCCCGTGATGTACTCCAAGAAAAGGATTTTACAGGTAAGCTGTTTTAAAAATCCTACTTTTTCCCCCACAGAGCTTTCATTTGATGGTATCTGACCACCTTTCTGCTATAAAACCTATCAAATAAAAGGAAATAAAATGTAAAAAAAACCACCAATTTCTTCATTATGTATTCTGCCATATGTTTTGGTAAAAAAAAATCCCAATATTATTATTAAGGTACTTATATAGCGCCATCAATTTACACAGCACTTTACATATACAGTACATTGTACATTCACATCGGTCCCTACCCTCAAGGAGCTTACAATCTAATAAGCGCATATTGATTGGTTTGCGCAAAGGATATAGCGTCTACAAACTATGAGATCTTTTTTTTACTAGTAATGGCAGTGATCAGCGACTTATAGCTGGACTGCGTTATTGCAGCGGACAGTTGGGACACTGACTGACACTTTTTGGGTACCAGTGACACCAATACAGTGATCAGTGCTAAAAAATATGCACGTCGCGGTACGAATGACATTGGCTGGGAAGGGGTTAAAGTGTTACCAAGCCCAGGACCCTGCATTCCCCATATCTGGACTCCAACAGTACACAGAATATGGAAATGCAATCATTTTAGAAAATATAAACTGCTAAATACCTTTTCTCATCAGCAGTATATAGCAGTCTTGTGATTTCTATCAGTTCCTGGTGAAGCTTGTAGGAGAAGTTTTCATACTGCACTGAGCTGTCCTATGAGGCTGCAGGGATCCTGACCCTCTGTCTGGACAGTGCTGATTGGCCCTGTGCTGATCACATGCATTCTCCCAAGGAAAAAAAAAACCTCTCTAGCAATACACACCAAACTGAGCATGTGCAGCCTGACTCCAAAAGCTCTGTCTTATCCAGACTTTTCCAGGGGGACAGTGCAGGGAGGATCTGTGCATACAAGATCAAGCAGCCTTTTTACACAATGAGGAGGATTAACCCCTTAGGTTCCACAATGAATATAACAAGCATGCTTTACTGCATATACAGACTGATTTTACTGTTGTGGGTTTAGTAACACTTTAACATCAGGGGCGATCAAAGCGTTAAATGTGTGCCTGACATGTGCTTTACTACTGTGGGGGAGGTGTTTTGACTAGGAGAAGGCATGGATCGGTGCCTCTTAGCAGAGACACGCGATCCATGTCTTCTGTAGTGATAGAACGGCGATCTGTCTTGTTTACATAGGCAGACTTCTGTTCGGTCAGTGTACCAAGACATCTGTGGATGCTGGCGGACAGAGTCTAATCACAGCGGAAGCAGGCAGCCGGCAATGTGCGCGTGCCCCAGACCCTGAAGTGCCTAGCATGTGATCCAACACAGGAGAGCCACCTTGAGGCTGTATATATGCAGTATACAGTTGGCAAGCGGTTAACTGAACATTCAGAACTTTACTTTTAGCACTATATGACCTTTTACTACTTTATGAAGCCAACAAACAAGAACTGGAGGCATGTGATCAGCAAGGGTCAGACCTTACATGCACTTTACATTACTATGCTATGGTAACATTTATGGAAACACTAACATCACAAATTTTTCTTTTTTTTTAATTACCTCACACCCAGAATGTATGGGAGAAGAGCATCCCGCAAACAAGGGACTGGAGCTAAATGCTTCCACATGTAGTTATTCATGTATTCCTGAAACAGTAAAGCAACAAATGTTTTAAAGAACCGTCGATTCGAACGTTGAGTTTTTTTAATACTTCATAACAATTTTGTAACAGCATGTGAAGCTGGAATGAATACGAATATGAAAAGCAGCTTACCTAGCATAAAAGACAACCAGAATACTTTGTTTTATGTGCTTTAGAGAGACTATCACGATCACTAAGTGGGTAAACTGCTGTGGGTAAGGAATGCTGACATCTAGCAGCCTCCCAAAAGCAAAGTTTCAAGAATTCAAGGTAGAGTCAAAACATTGCAAATCCCCTTGCACATTCCTATTGGTTCATCACTATGAAGGGAAGCCTCACTGGCCAACAGGAGACATAAAGGCTTATGCCCCGTACACACAATCGTTTTTCATGCCGTTAAAACTGCAATTTTAAAAAATGGCCATTAAAAATGATCGTGTGTAGGCTCCAGAGCATTTTTAACTACGTGAAAAACGGCCATTAAAAATTCCGGACATGCTCTCTTTTTTTCACGTCGTTTTTCATGTCGTTTTTTTTAACGACGTGAAAAACGATAGTGTGTATGCTTTCACGACGTGAAAAAAAATGCGCATGCTCAGAAGCAACTATGAGACGGGAGCGCTCGTTTTGGTAAAGCTAATGTTGGAAATGGAGATGGCACATTCGTCACGGTGGAATTAATAGCATCGTTTTAATGCTGCGCATTCCGTTCTTCTTTTGATAATGCTTTAAAATTACCCTCTTTTGATAATGCCATTGAGAGTTATGCCAAACTTGTTTCTAAAGTAATTCCAAATTGCTCTAATGATTATAAAATATTATTTATAAGCCGCACCTCCCTCCTAAATAATACTAATAATAATAATAAAATAATGTAATTCTCCTTTTTTCTTTAAATTTTATTTTACTATTGTGTTTTTTTTTTTTGTGGCCTTTTTTTTATTATTTTGGCTTAAATTATTCTTGTGTAAAGTTACCACAACAACCTTCCAAATGTGTCTCATTTGGCCTCAGGGAGGTTTGTGTCCCCTGATAATAACAATAATATAATTTGAGATGTCCCTGCCTGCTCCCTAGCAAGCTCTCTTTTGAAATACAAATCACATAGTCAAGTATTTTAAGGGCACTAAAAAATTTTTTATTTCAGAACATTAACAAATTAAAGTGGAAGGCAGCACTGGAGAGCCTGCTTGCATTTGTGCATCCCTTTGACCCCACAACAACCATCCAAGATGTCCAAACCAAAATAGAGATTAGATCCCCCAAAAAAAGGAGCCCAATCTTGTCTTGAGCTCCCAGAGGTCAGGAGCCACAGCAGATAAGTCCTATATATCCCCAGTCTGTGGTACTACAGCAGGCATTATTTTCTCCTCTTCCTTGTAGCCTTCTCTCCAGCCTTCTCTGCAGCCTTGGTTGGTTTCTTCCTTGGAGGCTGGGGATCAGGAGGAGAGGTTGTGGCAGGAGGAGTAGTAGTAGGAGGAGGAGGAGGAGGTGGAGGAGTAGGGACAACCTCCGTTATGTCCGTGTACCTAGTGAGTTCACCCAGCACGCCCTTATTGATGACTTTCAATAGCAGGGTCTCACTGAAATTTTTTTGCTGCAACTCCATTTGCCCTAGTTTGTGGGCGAGGACTGCGGCAAATCCCTCATCAACAGAGGGTGCCTCTCTGAGGGCCGCTGTTGCCTCTCTGAGGAAGGCCCTGGTTTCCTCCTCCACCTGCCTACCTCTCCTTGGCCCTCGTGGTTTAACTACCAGGGGAGGCATCTGGGCTCTTGTGCTGGGCCAAGCCTCCTCCTGGGTGCCACTGGGCCCAGCCTCCTCCTGGGTGCCACTGGGCCCTGCCTCCTCCTGATCCCCAACATCACCCTCTTCTTGGCTCTGCTCTGGCTGTAAAAAAAGAACGGGACATTATTTATTTTGCCACATCATCATTCACAGACATTGTTCACCTCTAGACATTGTTGAAATCAATGCCAAAAGTTATGTCATTTTCATTGATTCCGCATCCTGGTTTTGTTGTCTTGTGCACATAAAATTAGGCCACTACTGTATCTTGCTCTTCACAAACTTTATTGGTAGAAGTGTACATACCTTTAACAATTATTTAAATTCTACAATTTTGTAAGATATAAATATAGATATCAATACTTTACCTGGCTCCATATCTCCAAATCTGCCTCCTCAAGGCCCTGATCTTGATCCTCAGAGGAAGCCAGAGCAGGGTTGACAGGAAGGCTGGAGGACTGGCTGCAGGGAAGGCTGGAGGGTTGGGTACAAGGAAGGCTGGATTGACCTCTGGGGGGAAGGGTGGAGAGAGATTCCCGCACTTCCAGCTGGTCATCCAGAAAAGCAAGCTTACTGTAGTACCACAGACTGGGTTTATAAACCTTATCTGCTGGTGCACCTGACCTCTGGGACCTCAGGACCATAGTCCTCTGGGTCCTGTATGTCCCTCTGATGGTCGCAATTTTGTTTTTGACATCTTGGAGAGTTGTTGTGGGTATCTTTGTTTGCACAAATGCAAGCAGGCTCTCCAGTGCTGCTTTCCTGGCGTCTTTATTTTTATTACCGCCACTTTTTGTTTGCCATAATATAGGGAGCTCTTGCCATTTGTCGATGAACTCCCCCATGAAGTCTGGGTTTTTAAAAGTATTCATGATATCTGTAAAAGCGAGAAACCAAAAATAATATAAAACCAAAATATATTTCAGGCAACATTCCTCAACTGTGCATTGTCTACATATTTTGAGCACACAAATCTCCTCGTCTGATGAACCTCAAAAAGTAAAATTGTTAGGTACCTTCGTCACGACGTTCGTTGCTAACTCCCTTTCCCGACAAATGAACGTATTTCCCAGACATGGATCTTCACTTGATATACACAGCGCATGCGTGAAACTCTGCACGCTTTCCCCGCCCCTGACGTTCGATATTGTACTTTCCCCGCCCCTTCTCGCTCGTAGTGCTGAACAAAACATGGCGGAGACACAGGTGGCTGAGATTACCTCTACAGAGGATGAAATTACAGAGGAGCCCAAATCAAGACCCAGGAGATATAAGGCATCCAACATGTCATTCGAGGAAATGGTGGAGATGGTCGCCATTTTAAAGAAGGAGGATTATGATGCCAAGCATGGTCCGTATAAAAGGCCTAATCTGGTCAAGTCCAGAATTATGGGCAAAGTGGTCAAAAGTCTTCACAAAAAATTCGGGGTGTGCAGAACGAAGGAACAGCTCAGAAAACGATGGTCAGATCTGAAGTTGCGGGAGGCCGACCAATATAAAAGAATCAAGAACGTTATATTAAAAAGTAAGTAATTTTTTTTTTAGTTTCCATGGTACATATTATTTTCTTGTATTCTGTCGTGTATTTTTAACTTTCATATAGTACACTGAAAGATACCATCTTTCAGGTTCGTCCGCACAGTAAACGGACGTATTAAACCTCTTTCTCCGTACAGTTCCTCAAACTATGTTTTAGGATCATCCAGTGTGAACACCCATGTATTTTGGTTTATTTGGGGGAGTAAATTTGGGCCTCACTTATTTTTTGGGTGCTAATCCAAAGGACATTTGTTCGTTTGAAAAAAACTATATGCATGGTAATGTTAAGGGAGTGAATGCTCAGCAGCTGATGAAACATCTGAACGCAGTAGTACAAGTGTGGGCCTAAAGCCAAAAAGCTTGAGGGTGTCACACACAGGTGATCCAGTGTAGATACTTTGGGGTGTTACGTTTCAAATTTGTGTTCAAAATGTATATGCTCTGGTTTGGGCTATGTATCCAATCATTTGTCCCGGTTGGCACAGGGGGTAAAATTTAAAATGGAGCATGCTTCAAAAGAATGATTACAAAGTTTTTTTTCATGTTTCTTATTTTAGCAAAATTGAGTCGCTACTAATGAAACTATTCCTTTTATTTCAATCTCCCTAGGGATTCGAAAAGCTACCTCAGATGAGACGAGAATTGCAACACCTACAACAATACCCCCAGAACCCCAGGATGGAGAGGAATGTGATGTTGTGGAAGTGGAAAGTGGCACCACCACAGGTCAGAGAGAAACCAGACACATGCATGTTAAATAGATGTAGGCCTACATATTCTATCCTACATATTTCTTTTTACATTTAGGTGCAGTTCTGGCCGAAGACCCCAATAAGTTGACACATCACAGTGCCCAGATCCTGATCCAATACCTGATGGTCTGCTGTCGTGACCTCGAAAAAATTAAGGGAGACTTGCTAGAGATCAGGGCAAATACAAAGCGGGTGGAGGAAAGGCTCCAAAATATCATGGCTGTGCTTGGGCGTGTCTAATGTTTTTACACCAAATAACGTCTTACTTGCAGAGTTTCATACGTTTTTTTGGTATTTTACCCTTTAATGACTAGCACATGTTTAGCTTTTTCAAAATTTTGACAAATATAGTTTGTTTATGCATGGCTGGTCATGCGTTTTAATACACCCGAAATTAAGGGAACATCCACATTTCTAAGGAAGTTTCCCACCTAAAAAAAGAAATAAAGGTATTTTTACATAACAAATCATTGTGGCTTCATTATGTAAATGTGGTGCTGAGTGAACTAATCAATGTTTGGTGTTTACACTGACAATGAAGGCTAATTAAAAGATTGTTTAATCCACATGGCAAAACAAGTGCACTAGGTAAACCCTACCAGAAACATCAAACATTATACAATAAAAAATCCAAACCAATCTTTACTCAAGAAAAAGTTTTATTTTTTTGGTATAAAATTATTATAGATTGTCTGGCATTTCAATGGCCCCCCTACCCATAAAATAGTCCACATATTGGTTACGGACCTCACGTCCGGTTGGGGGGGCCAAGCCAGGACGGCCAGGTTCCAGGGCCACCAAAGTTTCTGCATTGATTAAAGAGGCCTCAGGCCCACTCAAAGATATATAACTCGTTGAATGCACCCTTAGGAAATTATGCAGCACACAGCACGTCATAACCACATGGTTCCATTTGTATGGGGCAAGGTGGATGGAGGTAAGGAAGAGGCGAAATCGGCTGGCCATGATCCCAAACGCATTTTCCACCACCCTTCTGGCTCTGGCCAGCCGATAATTGAACACCCACCTCTCAGGGGTGAGGGTGTGTTGCGGGAATGGCCTCATCAAATGGGGTCCCAGGCCAAACGCCTCATCCGCCACAAACACAAAAGGTAGTCCCTCCACATTCTGCTCCGCTGGTGGCAAGGCCAGCAGATCCAAAAGGAGCCGTTCTCCAAACTCCGTCTGGGCAAAAACTCCTCCATCAGACATCCTGCCATTCTTGCCAACGTCCACATAGAGGAACTCGTAGGTGGCCGACACCACTGCCATCATCACGACGCTGTGGAACCCCTTATAATTATAATAAAAGGATCCCGAATGGGGTGGTGGGACGACCCGAACATGTTTGCCGTCGATGGCTCCTCCACAGTTCGGAAAGTTCCATCGCTGGGCAAACTCGGAAGCCACATTCTGCCATTCATGTGGCGAAGAAGGGAACTGTGGAATTAAAGAAATAACAAATTAATACTTGGAGCCAGAAACATTGCAAGCTGATTTCATACACACATTCATGGCCAACATTGGTAGAAACTGTTCAAAACATAAAAAATTGGAAGCAAGAAAAAAATAAAAAAAAAGCAAAAAATTATGGGGGGGGGGGGTTGAAGATGAGTTGGGAATATCACACATGAAGGCTGTAGCCATGAAACATTCCTAGGCAAAATTTAGGGTGCGTTTTGGGTAAAGCACTACGATGGAACATAGAATAAAAAACATGGAAATGACTAGGCAAGGTAGGTATGGCCCCAGGATAGCATGCTGGAGAGGTTAGGTAAGCCAAATTTACAGGTAGGCCTCAAACCCCAAACTTTAAATAATAAAACATGGGGAGAAAGGGGACATTCCCTGCAGCTAAGAATCATGTGAATTAGGGACTGCAAATAAAGCAAATTAAAAATATCCAAAAATAAAAACCATACAATGTGAATTTTTGAAGAAGAACACTTACCTTATTATAGTCCTCCTGCAAAACTTGAAGGATGGCAGAACAAGTCTCTGGTATAATGATCCCCAGAGCCTGGGGGGATATGCCTGTGGAGAACTTAAGGTCCTGCAGGCTTCTCCCAGTAGCCAGGTATCGCAACGTGGCGATGAGCCTCTGCTCAGCACTGATGGCTTCCCGCATAACGGTGTCCTGCCTGGTAATATAGGGGGACACCAAAGCCAACAGCTGCTGAAATACGGGGTCAGACATCCTGAGGAAATTCCTGAAATCCTCAGGATTATTCTCCCTGATCTCCCGCAACAAAGGCATGTGACAGAATTGGTGCCGCTGGAGCAACCAATTCTTGGTCCATGAACTCCTCCTGACCCTGCTCATGGCATGGAGTCGGGATACAGCATGAACCCCTGCACCAACTACAACACGAACTCTACGACGAGTACGTAGCCGCAACATGGCTAGATAACGGTCGGCTGAACAGAACGAACTAGAAGAACGCACGGAAGAACAGCAAGGCCTATGAAGAACAAGCTGAAAAACACAAACGTGCAGAGCAGGCCGCACTGAATAAACAGATACGAACTGACTACAAGCAGTGCTAAACAGATACGAACCCACAGGCGCAAACTGAACTCCCGAAAACGATCTTCAAAGCACGAAGACTGAAAAGTGCGAATCGTCTCTCACCAAACTTTTACTAACACGTGGTAACACGGAATTAGCAAAAGCGTCCCAAAGGGTGGCGTCATTCGAACGGAACTTCCCCTTTATAGTGCCGTCGTACGTGTTGAACGTCACTGCGCTTTGCTTGATCGTTTTTTTTAATGATGGTGTGTACGCAAGGCAGGCTTGAGAGGAAACATGAAAAAAAACGAGGAGAAAATCGTTGGTTTAAAAAATGACATTAAAATCGATCGTGTGTACGGGGCATTAGGCAAACTTCTGTACCATCAGAAGTGCCACCCCTTCTTGTCAGAATGGACTGAGAATAATCTGCGACAGGAAGGTTTTGGAGGCTGCTGATATATGTAGGCAGCCAATGATATTTTTCTCATTTACCTAAATAATTGATGTAAACAGTCAGCATAATTCTCATGTTATCAACTATTAAGAGTACAATTCAAATTTTATTGAACAAACCTCCTAATAAGTTTATTTTTTTTCAAAATAAAAAACTTACAATGCACTGTTACAAAATATTACGCACAGTAAGATTCAAAACACTTTATAGGTTGTAAAGAACTGAAAATTGTCATTTGTTGTGTTTGCAGCATATTTACTGAAATCAAAAGCTATTTCAATCAAACTTTGAACAACATTTTAACCTTTTAAACATTTTAACAGAACACGTTACATTTTAACATATGACCCCTTATTTGATAGCAGCTTCACAAGTCTTGCATCCATTAAACTTGTGAGTTTTTGGACAGTTTCTGCTTGAATTTGTTTGCAAGATGTCAGAATAGCCTCCCAGAGCTGCTGTTTGGATGTAAACTGTCTCCCACCCTCATAGATCTTTTGCTGGAGGATGCTCCAAAGGTTCTCAATAGGATTGAGGTCAGGGGAGGATGGAGGCCACACCATGACTCTCTCTCCTTTTCTCCCCATAGCAGCCATTAATGCAGAGGTATTCTTTGCAGCATGAGATGGTGCATTGCCATGCATGAAGATGATTTTATTACAGAAAGCATAGTTCTTCCTTCTGTACAAGGGAAGGAAGTGTTCAGTCAGGAACTCCACATACTTTGCAGAGGTCATCTTTACACCTTTGGGGACCCTAAAGGGGCCAACCAGCTCTCTTCCCAAAACATGACTCCACCACCGCCTTGCTGTCGTCACAGCCTTGTTGAAACAGGGTGGCCGTCCACCAAGAATCCACTACTCCATCCATCTGGACCATCCAGGGTTGCACGGCACTCATCAGTGAACAGGACTGTTTGAAAATTAGTCTTCATGTATTTTTCTGCCCAATGCAGCCGTTTCTGCTTCTGAGCATTGGTTAGTGGGGGCCGAATGGAAAGTTTTTTGCACAGTTACAAGACTCTTGAGTCCCACGGACATCAAGGTGTAGAGTCCTCCAGAGGCACCAGCAGCTTCAAATATCTGTTTGCTGCCACAAATCTCTTAATAGTGCGATGATCACGCTTAAGTTTTCGTGAAATATCGAATGTTTTCATACCTCGTCCAAGGCATTGAACTATTTCACTCTTCGGCAGCAGAGAGATCCTTTTTCTTCCCCATATTGCTTGAAAATGGTGCTTTGCTTAATAATATGGAACACCCTCTTTAGTAGTTTTTCCTTTAATTGGGTTCACCTGGCAATCTAATTATCACAGGTGTCAGAGATTGTTTTCAGTGATCAAAAGAGCCCTGAGGCCGGGTTCACACTGGGGCGACAAACGCTCCGACATTGGGAGCTCATGTCGCATGACGTGTGAAAATCAATGTTTCCCTATGGGAGCCGTCTTAACTGGTCCGACACATGTCGGTCCGACTTTGAAAATGCTCCCTGTACTACTTCGGTCCGACTTTGATCAGACTTCAGCCCATTGACTATCATTGAAGTCGGATCAAAGTCTGACCGCAGTCTTGCATGATCCGACTTTGGCATGCGACTTGTGCTGTGCTGCTCTTGAGGAAGACCCTTATCCGAGCACGCAACCTGGCAGGCCGCAGGGGAAGAGGGGGCGACGAGAGAGCGGCCCCCCTCCCTCCTGAACCGTACCAGGCCGCATGCCCTCAACATGGGGGGTTTGGTGCTCTGGGGTAGGGGGGCGACCTGCGGCCCCCCCACCCCAAAGCACCCTGCCCCCATGTTGATGAGGACAGGGCCTCTTCCCGACAACCCTGGCCGTTGGTTGTCGGGGTCTGCGGGCGGGGGGCTTATCAGAATCCAGGAGCCCCCTTTAATAAGGGGGCCCCCAGATCCCGGCCCCCCACCCTATGTGAATGAGTATGGGGTACATCGTACCCCTACCCATTCACCTGGTGGAAAAAATGTCAATAAAAACACAACACAGCTTTTTTAATTAATTTATTGCACAGCTCCGGGGGTCTCTGGTGTCGTCTCCGCGCTCTCCGGTTCTTTCTTCCGCTGGGCCTCCGCTATCTTCTTCCAGCTTTTTTGCTAGCGGAGAGGCCCAGTCTTCCCGTCCGGCTCTTCGTTGACCTTCTGCCGGCCCCTCCACTATCTTCTTCCAGCTCTTTTGCTAGTGGAGGGGCCAGTCTTCTCTTCTCTCTTCTCCTCCTCGATGTTGACACGTCACTTCCTCCCGCTGTAATACTGGCTGTTCGCTCCACTCCAAATTAATATAGGCTTCTCATGACGTCACAGTCACGGGAGCATGTGACTGACGTCATGAGAAGCCTATATTAATTCGGAGCGGAGCGAACAGCCAGTATTACAGCGGGAGGAAGCGACGCGTCAACATTGAGGAGGAGAAGAGAGAAGAAGACGGCAACGGGAAGACCGGCCCCTCCACTATCTTCTTCCAGCTCTTTTGCTAGTGGAGGGGCCGGCAGAAGGACAACGGAGAGCCGGACGAGACGACGGGAAGACCGGGCCTTCGCTAGCAAAAGAGCTGGAAGAAGATAGCGGAGGCCCGGCGGAAGAAAGAACCGGAGAGCGGGAGAAGAAGAAGGCGACGGAGAAGACCGGGCCCCGCTAGCAAAAGAGCTGGAAGAAGATATCGGAGGCCCGGCAGAAGAAAGAACCGGAGAGCGCAGAGACCCCTGGAGCTGTGCAATAAATTAATTTAAAAAGCTGTGTTGTGTTTTTATTGACATTTTTTCCACCAGGTGAATGGGTAGGGGTACAATGTACTCATACTCATTCACATAGGGTGGGGGGCCGGGATCTGGGGGCCCTTTATTAAAGGGGGCTCCCGGATTCCGATCAGCCCCCCGCCCACAGACCCCGACAACCAACGGCCAGGGTTGTCGGGAAGAGGCCCTGTCCTCATCAACATGGAGGCAAGGTGCTTTGGGGTGGGGGGGCCGCAGGTCGCCCCCCTGCCCCAGAGCACCAAACCCCCCATGTTGAGGGCATGCGGCCTGGTACGGTTCAGGAGGGAGGGGGGGCCGCTCTCTCTCGTCCCCCCTCTTCCCCTGCGGCCTGCCAGGTTGCATGCTCGGATAAGGGTCTGGTTTGGACCTTGGGGGGGACCCCCACGCCGTTTTTTCGGCGTAGGGGTTCCCCTTCAAATCCAGACCAGACCCAAGGGCCTGGTATGCTCCTGGAGGGGGAACCCATGCCGGTTTTTTATTTAAAATTTGGCCTGGAGTTCCCCCTCAAGATTCATACCAAACAGAGTGCCTGGTATTGGCGGGGATCCAAGTCGGATCCCCGTTTATTGAAAGTCGGACATATTTCGGCTTCATGTCGCGGGGCAAAGTCGGATTCAAAGTAGGACGGCTGTCGTGTCGCACTAGTGTGAACCCAGCCTGAGACACAATGCCATCCATGAGTTAAACTGAAAAACAAAATATTTAATCTTTGTGACACTATAATAGAATTTGCATAATAATTTGGAACAGGGTGTAGGTCCACCAGAGTAGATCATATCGTTGGCTCTCAAGCAATTACGCTGACAATATAAAATCCCCCAGCCACTAGACAATACTATGCTGCTAAAATCGTGAAGTTAAAGCCAAGTTCCACCCAAAAGCGGAACTTCCGCCGATTTGTCTCCCCCCCCCCTCCAAGGATACATTTGTCACCTTTCGGGGGGGGGGGGGCAGATACCAGTCTTTGACAGGCATCCTGTTCCCACTTCTGGAAGTCCGGGCCGCGGCCCATGATGTCACCGCTTGGCTCCCTCCTCCTCCCTTCCCTGCCGCCAGGTCAGGAGAGAGGAGCGGAGCCTCGCGCATGCGCAGCAGGGTTCCCGGCGTGAATCTGTAAAGCTACACTGCCGGGTTCCCTTACCCGCAATGGCGGCGGCAGCACCCGACAGCTGATGGAAACATCAGCTGCGGTGCCGACATCGCTGGACTCCAGGACAGGCAAGTGTCCAATTATTAAAAGCCAGCAGCTATAGTATGTGTAGCTGCTGACTTTTAATTTTTGCAGTGGTGGGCGGAACACCACTTTAATAATCTATCCAGCCACTGGACAAATACAATTGTAAAATGCTGATCTACAAATTTTAATTATGTAATATAATAAAGAGCTTCTTTTCTCACCTTACCCTAGAATACAATGCTCACTTACAATAAAGGATTATTGTCCCTTGAAAACGTTGGCACAAGTAGGACAGGTTGATATGCAAACTTCAAGAAGTGCCAGCAGATCTCACATTTGACTAGCTGTGAAAATCAGCAGCCAATGGCATCTACCAGAATTTGCACAGCCTAAACATATGCTGGTAAGTTAAATAGCTTCTTTCCAATTCCGTGTATATGCACACAAGATACACAGGCTGAAAACTGTCAAAAAAACTATTAATTCGGCAGCCAGTCTCACGACAATGAGCCAATGACTGCGAGCGCTGATCACTGTGTTCTGGCGGGGGGGCAGTCCCCTTGTCAGAAAACAATAGCTTAGCAGGGAGAACGCCACACCAACATCAGATGTGTTAGTACGGTGATGTGTAAAAAAAAATCCTGTTTGTACTCCGCTTTATACTGTAAACTTACTGGCAGGATATTTATGTTAATGTTGCTTCAATAATATTTTAACAAATTTATATTTACATCTTCTGCTTAAAGTGGTTGTAAAGTAAGGTTTTTTAGATCTTAAAGTGGAAGTCCATGCTAAAACTAAAATCCCTGCATCTATTTTTTTTAACAATCAGGAGTGCTTTATTGAAGGAGCAAGTAACAATACAGAGATTTATGCAAAACATGGAGAGCATCACAGCAAGACATGATATAATGAAAAAAGGAAACATTAATGGAGGATGTATTCCTCATTTAATCAGTACTGAGACAGCAAACAGGACAAGTTATTCTGTGGAACATATCATTGTCAGGACCCAAATTCAGCAGGGGGGGGAGCGCCGTGGAGCAGGACAGCCTAGCTTATAAAGGGGCAATGCAGCATTGATCCTACCTTCCCAGGATGAAAATTTATTTGGGGGTATAGGAGGACCATTTACTGAGAATTTCTTTCTTAGCGTAAAATAAGAGGTATGAGAGATAAGCAGCTTACTATGATGGGGTCTCTGCTCATCTTTGTGGATCCCTAAAAGTGCCAAATCTGGTGACATGGGGACAGACAGTTCCAGCCCAACATTGAGTTGTTCAAAAATACCAGACCAAAAGGCAGAGATAACTAGGCACTCCCAGAACATGTGAAAAAATATGCCCAAATGTGCTCGACATCGGTGACATTGTGGGTCCCTATCAGGATATATCCTATTCAGTCTCACAGGAGTGAAATAGACTAGATGTAGAAATGTTATTTGTATTAGTTTATCCCCAGAAGAGATCACCAACCTAGGGCCTTGTTCTAAGCAATCTATTCAGTCCTCCCTGTCCAGGGTGGGAATATCCAGTTTCCACCTATCCCACAGTTTGTCCATCTTAGGAGATTCGGTAGTTAGCAGAGTACCGTATACGGCAAACAGAGGCTTCTCCAGACCACTACGAGACAGCACAGCCTCCACCGGGTCTAATTGGAGGAGAGGAGGCTCGGGGAATTGGGCCCTGGCAGCATGATGAAGTTGGGCATATCGAAAGAACATCCATCCGGGCAGATTGTGCAGCCTAGAGAGCTGGAAAAATGACAGCAACACACCCTCAGGCATGATATCTCTAAGGGTCTTGATGTCATATCTGGCCCACACCTGGGGGTCCAGGATTGTCCTGAAATGAGCCAAGTTAGGGTTTCCGCAGAGAGGCTGGACAGGGGACCAGTGCTCCGTGTGGAGGAAACAGCCACAGTCCACACCCGCAGAGTCGTTGTAGTTGGACCAGGTATCTCAGCATAGGCTCCTACACCCCTGTACACTAAATTTTGCAGATCCCGCAGGGAACCTAAACAGGCTGCCTCTACACAGACCGCAGCATTGGAGCGCGAGCCCTCAAACCACCAGTACGTCGTGACCAGCACCGCCGCCAAATAATAGACCTGTAGATTAGGTAGGGCCAGTCCCCTGAGGTGCCACAGTAGTTGAAGCGTGGTTTTTGCCAGTCGGGGTTGGATCCATGCCATATAAAAAAAGCTAATACAGTGGTCCAGATCCCGAAAGAAAGAGGCCGGTATCCAGACTGGACTATTACGGAAAAGATAATTTAATTTAGGCAAAAGCATCATCTTTAGTATATTTATATGGCCCAGTAGATTCAGCGGAAGTCCAGACCATGCAAGGCATCTCTCTTTAAGGAGGGGAAGAAGGGGAGCTAGCTATATTGAGGTTGTAATATAGAGGGCGGTGTTCCTAGCTACCTGAACCCCCAAATATTTAAATTCAGTAACCCATCGCAATGGCGTAGAGTTGGCCAAGGCCGAGGCCTGGCTCTCCAGGGGAAAGAGAACCGATTTTGACCAATTTATGCGAATACCCGAATACACTCCAAATTTATCAAAGATCTTAAGGGCTGCTGAAGCGAAGGGCCGTGATTCAAATATAGCAGAGCATCATCCAAAATCCCTGCATCTATAGCCACCAACATTCTAACACTAACCTATCTAGCTCTGAAAAGAAAAAATCAGCATGCATACCTTTTCTGTAGGCGATCCAACCCGGTCTTCAGCGGCGGAAGCTCTGATCCCACGCTGAGCTGTCAGCTGCAGATTCACTGTGGAGTCGGGTGCAGAGGACACGTCTGTCAACGAAAGCCCTATAGTAACTCTATGGGTGACGTCACTTCCCATTCATTTCACAGCCGTGTCCCCTGCAGAGCTTCCCCTGCTGGAAATCGGGTCGGATAGGTTAGTCGGCTAGATAGGTTAGTGTTAGAATGTTGGTGGCTATGGATGCAGGGATTTTAGTTTTAGCATGGACTTCCACTTTAATGCATTAAGATAAAAAAATAGGATTTTTGTACTCACCGTAAAATCCTTTTCTCTGAAGTCCATGGACGGACACAGCTCCTTTAGTCTTGACAAGTGGGTTATGTTCCGTCTATTAGGAGAGGACTAGGCAGACATGTTAGATATACAAAAACATGTAATTATACCAAAGCTGAACAGCCCCGCCCAGGGGGCGGTCCCTCTGGTCATAACCCATCACTCTGCACTCAGCAGTTCAGTACGTCAAAAAGCAGTACAAACTCAAACAGGAGGGGTGGGTGCTGTGTCCGTCCACGGACTTCAGAGAAAAGGATTTTACGGTGAGTACAAAATCCTATTTTCTCTTTCGTCCATGGACAGACACAGCTCCTTTAGTCTTGACAAGTGGGACGTCCCCAAGCAGTGTAAAAAAAACGAGGGGTGGGAACAGCAAGCAAACAAACTTCACCCCAAACAAACAGAGCTCCTCAACGGAGGAGTTGCAACCTTAAACAGCCGCCTGCAAAACCTTGCGGCCGAAGCAAGCATCCGCAGATGCATTGCACGTCAACCTTGTAAAATTTAGTGAAGGTGTGAACGGACGACCAGGTCGCCGCCTTACGCACCTGTGAGACAGACACTTGATGTCGAACAGCCCAGGAGGCACCAATCGCCCTGGTTGAATGCGCCGTGACAGGAAAGGGAGGCGCCCGCCCTTTAAGGGCATAAGCCTGAATCACAATCTGTCTGATCCACGAGAAATGGTGGCCGACGAGACCGCCAGGCCTTTCTTTGGACCAGTCACCGAAACAAACAGTGAGTCTGACCTCCAAAACTGAGCCGTAGAAGACCGATACATTCCTTAGACGTGGTACGTGCTCTGCGGGTGTAACGCAACCTCTTTGGGATGCGACGGCCGAGGACACAAGGATGGAAGTACAATGTCCTCATTCAGATGAAAAGCCAAAACATCCTTCGGAAGTAGCACGGCTTTATCCTTATGGAGGATCAAGTAGGGGGACTTGCAAGACAAGGCCGCCAACTCAGAAACCCTCCTGACAGATGTAATGGCCACCAGAAAGGCAACTTTCGGAGAGAGTGTCAAAAGAGGAATCTCTCTGATGTTCTCAAAGGGAGGTTTCTGAAGTACCGAGAGCACCAGATTCAAATCCCACGGAGGTAGTGGTGGTCGAACGGGAGGAGTCACATGTCAGACCCCTTGCACAAACGTACTCACCAGTGAATGAGCCGCCAGGGGTCGTTGAAAGAAAACAGCCAAGGCTGAAATCTGCCCCTTAATGGTGCTTAAGGCAAGTTTCTGATCCACTCCACACTGTAGAAACAGCAGGATCCTGGAAATGAATATGCCCGTGGACGCCACTCCATCTCCTGACACAGAGATGTACGATGTGCGATGGTAGATCTTCCGAGAAGATGACTTCTGTGCCCTCAGCATAGTGGAAATTACTGAATCCGACAGGCCTCGGTCCCTTAGTACCTGGCTTTCAATAGCCATACCGCTAAAACCAGCGACTGTAAAGCAGGATGAAGTATGGGTCCTTACGACAGAAGGTCCTCCCGCATCGGCAGTCGCCAAGGGGCATCCGCCAGCAGGCGCACCAGGTCGGCGTACCAGGGACGCTGAGGCCAATCTGGGGCAATTAGGATTACCGGAATCCCCTCGGTCTCCACTCTGCGGAGCAGACAAGGAAGAAGTTTCAGTGGGGGAAAAGCATAGATCAGCCGATACTGTCCCCACAGGGCCACCAACGCGTCCGTTGCGTCTGCCCAGATATCTTTTGACCTGGCCACAAACCTCAATACCTTCCGATTGAATCGAGAAGCCAGGAGATCCACGTCTGGTGTGCTCCGTTTTAGGCAAGAGTTGAAACACGTCCGGGTGTAGCGACCATTCTCCTTGGTCCAGCATCTGGCGACTTAGGTAGTCTGCCTGCCAGTTTTCTACGCCCGGAATGCATACGGCCGATAGAGCCGGCACGCTCCTTTCTGCCCACCGCAGGATGTGAGCGACCTCCGATGCTGCAGCCGAGCTCCTTGTTCCTCCTTGATGGTTGACATACGCCACCTCCGTGGCATTGTCCGACTGGATCCTGACTGGATGCCCCTGTAGCCTCTGTGACCATGTGGAGAGGCACTGCTTGAGCGCCCGAAATTCCAGTACATTGATGGGCAGGCGGGATTCTTCCTGTGTCCAGCGACCTTGTGTCGACTGGACCCTCCAAACACCCCCCCCCAACCGGTCAGGCTGGCGTCCGTCGTGATCACCGTCCAGTGAAATGGAAAGAACGACTTTCCGGACTGAAGAGCCGGAGATGTCAGCCACCAGACCAGGGAAGTCCTGACTAGTTGGCTCAACCAGATTTGACAATCCAGGGACAATGGAGACTTGTCCCACTTGGACAGTATCTCCTTCTGCAAGACTCGAGTGTGGAATTGAGCATACGGTAATTGGCCACCATTAGACCCAGGACAAAAGCGCAGCGACGACCACCTGCGGGATGCCAACAGCTTTACCGCCACCTGAAGAGCCTGCAATTTTTCTAGGGAGAAAAACCTTGGCCTCAGAGGAGTCCAGGATCAAGCCCAGGCATTCCAGACGCTGAGTCGGCACCAACACTGACTTCTGGAGGTTCAGTACCCAACCAAATTCTTGAAGGGTCTGACTGGCAATCGCTACATCCTCCTCCAATTCTAAGTCTGAAGCAGCTCTCAGGAGGTCGTCCAGGTAGCCCACGATAGCGATACCTCGCTGTCTCAGCAAGGCCAGAATCAGGGCGAGCACCTTGGTGAAAACCCTTGGTGCCGATGCCAAGCCAAAAAGGAGAGCCACAAATTGGTAGTGATCATCCCCGACTGCAAAACGCAGAAATCTCTGATGCCTGATGCATATGGGGACATACAAGTATGCATCCTTGATGTCCAAGGACGCTAGAAAATGCCCCGGATGGAGTGCATCGACCACAGAGTGAACTGATTCCATCCTGAACCTTCACACCTTTACAAAGGTGTGGAGGGCCTTGAGATCCAGGATTGGACGGACCCCGTCCTTCTTTGGGACTACAAACAGATTGGAATAAAATCCCTAAAACCTTTCCGGCAGCGGTACACAGGTACTATCATCCCGCGCTTCAGCAGGTCCTGCACTGCCCCAAACAGGGCGTTCCGACGAGCTGGAGGAAGATGAAGGTTTGAGGGAAAAAATCTGTTTGGTGGACAGAAGAAATTCTATCTTGTACCCTGATGAAACCACTTCACAAACCCACTGATCGGAAAGCAGGGAGGTCCACCGAGCTGCAAACTCGCGAAGGTGACCCCCCACCCGAGAGTCAGGCGGGGGCAAACCTTCATGCAGTAGCAGATTTGTTTGCAGGCTTGTTTGGCTTGCGAACCCAGGGACGCTTTTGTCCCTCAGCTGGCCCCTTGTTGGCCTGGGAAGGCTTACCTGCAGGCCCGGACTGACGAAAAAAACAATTCTGAGCGGAAAAGCAGGGCACAGGCCTGCGGCGTGGCTCCTTGCCTTTTCTGGATTGTGGGAGCAGTGTGCTCTTACCCCCAGTGACATCCTTAATAATGTCATCCAGCGAGGCTCCAAATAGCCTTCAACCCCGGAAAGGCAAATCAGCCAGAGCCTTCTTGGAAGTCTGGTCCGCAGACCAGCATTTTAGCCAAATCAAGCAGTACCACAGCAGATACTGAGGCTCTAGAAAGCAGGGGAGCTGTGTCCAGGGCTGCATCGCAGACATATTTGAGGCCATGCACCAACTGGTCAGCCATTTCTATGCAGACCGGGGAAACCTGTTGTCTTTCCAACTCCTGGTGCAAAATTTTAGCCAATTCTGTAAGTATCTGACACCAGAGCTGCAGCCAAAACTGTCCGTAATGCAGATCCCAGCATGGTAAACATGCTGGGATCTGCGGACCTCCTATCCGCAGGGTCCTTAAATGCAGGGGTCCCCTCAACCGGAATAGTGGTTTCTTTGTTTAACCGGGATACCGGGGGGTCCACAACTGGGGGAGATGCCCATTTTTTCAGAAGGCTCTCCTCAAAAGGGTAACGGACCGTCATGCGTTTTGGAGACCGAAAAGGTCCTCTGCGGTCGTTCCCATTCCTTGTCTATAAACTTATCAAAATAAGTTACATAAGGAAACCCCTTAGTAGTGCGGGTCGGCTTGTGGGACCCAAAAGGGACCGACACCTCAGCAGATGTCCCAGCCGCATCCTCCAGTTTGAGGGTTTCCCGCACTGCGGTGATAAGTGCTCCAACAAGCGCCTTGTCCTGCGCTGACCCGGACACGGAGTCTTCCTCACTGTCCGAATGGTCCTGGTCTGCATACTCTGACCCTTCAGAATAGGGGTCCTGTTTCACAGCCAGGCCCGAGTCTGAGTCAGAGCTTTCCCCAGAAGATGGAGGGGGCATTTTGTACCCCCCTTGCGCCCGCACACCGCTTCCACCCTGGAAAACAAATGATTCCAGGACCGCCGACAAAGCGTCCACAGGTACCGCAGGTGCAGGGGCACCGGTTGCTACCACCGGAATGTCTGGGGAAGAAACGCCAGCTTCTGACGCCATGCTGACCCACACACTTGACAGCCACTCAGGGAACAAGTCAAGGTACAAGAAAAGGCCCACCCTCCTAGCTGCCCAGACCGAGGGGTATTCCCAGAGGACTCACCGCCCTGACCCAGGCACTGCTTTAGCGCTGCCGTCCACTCTAAACTCCTGCACAGTGTGTGCCTGAGGTGATCTGCCATTCCCGCCGTTCAGAATGACAAACCAGCGCTAGAGGTCCAGCCAACGTAAAAATCCCCACAAAGATGACCGCCAGTTACCTCAGGAAAAAAGCGCGAGCTACAAGAAAATGGCCGACCACTGTATTAGCTATAGAAACAGCGTGGCTAAAAGAAAATGGCCGCCAGCTGTATTAGCATTAGGAACAGCGCGGCTTTCTGAGGTAAAAATAAAAATAAAAGGCCGCGAAAACACTGGGCCTCCAAGCGGAGGCCCGCCACAAGGCAGACCACCCACACTAGATCGGACCCGGACACACCGCGCAGCCCCCAGCCAGGACCCAGAGCCCCCCTCAGGGACCCCCCGGTGAGGTACACAGCAGGCCCAGCAAAGCATGGGGAGGAGGGATGGATGGGGAGAGAGAAAAGGGAGGACTAGAGACCCCCTAATCGACCACCCCAGGATTGCCCAGCTGTTCCATCCTGCCAAGACAGGAGCAACCTTACTTACCCGTCCCTGCGAGGATTGCTGGACGCATTCCTGACAGACCCATCACTGAGCAGTACGGAGTGGCTGTCGGCCATGGCCCACTGTGACTGGACAGCAGTAGCCCGGTCATATGTGGGCCCCGGAGCATATAGCTCACCGGCCACCCCTGGAGCAAACGGGGTATGTCGTGGCTGACCCAGTGCGTAGCTTAAGGCCTGCTCACGCTCGATGGCCAGACTGGGGAGACTACAAGGATCTATATTATCCAGCCTGTCACCCAGCCGGCAGTTGATAGTAGATCTCAGGATCCAAAATTGAAAATAAAAAATAAAACAATAAAAAAAGTTCTCCAGGACAGGACCAATGGGCCCCTAGGGAGCCAGGTCCTTCTACACTAGGCAGAAAAAAACTGAGCTGCTGAGTGCAGGGTGAAGGGTTATGACCAGAGAGACCGCCCCCTGGGTGGGGCTGTTCAGCCTTGGTATAATTACATGTTTTTGTATATCTAACATGTCTGCCTAGTCCTCTCCTAATAGACGGAACATAACCCACTTGTCAAGACTAAAGGAGCTGTGTCTGTCCATGGACGAAAGAGAAAACCTGTGTGCATCAGCCGTCCCAGCCCCCCAATACTTACCTGAGCCTCATCTCTCTCCAGCTATGTCCCAGAGTGATTCGGCCATCCGGGACTCTCCTCCTGATTGGCTGAGACACAGCAGCAGCACTACATTGACTCCAGCTGCTGTCAATCAAAGTCAGTTAGCCAATCAGGAGACACAAGGCATGGGGGGCCGAACCGAGACTGTGTCTGAATGGGACACATGGAGCTTTGACTCGGCTCGGGTGCCCCCATAGCAAGCTGCTTGCTGTGGGGGCACTCAACAGGAGGGAGGGGCCAGGAGAGCCGAAGAGGGACCTGAGAAGAGGAGGATCTGGGCTGCTTCATGCAAAATCACCTCACAGAGCAGGCAAGTATAACATGTTTGTTATTTTTAAAGAAAAAAAAATGACTTTACAATCACTTTAACCACTTAGAGACCTCCCACCGCATATATACTTTGGCAGAGCGGCTCTATTGCACGAAACATTGTACCTGTACGTTGTTTCGTGCACTAGATACTGTGGGCGCGCGCATGCCCGCTGCACGAAGGGGGAGCCAATCCGTGGGTCTGGCGGACCCGATGTCCGCTGGCCACCCGCGTTCGCTCCAGAGGCAGAACGGGAATTTACCTATGTAAACAAGGCAGATCCCCGTTCTAACAGGGAAGTATACAGAGATCTTCGGTTCCTAGTAATCAGAACAGCGATCTCTGTTCTTCCTGTCAGTCCATCCCCCACAGTTAAAAAAAGGGATTTTTATAACAGCTTACCTGTAAAATCCTTTTCTTGGAGTACATCACGGGACACAGAGCGACTTAGTCATTACTAATGGGTTATATAGATACCTTCAGGTGCTGGCAACTTCCAAAACCGGAAGTACCCTCCCCTATATAAGCCCCTCCCATCCGGGAGCACCTCAGTTTTGTAGCAAAGCACTAAGTGTCCCAAAAAGAGGGGTGGGAGCTCTGTGTCCCGTGATGTACTCCAAGAAAAGGATTTTACAGGTAAGTTGTTATAAAAATCCCTTTTTCTTTTTCGTACATCACGGGACACAGAGCGACTTAGTCATTACTAATGGGACGTCCCAAAGCAATGCCAAATGAGGGGAGGGATACACTATACATAAGCTGGGCGCCATCAGGCATGAGGATCTTTTGCGGCCTGCAACACACTGCGCCCAAAGGCGACATCCTCCTGATTTCTAACGTCTACCTGGTAGAATCTAGTAAACGTGTGTACTGAAGACCATGTTGCGGCCTTACAGACTTGAGCCAGGGAGGCCTGGTGATGCACTGCCCATGAAGTTCCAACTGCTCTTGTGGAGTGTGCCCTAACTTTGAACGGAGGCGGTCTCCTTCTCAAGCCATAGGCTTGTATTATGACCTGTCGAATCCACTTGGCTAAAGTAGATTTTTATGCTGCCTGACCCTTTCTGGGGCCTTCCGGCAGAACAAACAAAGTATCTGTTCTACGAATCTGAGCAGTGGCTTTTAGATAAGCTTTAACTGCTCTCACTACATCCAAAGAATGCAATAACTTTTCCTCTACCGAACTAGGTTTGGGGAAAAAGGAAGGAAGAACCACATCTTGGTTCAAATGAAACCTCGATACCACCTTAGGAAGAAAGGCTGGATGAGGACGTAATACTACTCTGTCCTTATGGACAACCAGATATGGCTCCTTACAGGACAAGGCGGCTAATTCCGACACTTTTAGCCGAACAAATGGCTACTAAGAAAATCAATTTCCTGGTGAGAAGAACCAAGGAAATGTGCTGCAATGGTTCAAATGGTTGTTTCTGTAGAACCGACAGAACCAGGTTTAAGTCCCATGGACATATGGGAATACTAACCGGAGGGCTAATACGCATCACTCCTTGTATGAAAGCTTTGACTAGTGAATGCGAAGCCAAGGGCCTTTGAAAAAATATTGACAAGGCCGAAATCTGACCCTTGATAGTACTCAAGGCAAGCTTTCTATCCACAGCCCACTGTAGGAAGTCCAGAATCCTACCTATTACGTACTTACGTGGATGCTATTTCTTGGCCTCACACCACGCGATGTACGCCTTCCAGATCCTATAATAGATCTGCCTGGATACCGGCTTCCTGGCATTGATCATGGTAGATACCACAGGATTAGAGAGACCTCTCTTTTTTAGAATGTGGGCTTCAATAGCCAGGCCGTCAAACCTAGGGCTGGTAAGGAAGGGTGGTATATCGGTCCTTGCGAAAGCAGGTCCGGACGATGTGGGAGAGACCAAGGACTCCCCACTGACATTTTTACAATCTCCGCGTACCATGCCCTTCGGGGCCACGCTGGAGCCACCAGAATCACAGATTTCTTTTCTACCCGGATTCTGCGGATTAATCGCGGTAACAATTGTGGCGGTGGGAATGCATATATCAGCTTGAACTGATCCCAAGGGAACACTAGGGCATCCGAGCCGCAAGCTGGGGATCCCTTGTGCGAGACACAAATCTGTCCACCTTTGCGTTGAATCTGGATGCTAGCAGATCTACATCCAGTGTTCCCCACCGCTGGCATATTGCCTGGAAAACCTCGGGGTGAAGAGACCATTCCCCCCGGGCATAATTGCTGGCGACTTAAAAAGTCCGCTCTCCAATTTTCCACTCCTGGGATGAAAACCGCGGATATGGCTGGGACATATCTTTCTGCCCATTCCAGGATGCAACTCGCTTCCCTCTGGGCTGCACGACTCCTGGTGCCACCCTGGTGATTGATATATGCCACTGCTGTGGCATTGTCTGATTGAATTCTGACAGGGGACCCTTGGAGTTTGGATGTCCATGCTACTAGGGCATACCGGGCTGCTCGTATCTCTAAGAGATTGATGGGCAGGGCCTTCTCTGCTTCTGACCACTTGCCCTGGAGAGACCATTGCTCCAGTACTGCCCCCCAGCCTATGAGGCTGGCATCTGTAGTGACCACCTTCCAAGAAACCGAACTGAAGGGTTTCCCTTTTTCCAGATTCTGGGGCACCAACCACCAATGGAGGCTCTTGCGAACGGAAGGGGACAGGGACATTGGTAAGTCTAAAGCCTGAACTTTTTTTGTTCCAGGCTGACAGTATGGCCCTCTGCAAGTTCCTTGAATAGAATTGACCGTAGGGTACTGCTTCGAATGAAGCCACCATTTTTCCCAGCAGCCTCATGCACAGGCGTATGGATGGTTTTCTTTTTGTACCCACTAAGTGGGTCAAATCTTTCAAAGACGACACCTTCTCTGGAGGTAAGAAAATCTTTCTCTGATTTGAATCCAGTCTTAGCCCCAAGTATTCCAGACTTTTGACTGGTTTTAGGGCTGACTTGTCTCGGTTGATAACCCAACCGTGAGATTCCAGATACTTGATTGTCTTGTGAACGACCACTTCTAGTTTTTTTCACTGAGTGGTCTATCAGCAACAAGTCGTCTAGATATGCCATTATCGTTACACCTTGTGTTCTTAGATTGGCCAATAGTGGGGCCAGAATTTTTGTGAACACTCGTGGTGCTGTGGCCAGACCGAAAGGTAAGGCTCTGAACTGAAAATGGCACCCTTCTACTGCAAAGCGTAGAAATTTCTGGTGGGCCGGAAAGATGGGAATATGCAGATAAGCATCCCTTATGTCGATCGAGGCTAACCATTCCTGCCCTTGTAGGGCGGTGGCCACCGATCGGATCGACTCCATCCGAAAAGTCCTGATATGTAGGAACTTGTTTAGCCCTTTTAGATTTAATATGGGCCTCACGTCCTCATTTGGTTTGGGGACTGTGAAAAGGTTCGAGTAAAACCCGAACCCGCTTTCTTCCAAGGGAACCTTCATGATTACACCTTGGAGCAATAGTTGTTCTAGTGCCAGAAGGAGGGATCCTCTCTTCTGGGGATCGCTTGGCACGTTTGACCTCATAAAATGGGCAGGATGAATGTCTTTTAACTCCAGCCTGTATCCCAGACTTACTGCGGAGATCACCCATCTGTCTCTGATGGTGTCCCGCCAGGTCTCTGTGAACAACTGAAGTCTTCCCCCCACCCGATTGAGTGGGGGCAACCCTTCATGACTTGGGGGGAGGTTTGTAACTCTTGACCCAGGGTTTCTTGTTACCCTGTGATTGTCCCTGATTTCTGCCTCCTGGATTTGACCGCGGAGGCCGTCGGAACTGTTTCACAGCCGACGTGCCAGGGACTGGAGAAGTAGGCCTCTTAAAAGAAGGACTTCTACCCTTGTTCTTAACCGGCAAGAGTGTACTTTTACCGGCAGAAATTTTCTGGATATACTTGTCCAGATCTTCTCGGAATAAGCGTTCTCCATGAAATGGGAAGCTAATCAGCAATTCTTACAGGGAGCTTCAGCAGACCAGTTTTTGAGCCATAGAAGCCTACGCATATGTACTACAGACAGCGTAAAGCGGGAGGCCTGTTGGATTGTATCCTTTATGGCGTCCACCGCAAAACACAAGGCTCTAGGTAGGTCAGCTAGGGCAAGAGCCTGCTGATCTGGTAAGTCCCTTAAGACTTGTTTCAACTGATCCTTCCCTGCTTGGCAGACCCCAATCGCTGCTACTGCAGGTTGTGTCACCATGCTTGCTGTAGAGAAAGCAGATTTTAGTAAAGACTCCAATTTTTTATCTATTGGGTCTTTGAACATTGGAACATTATCTACTGGACATGTCAGTGATTTATTCACACAAGAGATGGCTGCGTCCACTGTAGGGACCCTCCATTTTTTCTTATGAACTTATCCTCCATGGGATAGATCACCGGAAATCTCTTGGGAGGAGTAAATATTTTATCAGGATGCTCCCAATCCTGGTAAATAAGCCCTTCCAATAAAGGGTGGATTGGGAAGGAACAGACAGACAGTCTGGGGAGCTTTCAGCGACCCCAGCGAGGAGACAGTAGTGGTTGATGGCTCCGCAAGAGGCATTTTAAATGCTTTTCGGACCATGTTAGTCAGAGACTGAACCCATAATCTTTCAGCCTGAGATGCTGAGAAAGGTTCTTCCACTGTTGATTCCTCTATACCCGAATCAACCTCATCCTGATCCCCTTCAGGTAGGTCGATCTCTGTGTGGGGCTGTTCCTCCACTAACAGGCACTCTGAAGGAGGAGACGGAGATCGGACGCGCTTTCCCTGTGACAGGGAAGCAGCGATCAATGCTGTTAATCTCTCTTCCAATCCTCCCAGAGTTGAGGAAAAAACCTCCTCTGTTATATATACAGGAGCAGGTGGACTGGGGACAGCCGCAGCACCAGGTACTCCTGCGGGGTTCCTACGGCTACTGACCTCTGAAATTTCAGGGGAGATTGGTGCAGTACAAGCATGCCCAAAATCCTCAGAGCCCGATGGAGACCCCTTTCGCTTCTTGGAAGACTTATTTCCAGAGCGTCTGGACGACATATCCTTTAAGCACAAAGCTGAGGTATTCCCGTCGTCATACACCAATTTTGCTGGTAATAGTCTAACACAGTTGCTGCTATATACCAGCTGGTGTCCACTAAAGTGTCTTTCTATGGGGATGCCTGCATCAACCGCCTCTGTGTGCCACCGTTTTGTTGCTAGCTCTGCTTGCATCCAGCTGACACTTGTACTGTGTCTTTTATCCATGCTGGGACGCATGCGCAGAAGCGCCGCGGCGCGCATCGAGCGTCATCCACCCGCCCCGCCCCTTTCCTTTCATAGGAGGCGCGTGCATGCGCCCGCGCACGTGCGCCTTTTTTGAAAACAAGCAGGGACTAGGGGCCAGGGCCCTTTTTGCCGAAAGGGCCTGTGCGGTGGATGAGCGCAGCAACAGGGCAGAGGAAGTGGATTCCCACAGAGAAACTTACCAACTGCCTGGATCTTTTGACTTGAAAAAGCCAAAGATCCACATGACAAGAAAAATGGACCACAGCGGCCTCTAGTGGTTTAACACAGGTACCGCGGTCTCCTTTTTTTTTTTTTCTTGACTACTATTAAAATTTTACATTTTCCAGTAGTTACAGGCATACACAGATATTAGCGGGAATACCGTTAGGTAACAGACAGAAAGACAAATTAGGCTTGGGGGTCCCCCAATAGAACCAAGTTCCTGGGGGCCCCCACTTACCTGTTCCCCGCCGCAGGACTTTGTTTGGTCCACAGAAGCCCAAACTTCACCTATCACGGCAGGCATTGTAATTAAACCTTCAGGGACCGGGTTCCCAAGGATTCCACTCCCCTGGACCTGTATAGCACCCTGCACGGACAATATCTTGGTCGTGGGTATGACCAGAGCTCTGGATCCCAGGGTCCAGCCCTCCTAAGAGAGGCATTACAGGCAAAACCTTGCTCTTCTGTTGCAAGGCCCGGGTACCGACCGTTTAGCTATGAAGCTTTTTTGGTCGGATCCGGAACAGCTTACTAAGGCCCGTAAAAGAACCTGTACGCAAGCCCAGTGAAAACACATGTTACTCTTTGGCCAACACCTTAGACACTGGCAAAAAACTGAGGTGCTCCCGGATGGGAGGGGCTTATATAGGGGAGGGTACTTCCGGTTTTGGAAGTTGCCAGTGCCAGCACCTGAAGGTATCTATATAACCCATTAGTAATGACTAAGTCGCTCTGTGTCCCGTGATGTACGAAAAAGAAAACACACTAAGGAAACACACTTAATCCTTTGAACGCCTCTGATGTTAACCCCTTTCCAGCCAGTGTCATTTATCCAGTGATCAGTGCATATTTTTAGCACTAATCACTGTATTGGTGTTACTGGTCCCCAAAAAGTGTCACTTCGGGTCAGATTTGTCGCAGTCTTGCTAAAAATTGCTGATCGCCACCATTACAAGTAAAAACAATAAAAAAAATGTTTAAAAGTCCATAAATCTTTGCCATAGTTTGTAGACAATATAACTTTTGGATCTGTATTATAGCAGAAAGTAAAGAATATTGCTTGAGATGATTAAATACCACCAAAAGAAAGCTCCATTTGTGGGAAAAGAAGGACATCAATTTTATTTGGGTACAGTGTTGCACGCCCGCGCAATTGTCAGTTAAAGTAACGCAGTGCCGTATCGCAAAAAAAATTCCAGGTCATTAAGTGGATAAATCCTTCTGAGGCTGAACTGGTTATGGTTAAAGCTGGTTTGAATCTCAGCGGATTCAGCAGGGACTGGTTGAGATCCAAATTCTCTATAGACAGGCTGATTGTACCCAAGTCAATTTATCAATCAACTTGGGTACATCTAGCATGCCAAATTTTTACAGCCGATTACTGGCAGTGGCTGTAGCCACTAGGAATAACGGTGTTCTCCCGGGTTCCGCATCCCTAAACCCCACCCCGCCAGGAGAACACAATAGTTCCTCGGGAGGGAATCAAGTGATCTATGGCCTGATATATTTCTGTCCTCCAACATGTAAGAGGAAGACAATCTAACTCTTTTGCATAAAGAAATGGAAAGTACAAAGAATTAGATATATTTATTTACTATGCTTAACACCAGTAAATGCATAACCCATTCTCCACAATAAAATGTAATATTATTAGAGACGTGTGGAGTAATTTAATGGCAAAATAAACTTTACCTTTAATGAAAAGGGCTGAGCAAAATCAACACGTGCACAGCCCAGAGTGCTCGTCCATGGGCATAGTGCAGACACTACAAAGCGGCACACTTCTAAAGCTGAAGTCACCTAGATATAAAATAGCACAGCAGTTGGATGGTGCAGTGATGTCAACTTGTATTCACATATAAACTGTAAACAGTATAAAAATATACCTGTCCTCTAGTGCCATAAAATTCTGGACGGCTATCATAGGAAATCCCCACTGGCACTATGAAAACGTCTGCCACTTTTCCAGACTGCATAGCTTCAATTATTGTCCAGACCCACTCACAAGCAACTGGGGACAAGGTGTGGCAACTTGGAGAGGACAAACCCTCCAGAAACACCAGCAAAGAGTGCCCATCTTCCAGGAATGTCTCAGTATACTGCCAAAATAAAATACAAATAAAAAAGCAAATAAGTTTGTTCTGAGGACACAAAGGCACTCTGTTAGGAAAGATGGACAACGAGAAGAGAGAAACACACCATCATGCTTGCAGCACAAATAATTTCAGATACATTTGTTGTTTTAGCTCAATAACACGTTTTGTATTTTAATAGTGCATTAATGTAGAATTGTTATTTTCCACAAGAAGTGTACACTTAAAGGAAAACTATGGTCACAGCGTACACTTTCATTTTCGATCAGCAGCATTGCAATAGCAATATAAACAATAGTTATTTTTGACAATCCAATATAAGCGTTCTTGAAAAATCTCCATTTATGTTATGAGTTCTGCCTGTCTGCTGCACGTCTTTTCACGTTTTCCTGGATTCCCTGCACGCTTTGCAGTATCTACTCTGCTTAAATTTCTAGAGACTACATATCCCATGACACGTTGCCGTCTGCAAGTAGGAATTCCAGTACGGACTCTGCCTTCTGAAACAACTCCTCAGCATTTCAGAAGGCAGGCTCTGTAAATTCTATGACACAGCAGTGCCTACTGACTGTGCAAGGTAAATATGTGTCACAGAATTCAAGGAAGTAAACATGTGGGCATCTTAAAATTTACAAAATTTTAAATTGTTCCAATTACTAGTAGTAGGCTATAAAAAAAAAAAAAAGAAGAAAAAAAAAAGGGGGTTGTAAAGGATCAAATTTTTTTTTTTAAATAACAAACATGTTTTACTTACCTCCACTGTGCAGCTCGTTTTGCACAGAGTGGCCCCGATCCTGGTCTTCTGGGGTCCCTCGGCAGCTGTCTCGGCTCCTCCCCGCATCAGCTAACCCCCTTTATGGGAAGCTCTCTCCCAAGGGGGCTAAGCTTGTGGGCACGCACCCGTGATACAGACGGCGGCTATAGCCACCGACTGTATCACTCAGCCCCGCCCCCGGAGCGCCACGTCATTGGTTTGATTGACAGCAGCGGTACCCAATGGCTGCGCTGCTATCAATCATCCAATGAACGAGCCGAGAAGAGCCGAAAAGCCCGGTCGAGAAGCCTGCTCGTTCACGACGCGGGATTTTCGAGGGCTCAGGTAAGTAAACGGGGGATCGGGGGGGCGGCAAACATCAGATGTTTTTTCACCTTAATGCATAGAATGCACCTTTACAACCTATTTTACAAATGTGGAAATTAAGATATAAATGTTAAAGCTTGAAATAGGTCTTCCCTAAAAGTACCTTTAAAAGCTTAAGCTGCAGCGTTTAGATTTAGAATGTTGGCTCCGGCTAGTGACATCGCTCACACGTCCGCAGTTACCTCTACATTCACAGCACACCGCCTGTACCGTGATCGTAGAGAGCACCGTGCCATAATGGTGACGTCCATGTGCGGGAGTGATGTCATCACAGCCTGGCCATTCAAACATCTTGAGAGCACAAACCTGGAAGACCGAGCGAAGATGAAAGTGCCGAAAGCGGTGACATCTCCGCACTGGAGGGCTTTGCTTAAAAGGTAAGCCTGTCATAATGTGCTAATATGCAGTGCCTTCAACATATGGAATATACCACCTAGGGAGCGTTCAATTATAAGAATATTAATAATAAGAAGTTGAGTTTATTACTGCTTTAAATTCTGACCATTGATGTGCTTTAAATATTAAGGTGGATGTAAACACGATTCATGAAATTTGAGCTGGGCACTGATCTGCAGTGTTTTGTTGTCTCTCCAAAGCCCTGTGTCTTTTAGCTGTCTCTTGCTGCATTCCTCTGTTATCAGCCTGACAAGTTTCCGTCCCATTATGATAAAAGCAGCCCGAGTTTGGAGTTGGGGGAGAATGCTATAAATAGATTAGCACAGCTATGGACGATACAACATGGAGAGCTGAGAGTCTCTGTGTAGAGGGGGTGTAAGCCTTTCCTCCAATCAGCCGTCTTGCCTGTGTGCCCCTGCAAATGTTATAATGTGCTAGTATGCATAGTAGTGTGGCACATCTGCAGGCTCGATCCCAAGCCTCGCTGTCTGCATCCATTGACATAGTGAGGCTTAGCCCTGCACACTCTCGTCACAGGATTTGATTGACAGCAGCAGGAGCCAATGGCACCCGCTTCAGAGAGAGAGAGAGAGAGAGAGAGAGAGAGGGGGGGGGGGAGAGGGAGAGACAGAGAGAGAAGTGAGAGTTAGTTCAGCTTGAACACTAATGTCAGAGACATAGATAATATAAAGAGTGAATCAAAAACCCAAATTGGAAAGGCCGACCAAAAAAGAAAGTTAACGAAGGACAGCAGGAATAGATGCAGTATATTGTATAGAACATGAGAATACTGTATATGTTAAGGTTGATACAATTTGGCTCACTGTATCACACCCTAAAAATTAGGCAATCAGCCATCTGACAAAGTGTTAGAAGTAAACCGTGAAAATTGTGTTTCTCACCGCAGAGAGAACAGCTTTACTGAGATGACTGGATTGTCCATCAGGAGGCAGGAAGACAGTGCCCAATCTTTGCAAAGTATATCTATAAATATATTGATAAGTGTTAGTAGCTTCATTACAGAGAAAAGCTGTGCATGTGCAAAAAACATACATTTTTCTAGCATTTGGCTAGTTTATCTTCTACAAAACCACAAGCATGTTAGACTAAAGCCAGCCATAGACAGAATTTCGAACTACCAATGGGCAAGCTGGTTGTACTAAAGTCGATCCAGCGATCGAGTTCAGTACAACCAGCCTGCCAGATTTTTTTTCAGTGTGATCACTGTATTCTGCTAGTGAGGAAGGCTCCCCGCACTCTTTGCCAGCAGAACACAATAGCACAGCAGGAGGGATTCCCCCCATCAACACTGTGCGTTCATGAGGAAATCTAGCAATTTTCTTTCCTTCTCTAGTTTATTTAAACAAGACCCACCGTGTGCATTTTTTTTTCTTTTTTTGTAGGCTTAGCAAAAGAAGCATCCAGTAGATCTTTTCCTCTGTCATACACAGAAGCAGCAAAATTCCACAGCTGATGTTTTTTTATGAAAGTATGTGCAATAGTGTCTATATAGCAATGCTTTTAAAAACAAGTTGTAGAATTAAAAGTAGATCTAAAAGAATAGAAGAAAGTCCAGTATATAAAAATACATTTGCACCAAACAGCTGGATTGTTTGTACCTACTTGCGACAACTGCTTCTTGCAGAAAAAAAATTAGGATTTTTGTACTCACCGTAAAATCCTTTTCTGTCGTCCATGGACGGACACAGTTCCTTAATTCTTGACTTGTGGGTTATGTTCCGTCTATTAGGAGAGGACTAGGCAGACATGTTAGTTATCTTAATACATGTAACTTCAACAGAGTTGAGCAGCCCCGCCCAGGGGGCGGTCTCTCCGGTCATAACCCTCACCCTGCAGCTAGCAGCTCAGTTCGTCAAAAAGCAGTTGCAACCTCAAACAGCCGCCTGTAAAACCTTGCGGTCAAAGGAAGCATCCGAAGATGCACTCACATCAACCTTGTAAAACTTTGAGAAAGTGTGCACGGACGACCAGGTCGCCGCCTTACACACCTGTGAGACAGACGCTTGATGTCGGAAAACCCATGAGGCACCAATTGCCCTGGTAGAATGCGCCGTGACGGGAAAGGGAGGAGCCCGCCCCTTAAGGGCATAGGCCTGGATCACGGTCTGTCTGATCCACCGAGAAACGGTGGTTGACGAGACCGCCAGGCCCTTTTTGGACCAGACACCGACACGAACAGTGAGTCAGATCTCCGGAAAGGAGCAATAGCAGACAGGTACACCCGTAGGGCACGTACCACATCCAAAGTATGTAGCGCAGCCTCCTTGGGATGCGACGGCCGAGGACACAAGGATGGAAGTACAATGTCCTCGTTTAGGTGAAAAGCCGAAACTACCTTAGGAAAGCATGAGGGTTGCGGGCATAGCACCGCTTTATCCTTATGGAGGACCAAGAAAGGCGACTTGCAAGACAAGGCCGCCAATTCAGAAACCCTTCTGACCGATGTAATGGCTACTAGGAAGGCAACTTTCTGAGAAAGTGTCAAGAGAGGAATCTCCCTGATGTCCTCAAAAGGAGATTCCTGAAGCACCGAGAGCACCAGATTCAAGTCCCACAGAGGAAGCGGTGGTCTAATTGGGGGAATCACGTGTCGGACCCCCTGCACAAACAAGCTTACCAGTGAATGTACCGCCAGGGGTCGTTGGAAGAAAACAGCTAAGGCTGAAATCTGACCCTTAATAGTGCTTAATGCCAGTTTCTGATCCACTCTACGCTGTAAGAACAGCAGGATCCGAGAAATCGAATATGCCCGTGGGCGCCAATCCATCTCTTCACACAGAGATGTAGGCCATCCAGGTGCAATGGTAGATCTTCCAGGAAGATGACTTCCGAGCCCTCAACATGGTGGAAATTACCGAGTCTGACAGACCACGGTCCCTTAGTACCTGGCTTTCAATAGAATACAATACAAATGACGGCGCAAAGAAAAGAAACAAAAAACTCACTGGTAGATAAGTGAAGGAAAAGGAATTACATGATATGTGATGTATAAGACATCACTCACCATGCAAAGGCAAAAGTAATGAAAAGAATGTTTGCAATGTCAATTAAAATAAAAAGCGTAATAAAAAAGTCTCTATTCTCTAAAAATAAGAAATAAAAATAAAAATCCATATGATGATGATTGTTATCTTGAAACCATATGCAACGTTGGCAGCACTTGTATAGTGAAGTGAACTCTATATGCAGTAAAAGAAGAAAAACAATGCGCCTACTAAGTGCAGTATGTTAGTAATGATTTATTTTTTAAAAAATTAATAAAAATTACAGCCAAGTGGCTACTCACAAAGTGAAAATGAAGTACAGGCATAGGTGTCTATCGATGGTAGTCTGCAGGGGGCATGAGTCACTCCGTGCGTCTGCGGTATCCCAGTGGTGCAAAGCAGCCTCGATGTTAGGATCGCACTGTATGATGTACTGCAGCGGTGGATGGATGGCAGACAAGCGATGGATGGCGTGCTGAGGCTTGTTGCTGTCCTCGGTGTGGGAAGTCAATACACTGCGGCGTGCGGTGCCATTCTACATATTTTAGTTTTCTCTATTGTGATCACCATATCCATACGTAGGCATGCATGTTATTTTGTACATATATGCATGTTCTATATTGATAATGTGATAGTTGTTATATATTACTAATATTCTCTTTCATCTATAATATATATTAATATTAATATGAATATCTTTTGATATTTTTCCATTCAATATTTTAATACAGCGATATGTTATGGACTTTTCATGCCAAGAAATAACATTTTACCCAAGTCTACTAGCTATGTTAATCACTATGTACACTTAGTCACTACCATATTGTTTGGATATGGGAGTCTCTGGTATTTTGCGCATTTTTACTTGTATAGGATGAAGTATGGGACCTTGAGACAGAAGGTCCTCCCACATTGGCAGACGCCAGGGAGCGTCCACCATCAGGCGCACCAGGTCGGCGTACCAGGGACGCTTGGGCCAGTCTGGGGCGATTAGAATCACCAGAATCCCTTCAGCCTCCACTCTGCGGAGCAGACGAGGAAGCAACTTCAGTGGGGGAAAGGCATAAATTAGACGATACTGACCCCATGGAGCCACTAACGCGTCTGCTCAGGGATCTCTGGACCTGGCCACAAACCGACACCTTGCGATTGAGTGGAGAGGCCAGGAGATCCACATCTGGTGTGCCCCATTTCTGACAAAGGAGATGAAACACCTCCGGGTGTAGCGACCATTCCCCTTGGTCCAGCATCTAGCGACTTAGATAGTCCGCCTGCCAGATTTCAACGCCCGGAATGTAAACAGCCAATAGAACCGGTACGCTCCTTTCGGCCCACCTTAGGATGCGAGCGACCTCCAACGCTGCGGCTGAGCTCCTTGTTCCTCCCTGATGGTTGACATAAGCCACAGCCGTGGCGTTGTCCGACTGGATCCTGACTGGACGCCCTTGAAGTCTCGGTGACCACTTGGAGAGGCATAGCCTGATCGCTTGAAGCTCGAGGACATTGATGGGCAGGCGAGATTCTTCCGGAGTCCAGCGGCCCTGGGCCGACTGAACCCCCCCCAGACTCCCCCCCCCCAACCTGTCAGGCTGGCGTCCGTCGTTATCACAGTCCAGTGGAAAGGAAGAAACGACTTCCCGGACTGAAGTGCCGGGGATGTCAGCCACCAAGTCAGAGAGTACCTGACTAGGCGACTTACCTGAATCTGATGATCCAGAGATAATGGGGATTTGTTCCATTTGAACAGAATCTCCTTCTGCAAAACACAAGCGTGGGATTGGGCATATGGTACTGCCTCGGAGGAGGCTACCACGAGGCCCAGGACTCTCATGCAGAAACGGAGAGACGACCATTTGCGGCATGTTAACAACCTCACCGCAGCTTGGAGCGTCTGCAACTTCTCTGGAGAAAGAAAAAAAAACTCTTGACTCCAAGGAGTCCAGAATCAGCCCCAGGTATTCCAGGCACTGAGTCGGTACTAACACCGACTTCTGGAGGTTCAGTACCCAACCAAATTCTTGGAGAGTCTGACTGGCTATAGACACGTCCTCCTCTAAATTCTGAGCGTGAAGCAGCTCTCAGAAGGAGATCGTCTAAGTAGCCCACGTCAGCAATGCCTCGCTGTCTCAGCAAAGCCAGAATCGGGGCGAGCACCTGGGTGCCGACGCTAGACCAAAGGGAAGAGCCACAAATTGATAGTGGTCTTCGCCGATCGCAAAGCGCAGGAACCTCTGATGCCTGGCGCAGATGGGGGACATGCAAGTACACGTCCTTGATGTCCAAGGACACTAGAAAGTCCCCCGGATGGAGCGCAGCAGCTACCACCGAGCGAATCGATTCCATCCTGAATTTCCGACCTACACAAAGGCATTGAGGGCTTAGAGGTCCAAGATTGGACGGATTCCGTCCTTGTTTGGGACCATAAACAGATTTGAGTAGAATCCCTGAAACCTGTCCTGCGGCGGTACTGGTATGACCACCCCGCACCTCAACAAGTCTTGTACTGCCCCAGTCAGGGCAGTCGGACAAGATGGAAGGAGAGGAATCTGTTTGGACAAGAAACTCGATCTTGTACCCTGAAGTGATTACTTCGCAAACACACTGGTCGGAAAGCAGGGAGGTCCACGTCACTCACGAAGACGTCCCCACACCCAAGAATCGGGTGGGGGCAAGACTTCATGCTGAAGCGGGCTTGTTTGCGGGCTTGGACTGCTTGCGCACCCAGGGACGCTTCTGTCCCCCAGCTGAACCTTTATCGGCTTGGGAGGGTCTGCTAGCGGGCCCTGACTGGCGAAAATACCGCCTTTGTGTGGGAAAGGAGGGCACTGGCTTACGGCGCGGCTCCTTACTTTTAGTAAACTGAGGCAGAAGAGTGCTCTTACCTCCAGTGACATCCTTAATGATGTTGTCCAGTGAGGCACCAAAAAGCCTCCCACCTTTGAAAGGTAAATCTGTCAGAGCTTTCTTAGAAGCTTGGTCCGCAGACCAGCATTTTAGCCATATCAGGCGGCGCAAGACCAGCACGGATACAGAGGCCCTGGAGATTAAAGGGGCCGCATCCAGTGTTGCATCACAGACGTACACAAGGCCCTGCACCAGCTGGTCGGCCAGTGTCACGACTTCCTGAGGGAGCTGATGCTCCTCCACTGCCTGGTGCAAAAGTTTAGCCCATTCAGTGAGTGTCTGGGACACCAAAGTCGCAGCCACTATCGGCCGCAATGCTGCCCCCAGCATGGTGAACAAGGTCTGACTCACCGCTTCGGACCTCCTATCAGTAGGGTCCTTAACCACCTAACGACCGCTCACTGTATATATACGTCGGCAGAATGGCACCGACAGGCACAATCACGTAGAGCATACGTGATTGCCTTTGTATAGTTGGGGGGTCCAATCGGACCCCCCTCCTATACAGTGAGCGGTGGCTAAGTGTCCGGGAGCGTTCCGGGATGAGGGGGCAGCCATTCGTTTCTGGCCACCCCCTCGCGATCGCTCCCGGCGAATGGAAATGCCCCCTCTGTCTGTGTCAGACAGAGGGAGCAGGAGGAAGTGATGTCATCTCTGGTGCGGCGCTCACATATACCGAGCGCCGTACAAGAGAAGACATCAGGTCAGTGCACACAACACTACACTGACACCAGGACACATAGGGACATAAATCGCCCCCCCAGGCCCCCCCCAGCCCCCAGTCACAGTGTCACTGATTGCAGTGACCATTTATTTAGTGATCACTGCAATCAGTGACATTTGTGACTGTAAAAGTGTCACCAAAGTTTAGTCTTAGGTCCAGTGTAGCCCCCTAACCCCCCCTAATAAAGGTTTAACCCCCTGATCACCCCCCAGATAACCCTTTCACTGCCTATCACCACTGTCGCTAAGCGATCATTTTTCTGATCGCTGTGTTAGCGTCAGTGATGCCGATCGGCAGGCAGTAATTTTTTTTAGGTTCGCCGCATGTTTTTATAGCGTCAGGTACCCCAATATATTATCTAATAAAGGTTTAACCCCCTTGATCGCCCCCCAGGTAACCCTTTCACCCCCTATCACCACTGTCACTAAGCAATCGTTTTTCTAAACGCTGTCTTAGTGTCGGTGATGCAGATCGGTAGCCAGTAATTTTTTTTAGGTTCGCCGCATGTTTTTATAGCGTCAGGTACCCCAATATATTATCTAATAAAGGTTTAACCCCCTTGATCGCCCCCCAGGTAACCCTTTCACCCCCATCACCACTGTCGCTAAGCGATCGTTTTTCTAAACGCTGTCTTAGTGTCGGTGATGCAGATCGGTAGCTGGTAATTTTTTTTAGGTTCGCCGCAGGTTTCTATAGCGTCAGGTACCCCCATATATTATCTAATAAAGGTTTTAACCCCCTGATTGCCCCTAGTTAACCCTTTCACCAGTGATCACCATATAAGTGTTACGGGTGACGCTGGTTAGTTAGTTTGCTTTTTATAGTGTCAGGGCACCCGCCGTGTATATAACCCAATAAAGGTTTAACCCCGATCGCCCGGCGGGTGATATCAGTTAGGTTTTAGCGTCAGAGAGGGTCTGCGTCACACCCCAGGCAGCGTCAGGTTAGTGCCAGTAACGCTAACACCCACGCGTGAAGCATACACCCCCCTTAGTGGTATAGTATCTGAACAGATCAATATCTGATCTGATCAGATCTATACTAGCGTCCCCAGCAGTTTAGGGTTCCCAAAAACGCAGTGTTAGCGGGATCAGCCCAGATACCTGCTGGCACCTGCGTTTTGCCCCTCCGTCCAGCCCAGGCCACCCAAGTGCAGTATCGATCGATCACTGTCACTTACAAAACAAAAACACACATAACTGCAGCGTTCGCAGAGACAGGCCTGATCCCTGCGACTCCAGTGCTGTAGGAGGTGATTTCACCACCACAGTTAAAAAAAAAAAAGCAAATATGCCGAAGCATTGGGGCAGCAGGGGCGGAGGAGCGATTTTGCTCCTAATGCCGCGTACATACGGTCGAAATTCCGACGGAGGCTTGCCCGTGGAAAAGTCCGACCATGTGTGTGCGGCATAACTTTTTTGCGGGAGGATGCCCCCATGCTTCGGCATATATAAATGGTGCGTGTATGCCCATCATTGGAAGTGGGTGGATGGATGAAGGGCGGTATTCTAATGGTGGGCATACCCACCGATCAATCTCTTTTTTCGTTCAGCCAACTGGCTGCATGAAAAAAAAAAGATTACAATACATGTCCAACAAGGACCAGCAACGTACTGGTATGTTGCTGGACTTTGAATGTTTATACCAGAATGATGCCTGCGGGTTTAGGTATCATCTTGGTATCATTCTTTTCAGCCTGCGGCCGGCTTTCATGTAAAAGCAATCCTAGCGGCTAATTAGCCTCTGGACTGCTTTTACAAGCAGTGGGAGGGAATGCCCCCCCCCCCGGATATAAAAAGCGCCATTGGGAAATTGGGAAAGCATTTTATCACACCGATCTTGGTGTGGTCAGATGCTTTGAGGGCAGAGGAAAAATCTAGGGTCTAGAAGACCCCATTTTTTTCAAAAAAAGAGTACCTGTCACTACCTATTGCTATCATAGGGGATATTTACATTCCCTGAGATAATAAAAATGATAACAAAAAAAAAATACTTGGAAGGAACAATTTAAAAATAAAATAAAAAAGCAAAATAAATAATAATAAAAAAATAAAAAATAAAAAAAAGCACCCCTGTCCTGCCCTGCTCTTGCCCAATGGCGAACGCAAGCGTCGGTCTGGCGTCATATGTAAACAGCAATTGCACCATGCATGTGAGGTATCACCGCGAAGGTCAGATCGAGGGCAATCATTTTAGCAGTAGACCTCCTCTGTAAATCTACTGGGGTAACCTGTAAAGGCTTTTAAAGGCTTTTAAAAATGTATGTAGTTTGTCGCCAATGCGCGTTTGTGCGAAATTTTAAAGCATGTCGTGTTTGGTATCTATGTACTCGGCCTAAGATCATCTTTTTTATTTCATCAAACATTTGGGCAATATAGTGTGTTTTAGTGCATTAAAATTAAAAAAAGTGTATTTTTTAACCCAAAAAATGCGTTTGAAAAATCGGCTCCTAAAAAATCCCACACATGTGGTATCCCCGTACTCAGAAGAAGCAGAAAAATGTATTTTGGGGTGTAATTCCACATATAACCATGGCATGTGTGAGCAATATATCATTTAGTGAAAACTTTTTGTAATTTTTTTTTTTTTCTTTTTTTTTGTCATTATTCAATCACTTGGGACAAAAAAAAATATATTCAATGGGCTCAACAGGCCTCTCAGCAATTTCCTTGGGGTGTCTACTTTCTAAAATGGGGTCATTTGGGGGGGTTTTGTGCTATTTTGGCATTTTATGGCCTTCGAAACTGTGATAGGTAGTGAGGAGTGAAATCAAAAATTTGCGCCCTTAGAAATCCTGAAGGCGGTGCTTGGTTTCCGGGGCCCCGTACGCGGCTAGGCTCCCAAAAAGTCCCACACATGTGGTATCCCCGTACTCAGGAGAAGCAGCAAAATGTATTTTGGGGTGAAATTCCACATATAACCATGGCATGTGTGAGCAATATATAATTTAGTGAAAACTTTTTGTATTTTTTTTTTTTTTTTTGTCATTATTCAATCACTTGGGACCAAAAAAAAAAAAATTCCATGGGCTCAACATGCCTCTCAGCAATTTCCTTGGGGTGTCTACTTTCCAAAATGGGGTCATTTGGGGGGGTTTGTACTGCCCTGCCATTTTAGCACCTCAAGAAATGAGATAGGCAGTCATAAATTTAAAGCTGTGTAAATTTCAGAAAATGTACCCTAGTTTGTAAACTCTATAACTTTTGCGCAAACCAATAAATATACGCTTATTGACATTTTTTTTTACTAAAAACATGTGGCTGAATACATTTTGCCCTAAATGTATGACTACAATTGAGTTTATTCGATTTTTCTTATAACAAAAAGTAGAAAATATCATTTTTTTTTCAAAATTTTCGGTCGTTTTCCATTTATATCGCAAAAAATAAAAATCGCAGAGGCAATCAAATACCATTAAAAGAAAGCTCTATTTGTGGGAAGAAAAGGACGCAAATTTTGTTTGAGAGAATAGAGAGAAAAGATCACTGCTGGAATTGGGTGGGGGAAGTAAAATAAAAATAAAGTTGATGATGAATGTTATTGGCTGATTGTAACCAAAGAGGAGGAGCAGTAAAATAGCTAGAATGACAAAGATTCGACAAAGCATCGAAAGTTAGAAGATTCGACGGTGCAGCAAAACTGTACGACGCTGCAATCGTACATTTCCGGTCAAATGCATCCGCCCATAGACTATAGAAGAATTCTAATGTTGGTTGACTAGTAATAGTAATGAATAAATATAATTACTACTAGTCATACAACATTAGAATTCTTCTATAGCTTGTGGGCGGAACATTCGACCGGAAATTTATGATTGCAGCGTCGTACAGTTTCACTGCTCCGTCGAATCTTCTTTGAACATTCGACAGACACCATAAGCCTTCAATGACAGATTCCACCTTAATTAATTCAGATTTTCGGACGAATGCAATTTCTAACGAAAAACGAAATAAATAAAAATGAATTTCGGGAGTAACTAAATAAATTTATTTTTCGGACAAAAACGAAATTCCGAAACAAAATATTTCAGTGTGCACATGTCTAATAATCAGTGCCCATAAGTGCCGCCTCATCAGTGCCCATGAGTGTAAGCCTCATAAGTGCAGCCAATCAGTGCCCATCAGTGCCGCCTCATCAGCGTACATCGGTGAAGGAGAAAAATTACTTATTTACAAAATTTACTGACAAACTAAGAAAAACGTTTTTTTCAAAAAATGTATTATTTTTTTTTTAAGTCAGGGCTTGACAAATTTGCTTGGAATCTAGGAGCCAGCTAAAAAAGTTAGGAGCCAGGAACGCGCCCCGTCCCACCGAGCTCGCGCGCAGAAGCGAACGCATACGTGAGTAGCGCCCGCATATGAAAGCGGTGTTCAAACCACACATGTGAGGTATCGCCGCGATCGGTAGATCGAGAGCAATAATTCTAGCCCTGGACCTCCTCTAACTCAAAACATGCAACCTGTAGAATTTTTTAAATGTCGCCTATGGAGATTTTAAAGGGTAAAAGTTAGTCGCCATTCCACGAGCAGACGCAATTTTGAAGCGTGACGTGTTGGGTTTCAATTTACTCAGTGTAACATTATCTTTCACAATATTAAAAAAAATTGGGCTAACTTTACTGTTGTCTTATTTTTTTATTAAAAAAAAGTGTATTTTTTCCCAAAAAAGTGCGCTTGTAAGACCGCTGCGCAAATACGGTGTGACAGAAAGTATTGCAACGACCGCCATTTTATTCTCTAGGGTGTTAGAATAAAAAATATATATAATGTTTGGGGGTTCTAATTAGAGGGAAGGAGATGGCAGTGAAAACAGACAGGGAAACTCCATTAGCATTGCTGTTTGTCTTGTTATACCAACGGCCACCACAAGATGGCGCTAGATCACAGAAGGAAGCATAGGCCTGCAGAAGGCCGCAAAGCCTCGGCCTCAATTACCGGCCGGCGTGGCCCGACGCGATCCCGTGGCGCGGAGGGGGGGGGGGGGCACGGAGAGACAGGATTCCCCAGCTGTGCTGCCCCAGGCGCCAGGTCGCTAATTCTAGTCGCAATGGCGACCTGGCGCCCGGGGTTTGTCGAGCCCTGTTTTAAGTAAATCATAAAAAAATAAAAAAAAAACAGCAGCGATTAAATACCACCAAAAGAAAGCTCTATTTGTGTGAAGAAAATGATAAAAAAATTCACATAGTTACAGCGTAGCATGACTGCGCAATTGTCATTCAAAGAGTGACAGCGCTGAAAGCTGAAAAATGGCCTGGGCAGGAAGGGGGAGTAAGTGCCCTGTTTTGAGGTGGGTAAACATTATTTATCTTGAAGGATAGATCTGCTTTTGTTCTATATACCATCATTGGGACTTCTTGATATATATTGCCACTCACCAATTGTGTCATTGTGCAATTTATTGATTTATGTTTACTTTTGTGTCACTATGCAATATTTGTATTTTTCACTATATTAGATATATAGAGCGCAGTTCCTAATTTTATAAACTTCCATTACTGACTTTTATGTATAGGCAAGCCTTTAAGGGTTAATCTATAGGTAGTTTAAATATCTCCTAAACAGGCACCGTTTAGGAGAGATTTACTCTACATGCAGCCTATGATATCACTGGCGCATGTGCTGTGAAGAAATTGCCAGTGTTGTTCCATCTGAGCCCTGTGCGCATGTGTGGGAGTGATGTCATCGCAACTTCAGCCTGTCACAGAGCCGAATTCCGCCAACCCAAAAGCAAGACAGGTGCAGACGGAAGCACCAGCAGCTTTGACATCTCTGCGCTGGAAGAGCTTTGTTTTAAGAGAAGTTTAACATAATGTGCAAGTATGCGATGCATCGCATACTAGCACATTATGACATTACCTTGCAGGGTAAGAAAGAAAAAAAAAAAAAACACAACACCTGTCCAGCAGTTACAACCGCTTTAAACTGTACATGACACAGGAATTGGTTCTTAGACCATGTAATGTCCCCAAGCAATAAATCGAGAAATGGGAAACAAAAAACAGCCAAAACAATGGCAACAGGCTCGCGGGAAAAAACAGGGAGGGCCAACAAACCCAGACAGACAGTTGACAGCAGGGTTAGCAGAGGCTCAAATAGCCATCAAAAAGACCGTTTTGAAAACATGACCAGAAAAACAGGTTATGGCCCTGCAACTTGTGAGAAGGACAGATGCTATATGCTGTAAAAAGTCCAAGAACCCCAACATCTTTGGGAAATTGAGCTCAGGTAGGGAAGAAGGAACTCCTTCCCTAAGGGCAGAATGGAAGGTAATAGTACAGCGCTACCATATAGGCCAGTAAAAACTGGACTGTAACTCAAATGTGACCATAAATGGAAACACACCAAAAAAGTGAGAAGGGGCAGGCTGAACGCCCTACCCAATATATATAAAATGTCCACAATAATAAACAAAAACAAAAAAATTTAAGAGTGTCCAAAACAGTGGGTAAATAACAAGGAATGGATGTAAAACTTCTGGCACAATTCTTCACGTGGATGGTGACATTCATGTGTGCTTACCAGAAACGTTGGACCCGAATGTCATACGACAGCGGATCAATCGAGCTTGAGAGTATCTCCAACGGCTGCTCCACAGGAACGTCCCCGGATCTCTGATGGATGTAGAGGTATACCGGCTAGACGATCGGATGTCTTCAATTCTGGGTGGAACTGATGGATGCAGTACTTCTCGGGTCACCAATACCCCCAAGGCTGGAGATCCCACCAGAAGACTGGCACTCTGGATCCCGGTATTCAACCGGACGATGGGATAAGATCAAACTTAAATGGAAAATACCCCGACAAGGGTATTGTAGAAGGACCAACTGGAGAAAACTGAAAAAACTTTTCCTCACCGATTTCATGCAAAGAGAAGAAAAAAATAGGGGGCTCCAATGGTGCAGGTCAAAAAAAAAATTGGGTTTTTAATCTGAAAAACATTAACATACAAAGATAAAAAGTGATCACAGTTCATATATTAAAAGACAACATGGGAAGCAAAATGCATAGCCCGACGCGTTTCGTTCCTAACAGGACGTCTACACGCCCCTGTAGACGTCCTGTTAGGAACGAAACGCGTCGGGCTATGCATTTTGCTTCCCATGTTGTCTTTTAATATATGAACTGTGATCACTTTTTATCTTTGTATGTTGGTGTTTTTCAGATTAAAAACCCAATTTTTTTTTTACCTACACCAGGGATATGCAATTAGCGGACCTCCAGCTGTTGCCAAACTACAAGTCCCATCATGCCTCTGCCTCTGGGTGTTATGCTTGATGCTGTCAAGAGTCTCGCTATGCCTCATGGGACTTGTAGTTTGGCAACAGCTGGAGGTCCGCTAATTGCATATCCCTGACCTACACCATTGGAGCCCCCTATTTTTTTCTTCTCTTTGCATGAAATCGGTGAGGAAAAGTTTTCAGTTTTCTCCAGTTGGTCCTTCTACAATACCCTTGTCGGGGTATTTTCCATTTAAGTTTGATCTTATCCCATCGTCCGGTTGAATACCGGGATCCAGAGTGCCAGTCTTCTGGTGGGATCTCCAGCCTTGGGGGTATTGGTGACCCGAGAAGTACTGCATCCATCAGTTCCACCCAGAATTGAAGACATCCGATCGTCTAGCCGGTATACCTCTACATCCATCAGAGATCCGGGGACGTTCCTGTGGAGCAGCCGTTGGAGATACTCTCAAGCTCGATTGATCCGCTGTCGTATGACATTCGGGTCCAACGTTTCTGGTAAGCACACATGAATGTCACCATCCACGTGAAGAATTGTGCCAGAAGTTTTACATCCATTCCTTGTTATTTACCCACTGTTTTGGACACTCTTAAATTTTTTTGTTTTTGTTTATTATTGTGGACATTTTATATATATTGGGTAGGGCGTTCAGCCTGCCCCTTCTCACTTTTTTGGTGTGTTTCCATTTATGGTCACATTTGAGTTACAGTCCAGTTTTTACTGGCCTATATGTAGCGCTGTACTATTACCTTCCACTTTGTTTGAATTTGTCACATTCCAGCACAGCTGCTTCACCTCCCTCTATAGAGTTATTATTTATGTGTTTTTTGGGTAGCGCATTTATTTCTTTTTATCACCCTAAGGGCAGAAGCCTGGAAAAAAAAGGCATTTTAACCACCCAGGCGGATGGAGGAGGAGAAGAGAGGAATCCCATTGAGGGACTGCTCTGTAAGAACAGAAAAGGGGTCAGTTTCCAGGGGAAGATGTGGCAGACAGACAGAAAAGGGACAGTCCTGATCCAATGCAGGAAGGAGTCATTATGCCTTGAAGGCAGGATATGGGGAGAGAGAATGACATTCCCACAGAAGGCAATTGGAAGACCCCCAGTAAAGCAAGAAGGATGTAGCATAAGAAAAGGAGGGGTAACAAAAGTAGGGTACCCACCTTCTAGTGTCTAAACTATTGCTGCTAGCCCAATATTATTAGAGAAAAGAGAGGAAAGAAACTCCCAAAGGCTTATGCGCAGCTGGAAAAATTGTAAACTCTTAAACAAAGTATTTTTAAATTTGTTTATTGATCAGTATTAAAATTATTGTACATAAAAAGGATGGATCCAATTACATACAGGGGCAACAATAAGAGCTCTGGTGTACAATTTGTAGTATATGATGTTCGCATATACATATCTACATCTCACAATGACCATATGTAGTTAACCGTTTGGCTGCCACATACGGATCCCCATGGGGTCATTGTGAGATGTAGATATGTATATGTAAACATCATATACTACAAATTGTACACCAGATCGCTTAATGTTGCTCCTGTATGTAATTGGATCCATCCTTTTTATGTACAATAATTTTAATACTTATCAAACAAATTAAAAAATACTTTAAGAGTTTACAATTTTTCCAGCTGCGCATAAAAAAAATAAGCCCTTGGGAGTTTCTTTCCTCTTTTTTCTCTAAAGAAAAAGGAGGGGTTCCCCCAGGAGGAAAACAGGGAGGCAGAACCACGGCTGCCAGGGACAATGGAGATAAGAACGTTCCATTCTTACCAAGGCCCATTTAAGGGGGTAACCCCTTTGGGCACAAAGGGGTAGACTGCATGGAAAAGAGCACCTAAGGAAGGACCCCAGAGAGACACAGAAATTCGCAACAAGCGACAAAGAAGAGCAACTTTCTGCAAGGTGTTAGGAAGAGTATATACCCAGCCTAACCATGACCTACAGGGTACCAAGCGGTTTGAGGATTCCAAAACGGAGGACTAGCAGGATTGAACCTATCCCCACACTAGCTGAGAACAACCTCACCTGAGAGACTGCAGGAGTACAAGGGGAGTAATCTGCATGCCTCCCAGGAGAGGGGCACCCAATCTAGAAGTTGGAACTTGAATAACTGGTTAATAGTCAGGGAAATGGAAATATTGTGAGATCTCTAAATGAGTCAGTAGAGGAAAGCAAGTAAAGGGGACAAAATGCATAAGGGAAGTACTGGGAATAGGGACAATGCAACCTTTACCAGTACTAAGCCAGTGAATGGAGTTGATTGATGCCAAAGGCCGGGTCTTTGAGGATGGAATAACAGAATGATTTTTCAGCTTGTAAAACAAGCAACTGGGCAATCCTTGACCCCGATATGGGAAGGAAGGGCATATCAAAACCAAGGGCAGAATCTGATGCCGCGTACACAAGACCGTTTTTTCATGACGAGAAAAATTGCATTTTTTAATTTGGTCATTAAAAACGATCGTGTGTGGGCTCCAGAGCATTTTTCACGAGGTGAAAAATGGCCATTAAAAATTTGGAACATGCTCTAATTTTTCTCGTCGTTTTTCACGTCGTCGTTTTTCTCGTCATGAAAAATGGCCATGTGTAGGCTTTAACGACGTGAAAAAAACGCGCATGCTCCGAAGCAAGTGATGAGACGGGAGCGCTCGTTCTGGTAAAACTAGTGTTCGTAATGGAGATAGCACATTCGTCACGCTGTAACGGACTGAAGAGCACGAGGCTGAAAAGCACGAATCGTCTCTCAACAAACTTCTACTAACACGAGGATCAGCAAAAGCAGCCCAAAGGGTGGCGCCATTCGAATGGAACTTCCCCTTTATAGTGCCGTCGTACATTTCATACGTCGCCGCGCTTTGCTCTAGCATTTTTTTTCATGATAGTGTGTAGGCAAGGCAGGCTTGAGAAGAATCACGTCGAGAAAAACTTTGTTTTGTTCAATGACATTAAAAACGGTCGTAAGGGTTGTAGACCAAGGATATCTGTGCAGAAAGGGGGTGTAGGGTAGTGGAGCTATCCTCTCCACATAGTGAGGCATAGCACTTCAGCGACCTTAGGTGGAGAAAACCAGGCACTGGCTGTCTCAAAGGAGTCTGCCAGTATAACCAGAGAAATTTTTCATGGGGAGACAACCAAAGAGTGCCAATAAGAGCATGTTCATAAAAAAGGGGACAGTGATAGATAAAATATTACCGATCCCGATCGGAAAAAATCCCACTCTTTCAGCGCCTTTTCAGCTATAGCAGATAACTTATCAATGTATTCTGAAGGTGGGTAGTCTCCCTGCTGTCAAGTCAGATAATCTTGAGGACATTGGCGTTCACGGCGCGAGCTTCAGATGCTTACATAATCGAATGCAGCTTCATTTAAATCTTTAGTGATCAGAAATCTGTGAAAAAGTCACCATTGTGATAGTTTGTGCACTTCTCACCCTAACTTAACCTTTTAATGTAATGAATCATGCAAACTGTTTTTCTCCTCCCTGCATGTGTCACAATGTAGCAGGAAGGGGAACAAAGCTCACCTAAAGTAAATGCTTACAAATTCACTTGGAGGGTTACCACTAATGTGATATCAATTTAATTAGCCGACTTTGTTGATTATATTTTGGGATAATATAAGGGGGAACAAATTATGTATATATTGCATATTGGGAAAAATTACAGGAATATTTTATTTTTTTTCTAAAATTTTACTATCTATTCACAAAAAGGAATTAAAAATACCGGTATATATAGCCAAATGTGCTACCAAATAAATCCTTATTGGTCACAAAAAAAATTATGTAAAATACATTAGAGTGAGTACTTGTTGTGGTCAAAGGGCGTTTCAATCTCCAATTTACAACCCCTAAATTCTTTAGTAGCGCAATCATTCCATCTTTGGAAAAGTTATAACGCCAAATTCTGTCTATCATCCCAAGTTCCTCCACAGGCAGCTTTTCTAAGACATCCAGCTTTCCCTCCGGGTCTTATTAATCTTTCTGATTTTGCCTGTTATTTTTCTACACAGGTTGGTGCAGAAATCAGAGTTCATCTCTTTTCCAACCCTCTAAGCCACATACCTTATGCAAAAAAGGAAATATTTCATACAAATCAAATATTTCTATAAATCTCAGTTTAAAAGTGACACACAGTATAAACCATCTATGTATAAACAGATTTGTTTACACAACCCCAGGGGCAAAGGTCTCATCTCCGAACTATATACCCATTTAACGACTTGAGACCCGCGCTATAGCCGAAAGACGGCTGCAGCGCGGCTCTCAAGTCCGGGTGGACGTCCCCAGGACGTCCTGCTGTTTACATCCTGCCACGCGCCTCCGAGGGCGCGCGGCGGGGAACAGCTGTGCGCGCCGCATCACGTGATGCTGATGCGCATGCCTGGCGGCCGCGATGTCCGCCACTTACATGCGATCGGCTTTTACAGAGGCAGGGTGTGGATCTCTGTGTGTAAACACAGAGATCCACGTCCTGTCAGGGAGAGAGGAGACCGATGCTGTGTCCCTTGTACATAGGGACACAGATCGGTCACCTCCCCCAGTCAGTCCCCTTCCCACCACAGTAAGAAACACTAATAGGGAACATATTTAACCCCTTGATCACCCCCTAGTGTTAACCCCTTCCCTGCCAGTCACATTTATACAGTAATCAATGCATATTTATGGCAATGTTCGCTGTATAAATGTGAATGGTCCCAAAATAGTGTCAAAAGTGTCCGATGTGTCCGCCGCAATATCGCAGGCCTGACAAAAAAAAAAAAAAAAAAATCGCAGATCGCCATTACTAGTAAAAAAAATATATATAATAAAAATGTCATAATTCTATCCCCTATTTTATAGGCGTTAGAACTTTTGCGCAAACCAATCACTATACGCTTATTGAATTTTTTTTTTACCAAAAATAAATAGAAGAATACGTATCGGCCTAAACTGAGAAAAAAAAGATATAAAAAAAAAAAAAAATTGGGTCTTTTTTTGTTTATAGCGCAAAAAATAGGATTTTTTGTACTCACCGTAAAATCCTTTTCTCTGACATCCATGGACTGACACGGTGTCTCTTTACACTTTACACGTGGGTTATGTCCCTGCTTGCAGGAGAAGACCTAGACAGAATGTGAAATGTTATACATACATTCCAAAAGCCAGAGCTGAACAGCCCCACCCAGGGGGCGGTCCCTCCGTACATAACCCTCCCACTACAGTCAGCAGACTTCAGTTCGTAACAAAGCAGTACAAACTTAAAAGGAAGGGTGGGTGCCGTGTCAGTCCATGGATGTCAGAGAAAAGGATTTTACGGTGAGTACAAAAAATCCTATTTTCTCTTATCATCCATGGACTGACACGGTGTCTCTTTACACTTTACACGTGGGATGTCCCAAAGCAGTGTCAAGAGGGATGGGAGCAGTATAAATGGAAAAACCAAAACTTCACTCCAATAAGGCAGAGCTCCTCAACGGAGGAGTCGCAACTTTAAACAGCGGCCTGCAGCACCCTGCGGCCGAAGGAAGCATCCGAAGATGCAGCCACATTAACCTTATAAAACTTAAAAGGCATGAACAGACGACCAGGTCGCCGTCTTGCACACTTGTGCAACCGACGCTTGATGTCGGGAAACCCAGGAAGCACCTTTTGTCCTGGTGGAATGCGCCGTGACCGGAAAGGGAGGCGCCCGCCCTTTGAGAGCATAGGCTTGAATGACGGTTTGTCTGATTCCCCTAAAAATGATGGCAGACGAAACCGCTTGGCCCTGTTATGGACCAGAGACAGTCACAAATAGTGAGTCGGACTTCCGAATAGAAGCAGTAGCAGACAGGTACACCCGTAAGGCTCGTACCACCTCCAATATGTGCAGCGCAAACTCTCTGGGATGCGATGGGTGAGGGCACAAGGACGGGAGGGTAATGTCCTCATGTAGGTGAAAGGTCGACACCACCTTTGGCAAAAAAGGAAGGTCGCGGATGCAACACCGCCTTATCCTTATGGATGACTAAACCTGGCGACTTGCAGGACAAAGCCGCCAACTCAGACACTCGTCAAACAGAAGTGATTGCCACTAAAAAGGCCACCTTCTGAGACAAGACAAGAAGGGAATATCCCGGATATTCCCAAAAGGAGGTTCCTGGAGGACCGAGAGCACCAAATTCAGATCCCACGGTGGGGGAGGAGGCTTGACAGGAGGGAGCACATGGCGAACCCAACACAAGGTGCTAACCAAGAAATGACCCGCTAGAGGTCGCTGAAAGAAGACGGCCAAGGCCGAAATCTGATCCTTGATGGTACTCAAAGCAAGCTTTTGGGTCACTCCACACTGCAGAGGACGCAGGATTCTGGGGACGGAATACGTCCGAGGACGCCAGTCCAGCGCTTCGCACATGGCGATATAAGCTTTCCAGGTACGGTGATAGATCTGCCTGGAGGAAGACTTCCGTGTCCTTAACATGGTCAAAATGACCGAGTCCGAGAGACCTTGGTCCCTCAACACCTGGCTTTTAACAGCCCTGCCGTTAAAGCCAGAGACTGTAAGCCGGATGAAGCATAGGACCTTGAGACTGAAGGTCCTCCCCCATCGGCAACCGCCAGGGAACGTCCGCGACGAGACGTACCAGATCAGCGTACCAGTGATGCTGCGGCCAATCCGGAACAATTAGGATCGCCGGAGTTTATATCAGGCGATAAGGACCCTATGGGGCCACCAACGCATCCGAGGCATCGCCCAAGGATCCCTGGATCTGGCCACAACCTTGACCCTTGCGATTGAGTCGAAAGGCCATCAGGTCCACATCCGGCGTGCCCCACCGTCGGTAAAGGAGTTGAAATATGCAAGGACCACTCTTCTTGGTCCGGTGTCTGGCGATTGGCGACTCAGATAGTCCGCCTGCCCATTGTCTATGCCCAGAATGTAAAATGGCCTACAGAGCCGGCACGTTTCTTCCGGCCCACTTCAGGATACGGACTACCTCGGAAGCCGCAGCTGAGCTCCGAGTTCCCCCTTGATGGTTTACATACGCCACCGCCGTGGCGGTGTCCCACTGGCTCCTGATGGAGCGACCCCGTACTCTCTCTGACCTGAGGAGAGACACAGTCCGATGGCCCGTATTACCAGAACAGTGATTGGTAAACGGGCTCGTCCGGAGTCCAAGGAATGAGCCGACAGGACTCCCCAGACTTCACCCCAGCCCGTCAGGCTGGTGTCCGTCGTGAGTACCATCCAGTGGATGGGAGGGGAACGACTTTCCGGACCGAAGAGCCGAGGATCTCAACCACCATGTCAGGGGCGCCCTGACCAGGTGAATCACCTGGATCTGAAGATCCAAGGACAACGGGGATTTGTCCCGGGTGGACAAGATCTCCTTCTGCAATGCCCTGGTGTGTGATTGGGCATACGGAACGGCCGCGAAGGAGGCCACCACGAGTCTCTGGACTCTCATGCAAAAAACGGATTGACAACCATTTTTGGGATGTCAGCACCCGCACCGCAGACTGAAGTGTCAGCAACTTCTCCAGAGGTAGGATACCTTTGCCTCCAAGGAGTCCAGAATCAGAACTAGATACTCCAGACACTGAGTCGGGACCAGGACTGACTCCTGAATGTTCAGGAACCACCCGAGTCCCTGAGGGACTAATTGATGATAGTCACCTTTCCTCTAAGTCTGATCCACTTTCTGCTCTTAGCAGAAGATCGTCCAGATAGCCCACGACAGCAATACCTCGCTGTAACAGAAGGCTAGAACCGGAGCAAGCACCTTGGTGAACACCCTTGGTGCCGAGGCTAGGCCGAAAGGAAGAGCCACAATCGATAGTGGACTTCGCTGATCGCAAAGCGCAGAAACTTCCGGTGACTTGCGCAGATCGGAACATGCAAGTAGGCGTCCTTGAAGTCCAAGGACGCCAGAAGAAAATCCCTTTGGTGGAGTGTAGCGATCACCGTGCGAATGGATTCCATGCGGAATTTCTGCACCTTCTCGAAGGCATTCAGGGCCTTGAGGTCCAGGATAGGTCAAACCACGTCCTACTTTTGGGACGACAAACAGATTCGAGTAGAATCCCTGAAAACTCTCCTGTGATGGAACCGGCACAATCACTCCGGACCTGATCAAATCCTGTACAGCCCCCAAGAGGGCTGCCCGACAGGTAGGAAGGAGAGGAAGATTTGAGGGAAAGAATCTGTCTGGGGGCCAGGATCGGAATACTATCCTGTATCCTGAGGTGACCTCCTCGCACACCCACCAGTCGGAGATTCGGGAGGACCACCGATTCGTGACCTGCGAAGTCGTCCCCCCACCCCAGAGTCGGGCGGAGGCAAGACTTCACGCGGAGGCGGGCTCGGGAGCCGCTTGTTTGGCTTACGCACCCAGGGGCGCTTGTGCCCACCAGCCGCACTCCGTCAGTCTGGGAGGACCTACCTGTGGACTCGACTGACGAAAAAACCCCTTGTTTGCTGGAAAGGAAAAGGCCCTGTTTTCGGCGGGCCCCCTTACCCTTGCCAGTCTAAGGGAGAAGAGTGCTTTTACCTCCCATGACATCCTTGACGATGACATCCAGAGCAGCACCGAAAAGTCTACCACCTATAAAAAGGTAGATACGTCAGGAGCTTCTTAGAGGCTAGGTCAGCAGACCAGCATTTCAACCAGATAAGACGACGCCATACCACCGTCGGGACAGAGGCCCTGGATGTTAAAGGGCCCGTGTCCAACGTGGTGTCGCACACATAAACCAGGCCCTGCCCAGTTGGTGGGCCAGAGTAACTGTGTCTGGAGGAAGATTATGCTCCTGTACAGCTAGGTGCAACATTTTTGCCCAACCTGTAAGTGTTTTAAAACACAAGGGTCGCCGCTACCACAGGCCGTAGGGCGGATCCCAACAAGGCAAACATGGCTATGCGCACCACTTCTGACCTCCTGTCAGTGGGGTCCTTAATGCAGGAGTCCCCTCCATCGGGAGAGTGGTGGCCTTGTTCAACAGGGCGACTGGAGGGTCGACCACTGGGGGAGAAGCCCACTTTTTAAGTAGGGCATCTTCAAAGGGGTATCTGATAGACAAACGCCGCGGAACCATAAAAAATTCTTCTGCGGCTTTTTCCAGACCTTATCAATGAGCTGGTCAAAGAAAGTACAATGTAAAAAAAACCCTTTAGAAGGCCTGGCCTTAAAAGAACCAAAGGAGACAGTATCCGCCTGAGGTTCTGCATCCGCAGCATTTGAGCTTGAGAGTGTCCCTCACCGCAGTCATGAGCACACTAACAAGCGCCCTGTCATTTACTGACTCAGAACTGGAGTTTCCCTCATAAGGAATGTCCTGTTCAAAACCATCCATACATTCAGAACTAGGGTCCTGAGCGATAGTGGCTAGGCCCATATCTGAATCAGCGCACTGCCCTCGAGTAGAAAAAGTGGGGAGAGGGCGCCTTTTTTGTACCTTGCGCTTGCACACAGCCCCCATCCTGGTCAGAAATTGATTCCAGGGCTGCCCACAACAGGTCCATAGGGACCGCAGGTGCTGAAGCACTGCCTGTTGCCACTGACATTTTTAGGGGAAGCTGGTGACACAGACTCCATATTGTCCCCCTCTGAGACTCTCTCAGATAAAAAGTCCACCCACAGGCTGTGCTGACTGAGGAGGGGGCGCCCAGGGGACTCACCAAACCGGACCAGGGACCGCTAAGTTCCGCTGTCTGTACCGCGCTGTGTCAGCGCTGGTGAGCTGTGAGGAGATTGTGAGGAGATTCGCGCTGCTACAGCAGCGCTAGAGGCCAAACTAGTGCTGAAAAGCGCGCGGGCTACAAGAAAATGGCTGCCGCACTTCACTGAGGCGATCCGCGGCAAGATGGCCGCCATGACGCAGTTAAAATGAAACAGCACACACGCACAGCGCCACTCAGGCCCCAAAAAAAAACACACAAAAAAGCCCCAAAGCATACATTGCAGACCAGCATGAGCCCCCCAAGAACAGTGTGACCCCCAAGCACCCCACACAGCCAGCGCCAGTAATGGTGACAGAGAGCGACAATAAAATACAGGGGGAGACAGGGAAAATCCCCCACAGAGAAACACACAGCCTTTTGTACTCACCTGCAGGCAGGAGAGACTACTTACCCGTCCCTTGAGGGACACACTGGTGTTTCTGACAGGACTATCACAGTGCAGTACTGAGTAGCTGTCGGCCCGGTCCACCGCGAAAGATACAGTCAGTCAGGAGCTGTTCAGTCTTGAGAGGACCGTGGGAGCATGAAAGCAAACCCGGCCACCCCTGGAGTCATGGGGCCTGTCGTGAACTGAGTCTCACGCACACAAGGCGAGTATCAGCACGCTCGATGGTCGGACAGGGAACACTACGAGGATATCTTGTACCCAACCTGTTGCCCAGCCGACAGTTGATAGAAGATTCTCAAAAATAAAATAAAAAAGAATTCCAAAAAGGAATAAAATAGGTCAGGAGACTGGCTCCTGAGGGAGCCACGTCTTCTCCTTCTGCTAGGCAGAAAAAAACTGAAGTCTGCTGACTGTAGTGGGAGGGTTATGTACGGAGGGACCGCCCCCTGGGTGGGGCTGTTCAGCTCTGGCTTTTGGAATGTATGTATAACATTTCACATTCTGCCTAGGTCTTCTCCTGCAAGCAGGGACATAACCCACGTGTAAAGTGTAAAGAGACACCGTGTCAGTCCATGGATGGTAAGAGAAAATAAAAACCGCAGAGGTGATTAAATACCACCAAAAGAAAGCTCTATTTGTGGGAAAAAATATATAAAAATATCATTTGGGTACAGCGTTGTATGACCGCACAATTGTCATTCAAAATGCGTCAGCGCTGAAAACTGGTCTGGGTACGAAGGGGGTTTAAGTGCCCAGTAAGGAAGTGGTTAAAAAACAGTCAGATATCCTCTGACCACCTCCCCTATAGAGTCAAGAGGGAATCGAAATGCACACTGGAGCAGGGTACCCTAAATTGGAATGACTGTTTACAATCTGAAGAAGTGTACAAAGTTTACAAGGTCCCTTAACATTAGAGAAACATACCACAAGATGGTATCAAACCCCAGTTAAAATCCACACCATTTTTTCGCTGTTTCTTATTGTGTTTTAGAGGAAGCAATGCACCGGGTACATTTCTCCTTTTTTGTTTTGGGAATGCTCACACATTGCTCCAATTTGAAGAAAGCTTGATTCATTTACCTCTAAAATAACAGATGCTCAACTGTCCCTTACCCCATCTCAGTGTTTATTATTCACTCCAATCCCGGAGGTTACCACTAAACAATTGAGACTGATCCATACAGTTTGTGTAGTAGCCATCCACTGGGTGATCGCACTTCATTGGAAAACTCAATATGTACCTCTCTCACAAGTTAAACTCCGCATTGACGCCATAGAGTTGAAAAGCTATATCACACCCTATACCATACTGTTCCTTATTATGACAAAAAATGGTCCCCTTGGTCTGAACATTACACAATGTTTGATTGCTCCCCTTAAGCGACTTGGTATGGTTTCCTCCTTTTTATGTCGATACTGCTAGGCAGTTTTGTTTTTTTAATTCATCTAATATGCATTATGGCAGTCCGACATCGCCGCTCTCTTTCATACTGGTTTTACGGATTGTGTCAAGAGTTTTTTTTACGCAAGTTGAATCTCAGTAATTTATACTTTAAGATTTCATGTTGTTATTGCAATATGTTATACTTCTGTACCACTTTCATTTCTTTAACCACTTCCCTACCTGCCCATAGTAATATGACGTCCACAGATGGGATCTCCCATCCTGGGTGGACGTCATATGACGTCCTGGGCTTTGTGGGGGAAGATATCTGAATGATGCCTGCAGCTAGAGACATCATTCAGATATCCTTGTCTTCTGCCGGCGATTCTGCGCACCATAAGAATGATCATAGCGGCGGTTCCACCACTTGATCGTTCTTATAGGCGGAGGGAGGGGACACCCCCCCCCTCCCGCTGCCATCCGGTGCTTCTCTGGGCTCTCCCATGCCATCGGGGGCCCGGAGAATGAATCGTCCGGCGCCGGAGGTGAAGCATGGAGATGACTGGTGACCAGATGGTCACCAGTCATCTCTATGACCGTCGGAGGCCCGGGCACGATGTGATGACGTCACGCCCGGGTCCACAGAAGTAAACAAAGCTGCCGTTGCGGCTAGTAAGCATGAGATCGGTGAATTTTTTTTCACAATCTCATGCTTTCCAGCCAGGAGGAGAGATGTGGGGTCTTATTGACCCCGCATCTCTCCATAAAGAGGACCTGCCACACACCATTCCTATTACAAGGGATGTTTACATTCCTTGTAATAGGAATAAAAGTGATAAAAAAAAAAAAAAAAGTGTAAAAAAAAAAAATATTAAGTAAAAAAAAAAAAAATTCAATAATAAAATATAATAATTTAAAAACGCCCCTGTCCCCAGTAGCTCGCGATCAGAAGCGAACGCACACGCAAGTCCCGCCCACATATGTAAACACTGTTCAAACCACATATGTGAGGTATCACCGCGTGTGTTAGAGCACGTGCAACAATTCTAGCACTAGACCTCTGTAACTCTAACCTGGTAACCTGTAAAAAATTTCAAAGCGTCGCCTATGGAGATTTTTAAGTACCGAAGATTGGCGCCATTCCATGAGTGTGCGCAATTTTAAAGCGTGTCATGTTAGGTATCCATTTACTCGGCGTAACATCATCTTTAATATTTTACAAAAAAATTGGGCTAACTTTACTGTTTTTTTTTTTTTTTTTTTTTATAATTCATGAAACCATTTTTTTCCCCAAAAAAGGCGTGTGAAAAATTATTGCGCAAATACCGTGCAAGAAAAAAAGTTGCAATGACCGTCATTTTATTCCCTAGGGTGTCTGCTAAAAAAACATATATAATATTTGGGGGTTCTAAATAATTTTCTAGCAAAAGAATGATGATTTGTACATGTAGGAGAGAAGTGCCAGAATAGGCCCGGTATCGAGGTGGTAAAAAAAGCCCGGGGTTGAAGTGGTTAATAAGATTGTAAACAAAAAAAAAAACATTAGGAGTAGACTACGACATCTTCTGAGACACTTTAAAACAATATGATGGCAAACAACGGACATGGTAGTTTTCAACCATTGACATGCGTTTCCTTGTTTCTGGGCCCAGCCATATTCCCACCCAGTGACTAAGGCATATTTATCTGGTATCTTTGTGCACAGGAGAAGTAACTGAACATACCATTGGATGCAGTTTTTACCATGCTAGCGCTGAAAATACATTTTTGTTGAAGATTTGGTCTTTATATTTTTTTCCAAATTTTGCTGCCAAGGGCATGCTGTAAAAACAGCATAGCCAAAAACCTTGAGGGGGTCTATGTTTCTAAATAGAGTCATTTTAGAGTAATTTCTGGGGTTCTATCACTTCTGAGTCACTGTAAATGTAGTATGATGCCAAAAAAAAGTGGCATGTCAGTTTTCAGCCATTGACAGCCAGAACGCATTTCCAGCACAGTTCCACCACAAGACAAGGCAAAATGCCTCATCACTGGTGTGGCCAGATCACCCAACTTCACTGCGATAGCATGTCGGCAGCGTGCAGTACTTTTTTCCCAGTGCAGACACCACTTGTCGGGCAAGATAACTTTATGAAATGTCACTGTAAAAAACAAAAACAAAAACAGTGAACAGTGCGATGTGCCAGGATCAGTGCATCAGCATTGCCTTCATCACAATGCACATCAGCCGCTGCTAGGAATGTATCCTAAAATCACTTTTACTAACCGAGTCCTCAGCTCCTCTGGCATACGGCGCTCCTCCGCGCTCCAGCGGTGGTAGACATTTCCTTGACATCATCGCATTAAATTGAGGGTTACGGACCTTGCATTGGTGTTGATGACATCTGGACCTTAGACCGCTAGAGCATGACAAAGTCTCTGGTCTAACAGTGTGAAGGAGCGAGTACGGAAAGTTACTAACAAGTCCCCTAGACTCTCCCTAAATAAGCAATCAACCTTTGCAGTGCAGGCACAGCCCCATTGTAAGAGAGAATTCAAGTTTCCTGGAGTTGGAGTTTAAAAAGACATACAGAGATTGTGAAAACTGCTGTAAAGGGAGCTAGAAACCAAAACAAAGGAGTCTATCTTATCTAGTCTTATATAAAAATACACACTCACCGGCCACTTCATTATTAGGTACACCTTGCTAGTACTGGGTTGGACCCCCTTTTGCCTTCAGAACTGTCTTAAGCCCAGGTTCACACTGCTGCGATCTTAGACATCGCATGTGATTCGCACCCACACTGCAGGCAGGTGCCGATCACCTGCGATGTCTGAGATGCGAGTTCAGCCATACAGTTGCATGGTTGAACTCAGACTCTTCCCCCCCCCCCCCGCACTAAAATCGGATTGCATAGGTGTTCTCACCTATGCAATCCAATTCCTGTGCGAGTTCACAGTTCGCACTGCGATCTGTGAATTGATCTGGGGGTGTCATTAACAATGTAATGATACCCGCAGCGGGAACCGGCGCTGGAATTGTGCTGGTTCCCGCATCGCAGCAGTGTGAACCTAGGCTCATTCTTCATGTCATAGATTCAACAAGGTGTTGGAAACATTCCTCAGAGATTTTGGTCCATATTGACACGATAGCATCACGTAGTTGTTGCAGATTTGTTGGCTGCACATCCATGATGCAAATCTCCCGTTCCATCACATCCCAAAGGTGCTCCATTGGATTGAGATCTGGTGACCGTGGAGGCCATTGGAGTACAGTGACCTCATTGTCATGTTCAAGAAACCAGTGGTGAGATGATTTGAGCTTTGTGACCTGGTGCATTATCCTGCTGGAAGGAGCCATTAGAAGATGGGTACACTGTAGTCATAAAGGGATGGACATGGTCAGCAACAATACTCAGGTAGGCCTTGGCGTTTATACGATACTCAATTGGTACTAACGGGCCCAAAGTGTGCCAAGAAAACATCCCCCACACCATTACACCACCTCCATCAGCCTGAACCGTTGATACAAGGCAGGATGAATCCATGCATTCTTGTTGTTTATACCAAATTCTGACCCTACCATCTGAATGTTTCAGCTGAACTCGAGACTCATCAGACCAGGCAACATTTTTGCAATCTTCTGTTGTCCAAGTTTGGTGAACCTGTGCAAATTGTAGCCTCAGTTTCCAGTTCTTAGCTGACATGAGTGGCACCCAGTGTGGTCTTCTGCTGCTGTAGCCCATCTGCTTTAAGGTTTGATGTGTTGTGCATTCAGAGATGGTATTTTGCACACCTTGGGTCGTAACAAATTGTTATTTGAGTTACTGTTGCCTTTATCATCTCGAACCAGTCTGCCCATTCTCCTCTGACATTAACAAAGCATTTTCGTCCACACAACTGCTACTCACTGGATATTTTCTCTTTTTCTGACTATTCTCTGTAAACCCTAGAGATGGTTGTGCATGAAAATCCCAGTAGATCAGCAGTCTTTGAAATACTCAGACCAGCCCGCCTGGCACCAACAACCATGCCACGTTCAAAGTCACATAAATCCCCTTTCATCCCCATTCTGATGTTTGGTTTGAACTTCAGCAAGTCCTCTTCACCGCATCTAGATGCCTAAATGCATTGAGTTGCTTCCATGTGATTGGCTGATTAGCAATTAAACAGGTGTAAAAGGTTGCACTGTCTCATAAACAAAGAAAAAAACTCTTATCAAAAAATATAGCAAACAGTGCATCAACTAAATAAAAGTGTTCAATAAACAAGTGTCCATGTGTATCAAAAATTATTCTATTAGTATTCCACCAACTGGATGTGCTATCCACCGTTCCCAGTGATAATAAAGTGTAAAGCGTCAGACGCTGTGGAATATACTTTCAGTGTGGAGTCCAGAGTTAGAGGTGTTGGGACACTGAGCCTGGAGCTGTCGGATCCATCTTGGAGGTCGGGAGACTCACACAGAGGATGTGGCCAGGCATCAGGCATTTTCTTACCTCAAGCATTAGATGATCTCTTAGAATTTAGAGATCATCGGAAGTTGGTAAGAGGCCATTTTCATTTGGATTGTTATACTTTATTATCACTGGGAACGATGGATAGCACATCCAGTTGGTGGAATACTAATGGAATGTTTGATACACATGGACACTTGTTTATTGAACTCTTTATTTATCACTAGTTCATACACTGTGCTTGTTATATATTTGATAAGAGTTTTCTCTTTGTTTATGAGATAGCGCAACCTTTTCCATTTTCCCATTTTTTCTATTATCTCCTTGTATACAAGGAGTGATAAAAGTGCAGCAGTCTACACTTATAATTAGCGCAAGATTTTCACACACATTTAAAATTGAACAGGTTTACCTAATACAGTGGCTGGTGAGTGTACTTTTTTTTCCCCCTTTCGTTATAAAAAATATTTTACAATACTATAATTATTATTTTAAGAGAAGACCTCCATGAACACATATACAAAGCAGACTCCAAAACAAAGCAATCTGGTGCTTGTTAGAACACAGGCCACGTGATGCTGGGATACATTAAAGTGACATAAATCTCATGTAAACAGGAAAATGAAAGCCAAGTTCACAATTCCCATGAACCTTTGTAACCTTTTTAAGGAACTCCTTGCTTCTCCAGCTGGAGGTATTCTAGATTTGTTTTTGTGTCCTCTACCATTCTGATCTTACATAGCTTAGACTAGCCATACATTATACAACTTTCTTTAGATTTACTTTCAACTACAGTATTTTACAAAAGTGAGTACACCCCTCACATTTTTGTAACTATTTTATTATATCTTTTCATGTGACAACACTGAAGAAATTACACTTTGCTACAATGGTAAGTAGTGAGTGTACAGCTTGTATAAGTGCCGGTTCACACAGGGGCAACCCGACTTACAGCATGACTTTGCAAGGCGATTTGAAGGCGACTTCAGCGTGACTTGAGCAACTTACAACGCGACTTAAAGTTGCCTCCAGGACAGGTGACTTTGGCTGTGGCCAATCACAGAATAATCAGCTTTGTGGGAGGGAGGGGTTTGCCTGGGTAAACTATTTTCTTTTTCCTGTAAAGTCGCTTTAATATAGATGGAGATCCAACTTGGAGGCAACTTCCATTGAAATCAATGGGTACAAGTTGCCTAGAAGTCGCCTTGAAGTAGTACAGGAACCTTTTCTGAAGTCGGAGCAACTTTAGTAGTGTACATTAGGACAGCTCTCATTCACTTCAATGGAATTTCTTATGTCCAGCGACTTGGGGCAATTTGAGGTCTGACAAGTCGGATCCCAAGTCGCTGTAGTGTGAAACGGCACTAACAGTGTAAATTTGCTGTCCCTTCAAAAAAACTCAACACAGCCATTAATGTCTAAACCACTGGCAACAAAAGTGAGTACATCCCTAAGTGAAAATGTCCAAATTGGGCCTAAGGTGTCAATATTTTTTGTGGCCCCCATTATTTCCCAGCACCGCCTTAATTAACCCTCTTGGGCATGGAGTTCACCGGAGCTTCACAGGTTGCCACTGATGACATCACGGAGCTGGTGAATGTTAGAGACCTTGCGCTCCTCCACCTTCCGTTTGAGGACCATGGCGAGGCCCGTTCTGAGTGGAACCTGTCCTGTTAAACTGCTGTATGGTCTTGGCCACTGTGCTGCAGCTCAGTTTCAGGGTCTTGGCAATCTTCTTATAGCTTAGGCCAGTGATGGTGAACCTTCCAAAAGATGTTTTGGAACTACATTTCCCATGATGCTCAACTACACTGCAGAGTACATGAGCATCATAGGAAATGTAGTTCCAAAACTTCTGGGGTGCCACAGTTCATCATCACTGGCCTAGGCCATCTTTATGTAGAACAATTATTATTTTTTTCAGATCCTCAGAGAGTTCTTTGCCATGAGGTGCCATGTTGAACTTCCAGTGACCAGTAGGAGTGTTACATGAAAAGATATAATAAAATATTTACAAAAATGTGAGGGGTGTACTCACTTTTGTGAGATACTGTGTGTAGTGCAAGGTCCAACCTGATTGCATACAAATTGAAAGTGTTTAGGTTTGACCTCATAATTACATGGTTTTGGTAAATCTAAAAGGAAAAAAATTGTACAAGAAAATTGTATGGCCAGCCTTAGGCAATATTTTGTAACTATCTATAAACATTTTCAAAGAACTTTCACCCAAGATTTACACATTTTCCCAACTGGAAAACATTGGGTGAAAGATGTATATTCACACATTTGTGCGTGAAAGACAAGTGAACCGTAAACAGCTTCTATTAAAGTGGATGTAAACCCGGAAAAAAACAACAACAAAAAAAACAACATTTTAATTAACACTTGTACCCTGTAGAGCAGGGATATGCAATTAGCGGTCCTCCAGCTGTTGAAAAACTACAAGTCCCATCATGCCTCTGGGTGTCATGCTTGTGGCTGTCAGAGTCTTGCTATGCCTCATGGGACTTGTAGTTCTGCAACAGCTGGAGGTCCGCTAATTGCATATCCCTGCTGTAGAGTATAGAAGTTCATGTCATCTGTGGCTAGTCTTGCCACGAAGAGTTAATCCAGTTCTGAGCAATCATCTTATTTTTTTTTTAGTAAGAAAAAAAATCAGACACAGAGAAATAGGTGTCCGTTTATTTCCCCCTGCTGTAAGTGACAGGTACCCTGAAGGAGCATACAGAGCTTCACATCTCCCCTCTCTCAGCGTCTCAGAACTGTGCTAACTATACTCGTTCCCACTACAGCCTGTGTGACACATGCGCAGGAGTCACAGGTGTGACACATGCGCAGGAGTCACAGGGGGGCCGTGAGCGTGCTCTGCTTCTGCCCAGAACGTGCTCAGTGTCCCCTGTGTGCGCACTTCTAGTATAACAAGCGCAATAGTCGTCCTCCCAGGACAAGGGGAGTGTAGAGGTGGACGGGAGCCTAGTGACGTCATGGCTCCACCCACCGAGCGCCAAACAGGCCCGCCCACAAGATTCGCAGATTTTCGAGGCTCGGAACAGACAAAGGGGAGAATTTTGACAGGTAAGGATACATGCAGGAGACATGTATATCCTTATACATAACCACTATGGCAGTACATTAGAAATGATAAGAGTGGGTTTACATACTTAAAGATTCAAACACACTAAACTTATTCTACATTTTTTAAATTAGGAAGGTTTTAAATTACATTTACTGTATTTATTGGCGTATAACACTCACTTTTTTACCCTGAAAATAGAGGGTAAACTGTGCCTGCGTGTTATACGCAGGGGGCTGTGGAAAGTTTTTTTCCCTGAAACTTCCCTCTTAAAGTTGGGGTGCGTGTTATACGCTGATAAATACGGTACTTCTGGGACAGGTAAAGGAGGCTTTTTTTATACATCTTTAGAATATGATAATAACTAAAACACAAAAGAATAATTGTGCTGCAGGAGCCAAACCCACAGCTTTTTTATTATAAAATAAACAAACATACATAATTGGCCAATTAGTGTAACTCTAAAGAAAAATAAGAATAATTAAACTACAATAAAATGCATGGCCACAGAGCACAACAAAAAAATAAAATACAGTCTTTGTTTTAAATGCTCTAAAGATATAAAAAAAAAATCCCTGCACCTAATAGCTTAGCAGGGCTCCGATGGGACCAACAGATAGCATCTAGTATATAATTAGAAGCATGATCCCCAGACTACAAGAAATAAACAAGATTCACAGAAATCATTACTTAACCCCTGAAAAAAATAAAAAGGGAGCCAAGTACACCCACTGAAAACCATGAACAATGAGTGTGCCCAGCCACTTACTCACGCAACAAGTGTGTTGTCCTAATCTAAAATTCACTCAATAGTAGCAACTGCTGGAGCTCATTCAGCAATCTTTTACGGCTGAACAAACAGCGCTCATTCAATTCATTATTCAAAAATCTAATCCATGGTTCTAAGGTGCACAATTCATTTCATTATTTTCAAACCTAATCTAAACACATGATAATTTGATAAATCTCTGCGGGACAGGACTGAATTTAAAAGACAGCCTGATTATTAACTGTTAGCTTCTTAATCTCCAACTGGATCAATTATTCCAGAACATGAATAGCTACATACAAAGAAATCCAAACTTACAATGAACAGCACGTGTCTCCCACTGTCTCCCAACATATGATAACTGATTATGTATTTATTGTAAACTGGCATAGTGTATAACTTTTTATCCTTCCACTAAAATCAAAATAAATTGCACTCACAACTAAAAATGTTTAACATTGGCATGAGAGTATACAGTACCGACCCCTCAATCCTGCTACATGTGGCCACCAGTAAACACGCTGAGCAAAGTTGTAGCTAAAGATCTGACATCACAAGCATGCCTGTCTGCCTGTCTCTCCAATAAGGTGGCTTCTTTCCAAAGTGCTCTCTGCCTTCTCCAGGACACAAGATCAAATGTCACTGTTAAGGATAGGCCGAGTCCGTCAGCTCCAACATCTGCTATGCGTCCACATCCAATGGCTCAAATGTTGGAGCCACCAGACATGGAGGCACGTGTAGGTACCATCAACTATGTGCTGGCTCATAGCCTCTTTTTTTTTTTAATCCAACAAAGATTTTTATTGAAGATACATCAACACACATTGCCAACGGTACAGTCAATGTTAACAAACCAATAAGCCTGATAAAACAGTAAGCAAGTCAACTTACCTAACCAGAGGGACCGAACCGCAATAAGTTTTACACCATACTTAGAATACTCAAAAGAGGATATTCTGTCTCCTAATATACCCTGTAAGAATACACCTAACTAGCCAGCATTGAGTCGAATTAGCCTGTCCATGGTCAAATCCACTGAAGCAAGCTTCGGAACAAGCACGGTGCCCATAACCTCCCAAATTTATGCACATTTCCCCTATGTTGGTATATAAGCTTTTCCATTCTTAACAGCTCACCAATATTCTTGACCCACTCCCTCACAGTAGGGGGAGCCTCTGACTTCCAGTGTACCACGATCAGTTTGCATGCCTGGAACAAAGCTCTAAGTATAGCCTCCCTGGTATACACTTCCCAGTTGTACTCTTCCAATATATCCAATAAGTAGTAGGCCTTTGGGTCTATGGGAAGGACCACCTAAAAACACAGAATTGATCCTATGTACCACCCCCGCTCACTAGGAATGACGTTTTGGGCACCGCCACAAAAGGTGTATTAGGTCACCATGGTCCGTCCCTCTTACACCTTGTGCAAGTAGAGTCTGATCGTAGGCCCATCAAGTGGAGTCTGAGGAGTAAAATACACCCTTCAGAAAGATATACAATTAAGGTAACCTTGGTGAAACATTTAATGGAGCATGTGACCACAGCCTGAAAGTCCTCCTTCCACTGTTCACCTTCCAGATGGCCAAGATCACGTTCCGAATGGTCCAGCTCTCACATGCTGCTTCTATATCGCGCAGAATTCAAGAAACTAGTTTTAAAAAACATATCCCAGTGGTACAGAGTTCCTCAAAACCCACATAAACTCCTTCCAAATCCCTCTTTGTTGTGTTGGCGATGTGGTCAACTGGATGGTTCTATGTTGCATGTGTTCTGGAATTGTCCAGTGCTGCACGTATTCTGGAAACAAGCGAGTGAAATATTTAAATTGACTGATGTTGATCTTCAGAATGACCCAGCTGCCTTCCTCCTACAACTTGCTCCAATCTGGACCAAGCGCCACAGGAAATCTCTTCTAATTCATCATTTAAATGCTGCAAAGTGGGGGGGGGGCGTGGCCTGACGCATGGAGCAGTGAGACGTGTTCTCTCTCAGCTCCCTGATCCTTCAGCTCCACGGATCATATAACGGCTGGAAACTCGCCAGAAATTCGCCCAAACCTCAGCACATGGGGAAAGATAGGAACCGGGCACAGAAGGGAACTGGTAAAAGCAGAAAAGGAGGCGATCTGGAGGAGTTTTTTGCCAGATCTCGGAACGCTGTGCAGCGCCAATCCGAATCCAATATGGCGCCTCCGTCCCCGGCCCGCTCTGAGCCATCCATGCACTCTCAGGTGAGCACGGTCAATAGCTACCCCCTCCCTGGGGAAACTGACTTTATGCTCACCAGAAGCTGCTCTAATGCCTCCCTGGGCTCTGGTGAGGGCTGGGATATGGAGGCACAGATCCGTTCCCTGCACAGCTATGTCAGATCCCTGCCCACTAAAGCAGACTTCGAACACTATGTTACCAGGATAGAGAAATCTTACAAGAAAGAGATCTCTGACCTCAAGAAAGATGTGGGTGCGCGCTTTGAGGACATAGATGCTGCCACTGACAGTCTTAGCGCCACAGTACAGTCGCATGACAAGATCCTTAACGCCCATACCGTCATGCTGCAGCAGCATGCGTACCAACAAGACGACATTAAAAACCGTAATCGTCGCAATAATATCCGCATCCGCGGGATCCCCGAGTCGGTGGACGCCAAAAATCTTCCTGCGACGGTGACCGCCATCTTTAATCAATTGTTGCAGCGCCCTAAAGATGACCCCATTGAGCTGGACCGGGTCCACAGAACATCCGGTCTGCGGACCCCGGACACCTCCTTTATCCGAGACACCCTGTGCCGAGTGCATTTCTACAAGATCAAAGAGGACATTATGAGAGCTGCTAGCTTGCAGGACACCATACGCTTTAACGACACCCCCGTGATGCTTCTTCCAGATCTGTCCCGTCAGACACTGACGATGAGAAAAGCCCTGAAGCCGCTCACGCAGCTCCTACAGTCGAAGCAGATGAAATACCAATGGCGGTTCCCGTTCCATCTACGAGTCCATCATGAGGGCAAAACCGCCATCTTTCGCACGCTTGGGGACCTGCCGTCCTTCCTCAGCACACTGGCACTCCCACAGGTGTCTATCCCGGATTGGCCATTCACGCCGACTACTCCTGGCCTACCCTTTGCCCCCTCATGGCAGACACAGGGACGCAAACACTACTCCAGGCCCCCACCTCAACGAGACTCGGCCGATTGAAACTGCCCTGATTGAATTTGATACTCCCCTTGTTTTGCTATTTCAGGGTCCCCCCCCTGGGATGACACAGGGCGGAAGCGGACGAGTCACTATTGCAGTCTGCCTCCCCTGTACCTGGATTACTGCCATTATTTTCTGAGGCCTATTCTGCTGCCCTCACCCAGTTACTGTTTCTATCTTTCATGTAGTTTATTCCCTATGACTTGTACTGTTCTAATGGTTTTCTCCTTGTTGACCCCATTGTGTTTCCCACAGGTTACTACCTAGCCCAGGACGTCGACCTTTTGTCATGTATTAACTAATAATTTCCCTGTGCAGCCTGGATATGCATGTTTCTCTTTTGCAGTCACCTCCCACCTGTGTATTTTATGCTGTATTAACACTGCGCCATGTTATGTGTCTGCCTATACTTCGAGTTTCCTTACACGTGTTTTTGACCAATTTCATGTAGCGCTGTTTTCACGTCATGGTTTCTGTATATTGGTCCTGTTTATTGTTTGATTTTCCATGGAGCTGGGATCCGGGGAGCTACCCCGCCCGGCGAATTCCCACTGCACCCCCCCCCCCCAAGGGGTTTTTCTTTTTATCAGTGTCGATATGGACACTGACTGGTATACGGCTGTATGCCATGCTATGAGAATTTTTTTTCTCTCATTTGCAGTCCTTTGGAGCCACCTTGTGGCCTTTTTTGTTATTGTTCGATTTTTTCTACTAAATTTGATATGTTGGTCATCTTCCTCACTGGCCCTTTTTGAATACTTTTTGATGTTTTTGTTACTCATCGCGAGAGGTGGGGACGGTGACCGTGCTGATACCAAGTATTTCTATGTTCCCCTGATCCTGCTGATTTATGCCACCCCCCTCCTCCTCCTTCTTCTTCCCTCCTGTCTACTCCCCTCATTTCTCTCTTTTACTCTCTTACCTCTCTTCTTTCTCTCTCTCTTTCTGGGCCTTCTGTGGCACTGTTCTCTTCCCCATGAGCTGCTAAACTATGACACGCCTACCTTGTCTAACTTCTCCCCCTATCCCCACCCCCTCCACCTGAATGTGTCATGGCTTCGGTTTGCCCGATAGCTTTAGCGTCTTTTAATTGTAGGGGGTTCAACACACCAGAGAAGCGAAGCCAGATTCTCTACCACTTTCATAAAAAACGCTCTAACATTTTAATGCTGCAGGAAACGCATTTCCGTACGGATTCCATACCTACACTACGCAACAGGTACTACCCACATTGGTAACATACTGTAGTACTAATCCCCAAGCCAAATCTAAGGGTGTATCCATTGCCTTCCATAAGTCATTTAAACCTGAGGTTCTAGACTCCCTTGTTGATGTCAATGGTCGGTTCATCTTTCTCAAACTGAAACTAAACAATTTTCTCTTCACAGTGGCCAACACTTATGTTCCGAATGTGGGTCATGCTTGGTTCCTCTCGTCGGTTCTCACCAGACTAACCTCATTCGGGGGCCCATGCTTCATCATTGGTGGGGATCTCAATGTCGTCATGTCCCCGTCTGCAGACTCTTCCTCGGGTAAGTCCTCTGTTCCACACTCTACCCTCACACGCATCAAGGCCCTGCTACATTCCTCCCACCTAGTGGATGTTTGGCGCGTCCAACATCCCACGGACAGAGATTACAGCTATTACTCAGCTGCACACAATTCATATAGCAGACTCGACCACTTCCTCATATCCCAATCACTACTGGATTCGCCCATTCAGGCGACGCTAGGTCACCTGCTTTGGTCTGACCATACGCCGATTTTCCTGACCCTTGCACGTCCCCCAACTTCCCGTAGAGGTACACAATGGAGGCTTAATGACAATCTGCTGCGGGACTCCGTCTGTGTGGCGGAAATCTCCAAGGCCATCCGAAACTTTATTTCAGATCACTCCTCAGATACTACCTCTCCTCCCACTCAGTGGGAGGCCCTGAAATGCGTGGTCCGTGGCGTATTTATACAGCGTGGATGACATCCGCCGTCTCCTCTCTACTATAGCGGAACTTGAACCTGTCCACAAACAAAACTTAGACCCCGCCATTTTTGTCAGACTATCAAATGCCCGCAGAGACCTACTTCAGCTCCTAGACGCACATTCCTTAATAGCCCGGGATAGGGCACGCAACTACCACTATTCACTAGCAAATAAATGCCGCAAACACCTGGCTAGGGTCCTCCATCCTAGACCTCCCCGATACTCCATTCCCTTTATTACACATTCTAATCAAACTAAAACGTTTAACACAAACGGCATATCCTCTGCCTTCCGGGACTACTACTCCAAACTCTACAACCTACAGCCCGCTACCCCACCCGCACGCACCACCCCCACGACTGATGACATGCAAGATTACATTATGGAGACGGCGTTACCCCCCATTGCCTCACCAGAGGTCGAGGAACTGGACAGGCCTCTGGTCGCGCCCGAATTTATGGGCGCCATCAGAGACTTGAAAATTGGTAAATGCCCTGGCCCGGATGGGTACACCCCCCGTTTTTATAAAACTTTTGCCCCCCTATTGGCCCCACTTTTGGCAAAGACGTTCAATGCCATAGATGACTCCAACCCGCCACCTAAAAGCTTACTGTCCGCCAACATCTCAGTTATACCCTAACCGGGCAAGGATCCATCTCAATGTAGCAGTTATCGGCCAATATCTCTGCTCAATATCGACCTGAAACTTTGCAAAGGTATTGGCCAATCGCTTATCCCCTCTACTCCCGGGAGTGATCCATAATGACCAAGTAGGATTTGTCCCGGGTCGTGAGGCACGGGACAACACCAGCAAGACCATTCACCTAATCTCTTTTATCTGGCGCAAAGGCCTAAAAGCCTGCCTCCTCTCTTTCGACGCTGAGAAAGCGTTCGATCGGGTCAACTGGAGATTTCTCTGGCTCTCATTAGAACAGTTAGGCTTGGGCAGGACCTTTATCTCTAGGGTATTGTCTCTTTACTCCCATCCCTCGGCCTCGATCCTAGTCAATGGCACCGCCTCTGACCCATTTGATATCTTCAATGGTACCCGACAAGGCTGCCCCCTTTCCCCCCCTCTTATTTGTCATAGTCATAGAACACCTAGCCTGCACCGTTAGACAAAATACCTCTATACACGGTATCCAAACCCCTTCCTCTCATTACAAATTGTCCCTCAATGCCGATGATCCCCTGGTCTACATTCAACACCCCCATACTTCCTTACCATCCCTTTTCTCAGAATTCCATCGCTTTGGCTCGTTTAGCAATTTCAAACTTAACATTTCTAAGACTGAAGCTCTCAATATCTCCCTTCCCCCCGCCACAATGTCTGTACTTAGGGCGAACTTCTCTTTCCAGTGGCAGACGAAGGGTGTTTCGTACCTAGGGGTCGTCATACCCTCTAACCTCTCCAATCTCTTTTCTTTAAACTATGTTCCCTTACTCTCCCGTCTGCGGAAGGATCTAGAGGAATGGGGGGGGGGGGGTCTTCTTTACCGTGGTTTGGACGAATCAATGCCCTGAAAATGGACACCCTGCCCAAGCTTCTGTATCTCCTGCAAACTGTCCCTGTCCTGATCCCCAAATCTTTCTTTGCCTCGCTACGCTCACTCGCTGTTAGATTTCTGTGGAACCGGGGGCTACCTAGAGTGAGGTGCAACTTGCTCACTCGCCCAAAACTGCAGGGCGGAGCGGGCCTCCCTGACTTGAAGTCCTATTATAAGGCCGCCCATATAGCGCGCATCCTTGAATGGTTCCCTCGTCCCTTCTTAAAGGCCTCTGTAGCCATAGAACAGGATTTAGCTCCCGTAGATCTCAGAGCATTACTATGGGGATACAAAAATAAACTCACTCGTATTCCCTCTTGCTCCCCTCTGACGTTGGCCTCTCTCAGATTGTGGTATAATAGGAGACTGAATTCCACTCTATCCTCCAAACCTTCACCATTGTCTCCCCTATTTGATAATCCTGCCTTCCCCCAGGGTGTAGGGACAACGACGATAGGCCCCTTCAAGAGGACTGACTGGCCCCAAGCGCACTCCTTTATACACCCGACACAAGGGACACTTGTGACATCAATGGGACCGTGTGATTGACTCACTGCCCTTCACCTGTCTACTTTCACAAAACATTTACATTCTTCATCCCAAATACAAATACATCGACCTAGAACGGAGTTTGAACGACTGTGTTCCCTCTCGGAGACCCCCAGACACCTCCTCTCGACCATATATTGCCTCTTACAAACCCTTACGCACACTGATCTACCTTCTTACACCAGGCTGTGGTCTGCAGACTTAGGTGAGGATATCCCGCGATCTGATTGGCAGGCCTCGTTCCATTTTACCCATAAGTCCACGATTTCCTGTTACTCGCAGGAAAAAAACTACAAGATACTGTCAAGGTGGTACAGAGACCCCTCCAGACTACATAAGATTTTTCCATCCACCTCAGCTTCTTGTTGGCGGTGTTCTGCCTCTACGGGGACCTACTTACATATCTGGTGGGAATGCGAGAGGATCTGCCCCTTCTGGAATCAGGTATTTGATTGCTATAACACACTGTACAATGAATCTTTGACTCCCTCCCCTAAGATTGCCCTTCTCTCTGTACTCCCGGGATCAATTTACTCACAGAAACGGAATCTACTCCGCTTCTTTATGTCATCGGCCAGACTGCTCATCCCATCCTACTGGAAAACAACCACCATTCCTCCCTTGTCACATTGGGTCTCGATTATGAACGACACTATGAGAATGGAGGAAATGCTGGCCCTTGACAACGACACCTTTGACAAATATAAATATTGTGGCTCATCTGGCTTCGCTTCTCCTCCTCCGATACTCTCACGAATATGGTGTCTGCTCCGACGTGACCATTCCTGCACGTTACGTGTCACTGAGATGGGCTGGGTTTCCACTTTAGAGTCCCCCCCACCCCACAACACCATCCTTTCGTGACTGTCTCCTCGGCAGCTCTTAAACTTTTCTTTACTCTCTCCCCTCTCATTTCTCTACTGTCTGTCTCTTCTCTTCCTCTTTTTCCGTCTTTTCCTCCCCTTTCCGTTCTTTTCTGTCCTAACCCACTCCCATCACCTGATCCACTAATCCCAAATTTATTTTTACTTTATCGCCTTATCCTTTCCTTTTGTTTTTACCATCCCCTCCTTATACGATATCTGGTGGTTATAATCTAACCATGATTGACGAGGCTATTATAGCCAACTCTACCTCTTTTATTGATTGATTTACGGTCATTATTGTTATCACTGTTATACGTAATTCTGTATACCCGTGACGGTCTTCAGTTTGTAACCTTACATATTGTTTTATGTATACTCTGTTAAAATACCAATAAACATATTTTCAACCCTAAATGCTGCAAAGGCATGGATCCCTTTGTTCTGGAAACAAACTACTGTTGCATCGCTTAGTCTCTGGTTCCATAAAATCAATTAAATCCAGCTTATGGAAGATACTGTAGCATCTGCCAATGAAAGAGGGGAATAAGGTCGTAGAACCTGGTTCTATTGGACTGACTTAGTTTAGTCTTCGGTATTTCAGACTTATTTAGAGACCCCTTATGTTTACGTGCATTTTACACCTGACACTGTTATGCTGCGTACAGACGATGGGACATTCCGACAACAAAACCGTGGATTTTTTTCAGACGGATATGGGCTCAAACTTGTCTTGCATACACATGGTCACACAAATGTTGTCTGAAATTCCAACGCCAAGAACGCGGTGACGTACAAGACGTACGACGGCACTATTAAAGGGAAGTTCAATACTAGTCATGTTAGTAGAAGTTTGGTGTAAGACAATTCACGCTTTTCAGCCTCGTGCTTTTCAGTCCGTTACAGCGTGACGAATGTGCCATCTCCATTACAAACGCTAGTTTTACCAGACCGAGCTCTTCTGTCTTGTACTTGATTCAGAGCATGCGTGGAATTTTGTGCATCGGAATTGGCCACACACGATCGGAATTTACGAGAACGGATTTTGTTGTCGGAAAATTTGAGAACAAGCTCTCAAATTTTTATTGTCGGATATTCCGACAGAAAAGTCAGATGGAGCCTACACACGGTCGGAATTTCTGACAACAAGCTCCCATCAAACATTTGTTGTCGGAATGTCCGATCGTCTGTACGCGGCATTACACTTCCCCTTTGGTCCCCAGATTAGGAGTGAATTCTTCTCTCAATAGCTTATATTATTTTTTTTCCCACCCTTTTTCCCTCCTCTCTCTCTCTCTCCCTGACCTATTTTGTTTTCTCCTTTGGGGACTATGCATACACACTTGTAAATTCTCCCCTCTTTTTTGTCAGGGTGCACAGCCTACTTTCCAGAGCCTGACTAGCCTTTTCCATGTACCTTCCCACACAAGAGCCATTGTTTGAAATGGGGTTTTAAGTGGCAGTATCTTTGTTTTTAATGCTTCAGAGCCATTAAAGTGGTTGTAAACCCACTTATGCAACTTCCACCTACAGGTAAGCCTAGATTAAGGCTTACCTGTAGGTGTTTGCAATATCTCCTAAACCTACACGGTTTAGGAGATATTTTCCAAAAACGAATGCACTGTTGTCTACGGCACATGCACGCCATAGACAACGGCGCTGCCGCACTGTCAACGCCGGTTTTATCAATGGATAATGCCATATTTGACGGCTCCCGCGCGCATGCGCAGTGACGTCATCGCCGCTCCGGCCAATCAGAGTTCCGGAGCGGCGATACCTGGAAGTAACCTTCTGGAGCGATGTCTGCGGCCGGAGGTGGAGATGAGGACGGCTTAGATCTAAGGCAAGTACTGCATAATGAGCTAGTATGCTAGTCATACTAGCTCATTATGCCTTTCTCTTGCAGGTTATTCTTTTTTTTTTTTTTTATTGAGTTTACAACCACTTTAACACTGTTTCAATCTTTTCTTATTAGATGAGATAGTCTAATGTACAACATTAGATGGTTGTTGGAATACCGCCACGTCTTTCGAGTGGTTCTTACAGTCCTGTCTTTGACTCTGTTGATTTGGCTATTGTATTTCTGTCAAACTGTGTAATGCTTATCTTGGATGGACCTGAGAGCTCTGTGTACTTAAAGGGGTTGTAAAGATAAAAAAATGTTAACCCATTTCTAATCTGTTACATACTGATATCGAATAACTTGATGATTTCCTTTAAAAATATTTTGTTACCTGTTAAAATAGTATGTGTTTATCGTCCACCTGCTTTCCTCTAGCGATTCTGTCCTCTACTTACGGGTTTTCGGTGCACGTGCATTAAAGCGACGTCAGGCAACAACGGAACTACATTTCCCTTTATGCTTAGTGGCATTGCGCATGGCCGTTTTTTTCTCAATATCACCTAACGAGAACGAGCAACGTTCTCGTTCACACGCCGCCCATTTTAAACGCCCTTTCCTGCCTCCCCAGACTCCTACAGCGTCGTAGACACGCCCACTAACCCCCAGCCTCTGTGTCTGAGAAACGTAGAGAGCGTCTCCACGCAGGGCTGTAGTCTAAGGGAGGGGGCGAGCACGATCACTCACCACCAGTCAAAACGGCTCGATTGATGGTGACAAGCTCCATGAACAGGAACAGGAAGTGAGGATTTCAAACAAGGATTAGTGAAATTTAGACGGGAAATCGAAGGAACAGGTAAGTGAACTAGCACTGCACTAGCTTAAAGGAAGCTAGTTAGCAAATAAAAAAAAATTACCTTTACAATCCCTTTAATCATTCTGTCCCACAAGGATGTATGTTTTTTTTATTTTTTGGGAAAAATAATAAAGCATTAAACAAAAAAAAAAAAATTGAATGTATGCTGTGACTTTAGAATACCTTTAATACAGTTTCATGCAAAACCCTTTCCAGTTACAGCTAGAGTGGAGAAAGGCTAAAAAAAATGTTTTTTTTGAGGCCTTCATCCCCAATTTCCCCACTTTATTCACATCTGAATGCAAGAGCTTGATTTACACTTAACACTGCGAAATTCATTATACCTGCAATCTGATCTTTCTAAATATTCTAAATTAGCAATGCTAATGAATATTGCCGCTTCCGGTTAGAACCTTAGTCAATGCAAAGCTAGCCTATACCTTACATACCTGAGAAATCGGGGGCAGTCTGTCCTGTCCCAGGCAACACGGGGCACCTTGAGATTTTGGGAGTGTAGAACAAAAGGGACCAACAAGCCATCAAGCCAGGAAGGATGAGTAGACAGATAAACCAGAGGAGTCCTGGGACACTAACATACAAGTAAGCACACACAATTTTTAAAAAGGAAATTGCATTTTCTAGGAAATAAATCTTTCAAAAGGGCAAGTAAACTGTAAAATTTTCTTACACAGATCCTCCATACACCTTGATAGGACTCTCAGCTTGCTTGGTTATAGTCACATCTTAAATTCAGATCTTTACAAATGTAGTAGCTAACTTGAGTAATGCTTGCTCTACAAATAGGCAAGTCTTTCAACACACAAGGACAGGAGCAGGAATGGCTGGAGGGATCATAACCAGCTCTTCTAATGCCAATGTGTCTGTGAAAGTTGTCAGTGCTACAAAAACAGGCAGATGTCTCCCCATCTAAAGCCAGCAGAAAACTTTAAGCACTGTGAAATAATCATTGGATATCTAGACCAGTTTTTTCAACCTGGCGTGAGGAGTCCTCAGGGGTGCCGCAGCAACACCCCGATCTTAGCGATCCTCTGTTAGCTCCTGTGCTATAGAATGAAGAGAGCACTGTTAACTCCTGTGTACAAAAGGAGGCCGAGAGCTGTGTCCGCACCTCCCTACTGCTCCTGTCTGTACTCTTGCCAGCAAAACAAAGCTGAGCTGGCCGCCCGACGGCATCCTACCAACCAATGACGTCATTGGTTGCCAAGGACTTGCCGGCAAGAGTACAGAGAAGCAGAGAGGTTGGGGGAGGTGAAAGCTGAGCTGTGGGCTGAGGTTTCTTCCTCCTCTCTACACAGGAGTTAAAGTGATAAAGTTTTTCTTTTCTTTTTCTAAATAACAAACATGTTATTCTTATCTGCTCTGTGCAGTTGGTTTTGCACAGAGCAGCCCAGACCCTCCTCTTCTCGAGTCACTCGCTGACAGTCCTGGCCCCTCCCTTCCTGCCCCCATAGCAAACAGCTTGCTATGGGGGCACCCGAGCCGAGGATCTTTGTTCATTCAGATGCTCGGCCCCACCCCCCCCTCTCTTTCTCTCCTCATTGTCTCACTGACTGACAGCAGTGGGAGCCAATGGCGCCCGTTGCTGTCTCAGCCAATGAGGGAAAGTCTCTGGCCGAGACTCTCGTGTACATCGCTGGATTGAAATGGGGCTCAGATAAGTATTAGGGGGGCTGCTGCAAACAGAATTTTTTTTTTATCTTAATGCATATGCATTAAGATAAAGTGGTTCTAAGGGCAGAAGTTTTTTTATCAGTGCTTTCTCCCTCAGTTAACAGATGATCGCTCAGATCAAAATGTACAGAAAGGAAAGAAGCTTGGGGGGAGGGGGGATTTGAGAGCAGATTTGGGGGGGGGGTAATTTTAGGGAGGTTTGCGCTGGGAGGGGGATTTGGGTGGGGATGGGAGTTGTTCTAGAAAGGTGGATTTGGGGGGTAGGGTGATTTGGGTGGGGAGGTTGTGCCAAGAGGGGGGGGTGGGTTTGGGGCAGTTGTCCTAGGATGGGAGGGTTTGTACTAAGAGGGGGAGTATTACAACCTACAGACCACTGGACTGTGCCCGTTCACACCAGGTGCAGTAACAGGTGTGATATTGCATATTTTCCTGTACCGCACAAAAATGTGCTGCCTTTTGCAGGCGTGCGCGAGTGCCAGTAATTCCTAATGGCACATGGCACCTCCATGCATCTAGTAAATGCATGCATGTTTCCGTCTGCACAATTTTTTATATTATGTTTGCACCCTTTTGCGTGTTTCACACGCAGAGAGCAGCTCATGGAAAAAATGTGTGGGAACACGCAAAAAAGCGCGTGATCTCGGATGCCCCTCTTTGTGTAAATGAGCCCTCCAATTGGTGTGCCTCGGGATTATGCGCAATTCTATAGAGTGCCTAGGTGGAAAAACACTGATCTAGACCAACACTAATACACCACTGTGCCTCAAGCTTCATTGCTTTTCTTAAATGCCTCTCAAATACAGAATGTTTGATTTTACCAATTTTCAACATTAAAAGATTTTTTTCTTTTTATCAGTGCCACCAATCCGACTGAAAATTGCCTTGAAACTTTATATGTGAATGGTGACACAAGAAAAATGGAAAGTACGCTACGTAGCAGAGGCAGCAGGTAAAAAAAAAACAAAAAAAAAACAAACAAAACACAACTTTCATAGTGGCCATTTGAAGAGCGCAATTTGACCCACAGTAGCTATGGTGGATTACAGAGAATTCTAATAAAGGTAATCCGAGTCAATGTTTTGATCTGATTGCTCCTTAAAGTGGTTGTAACCCCACTAACAAAAAAAAACAAAAAGAAAAAAAAAACCTGCAAGACAAAAAGTCATAATGAGCCAATATGCATTGCATACTAGCTCATTATGAAATACTTACCTTAGATCGAAGCCCCCTGCAGTGGACCTCATACACTGGTCCAGAGTTACTTCCGGGTATCGCGGGCTCTGGTGCTGTGATTGGCCAGAGCCGCCATGATGTCACTCCCGCACCTGCCCACGGGAGCCGCCGGTAAACGGCACACTAGCTGAAGCAACGGCACGAACCTGATAACTCTTTGGCTCTCCTGGCCCCTCCCTCCCTACTAGTGCCCCCACAGCCCCCACAGCAAGCAGCTTGCTATGTGGGCAGTGGGGGCACCCAAGCTGAGTCACAGCTCCCTGTTTCCATTCAGACACGGAGCCCCGACCCGGCCCCACTCTGCCTCTGCCCTAATTGGCTAGCTGACAGCGGCGGCCAATGGCACAGCTGCTGTGTTTCAGCCAATCAGGAGGGAGAATCTTGGACGGCTGAGACACTCGTGGACATCGTTGGACAGAGAGGGATCTCAGGTAAGTCTTAGGGAGGCTGAGGGGGACTGCTGCACACAAAAGTGCATGCATTAAGATAAAAAAAAAAAACTTCTGCCTTTACAACCACTTTAAAATAAAACTGCCATGTCTGAAGTAAAAGTGTACATACTGAGTTTAAACGCAAAATATTTCAAATTTTACAATAATGGTATTGTAACATACAGCTGCTTTACAGCTCAGCGTCACTGTCATGAATGTGCAAAGCTTTAAAAGAATAAAAAAGGGGTCAGCTCACCGCAGCAGACACTTCTAGGAGTGTGGCCACCTGTCCACAATGAAGCTGGAGGTTCAGATACAAGCGTTGCAGTAGCTTCAAAAGTATCCAGCGCACAAGCCTGGGGAAAAAAAAAAAAAGTTGCCTTACCAACAAAGGGAATAGGAGTACCAAGTACATGGTACAGCAGGCACATATCAGGAATATGAAATGTTGGAGTAACAAACACTTTAATAACATCTAGCGTATAATATAGGGAAAGTAATGTTTTCTCTGTACATAAAAAGTACAACTAAAAGCTCCTGTGTCGCAGTCTAAAACAGGTCCCAAAACCAGTTACTATGTTACATAGTTAGTCAGGTTGAAAAAAGACAAAGTCCATCCAGTTCAACCATAAAAAAATTAATAAATAAATATTGTACAATCCCATATACCCACAGTTGATCCAGAGGAAGGCAAAAAAACAGCAGAGCATGATCCAATTTGCTACAGCAGGGGAAAAAATTCCTTCCTGATCCCCCGAGAGGCAATCGGATTTACCCCGGATCAACTTTACCTATAAATGTTAGTACTCAGTTATATTATGTACTTTTAGGAAAGTATCCAGGCCTTGCTTAAAGCAATCTACTGAGCTGGCCAGAACAACCTCTGCAGGGAGTCTGTTCCACATTTTCACAGCTCTTACTGTGAAGAAACCTTTCCGTATTTGGAGATGAAATCTTTTTTCCTCTAGACGTAAAGAGTGCCCCCTTGTGTGTTGACCGTAAAGTGAATAACTCAACACCAAGTTCACTATATGGACCCCTTATATATTTGTACATGTTAATCATATCCCCCCTTATGCTCCCCTTCTCAAGAGTGAATAAATTCAGTTCCTCTAATCTTTCCTCATAGCTGAGCTCCTCCATGCCTCTTAACAGTTTGGTTGCCCTTCTCTGCACTTTCTCCAGTTCCCCGATATCCTTTTTGAGAACTGGGGCCCAAACTGAACTGCATATTCCAGATGAGGTCTTACTAATGATTTGTATAGGGGCAAAATGATGTCTCTCTCTCTCTGGAGTCCATACCTCTCTTAATACAAGAAAGGACTTTGCTCGCTTTGGAAACCGCAGCTTGGCATTGCATGCCATTATTGAGCTTATGATCTACCAAAACCCCCAGATCCTTCTCCACTATGGACCCCCCCAGTTGTACTCCCCCCAGTATGTATGATGCATTCATATTCTTAGCCCCCAAGTGCATAACTTTACATTTATCAACATTAAACCTCATCTGCCACATAGTCGCCCAATTAGACAGAGCATTGAGGTCGGCTTGTAAATTGGAGACATCCTGTAAGGACAATATTCCACTGCATAGCTTAGTGTCATCTGCAAAGACAGAAATGTTACTTTTGATCCCAGACCCAATATCATTTATAAAGATATTACCTTGGGGTACACCACTGATAACCTTAGACCATTCAGAGTAAGAATCATTAACCACTACTCTCTGAATTCTGTCTTTTAGCCAGTTTTCTATCCAATCCTGTAGACTTTACCTTATCCTAATCCACACTGAATAGTTTTAAAAAACATTTCTCTGTGTATCACATGCTTCCTACCACAGACACTGCAGCTCAGAGTGAGAGGGTTTTATCAACAGTGCTGTCAATTCAACTGTACAAATAGGGTAATCTACCATTTGGTAGCAGGTGATCAAGGGGATTTTATCTCTGGCAGGTTTACCAGAATGAATATCTGTAGACTTTTTCACAACCTACAATATCCCCATGCACACTCTCATACACAAATAATAGTGTCCTTGTAAAGTAGAGCTGCACGATTCTGGGAAAAATGAGAATCACGATTCTTTTGCTTAGAATGAAGATCACGATTCTCAAATAAATATATATTAAAGATTTACTATATGGAAGGGCGCCTTTTCCCAACAGCAATTTTAAGATCTCTCCACAGGTGTTCAATGGGATTTAGATCTGGACTCATTGCTGGCCACTTTAGAGCTCTCCATCGCTTTGTTGCCATCCATTTCTGGGTGCTTTTTGACATATGTTTGGGGTCATTTTCCTGCTGGAAGACCCAAGATCTCGGACGCAAACCCAGCATTCTGACACTGGGCTCTACAGTGCGACCCAAAATCCTTTGGTAATCCTCAGATTTCATGATGCCTTGCACACATTCAAGGCACCCAGTGCCAGAGTCAGCAAAACAACCCCAAAACTTCAATGAACCTCCACCATATTTCTCAGTAGGTACTGTGTTCTTTTCTTTGTAGGCCTCATTCCATTTTTGGTAAACAGTAGAATGATCTGCTTTAACAAAAAGCTCTATCTTGGTCTCATCTGTCCACAAGACGTTTTCCCAGAAGGATTTTGGCTTACTCAAGTACATTTTGGCAAACTGTAGTCTTGCTTTTTTATGTCTCTGTGTCAGTAGTGGGTTCCTCCTGGGTATCCCTCCATAGCGTTTCATTTCATTTAAATGTCGACGGATAGTTCGCGCTGACACTGATGTTCCCTGAGCCTGCAGGACAGCTTGAACTTGTTTGGGGCTGCTTATCCACCATCCGGACTATCCTGCGTTGCAACCTTTCATCAATTTTTTTCTTCCGTCCACGTCCACGTCTACAGTGCCATGGGTTGCAAACTTCTTGATAATGTTGCGCACTGTGGACAAAGGCAAATCTAGATCTCTGGAGATGGACTTGTAACCTTGAGATTTTTGATATTTTTTCACAATTTTGGTTCTCAAGTCCTCAGACAGTTCTCTTTTTCTCTTTCTGTTGTCCATGCTTAGTGTGGCACACACAGACACAATGCAAAGACTAAGTGAACTTCTCCTTTTTATCTGCTGTGAGGTGTTTTTTTTATATTGCCCACACCTGTTATTTGCCCCAGGTGAGTTTAAAGGAGCATCACATGCTTGAAACAATCTTATTTATCCACAATTTTTAAAGGGTGCCAAGAATTTTGAGCAGCCCATTTTTGAAGTTTTGTGTGAAATTATGTCCAATTTGCTTTTTTTCTTGCCTTTTTTTGATTTGTTCCAATACACACAAAGGGAATAAACATGTGTATAGCAAAACATGTGTTACTGCAATACTTTTCTGTGAGAAATACTTGATTTTCTGGAAAAATTTCTGGGGTGCCAACAATTTCGAGCATGACTGTGTGTGTGTGTGTATATATATATATATATATATATATATATATATATATATATATATATATATATATATATAGTGTGTGTGTATATTATCTCTCAGTCCTCCCTATCAAGAAAAAAATAACTAACACACACACACACACATTATAATATATATATATATATATATATATATATATATATATATATATATATATATATATATATAAAATATTTTTTAAATTACTGTATATACTCGAGTATAAGCCGGCCCGAGTATAAGCCGAGGTACCTAAAATTACCCCAATAAACTGGGAAAACGTATTGACTCGAGTATAAGCCTAGGGGGGGGGGGGGGGGAATGCAGCAGCTACTGTACGCGGAAAAGAGGGTCAACAATGCCCATTTGCACGCCTCACTGTGCCCAACCTCACTGTGCCCATTGCAACCTCACTGTGCCCAACCTCCCAGTGCCCAACCTTACTGTGCCCAACCTTACTGTGCCTATTGCCAGCTTACTGTGCCCAACCTCACTGTGTCCATTGCAGCCTCCCTGTGCCCGAGTCAGTGTACCTGAAAATCTTCTTAGACTGCGAGTGGCGTCCATTGTTTAAATATCGCGGCTTCCTCCTGGTCTTGTTCCGTGATAGGCGTTTCCAGCAAACACTGTATTGAGTGTTCCGCCTATGACGGAGGTCCTCTCATTCTCGGACTCAGTTTCCCAGCAGGCACTGTGTTCAGTGTTCCGCCAATCACGGACGTCTTTTCATCCTCGGACAAGAGAAAGTCCATGATAGGCGGAACACCGAACACAGTGTCTGCTGGGAAACGGAGCTCGAGAATGAGAGGACCTCCGTGATAGGCGGAACACTCAACACAATGTTTGCTGGAAACGCCTATCACGGAACGGGACCAGGAGGAAGCCGCGATATTTAAACAATGGACGCCGCCCGCAGTCTAAGAAGATTTTCAGGTACACTGACTTGAGTATAAACCGAGGGGTGTATTTTCAGCCCTAAAAAAAGGACTGAAAAACTCGGCTTATATGGTAACTATTTGGAAATGTAGATTGTTGGTGGTGTGCACTGTGCAGCATGGTGACATAGGGAGGACTGGTGACAATTTACCAGCCAGCCTGCAACAAAAAACTGTTCTAACAGTTCACGTTAAAAACAGGGCTGGCTGGTAAGTTGAGTGGGGAACTTCCCTCTTGTTTTTGTTTGACTACAAAATTATGGTTTTGGCCCAGTTGCTTGGATTAAACTCCTCTATACGGATCCAGTAGCAAAGGTGCAGATGAACAATCACATCTCCACCCCCTTTATTATTTATTGAAGAACAACTCAAGGTTGCCCATCATCTCCCCCATTATTGAATTTACTATTGAGCCCCTAGCAATTAGTACCCTTAAGGAGTACATATCACTCTACACAGATGATACCTTAATATACTTGGCAGATCCTAATGAGTCACTTCACTGTCTGCTGGATATGATAGAGAAATCTGGGGATTTACTTGGGCTTCCTCGTCAACTGGGAGAAGTCCATCCTTTTGACCACTGTTCATGTAATCCACCCACATTCGCAGCTTCAGGTTCTACAGTCCTTTAAACATCTTTGAGCTGTGGTACAATTACCTCTACGCACCTACATCTAATAATATTCCCTCTAATCTCCCAACTGCAACAACAAATAAACAAACAGATGGATGTTCCTCTGGAGTTATTGGGAAAAACGAATATGATAAAAAATATATATATTTTTTTAACTTTTAACCCAAGCTACTAGACATTTTGGTTAACTCCCCTTGCAAAAAAAACATTAAAACTTTCAAACAAATTAGCAAAAATTAACCCCTAGAATTGCTTTAAATAATATTCTCAAGCTGCACTACCATACGGCAGGCCTAGCTTTCTCTGACTTTTACATCTATTATCTGGCTACTCCACTTGTCTATATTCAGGATTGGCTTAACTGATTGCCAGATAATGCATGCATCACCACCAAAGCAGCTATAGTGTCACCATATGAATCTTTGCATAATATAGTTTATAGGATAACAGCTTTTTGACCTCATCGTACAACCCTTTATGGTCTAACAATTCCTAATACACAAAAGGTGGTCTTCATGTGATGTAACATTTTCGTGCCATCTATACACCGCACAAATATGTAAGACATTTCAACAGCTACAAGAGAAATTCAACCTTCCCACCAATTTTTTATTTTACTATTACCAACTTTGTCACACTATTGATGTGCAATTTGGAACTCCTAATAGTCCGAAACGTTCCCTCTTTAGAAAAGTTCTTGAGGAGACCAAACAACGCTTAACTAATTTCCATATATTACCCTACACTTCTCACTGGCACAAAATCTAGATTCCCCAAAACAAAATGGTCTTTGCCAGTCATCCAACTCACTGATCAAGATTGGATGGACTTTTCGCAAACTGATAGCTAAAGGTATAAATATCTTGCGTTCCAATATGTACAAAATTTTATTGGTTGACTACCCGTCAAATGTCATCTGACCACTCTCTTTAATTGGACCATTTCAGGTCCTTTATATTTCCAATTTTCTGAATTCCTTGCCAAGCGTCGACCCATTTGGACACTCACTTACTACATTTGAACATGTCTGTAGGACTACAGGACCTTTTCATCATGCCCTTTTATTCTCCTATAAGCTCTTGCTTTCAGATACAATTCAACCAGCCCCAGGATTTATAGATAAATGGGAACAAGATCTATACACACTAAATTTACAGATCAGACTAGATCTAAAATATTCACATTATCTACTCCCTCATCTATTAGTTCTTAGTGGTGCACCGAAATTATGGGCACCAAAAATTATCAGCTGAAAATGTTTTTGGCATGCGGCCGGAAGAAAAATGCCGATAATGGAGCCGGAAAGGGGGCAGGGTCCGCCCCGGGTGCCGCCCATTTCGGGGTGTCATCTGGGCGCGCCCCAGTCCTCCTCTCCCTCCCTCCTCTGCTCGCAGAGCCGCGATCTCCGTGTCACTGAGCTGAATTGTCCAGGTGGCCGCAGTAACAATATCTTGCCTCCTGTGATCCAAATGGCGGGATATTGAATCAGTGTGACGTGATCGCAGGAGGCTGGACATTGTTACTGCGGCCGGGAAATTCAAATCCAGCTCCGTGATACAGCGGGAGATCGCCGCTCTGATCTCGGCACAGGCAGGCTGCATCTGACAAGCACTGGTGAGGCTGCATTGATCTCTTGCATCAAGTCTGCAGTCTGACCATCCCCCTGTATCATGTCTGCTAGAGGTGCACCAAATGGAGATTTTGCAAATACTATTAGCAGTGCATTTAAGTAAGAGATTGCAGACATGATACAAGAGATGGTTAGAGACTGAGGATATGATACAAGAAATGGTTAAAGACTGCATTTTTCTTGACCTTTCTTGCACTAAAAGTGCCAATAATTAGGGATCGGTCGATTATCGGTGCGGCTGATATTTTGTTTTTTAGAAGCATCGGTCAAAAAAACTGACCGATATTGCTTCAAGGGGTTTAACTGGGGTGATGCATGCAGCCGCATGCATCACTCCGGTACCGTTATTTAGAGCGGACGGTCGGCTTTATTGTAATAGCAACTCCGCAGCCGCTCGGCTGTTATTACAAGCAGCGGGAGGGGGCGTTTCCCCCTCCCTCCGGGCTCTCCCATTCCACCAGGAGGCCCGAGCAAACAGCCGATCCTGACATTTTGAATACTTTGAAGTGCAGAGAAGGGGTTTGGGGTCTTATAGGCCCCCGATCTCTCCATAAAGAGTACCTCCCACATGCCTATTACTGTCACAAGGGATGGTTACATTCCTTGTGACAGCAATAACAGTGATAAAAAAAAAAACGGAAGATGATGGTTTAAAAATCGAATCGGCAGGAGTTGTGGCCGAAATATCGGTATTCTATCGGCAACGAAAAAAACGTTATCGGTCGATCCCTACCAATAATGCCAACAGTAAATTCATATTAATTAAAATTTATGATATTAATTAAAAAGTGGAATACAATACAATTATATATAAAAATATGATTTTTTATTTTTTAAAACTGTCAGTATCGGCAAAGTGCATCCTGCATTTTCGGTACGAAAATTTCTATTAGTTATCAATACCAAGAATCTGGACATACTGTAAATTACTGTCTCAATGGTATCGTACTCCTAAATTGTTATACGATTTACTCACACACTTCAGATTTTTGTTGGCGATATGACAACCCACAGGCAGATTACTACATATTTTCTGGACTTGTCCCCATCTACATTTTTTTTTTGGTATCAGGTTCACATCAATACTTAAAAATTTCCTGATCATCCAATTCCTAAAGACCCAAGTTTCTTCCTCCTACACCATAATGATATTCCTCTGAAAATGTGATCATTATGCATCTAGTTACTGCGGCCGAATGCATCCCAGCTCTATGGAAGTCCTCTTCACCTCCCACTATACGACAGTGTATAGTTCATTATATAGAACATATGGAAAATATTACCAGTTTTCTCAAAGGAACAAATAATAAATTTCACAAAATATGGTCTCAAGGAAAGGACTTCTGTTCTGAAGAATATTTCCTTATCCTGGCTGACTCCCACTCCTCTTTGGGGAACACATTAGCGTAGACTTAGTTTATGTCGATATAGCGGGTATATGCTTTCTATTTTTTTGAATCTGGTGGGGAAACTGATGTATGGTTCCCTGGGGCCCACCAGGTGGCACTGCCGCTTTGGGCCCTGGGTTGAGCTATCGTTGCGTGGCGTACCTCTTTTAGTCTCTCTCAGCGGTTGTATGGTGGGGCGGGGAACCCGCTGTGCTTGCTGGGAGGGGGTATAAAGGGGCGGCCATTTTTGGTGGCGGGAGTCGAGTCCCGGGCACCTTCAGCCTGAGGGCGGTGGTTCGTGTCGGTCCCCTAGGCGGGCCTAGGCCTAGAGGACGATCGGAGGTCGTGTTCCATCCCAGGCACCTTTAGCCTGGGGTGAGGTACTCGGAATGGAGGTCTGGAGCTCAGTGCCCAACACTGAGTTCCGCGAGGGAAGGAGATCCTAGGGAACCCCGGAAGTGGGTACCCGAATCCAGAAGGCGTAATGGACCGGTGGGAGATACTTGCTTGAAGACCCGGTGCAGCATATTGCCAGTGACAGGTGAGCCTCCCATCGGAGACCACCTGGAAGGAAATTCCCCTTCGCTCGGAGACCGCAACCCACTTTCAGGAAGGAAAGTGGAGAGTTCATTGTGTCTGGGCCTACTCGCATCCACACCTCCCTTTCTGTTCTGTTCTCCAAGGGAGTCTAACCGATTGTGTTCACCAGGAAGAATAAAGGAGTGTTGGACTTTAATGGTGTGGGGCTCATTTTCTGGCAGACATTGTTCAAGGTAACTCCAGGTGCAGAACACTAACCCGAAGGTAAAACAAGAACTTTGCTTCCACCACGCAAACGTCTGCAGTGAGGGCTTGGCGTGGTGACCCCACTCTCTCTCCTCTAAAGTACCCCTAGACAAGAGACAGACGAGCTGATAGAAGAGAGGGGAGAGAGGAGGCCGCCACACACACACACACATATACACATACACACACACACACACACACATATAAAAAATAAAAAAATATATATTATTACGGTTCCCCGTCCCCCCATGCTTGCACGCGAATCCACGCATCGGTCCCATACGCACGTAAACACAAATTGTCCCACATGTGAGGCATCACGGCTAACTTCAGATCATGGGAAGTAATTCTAGCACCAGACCTCCTGTGTAAATCAAAAGTGGTAACCTGTAAAAGCTTTTAAAGCGTCACCTATAGACAGTAACATTTAAGTTGTTTGTCGCCATTGCACGGGCATGCACAATTTTAAAGCATGACATGTTTGGTATCTATTTACTTGGAATATCAGCTTTTTATATTTTACCAAAAATTGGGTTATGTATTGTGTTTTTTTGCACTAAAATTCAAAAACAAAGTGTGTTTTCCCAAAAAAATGACATTTGAAAAACCACTACGCAAATACCATGCAACATAAAAAAATTGCAAAACCCACCAATTTATTCTCTAGGGCCTCGGCTTTAAAAAAAAATAAAAAATTATTTTTTGGGGTTCTAAGAAATTTTGTAGCAAAAAATACTGCTAGTTACAAAAATTTCCAAAAAAGGCTTGGATATCCTAATGCCGTGTACACACGATCGGTTTTTCTGATGAAAAAAGACAAACCGATCGTGTATGGGCCCCATCTGTCTTTTTTCCATAGGTATAAAAAAATAGAACCGGTTTTAAATTTTACCGATGGAGAAAAAAAAACGATAGCAAAATTACGATCGTCTGTGTGGAACTCCATCGGAGAAAAAACCCACGCATGCTCAGAATCAAGTTGACGCATGCTCAGAAGCATCGAACTTCATTTTTCTCGGCTTGTCGGAGTGTTTTACGTCACAGCGTTTTGGACGGTCGGAATTTTGACTGATGGTGTGTAGGCAAGACTGATGAAAGTCAGCTTCATCGGATTTCCGATGGAAAAGTCCATCGGATTTTATTCCATCAGAACTCCGATCGTGTGTACAGGGCATTACTGGTTTATAAAGAGACAAATCTGGTTACTGTATTGTTTATGTAGAATACGCCTTTAAGGCAAAACAGATTTTTAATAATAAAAAAAAAAACAACAAAAAAAACAGTGCTGTCAATCAGAATTCAGTGGGTAAGGCTAGCTGTGGCCAGGTGTAAACTGACAAGCTACAGGCTTGTTTATTAGCAGTGACAATGCTGTTAGCTATGCCCAGTGCAATATCTAAATCCAAAACTTTAATATTCTGCAGCTTATCTGAACCCATGAAATTAATACACTGCAGCTTATTTTTCCTTAGATATGGTGGCTGAATTAGATTCCTTTTTCCCCCCCAAACTATTCCTTTATTTTTATACCAGTACACACTTATGTCCACATGTGACAACACTCCTTCATTGTACTGCATCTATGGAGGAGCAGCCTTGTCACCCTAGGCAAATAAACTGCAATATATTACATTTATTCTTCTTAGGTTTACACAGCATTTAAGGTTCCTATTTTTTCATTACTGATACAACTAAAACATAAAATTTATGCCACACAACTTAAAGCAGAACTTCACCCAAAAGGTGTCCTCCTCCCCCCTCTCTATCACATTTGGTACATCATTTTTTTTCTTTAGGGGAGTGGGTACCTAGTTTCTGCTCCCACTTCCGCTCGGATCTTCAAGGCAATCCGAGTGGAAATTCGACCCCCCCCCCCTCTTTTTGCTCACAACCTTCTGGGACACATCATAGGTCGCAGAAAACTGCAGGACCATTCACATAGCGCAGTAGGACTCTTGCATGTGCAGTGGAACATCAGCTGTGAGGCCGCAAGGCGTCACAGCAGGCTTCCCGCTCTAAACATGCTGGCACAGGGGACCAGAAGACCAGCAAAGAACCGGGCCGGGTATAGATGGTGCTGGATCCCTAGGCAGATAAGCGTCCTATTATTAAACATCAGCAGCTACAGGGTTTGTAGCTGCGGATTTTCACTTTTTCTTTCTAGGGTGAAGATCCTCTCCAATTGTATGCTGCTATGAAAAAATGTGGGTTTGCACAAAATTTCTTCTCCCATTGCAAGGAAAATAGGCAAGGCGTAAAAAAATTATAATAATGAATCAACACGTTGTTTAAAAATAATATCCTGCATTCTTGAGTTCTTTAGAAATATTACCTTATGAGAAACGGAGATAGAGTCTGCTGGATGTGCCGCAGAATCCTCAGCACCTCCTTCTGACCACTGCCATTGCCTGGAGTTTTAGCACAGCTCAATGATTTTCCATGTTTTTCTATGTTATGCCCCTCATGTTCACCTTTGACTGTGGACTGGACACTGTTGCAAAAGACAGCAAAGAATAAAGCAGAAAAAGTAATATACATGGATTATATTAATGTGTTCTGTTTAAAATAAGAATCTGAAAAGAATTCTGTTAATGAACACAATAACACCTTCCTTTTCAGAATCATTTCAGGTATTGAGCTGAATGCCATTTAGCTGTGAAAAACACGAGACACGCTGGTCTTACAATATTACACCAGCAGAGGGAAGAGCATGAAGCAGTGGAAAACCAGTGCCTACATTGTCATATATAATCCAGTTACATGTCAAAATTAAAAATTCAGTTCTCTTTACTGCTGGTTTCCCTTACTTAAGATGCCAGCGCCTGCAACCGAAGCCGACTGAAGAATTGACGGGTGAGGACATCGCTGGATCCTTGGACAGGTAAGTGTCCTTAGATTCAAAGTCTGCAGCTACAGTATTTGTAGCTGCTGACTTTAAAAATTTTTGGGGGAGACTGGAGCTCCTCTTCAAGTTCTGCTTTTAAAAAAAACATACTTTCTGCAGTGTTTTGCTTCTTCTGCTTTGATTGTTATGCCACAAAATACGTCTGATGGCGGTCTGCGTTATTTGTGTCTGCCTCCCCTCAGTAGGTATTGCTTTGGGACGTCCCACTTAGTAATTACTAGGCTCTGTGTCCCGTGATGTACGATAAAGAAAATAGGATTTTTATAACAGCTTACCTGTAAAATCCTTTTCATGGAGTACATCATGGGACACAGAGCCTAGTAATTACTAAAGTGGGTTATATTCCACCTTCAGGCGCTGGACACTGGTTTAATCAATTAGACAGGAAGTTTCCTCCCTATATAACCCCTCTCATACTGGGAGCACCTCAGGTTTTTGTAGCAAAGTAATAAGTGTCCCAATATCCCCAAACAAGAGGGGCGGGAGCTCTGTGTCCCGTGATGTACTGCAAGAAAAGGATTTTACAGGTAAGCTGTTATAAAAATCCTATTTTCTTTATCGTACATCACGGGACACAGAGCCTAGTAATTACTAAGTGGGACGTCCCAAAGCAATACCTACTGAGGGGAGGGAGACACAAATAACGCAGACTGCCATCAGACGTGAGGACCTATACTGCTGCCTGCAGCATACTGCGCCAAAAAGCGGCATCCTCTTGCCGTCTCACATTCACCTGATGAACGTAAGCACCGATGACCAAGTTGCGGCCTTGCAAATCTGAGTCATAAAGGCTTGGTAAGGCCTTGACTGCTCTCACTCCAACAAGAGAGTGTAACCATTTTAATAGCCGATTTGAACGCTGCCTGCCCATTTCTAGGGTCTTCTGGCAGCTCAACAAAACATCAGTTTCCTATATCTGAAACCTTCAGATAGATTTTTAACTGCTCTCATCTATATTGAGAGAAAAGTAAAAAAAACAACAACAACAACGTTTCCTTCTGCAGAACAAGGTTCTGAAAAAAAGGAAGGCAAGAAACATCTTGATTCAAATGAAAAACTAGATCCTTCTAGGAAATAAGGCTGGGTGAGGATTTAACATCACCCTATCCTTAATTATTCTTAAGTATGACTCCATACAAAGAAAGCTGCCAATACTGAAACTCTCTTGCGGAGGCTACCGCAACCAAGAACCCCAATTCCCTTGTTAGAAGGATGAAGGGAAATATGGTGAATCGGACCAAGGTGCTGACCTTGTAAGCCGACAAAACTAGACTCAATCCCCCGAGCACAAGGGCGACCTAACTGGCGGACTTAAAAGCTTTACCCCTTGTATAAAGGCCCAGATCAAAGAGTGCAAAGCAAGCGGCCTTTGAAAATACTGACAAGGCCGAGATTCGCCCCTTGATGGAACTTAAGGCTAGCTCCATCTCCTTTCCTAATGTAGGAAGGTAAGAATTTTACCTATGACATACTTCCAAGGATGCCACCCCTTGGTTTCACACCAGGAACATGGGCCTTCCAGATCCTATGATGCATGGTCCTGGAGGCCAGCTCTCTTGTATGAATCAAGGTAATTTGCCGCTGATCCTCAAGAATGCGGGATAAAACAGCCAGACCATTAATTCCCATGTTTGCAAGACAGGATGGAATACCCCCTTGCGAAGTAGGTCTGGACAAGATGTAAGGGATCCTGGGTCCTCTACTACCACCCTTACCATCTCTGCACAGTAAGGTCGTCTGGGTCTTGCCGGAGCTATTAGGCTGGCTTCCGTTACCCTCTGATGTTGCATAGAAGCCACGGTAGCCGTGGCACTGGGGGGAGAGAACGCATAAACCAGTGACAACTGGTCCCATGGGGCCACTAACGCATCTGTCCCATATGGGAGTGTATCTTTTGTCCTTGACACAAAGCTGTCCAACTTCTTGTTGAACCTGGACGCCAATAAATTTTATGTCCGGGGTACTCTTTCTCTGGCATTTGGTCAGAAAAAAGTCAGGGTGTAGAGGCCATTCTCCCGGGAACAATTGTTGACGGCTGCAGAGGACCGCCTGCCAATTCTCCATTTCATGAAATGAAGATTGTCGATAGGCAAGGCACAAGCTCCTCTGCCCAGGCCAGAACATTGCTCACTTCCCTCTGGCTGCGTGACTTCTAGTGCCTCCTTGGTAAAAAAAAGTAAATCACTGATGTGGCATTGTCGGCTTGTACTCTGACAGAACAATCCTGCAACCTAAACGCCCAGGCCCTTAAGCCAGACGTGCCATCCGTAGCTCTAGAATGTTGACGGATAAGGCTCACTTGGAGCTTGACCACTTCCCTTGGGCAGTGGTCTCTTCCAGGCCTGGCCTCCATCCCTAGAGACCCTTCATAGCCGCCACATCCCAGGTAACCGGCATGAAGGATCTTCCTTTCTGCCAATCTTTTGGTTACGAACCACCAACTGAGACTCCAGCGTATCCCTGGGACCAGACACTTTGGATAATGCTAGGTTAGGATCTACTTGTTCCAGGCCGACAGAATAAGGTTTATAGCAAACTTGAATGAAACTGAGCATAGGGAACCGTTTTGAATGAAGCCACCATCTTCCCTAGCACCTTAAGCAAAAGGCAAATGTAAGGAACTCTTCCTTGCCTTGACCACATAGACCAGCTTTTTTATAGCGCTGATTTTGTCTGAGGCAAAAAAAAAAACTCTCCTTTACATTCCAAGCTTCTTACCGAACGCAAGAATGTACCTTTAGCCTGGGATCCTAACCCAGGAGTTCCAGATACTTGACCATGCTGGACACACTTAGGTCCAGCCATGCTACTGACTGATCTATCAGCAGCAGATTGCCTCGGTATGCCATTACTGCTATACCCTGGGCCTTTAGACCTGCTAGAGGCGGGCCCTAGCACCCTGTAAACCAGGGCACGGTGGCTAACCCAAAGGGCAAGACCACCAACTGGAAGAGGTGCTATTCCCCTGTGAAAACGCAGACAACCTCTGCAGTCCCATGTAAATAAACATATGCAAATGGCTCCCCATATGTGTATGTGGCAAGTGTTAAAGCCATATGCCTCTATGGAAGCGTGCATTCATGGAAGCATGAATTCATACAAATATGTTTTAGGCAAAACATAAAAAAGTGTGCGCTGTATACACGCATATATAGCACGTGTGCTATGGAACGGGCATCTTGCAAGCAAGCATTCGTTCATGAACGTGTTATGCATAATTGCGCAACATGTACCCATGCAGACACGTATTCCTACGTAAACACAAGGAATCCTGTATAATTAAGGAAACTTAAATTATCATGCCTCATTATGCAATCATGCAAAATCAAGGCGAACATGCAACTTTAGGCGATCATTCATCCGTATGCGATTAAACATCTTATGCATTTTAAGCACTACCGTGCGGACAAGTGCCCTTGTGTGGCCAAGGATTCTTGGGTGATCAAGCACCCCTGTGCGATCCAGCATCTTTATGCCATCAAGCATTTTTATGCGATTTTAGGCATTTCTGTGAAAACAAGCCTCACCATGCGATTTAAGCACTTTAATGTGACCAAGCATCCTCAGGGGACTATGTAAAAAACATGTAAATCCATACAAACCTGTATCTTTATGTGATCAACAATAAACATGTTCTGTTACTTGTTTTTACCCCACATGCATTTTGTGCATTCCAAACTCATGTATTTTATGCAAACATGTGGACTGGGAAAGAAGAAGTTATCCTCTGCAGACGTGCATTTCCGCAATCATGCGATATAACTGTTGTGCGTTAGCAATGTGCACCAGCAACTGTGCATCCCAGCAGTTGTGCGTTTGGCTAGCCTGAAGCCAGCACCAGGATGAGGATCCTGTGGAGGTTTTTCTAGCAACCTACACTCCTTGGCTAGAGTTTTTAGGAGGAGAAAAAAACAGCTTATGCGGGTGCCCAACCAGCAGAAATAAACTGTTGCAGTAATGGATGGAGTGGGAAGGTACAAGCAACCTATGGGAATTTTTTTTTTAAAACCCCCAAGGAGGAGACAGAGGCTATGGCCATCTAGGCTGAGGGTAAGTTATACGCAGTATGAATCTCTGAAAAAAACTGCAGCTGCAACTCCAGAACTTGTGAGGCTTCTGATACCTCTGCCTCGTTAGCCTGCACCTGTTCCCTATCCTCTGACGATGAACTTTCATCCTTAAGCCCTGGTTCACACTGGTGCGTTTTGGCATGTCAAATCGCATGTCAAACCGGCGATATTTGCCGCAAATTGCCGGCAATGGCACTGTCCTAATCGGTGCGACACCGCATCTGCGACGCTGCACCGATTTCAAAAAGTAGTTTCTGTACTACTTTGTGCAATTTCGGCCGCTATTTACATTGACATCTGTGCAGAAACCTGCACAGATGTCTTTGTAATCGTGGCTGAAATCGAGACTGCCAGTGAGAGTGAAATCGTGTGAGTTCAGCTGAACTCGCACGGCTTCACTCCCGCAGCCCAGTGTGAACCCGGGCTAAAGCGGAGGTGCAGCCATGTTTTTTTTTTATTTTTTTAAAGTCAGCAGCTACTAACAGTGTAGCTGCTGACTTTTAATAAGGACACTTACCTGTCCTACTCGCCCGCGATGTCGGTCCCGCCACGGCGATCGATCTGTCAGGTCCCGGCTCCTCCATCCTGACTAAGGGAAACAGGCAGTGAAGCCTTACGGCTTCACTGCCCATTTCCTACTGCGCATGCGCCACTCGCACGGCGCTTTGTGAATGGGCAGCTTGCCTCCTGGGATACACACAGTTCCCAGAAGGCAGCGCGCCCCATTCACAAGAAGAGGAAGCGGAAGGAGACCCACCGCGGACGAGAAGAGGCACATTAGAGGCAGATTAGGGGACTTCCGCATAGCAACAGGCATTTAGGGTGAGTATAAAAAAAAAAAATTCTATTAAATTTTTTAATTTTTTTGGGGGGATTTTTAATATAATTTTTTTTTCAGGGTGGACCTCCGGTTTAAGACTTTTAATCCTCTTGTTTGAGGATTTAGAGCAGGGGGAAGGGGCACACCCCGGTTTCTGCTTCTTGCGAGGATGCTGCGATTATAGCAGTTAACCTCTTATAGACCAACAAATGCAATGCAAAAAAACGTCCAGACTGACATATGCAGAGTGGCTGCAATGCCTGACAGGGCCAATGGCTCAACCTGTGCGGCTTCCTCAAGTCTCTACAGGGGAGGATGGTATCATGCAGGCATGATTAGGGCCACCAGATTCAGATGGCGATACCTTGGTTCCCTTTTATATTCTTTCCCCATTAACTTTTTCTACAGGGAGACGTAGTCCTTAGCTAAAAGCAGAGGAACTTAACACAGGTGCATCAACAGCTGAACTTAGTCTAGCAAAAAAACAATGCCTGCTAATCTGCACAGCTTGATGCTGAGTAGGCGTCTTAGGTATGTCTGTATCCAACACACAGGAGGTGCTTACGTGCCCCAAGCTGCTGTGTCCCTCTGTCTTTACATAGCTCTGGCGTCTGGGGCTTTTTTGAAGGTCCCGCCCTGCGCCTGCACTATGAGCCGGCGTGCACGCACGTGCCAGCAGCAACCACATCCCCTCCCCCCTGCCTACCGGCTTCAAAAGCAAGCCCCCTTGCGCACGCGTGCGTGCGTAGGGAAATGGTGGGGTAGGGTTGCCACCTCATCCCTTTAAAACGGAACACAGATGAATTACACAGGTTCTGAGGCTGATTAAGGTATTAATTAAACTCACTTGTTGCCCTATCTGCATTAAATTAGCCTCAGAACCTGTGTAATTCATATGTGTTCGGTTTTAAAGGGATGAGGTGGCAACCCTAGGTGGGGGAGAGCGAGAGATCCCCCAGAAGGAGCGCCGTGGACCTCGGACTATGAGGGACCCCCCCCCTACAACTGTGGCAGAGCCTGAAGCGGAGGAAGTAAGCTGCTTCAACAGACCGGCTGACACTGAGCTTTCGTTCCTGGAGAGCATGGTAATTGAAATACCAGGTATGTCTCTTCACTGCTTCTAGTGCCGGAAAACAGATAAGACATGCAGCTACTCATGGAAGATAATCCTTAAGATATTTACCTAGGATTGTCTTCACTTACCTTATCCCCGCTGCAGGATACTGCTGAGCACAGACCCAATCTTCACCCATCACGGCGGGTTAAGTCAACAGACCTTCAGGGACCGGGATCCTAGACAGGGTTTCCACTCCCCTGGACCTGTACCACATCCTGCCAGAAAATCTTTGGTATGTGGTTATAACCAAAGTACTGGAACCCAGGATCCAGCCCTCCGAAGAGAAGCATTACAGGCAAAAACCTTGTGCTTCAGATAGGAGGCCCCAGGTACCATCCACTTTGGCCTCAATGGCACTTTGGATGGATCTGGTCTTTATGGAGGCTATTTAAATCCAGCATGGATCCCTCCAAAGGAGCTCCTCAGAGCACATCTTAACTCGTGACCAACACCTTAGACACTGGCGAAAAAACTGGGGTGCTCCCAGAATGGGAGGAGTTATATAGGGAGGAAACTTCCTGTCTAATTGATTACACCAGTGTCCAGCACCTGAAGGTGGAATATAACCCACTTAGTAATTACTAGGCTCTGTGTCCCGGGATGTACAATAAAGAAATACAAATTTGGTGGCACGGTCCATGGTTACATGGAAGAGTAGGACTGGGCCCAAGACTCTTCTTTAGTGTCTTTTACTACGATTAGAAACGGCTCAAGAAAAAATGGCTACAAAAAAAAAAGGAAAATTTAATTATTACCTGGGATGCTTGTAGACCGTTTCTGTCAATTCAGAGCAGATATCCTGGTCAACCGATTGCTGCCATACAAAGATTACACAACACAGTCTTCTGACTAACCAGCCACGATATCTATGCATCATGAAAAGTGAAAAGTGTCTTAGTAGATATTAGCCAACATTTGGGCTTTTTTTTCGTGCCATTCTGTTTCATCCCTCATTTGTACGTAATGCAATCGAAACATCATGGAAGACAATATTAACACTTTAAGGGTTTATACACACTAGACCGCTAAAAGATACCAGAACCCCTGGCAGAAAAAGCAGCATAGTGGCTCCCGTTGAGTTTTTTCTAAAACATTCCCCACTACTAATTTTTCACTTTAAAGGGGTTGTATGGGTTCAGTTTTAAAAAAACAAATATTTATACTTAACTCCAATGTGCAGTTCGTTTTGCACAGAGTAGCCCCGATCCTCGTCTTCTGGGGTCCCTCGGCGGCTGTCTCGGCTCCTCCCCGCAAGAGCTAACCCCCCTCTGGGAAGCGCTCTCCCAAGGGGGTTAGCTTGGGGGCGCGCTCCCGTGTGATACAGTCGGCGGCCATAGCCAAGTCATTGATTTGATTGACAGCAGCGGTAGCCAATGGCTGTGCTGCTATCAAGCATATCAATCATCCAATGAAGAGCCCACAGGAGCTGGGGGAAAGCAATGCGGGATCGTGCCCACGGAGATTCGGGGCTCAGGTAAGTAAAACGGGGGCTTGGGGGGGCTGGAGACAGCAAGATGATTTTCACCTTAATGCATAGGATGGATTAAGGTGAAAAAACACGAAGCTTTACAACCTCTTTAATTAATGTATACCTAAAAACGCTGAACGCTCCTAAACACTGAGCGTTTATGCACGTCAAGCATTTTTTCTGCCCAAAAGCTCCTCTCAAAATGTGATTCTGATGGGGTTTTTTTCTCTGCCTGAAACTCTCCACGGCAAATATGCATGTAAACGCCCTAATATGCATGGACAAATAGGCGAACATACAGCTGCTTATACGGGCTTAAAGGGTTACTAAACCCACAACAGTAAAATCAGTCTGTATATGCAGCAAAGCATGCTCGTTATACTCACTGTGGAACCTAAGGGGTTCACATGCCACAGGCACAATGATATGTGTCAAGTATAATTTAGCGTGGCTTGGCTGTAACTTTTGTTTTACACTTAACTTTATTTTTATTACATAGAAGACCAAAAATAGGATTTTTTACTCACCGTAAAATCCTTTTCTCTGAGTCCATGGACCGACACAGCTTCTCTATTGACAAAGTGGGTATTATCCGTTAATTAGGAGTGACTAGGCAGAAAAACTTGTAAAGTGTTGCATCACACCTTCTACAGTACCGCCCAGGGGGCGGACCCTCTGTGTATAACCTCTCAGTCTGCATCTCGCAGATCAGTTCGTCAAAAAGCAGTACAAACTTAAAAGGAGGGGTGGGTGCTGTGTCAGTCCATGGACTCAGAGAAAAGGATTTTACGGTGAGTAAAAAATCCTATTTACTCTTTCGTCCATGGACCGACACAGCTTCTCTATTGACAAAGTGGGACGTCCCAAAGCAGTGTCAGAGAAAAAAACGAGGGGTGGTAACAGCATAAAAACAAACTTCACCCCAAAACACAAAACAGCACTCCTCCAACGGAGGAGTTGCAACTCTAAACAGCTGCTTGCAAAACCTTGCGGCCGAAAGAGGCATCCGAAGATGCACCTACATCAACTTTGTAGAATTTTGTGAAAGTGTGAGCGGACGACCAAGTCGCCGCTTTACATAGTTGGGAAACAGATGCTTGATGTCGGAAAGCCCAAGAGGCACCTATTGCCCTGGTCGAATGCGCCGTGACAGGAAAGGGGAGCGCATGACCCTTTAAGGGGTAAGCCTGGATTACTATCTGTCGGATCCACCTAGAGATGGTGGCCGATGAGACTGCTTGGCCCTTCTTGGGACCAGCCACCGAAACAAACAGTGAGTCTGACTTCCGAAACAGGGAAGTAGCAGATAGGTATACTCTCAAAGCTCGGACAACGTCCAAGGAATGCAACGCCGACTCCTTAGGATTCGACGGATGAGGACACAAGGATGGAAGTACAATGTCTTCGTTGAGATGAAAAGCCGAAACGACTTTCGGAAGAAAGGAAGGCTGCGGCCGCAGCACCACCTTATCCTTGTGGAAAATCAAATAGGGAGCCTTGCAGGACAAGGCTGCCAGCTCAGAGACTCGTCTAACTGACGTAACAGCCACCAAAAAGACCACTTTCTGAGAAAGTGTCAACAGGGGAATATCTCTAAAATTCTCAAAAGGTGCCTTCTGAAGCACCGAGAGGACCAGGTTCAAGTCCCACGGAGGTAGCGGGGGACGGACCGGAGGGGCCATATGTCGAACCCCCTGCACAAATGTACTCACGAGAGAGTGAGTCGCCAGGGGTCGCTGAAAAAAGACAGCCAGGGCAGATATCTGTCCCTTAAATCGTACTTAGGGCAAGCCTTTGGTCCACCCCATGCTGTAAAAACAGCAGGATTCTGGAAACCAAATAAGTACGCGGATGCTATTTCATTTCCTCACACATGGAGATGTAGGCCTTCCAAGTGCGGTGATAAACCTTCCTGGAGGATGGTTTCCGAGCACTTCTTATAGTAGAGATTACTGAATCTGACAGGCCCCGGTCTCTCAGTACCTGGTTCTCAACAGCCATGCCGTTAAAGCCAGTGACCGTAAAGCAGGATGGAGTATGGGACCTTGCGATAGCAGGTCCTTCCGTAGTGGTAGGCGACAGGGGACGTCTGCTACCAGACGTACTAGATCAGCGTACCAAGGACGCTGAGGCCAATCTGGAGCGATTAGGATCATTGGAATTCCCTCTGCCTTCACTCTGCGGAGCAGAAGAGGAAGAAGCCTTAAGGGAGGGAAGGCATAGATAAGCCGATACTGACCCCACGATGCCACCAACGCGTCCGTTGCGTCTGCCCATGGGTCTCTTGACCGGGCCACAAACCTCAATACCTTCCGACTGAGTCGGGAAGCCAGAAGATCTACGTCTGGTGTGCCCCATCTTTGGCAGAGGAGTTGGAACACCTCCGGGTGTAAGGACCATTCTCCCTGGTCCAGCATCTGGCGGCTCAGGTAGTCCGCCTGCCAGTTTTCCACACCCGGAATGTACACGGCCGATAGTGCCGGTACGCTCTTCTCTGCCCACTTCAGGATGCAAGCGTCCTCTGATGCTGCAGCTGAGCTTCTTGTTCCTCCTTCATGATTGACATATGCCACCCCTGTGGCGTTGTCTGACTGGATCCTGACTGGACGCCCTTGCAGTCTCTGAGACCATTTGAAGAGGCGCAGCTTGATCGCCCGGATCTCCAGGACATTGATCGGCAGGAGGGCTTCCTCTGGGGTCCAGCGACCCTGCGCCGACTGGACACCCCAGACTCCCCCCCAACCTGTAAGGCTGGCGTCCGTCGTGATCACTATCCAGTGAACCGGAAGAAATGACTTCCCGGCCCTTAGAGCCGGTGCGGTCAGCCACCCTACCAGGGATCTCCTGACTAGGTGGCTCACTCGGATTTGATAATCCAGAGATGAAGGGCATCTGTTCCATCTGGACAGAACTTCCTTCTGTAACACTCGAGTGTGGTATTGAGCATATGGGACCGCCTCGAAGGAGGCTACCATGAGGCCCAACACTCGCATGCAAAAACGAAGTGACGACCAATTCCTGGAAGTCAGCTGCCGTACTGCAGCCCGGAGGGTCTGCAACTTCTCCACATGGAGGAATACCTTTGCCTCTGAGGAATCCAGAATCAACCCCAGGTACACTAGGCGTTGAGTGGGCACCAATACTGACTTTTGCGTGTTTAGTATCCAACCACAGTCTCGAAGAGTCTGACAGGTAATGGACACGCTTACCTCTAATTCTGAGCTTGAAGGGGCCTTCAGCAGAAGGTCGTCCAAGTAACCTGTGATAGCGATACCCGGCTGTCTTAGAAGTGCCAGAATCGGAGCGAGCACCTTGGTGAACGTCCTGGGTGCTGAGGCAAGGCCAAACGGGAGGGCCACAAACTGGTAGTGGTTCTTCCCGATAGCAAATTGCAGAAACCTCTGGTGTCTGGAGTATATGGGGACATGCAGGTATGCGTCCTTGATGTCCAAGGAGGCCAGAAAGTCCCCCGGATGGAGAGCCGTGACTACAGATCGAACCGACTCCATCCGAAATCTTTGTACCTTCACAAAGCAATTGAGGGCTCTGAGATCCAAGAATGGCCGAACCCCCTCCATCTTCGGCACAATGAACAGATTTGAGTAAAAACCCTGACCCCGTTCCTGTTCTGGAACAGGAATAACTACCCCGCGTTCCAGTAGACCCTGGACCGCCCCATACAGGGCTTCCCGACGGGTAGTAGCTGGAGATTGGAGGTGATGAATCTGTCTAGTGGACAAGAGAGAAATTCTATCTTGTAGCCTGAGGAGATTACTTTGCAAACCCACCTGTCGGAGACTAGAGCAGTCCACTGAGTCACGAATTTGCGAAGACGTCCCCCCACCCGAGAGCTGGGTGGGGGCGGACCATCATGTGGACGCAGATTTGTCCGCAGGCTTGTTGGGTCTGCGGGACCAAGGACGCTTTTGTCCTTGGGCAGGCGCTTTATCGGCCTGGGGTCTTTTCCCTGTCGCCCTAAGTGGGCGAAAAAAAACGCTTGCGTGCAGTAAAGGAGGGCCCTCACCCTTGGCGTGGCCCCTTACCCTTGCTAGTTTGGGGAAGCAAAGTGCTTTTACCTCCTGTGGCATCCTTGATGATGTCATCCAGAGAAGCCCCAAAAAGTCTGTCGCCCTTAAAAGGAAGATCCAACAGGGCTTTCTTGGAAGTCTGGTCCGCAGACCAGCCCTTTAGCCAGATCAGGCGGCATATTGCTACTGCATAAACCGAAGCTCTTGACAGCAGGGGAATAGTATCCATGTCTAAATCGCAGACAAACTTAAGGCCCTGGACCAACTGGTCGGCCAAAGTTATCTCATTAGGAGGAGCATCTCGCTCCTTTAACCCCTGGAGTAGCAATTTTGCCCATTCAGTAAGTGTCTGAGACACTAGGGCCCCCGCCAATGCCGGGCGTACTGCCGAGCCTACCACTGAGTATAGGTAGCGAGCGAGTGCTTCAGCCTTCTTATCCACAGGGTCCTTGAAAACCGGAGCCCCTTCTACTGGAATAGTGGTGGCTCTATTAAGTCTGGACACCGAAGGGTCCACTATAGGGGGAGAGGTCCATATCTTCAGAAAACTCTCCTCAAAGGGGTACCGTACTGCAAACCTCTTTGGGGCTGTAAAGACCCTCAGTGGGTTCTCCCATTCCTTGTATAAGAGTTTGTCAAAATAAGACACACAAGGGAGCACCTTAGCAGTGCGGGCAGGTTTACGAAACCCAAAGGGGACTGGAGTATCTGCTACTTCTGCAGTATTTTCCAACTTTAGCGTATCCCGCACTGCAGTAATAAGGTCAGATACCAAAGCCGTCTCGCGTACTGACCTGGACTTGGAGTCCTCCTCACTGTCCGATCGGTCACGGTCTGCAGTCTCTGATGCATCAGAATCTGGGCCATGAGCCGTAGCTGGACCTGGTTCTGCATCAGAAATATCCCCAGAAGATTGCAGGGGACGGGGGCGTTTATTACCCCCTGTATTCCCGTGTGCTGCTTCCACCCTGGCAGCAAACGCCTCTAGGATTGCCGACATAGCGTCCACAGACACCTCAGGGACACCAGCTGCTGAATCTGGTGTTTCAGGGGAGAAGACATCTGGCTCAGATGCCATGCTGACCACACGCTGACACCCACAGGGCTCCAGGCAAGATATCAATAGGCCACCCTCCTGTGCTGCAGAGAGGCTGGGTCACCCAGAGGACTCACCACCCTGGATAGGTACTGCTATGCTGCCGTGTGCTGCTGTCCCCCTGCTGCTGTGTCAGTCTGCTTCTTTTATCAGCACTTCCTGTGTGAATTTTCGTGCCAGTGTAATGCACCCTAGAGGCCGGAGGCTCTCGCAAAATGGCTGCCAAAAACGTCTGTATGGAAGATAATGTGAGCTCCAAGAAAATGGCCGCGGAGCCGAAGATAGAGGTCAAGCAGCCGTAGCCCACAAAAAGATGGCCGCCGAATGGCAATCTATACATACAGGGTGGACAAACATGGCCGCCGATCACCTGATAGGGGCCAGTGGGTGCGGCCGAACCACAGGAAGATGGCCGCCGGGCAGTCACAAGAGGCCAAACTTGGCATGGACCACCTCAAAATGGCCACCGACAGCATGGAGGAGGAAGGACACACACACACACACACACACACACACGTACGCAGAAATGACATTTCTTTTAAATGTTAGTTACAGCCAGCCCCGCTCCAGTGGGACCCCTTAGGTGACCCCCAGCACCCAGCAACCTTTAGCTAGAAGCCCAGGGAGGAAGGAAAGGCAGGGAGAGAGGGAAGAAAGGGGCCCCAACCACTTACTTGATCTCTCCAGCAATGTCCAGCTAAATCACCCAGCCGAGGCAGGGGAGTTTTACTTACCTATCCTGCATGTATTATGCTGGAAGACATTCCAAACAGATCATCGTCCGCGCATGGAAGGTGACTGTTGGCCAGGCATGCTGTGATTGGACCCAAAAGGGACGATCATATGTATGCCCTGGAGCGTGACGCTCACCGGACAGGCTGCTGCGACTCGGCCGTAAGGTCAGCCGAAGCTGAGCGGTCCGATGCAAGCCTTGGAGCATAAGCTCACCAGCCAGGCTGCTGCGACTCGGCTGTAAGGTCAGCCGAAGCTGAGCGGTCCGATGCAGGCCCTGGAGCGTAGGCTCACCGGCCACCCGTGGAGCAACGGGCATGTCGTGGAAAACCCAGCACGTAGCTAGGGTCGGCACACGCTCGATGGCCGAAACTGGGGAGACTACAAGGATCGAGGATCCAGCCTGTCACCCAGTCGGCAGTTGATCGAAGATCGCAGGAAACAACAAATGAAAAAAAAAAAATATATATATATATATTTTTTCCCCCGGACCAATGGGCCCGAAGGGAGCCATGTCCTACTCCTTGCTAGATAGAAAAAAACTGAACTGCGAGATGCAGACTGAGAGGTTATACCCAGAGGGTCCGCCCCCTGGGCGGTACTGTAGAAGGTGTGATGCAACACTTTTTACAAGTTTTTCTGCCTAGTCACTCCTAATTAACGGATAATACCCACTTTGTCAATAGAGAAGCTGTGTCGGTCCATGGACGAAAGAGTAAGTCCTCTATTCTCTAGCATTTAGTTGTGAAAGGTTCTGTTTAATGGAGGATCATGGGTCTATTTGACCCCCGATGTCTCACCTGCCTTCCACTGAAGCTAATTGAGTGCAGATTGAGTGACAGCCAAACCTGGAAGTAAAGTAATGAGCGTTGCTTCTGTGTTCATTGTAGCTAAGGAAACTCAGCAAATAGACATTCACTGATTTCCCTCCCCTCCACCCAGTGGCACCTGCCATGCGTATCCCGGACTCACAAGTGGAACAGTGGAGCCCAGGCAACATAGAAGGGGGCACACCACCAAGGGTCAATGGAATCGTTCCGGTGAATCACTTCCATCTGACAGCCAATAGCCGGGTTGTAAGACTTACATGCACTCTTGGCTGCTACAGTGCATGTGTGTAAAACCTGTACCTCCAAAAAGGGTTCAAAAAGGTTTGACTTCCATCAAATGTCATGCACATAGCCACCATCCCCAATGAATGAACAAAGGAGTTTTACCTCAAAAAATTAGGATTTTAAGGGCAATGAAAATACATAAAGAATATATAGAAAAAAGTACCAGTTACACTTACCGGTAACGGGTTTTCTAGGAAGTCTTCCAGGACGGCACACCTGAGATGATGAGCTCCACCTGACAGGAAACACAATCAGAGTTTAAAAAGCCCCACCCTTCCCTCTGTCCCTCATATATGACAAAGTATAAGCCCACACCGGTGTCAGAGGGTACCTTCTGTGAGAATAAAACATCACCAACAATTAAGGGTAGGGAAGTAGGCCTGCCGTCCTGGAAGACTTCCTAGAAAACCCGTTACCGGCAAGTGTAACTGGTACTTTTCTCTAGTCATCTTGCAGGACGGCACACCTGAGACGATGAGCAAGAAGTTCAGGCCTACCTTAGGGTGGGATCACCGCCTGTAGGACCTTCCTGCCAAATGTCAAGTCCTGAGGGGACAACAGCTCCACTCTGTAGTGCCTCAGGAAGGTATTTTGTCTCGTCCAAGTTGCTGCTCTGCAGATTTGATCAATCGAAGCGTCTGCCCAAGTGGTCGCCAGAGATCTAGTGGAGTGAGCTTTAATATGAGCTGGAACGTTTTTTTCTGACTGATCATAGGCTACTGCGATAGTCTGTTTAATCCACCTGGCTATCGTAGGTTTAGAAGCCTGAAGCCCTTTCTTTTGACCGGAGAAACTAATTAGTAAATGATTTAAACTCCTGAACTCACTCACTCTATCTAAATAGACTAGAAGACATCTTCTAACATCTAATAAATGAAACTTTTCCTCTTTGTCATTTTTGTGATTCTGACAAAAGGAGGGGAGAATAATTTCCTGTGACCTGTGGAAATCTGAGGTCACTTTAGGTAAATATAAAAAGGATCCTGTCTGAGGATTACCCTGTCCTCTAGGAGCAACAAAAATGGCTCTTTTATAGTCAGAGCTTGTAGGTCGCCAACCCTTCTGGCTGTGGTGATCGTCAGGAGGAAGGCCATTTTAAGTGACAAAAACTTAACAGAAGCCTGAGCCAACGGCTCAAAGGGCTCTTTGGTTAGAGCATCTAATACCAGGGATAAATCCCAAGGTGGAAACCTATTTGTTCTCACCGGGTTTACCCTTTCCCTGGCCGTCTCTCACACAGTGGGTTTAGGGCCAGTCTTTGGTCCAAAACACTGATAAGGCTGCGACCTGAACCCTGAGGGTCTTGACTGCTAGGCCCTGGTCAGCCCCCTCTTGGAGGAAATCCAGGACCGTCGGGATCGTTTGGAGAGAACCTTCTCTAGACTGAGCCCAGCAAGAGAAGACTTTCCAAACTTTCGCATAAATTTGCCTAGTGATTGGCTTCCTACTCAGCAAAAGTGTGTCAATCACTTTTTCCAAACATCCCCTGCGCCTGAGGATCTCCCTCTCAAACACCATGCCATCAGGGAAAGAAACCCTGGATCGGATGTAATACTGGTCCCTGGGAGAGGAGATCGCGTCTGAAGGGGAGATGCAGCGGAGGGGCAATCGATCACCTTCTCAGGGTGGGGAACCATGCCCGCTTCGGCCACCAGGGCGTGATCAGAATAAGGCACCCGTTTGAACGGGATAGCTTCTGCAATACCCGGGGAATGAGCATCAGGGGAGGGAACGCGTACGCCAGAGTGAACTCCCAGCTTTGGGCTAAGGCATCTAATTCCTTGGGAGCCCTGCTCCCTGGTGAGAGAGAAGTACTTGTGAACTTTTCTGTTCTTCCTGCAGGCAAACAAGTCAATCTCTGGTTTGCCAAAGTGTTGGCTTACCAGAGAGAAAACTTCTGTGTTTAGCTCCCACTCTCCTTGATGAATGGGTTGTCTGTTGAGAAAGTCTGCCTGAATGTTGAGGGCCCCTTTTACGCGGACTGCCGAAACTGAGAGAATATATTTCTCTGCTTCCCCCAGGATTTCCTGGGTTAGTTTCAACAACTTGCTGGACCTTGTTCCCCCTTGATGGTTTAGGTAGGACACGGCAACTACATTGTCCGAGAAGATCTGTACTTCTCTTCCCTGGACCCGATTTCGGAAAAAGTTTAACGCTTTTCCGACCGCTAACAACTCCCTGAAATTGGAGGAAGCTTTGCTCTGCTCTCGGTCCCAAGGGCCCTGGGCGAATAAATCTCCCATGTGAGCTCCCCAGCCCCAGGCACTTGCGTCCGTGGTCAGAATCAGCAGATTTTGTTGGGTCCAGGACCGACCTCCCGACAGGTTGTCCGAGTTCAGCCACCAGTCTAGAAAGTGTTTTGTTTCCTCCGAGAGGGAAACTGTTAAGTCCAGGGATTCTCTTCTTCCGTCCCAGGAGGAGAGAAGGAACCTCTGGAGCCCCCGAGGATGGAACTGTGCCCATTGGACCGCTGAGATGCAGGATGACATAAGTCCTAAAACTTTCATCACGGTCCTTAGAGAGGCCTCCCCTGCACCCTGGAGAGTAGACACTGCTCTCTGCACCTTCATGATCTTCTCCTGTGGAAGAAAGATCCTTTGGCTGACTGAGTCTACCCTGTACCCTAGAAACACCTTGGATTGTGAGGGGTCCAGGGAGGACTTCTCTTGGCTGATCAGCCACCCTAGGGATTCTAGGGTGGACAGCACTTTTTCTCGGTCTGACTGGAGTTGTTCCAGGGCCGGGCTGAAGATTAACATTTCGTCCAAGTATGGGATCAAGGCTATCCCCTGGAGGTGTAGAAAAGACACCACTTCGGCCAGAACCTTGGTGAAGATTCTCGGACTGGCCGCTAGGCCGAAGGGGAGTGCCTTGAACTGCCAGTGTTGGACGCCCTGTTTTGTCTGCACTGCAAACCTCAGGAATTTCTGATGTTTCGGGGCAATGGGGACGTGTAAATAAGCGTCCTTTAAATCTAACAGTATCATGAAGACTCCTTCTTGAATGTGTCTTCTGACAGTATAGATACTCTCCATTCAGGACTTTTTGTACACCAAGTACTGATTTAGCTTCCGTAGGTTTATGATCAGCCGGAATTTTCCGGATGGTTTTGGTACCACAAATATGTGGGAATAAAACCCCTGGCCGAACTGATCCACGTGAACAGGGATAATGATCTCCTGTTCCGCTAGTTCTCGGACACTCCCCAAAAGAGCCCCTTGCTTTCGATGGGTCTTTGGGAAGATGAGTAAGGATAAAGTTTGAAGGAGGGAGGGACAGAAATTCTAATTTGTAACCCTCCCTTATCAGGTTTAGGATGTAAGGACTCTGCGTGATTGTTTCCCATTGAGGGAGGAACCACGAGAGCCTCCTACCAACTTTTATGTTGCCGTCATTTGGACTCCTTGTGGGAAGTCCCGGGCCCGGAGAAAAGGATTCCACCCTTTTCCTTGCCCCTACCAAATCCCCACTTTTTCTTTGGCTCCTTTTTCCCCTTAAAACGGTCTTTAGGGGGGCCTCGAAAAAATTTCTTCCCTTTATCCTTTTTGGGTTTTGCAGGAAATTTTTTGCCTTTTTCTGTAGAACGGGACAGTACCTGTTCTAGGTCTGAACCGAAGAGCAGAGATCCCTCAAAGGGTATACCACAAAGACGAGACTTGGATGTCACATCCCCATCCCACGTCTTTACCCAAAGGGCTCTTCTAGCAGAATTTAGAAGTGCTGCCGACTTGGCAGTAGTTCTGACCGTTTTTACCGCGGCATCTGCTAAATAGGCCTTGCTAACTACCTCCAGAGAGTCTAATACCGCTTTAGATTTACTCTCATGCGCTACGTGCTCTATTAGCCTGTAAACCCATGCATCCGCATTTCTGGCGACACAGGCGGAGGCTAATGCTGGGCCCATAGCAGCAGCGTTAGCGTCCCAGGCTCTGCGAAGCAAGGTTTCTGATTTTTTTGTCCATCGGATCCCGAATATTTCCGGAATCTTCGAAGGACAAATCTGAACGTTTGGAAACGTGAGCTAGCGAAGCATCCAGACGCGGAACTTTGAAGAACTTCTCTTCTTCCTCAGCCTTAAAAGGGACACCTGCGTTTCCAGGTTTTAAGCTTTAGAATTTTGCGCTCAGGATCTCTCCATTCTCTTAGAATTATTTCTTTAAGAGACTGGTGTACCGGGAAGGATTTGGCCTGAGTTTTACCCAGTCCCCTGTACACTCTATCCTGTGCAGAAATTTGAGTGGATGGTAACTGAATATCCTCAGAGGCATAGATAGCCTTGAGGAGGCCCTCCATATCTTCAGCTGCAAAGAGATGTCCCCCAGGTCTAGATTCACAGAGACTATCCTGATCAGACTCCTCTCCTTCTCTAGAACTCTGGTCTGAGGCTTCCACCTCCTCAGAGTAACCGAGAGACGGTCCCTGGGATTCTTCCGTACCACTTGCCGGAATTCCCATCAGAGAGGGGGAGCTTTCCCTACCTAAAGGGGCTTCTTCTCGCTTCTCTACCGTAGCTTTGAAAGATTGAAGGGTAGCTAACATTTCAACCTGTAGTGCTCTGCACTCCTTCACAGCCTGTGCTGTCTCCTTCCCTGCTAGTTTGTAGATGCATTTGAAGCAAAAGGGTTTTGCGTGATCCTGTGGGAGTTTTTCATTACAATTCCCACAACGCTTAGATTTACTACTGGCTTTGGCCCTAGACCTACTGGTCGTCCCCTGGGCAGGGCATTCAGTCTCTGAAAAGGACAAATAAACCCTGTTAAGCCATAACCCTTAGGGTATCTTGCGGGGAGAGGGAAAAATAGGGCCACCCCAAATGTTCTCCCCCCGCCAGCTGGATCACTCACCCCCTGTGGTGATCTCTGGTGCTGGAATCAGTCTGTCCTCCTCCTCCATGCTGCTTTAGGCAGTCCACCCGACCGGGCAGGATCGCTCTGGGCAGGTTGGGGGGACACAGGACTGCGGACCCCCGCTCCGTTACCGCTCGCCACAGTATGTCACGCCACCTCGCCGCCATTTTGTTGTAGTCCGGACGCGGCGGAAATGCAAGTGGGAGATCTCTGGGCTCTGCATCTATGCCCGACCCGGGATACAGCACCGACAGCCTCGGACTCCCTCCCCCCTATGGGGGATATCCGAGCGGCTCCCCCACGCCATCCACCACTGTCAGGTAGGGGGAGAGAGTGGGATATGAGGTCCCTGGGGTTATGGACACCCTCACCGTGTCCAGCGCCACCAGCTTCTCAGGGGGATTCTTGAAACATTGGCTATGTATTCCCCCTGAAAAACTTAAAAACAAGTTTACCTTAATATTACATCACCATATAAATCACAGAAAATGATGACTGTATAGAACCCCAAAAAATGGAATCCTAGCGATGATGAGACTGCTGAATCCAATCCAACGAACTGCACAGCGGAGGTAAGTATAAATTTTTGTTTTTTTTAAACTGAACTCATACAACCCCTTTAAAGTGAAAAATGAGTAGTGGGGAATGTTTTAGAAAAAACTCTCAACAGGAGCCACTATGCTGCTTTTTCTGCCAGGGGTTCTGGTATCTTTTAGCGGTCTAGTGTGTATAAACCCTTAAAGTGTTAATATTGTCTTCCATGGTGTTTGGATTGCATTACCGTACAAATGAGGGATGGAACAGAATGTTGTTTATGGATTTGTAATAAATTATATTTTTCTATATATTCTTTATATGTATTTTCATTGCCCTTAAAATCCAAATTTTTTGAGGTAAAACTCCTTTGTTCCTCCAAAAAGGGTTAACCTCCGCTGTTCTGGAAATTCAGCACCAGGAAGAGGACTGGGCATCCTGCAAAAAAGAATTCTACACAAAGCAGCAGCCTGCATGTCATGAGACATATGTCATTACAGGTAAGCGATGTGGCCGCAGCTATATAGGAAACAATTTTGACTAAACTTCAGCTTTCATGTAAACTGACTACAATGTTTTTATTATTTTATGCAGTACCGTGTATTCTCCTCTGTTATACGGATGAGATCGCAGAATCCAAGCCTTGTGTGCCTCTTGTAGAAAAAGCTTTCCTAGAGAAAAGAGCAGGATCCATATTGTGATACACGCTAAAGCAGAGCAGAACAAACAGATTCAAGTCCAAGCACTCACCATACTTTTGGGGGTACATGACTGACAAGGCTGCCCCACAAATGGACGTAAAATGCCATGGAAAGGGGACACTGTCTCTATCTTCTGGCCCAAGCCGAAGGAAAAGATTTTGCTCTGAAACATCAGAAGACAACGGTTGACAGCAAAGACAGAAAAATCTTAACAGGATCACAAATACAATTTAATGATTGGATATGTCTAAACAGCTAAATACATAATTGAAGTTCATATATGTGAACCTGTTTTACAAAGCTAAATTTGTGTTGCTATATTGAATATCTGTGGAGAGAAGTGACACCATTTTACAAATTTGTAGGTTCCTGTGTCACCTGCCTGATCACAGTATTGGGAAAAAGCATTGCAGCACTAATGAAAATGGTGTATGCATCATTTTTAGTCTTTTCTGATGTGATAGACAGCTTATTCAAAGGAACCGTCTGTCAGAGTGGAACACTATACTGAGGAGGGATTTTGGTGGGGGGGGGGGGATTAATACTAGGAGGAGAAGGTCATTTTTGGTTGTATTCTGTACCATGCAATCTTTTCTTTAAATAATCTTGAGCCCTTCACACTCTGTGTTACATAATGCTAAACCCTGCACTCGTGATATGCATTCCTGACCCCTGAGCTCTCCTGCGTGGTGTACTCCTAGCCTCTGCACTCTATGGTGTACACTAGCGACTCCTGCGTTATACAGACATTGGGGGTTATTTACTAAAGGCAAATCCACTTTGCACAACAAGTGCAAAGTGCACTTGAAATTGCACTGAAAGTGCACTTGGAAGTGCAGTCACTGTAGATCTGAGGGGGACATGCAAGAATAAAAAACAGCATTTTAGCTTGCACATGATTGGATAATAAAATCAGCAGAGCTTCCCCTCATTTCAGATCTACCCCTCAGATTTACAGCGACTGCACTTCCAGTGCAATTTCAAGTGCACTTTGCACTTGTAGTGCAAAGTGGATTTGCCATTCATAAATAACACCCATTGTGTAGTACATTTCATGCTCCTGACCACTGCATTCTATACACTGGGCTTAATATGATATACTCCTGACCACTGCACTCCAAGTACATTATATACTCCTGAGGGCAGGTTGTGTGCAGAAAAACATTTTAATTCTTTATTTACTGTATGTTTCAAACTTTATAACACAGAAAGAATAAAGAGACAGATTTGTCAGTTACACAATGAAAGTGCCTAGAGCAAAAGTAACACAGACAGATTCCCAGGTGAGTTACATCATAAGACAGAGCAGCCAAGCCCTGAAGACCAGTGTCATTCTACCCTGAAAAAAAAATCAGGGTCAAGAACCTACACCGTACTCAGGAGGGTACTGTACCTTTTTTTGCAGAACTGCTCTTCAGTATGGTTCACCTCCCCCGTCAGGTTTTCCATAGTTTTGATTTCATCGACCTTACTTATCCAGAGACCAACTGAGGGGGCTGAGATCTGTTCGCAGCATAATGGAATGCAAGTTTTGCCACATTAAGATGTATTAGACCCCTTTCACACTGGAGCGTTTTGCAGGCACTATAGCGTTAAAAATAGCGCCTGCAAAATGCTGCCCCATTCATTCCAGTGTGAAAGCCTGAGGGCTTTCACACTGGAGCGTTGCGCTAGCAGGACGTTAGAAAAAGTCCTACTAGCCGCATCTTTGCAGTGGTGAAGGAGCTGTGTGTTTACCGCTCCTCCACCGCTGCTGCCCATTGAAATCAATGGGACAGCGTGGCTCTACCGCCCACAATGTGCTGTCTACCGGCCTTTCTCGGCCGCTAGCGGGGGGGGGGTGAAACCCCCGCTAGCGGGCGAAAAGCGCCGCAAATCCGCCCATATTGTCGGAGGTAAAAATAGCAGCGTTTTACCGCCGGCGCTATGGGCGCTCCAGTGTGAAAGGGCTCTTAGTGGGGACTGCTTATAATGTGTGAGGGCAATGGTGTCAGACTGTCAGGTGTAGAAGAAAGGTGGCTTAATATATTGATTTTTATATCAGAAATCTCGTAGAGCAGGGCAGGCCCTGAAAACATGTAGTAGAGACCCTTTATGCCACTGGCATCTCCAGCAAAGGCATGAGTACTGTGCGAATAGCTTATTTTAAGTTTTCAGAATCCTGTAACAGCGAAGTTGCAATTTAGAGCAGGACTCCTGTATTCTCCTGGAAACAGAAGATTTGTGGGCAAGCTACAGAATCCTTTGTCGTTGTTCTGAGTTGGTCATGTGTAGCGTATGTGGGCCTGTGGATATAAAAAGTCTACACACCCCTGTTAAAATGTCAGGTTTCTATGATGTAAACAAATGAGACGAAGATAAATCATTTCCACCTGAAATCTTTTAGGTGGATGGAAGTAAAAAAAATTTATAAATAAATAAATAATAATATGGTGGCATAACTGTGCACACTCTTAAACTAATACTTTGTTGAAGCACCTTTTGATTTTATTACAGCACTCAGTCTTTTTGGGGTATGAGTCTATCAGCATGGCACATCTTGGCAATATTTGCCCACTCTTCTTTGCAAAAACACTCCAAATCTGTCAGATTGCGAGGGCATCTCCTGTGCACAGCCCTCTTCAGATCACCCCACAGATTTTCACTCGGATTCAGGTTTGGGCTCTGGCTGGGCCATTCCAAAAAACTTTAATCTTCTCCTGCCATTCCTTTGTTGATTTGGATGTATGCTTTGTGTCGTTGTCATGCTGAAAGATGAAGTTCCTCTTTATGTTCAGTTTTTTAGCATGCGCAGTAGGAAACGGGCAGTCAAGCCGCAAGGCTCCACTGCCTGTTTCCCTTACTTCAAATGGCGGCGCCGGGACCCGATCCGAGGGACGGATCGGCCTCGGGCGGCCGACATCGCGGCCACCCTGGACAGGAAGTGTGCTTATTAAAAGTCAGCAGCTACAGTGTTTGTAGCTGCTGACTTTAAAAAAAAAAAAATTATTAACAGCTTTAAAGTGATTGTAAACAATCACCTTGTAAAACAACCCATTCCGTTTAAAATAGAAATGAAAGGCAAAATATTTTGTGTATAGATATAAAATAAATACCCTTTTTATAAGTGATCACATTCCCTCAGTTCTCAGCTACATAACAGCTGGAGGGGAGGTGAAACAGCATTACACAGAGCTTACCAGTGAATGGCTGTGCAGCAGGGGTGTGTCAGAACAGGACTGATCATTAGAGGAGAGCACACTGAGTTCCAAACATAGCTAGAACTAACCACAATGTGTTCTCCTGCTTAGTGTGGTCAGTTTTTAATAGGAAAGCAGAGGGACTGGCAGGAACACAAGGGATTTAACATAAAGGAAGCAATACAAAGAAAACAGGATACTCTCTCATACAAGTACATGGTACAGCAAGCACATATCACATATGAAGTGTTGGGGTAACAAACGCTTTAATGCATAAAAAACCTTAAAGTGGTTGTAAAGCCACTGTGTTCTCTTCATAGAAACCCCTAATGTTCGATAATGTAATGTGCCCAGTGTATGCAAAATGCAGTTTTATACATTATTTCAGTTATCAGCTTTTTTTCTCTTCACGCTGACACGGTGAGGAGAGAGGAGGAAAACCATTAACTGGCTTCTGTTACAGCAAAGATCTCCAAACTACGGCCCTCCAGCTGTTGCAGAACTACACGTTCCATGGGTCCTTGTAAAACTGACATTCACAGACATGAGTAGGCATGATGGAAATTGTAGTTCCTGAACAACTGGAGGGCCATAGTTTGAAGACCCCTGTTTTACAGGAACATCTGTGCCACACAGTGCCCATCGGTGCTGCTAATCCGTACAAACCAGTGCCACCTATTAGTGCCCACTAGTGCCACCTCATCAGAGCCCATCAGTGCCCACTCATCAGAGTAGACTTATCAGCGCACATCAGTGAAGGAGAAAAATTACCTGTTTGTAAAATTTTATAACAAACTATAAAAAAGGGGTTTTTTTTCAAAGATTTTCGGTCTTTTTTTTTTTCTTTAGCAAAAATAAAACCCCCAGTGATGATTAACCACCACCAAATGAAAGCCATTTGTGGGAAAATAAAATTATAAAAATGTTGTTTGGGTGCATTGCTGCATGACCGCGCTATTGTCATTCAAAGTGTGACAGAGCTGAAAATTGGCCTGGGCAGGAAGAGGGTAAAAGTGGCCAGTAAGCACGTGGTTAAAAGGAGTTGTAAAATCGAGGTTTTTCACTTTAAAGCGGAGTTCCACCCACTTTTGAGAGGTGGTCTTAAATGAAAGCCAACCCCTCGTTTTTGGCTAGTTAAAAAAAAAAAATATTCTAACTCAGCCTGTACTTCTGATCCATCCGGTCCGTGGGCGCAGGACATCATATCCTCTTCTTCGGCGAGCCCCCCCGATGTCTTCTGGGACCCGAGTGTGTCCCAGAAAACAGCTGGGCATTCACAAAACACAGTGCGACTCACACATGCACAGTAGGAAATGGGCAGTGAAGCCGCAGTGAGGCCGGTTTCCCTTAGTTAGAATGGCGGCGCTTGCACCCGATCCGATGGACAAATCGGCCTCGGGGAGCGGACATCGCGGGCTCCCTGGACAGGTAAGTGTCCTTATTAAAAGTCAGCAGCTGCAAGTGTTTGTAACTGCTGACTTTAAAAAAAAAAAAAAAAAAAAAAAAAAAATTGCGGGTGGAAGACCGCTTTAATACATTCTATGCATTAAGGTGAAAAATCAGCTGCCCCCTCAAAGCCCCCCCTTTTACTTACCTGAACCCGATCCTTTCAGCGACGGGGACGAGCACAGCAGCTCCAGGTCCTCATTGGATAGATCGATAGCAGCGGGAGCCATTGGCTCCCACTGCTGTCAATCAACTTTAGTGACACGGGGGGGGCGGGGGCGAGTGCTGCTGCCTGTGTCAATGGACGCAGACACGGGACTCGGGAGCGCCCACAAGTGTCCCCCATGGAAAGCGCTTCTCCGTGGGGACACCCAATGAAGAGGAGGAGCCAAGACCACCCCCGGGGGACCCCAGAAGAGGAGGATCAGGCCGCTCTGTGCAAAACCATTACACAGAGGAGGTAAGTATAACATGTTTGTTATTTAGAAAAAATAAAAACGAACCTTTACAATCACTAGATGAACATAAGACCTGGAGCACGTGTCCTAATGTGAGCCCGGCCTATAGAGTCCCATTAGTACAAGGACAGTGAGGGGGAATGAGCCCACAACTACACACATTGAGCCCATAAGAACATCACTCACTGTGATCCTGGAAGATGAGGGCTGTGCTCCTTCTGATCCCATCCTGGTCACCGGCAGAGCCGCCTCTGTAAGACAACAGACATGGCCTGGAACACGCTGCTCTCCACATCACACACACACGTTTTCAATAGATTTGCTCTCCCCTCCCCCCGGACATGTATGTAGCGGCAGAGCTGGGAGAAGACTGCGGAGCTCTCATACTTACCGCCAACCTCCGTCCACACAGCAAACAGTCACTGTCTACGGCTACACTGCGCGGCCTTCAGTCACGTGACTTCCGCAGCGGCAGGCGCACACAGGACGGCCTGGGCAGGGCGCGCGCAGTCACAGGGGCGGGGCCCGGCCACAGCTACCATGAATCATGGGGGCGGTCCCGGTTAGACGCAACCAGAGTCATGGGGGGCGGGGCCTGGCGAGAAGAAACATGAGTCATGGAGGCGGGGCCCGGCCAGAGCCAGCAGGACCCAGCTGGGAGTGGTTTTATGTGTAGTGTGGTCTGGTAGTATGAGAAGTCTGATTCTGTAGGTTCTTACCACCAGGGCCAATTAAAAGGTTGCGTTTCCCTAATGTTAACCATTTGAGTTCCAGGAGTTCCGCGCCATGCACTCACTGTTCCACGGCACAGTCCCTCCGTGGCTTCCTCTGCTTCTCCTCCAGGCCAACCCGATCCGCCTCCTGCCCTGATTGGCCAGGGGGAGAAGTCGGAAGACAATAGCGAATATTGATTCGCTATTGTCATTAGTGGGTGGGTTTTGGGGCAAAGTGCTCTGCGCCCCAAGCCCAACCTTTTTCAAGCCAATTAGAGCCTCATGTGCTTGGGGAAAAAAAAACCTCATACAAAATGTATAAGTCTGGCGCCCCCACATGCATGGCGCATGCAAACTAGGAGGGCGGGGCCTCTAATGGACCGGCCGCTCCTGTATACCGCACTGGATTACTTTAATTTGTAATTGCATGGTCATGCAATGCTGAACCCAAACTAAATTTATTTATTTTTTTCACACAAGTAGAGCTTTCTTTTGGTGGCATTTGATCACAATTTTTAAAATTTTTGTTGTTTTTTTGCGATATAAACGAAAAAAAGGCAAAATTTAGAAAAAAAAACTTGCACATGTGCAGAAGGAAACAGGCAGTGAAGCCGCAAGGCTTCACTGCCTGTTTTCCTTAGTAAGGAAGCCAGCGCCTCCACCTGAAGCCAATGGACGGATCGGCTAGGGGTGTCAACATCACGGGATACCTGGACATTTTCAAACTTGCAGCACAATTGCTTGCTATCTGGGATATGCTGGAATCTTTATTTATTTATTTATTTTATACTACTAATGGCGGTGACCAGCAAATTATAATGGGACTGCGGTAGTGCGGCGGAAAATCTGACAATAACTGATGCTGGGGGGAACTGACTAAATGCCACTGACATAACCAGTGACATTAATACAGTGACAATACTATACACTGTCACTGTACTAATAACACTGGCTGGGAAGGGGTTAACATCTAGTGCGATCAAGTGGATAAATATGTGCCTAACTTTGTCATGTGTGTACTGTGTGCTGCTTTTACTAACTGATCTCTCAGTTTCTCACAGAGATCATTTTCCCTGTGTACAGAGCTCTGTGTTGAATGTACACAGCCAATCAGCATGTCCCAACTGTGAATCATTGGTCGGGACTTGCTGACAGGTTCCCACTGTGTACAATCACAGCAGGTGCCAGTGGGGGGATGGCACACGTGTGCACGCCCAAAGCCCGGAAGTAGGCAGTGATGTATGGGTACGTCACTTTGCCTGCAGCGGCCGCTCATCCAATACAATGCAGACTGGCGCTAAGTGGTTAAAGGCTTTACCTGTTTTTAAAATACAATTTTAAAGTCACGTGACACTGCAGGGTCCACTTCCTATTCACCACGTCTCTTGGCGGACCTTTCTGATGCAGAGAGCATGCTTATTGTGTGTATTATGTAAACATAGCACTAACCACCGAAGGAGCCACTGGAAATATGCCCGGGTTCTTCTTTTTCCCAGTAGATTGCCCCACAGCCAGGCACACAATCACAGTCACTCTTAGGCTTAAAGTGATACTTTTTTTTGGTTAGAAATAACAAAAATGTAATACTTACCTGCTCTGTGCAGTGGTTTTGCATACAGCAGCCCAGATTCTCCTCTTTTCTGGTCCCTAGCCGGCGCTCCTGGCCCCTCCCTCCTGTTGAGTGCCCCCACAGCAAGCAACTTGCTATGGGGGTACCTGAGCCGAGCCGCAGCTCCGTGTGTCCATTCTAATTCAGACACGGAGCCTCAGCCTCTCTCTCCTCATTGGCTCACTGACTTTGATTGACAGCAGCGGGAGCCAATGGCGTATCGCTGCTGTCTCAGCAAATGAGGAGGGAGAGTCCCGGACAGCCGAGTCTCTCGTCCAACATCGCTAGATCGAGATGGGGCTCAGGTAAGTATTAGTGGGGCTGGGGGGGGGGGGCTTTTTATCTTCTAGTTGTCTTCAAGTGGTTATGCCGGGATGATGCCTGCAGATGCAGGCATTATCCTGATAATGTTTTTTAGAGCCAGCAGTTGGCTCTCATGTAAAAGCAATCCTAGTGGCTAACTAACCACTGGATTGCTTTTACAAGCAGCAGGAGAGACCATTTCTCCCCCTCCTGCAACCTTTTCTTCCTGTCCAGTCCCACCAGGACACCCAATCGATCAGCCAATGTTCAGATCACCCTTCAGAGAGCATTTAAAAGGCAATGAGAAGGCTTTGTGTTGCCTCCTCACCATCTGCTTTAATCCCTTGAACAGTGGACTAGTATGACGCAGCTCTGTGCACTGCACTGCTTGCAGAGCAGCCCCATTCACTTGAATGAGTCCTGTTCAGCTGGCACTATGCCTGCCAAAAGTGACAGGGGGTATAATTCCTGCTGTGGCCGCAAAGCATCACAGCCACTGTATGCACACACCCATCTGCTGCCTCTGCAGCTAAAGGGGGTAGTGGTTGGGGGCAGTAAAAGCATGGCTTAACCACTGGGTTTTACTGCCTCCCAACCACTAGTGTGAATGAGCCCTGGAACAAAATTTGTTTTCAAACTGTATTTTGTACTCTTGACAACAGTAAATGAAGAAAGAAGCTGAATTTGTTCAGCATGATGGCTAAGTGGTTAGCACTTCTGACTGGCAGCAGTAGGGTGATCAATTTGAATCCGAAACATGGCACTAACTGCTTGGAGTTAAATGTTTTCCCCATGCCTGTGTGGGTTTCCTTCCCTACTTCAAAGACATGCTGGTAGGCAGGGTAGGCACTCCCACTAGGCTAACTAGGCAGCCACCACTGAATTCCCCTCTAGCCTGGCCGGGGAATACGGGGCTATAGAATGCCACCCTACACAGAGCTGTCTGGCGGGCACAGCTGGGGAGGCGGAGGAGGATACTGGGAAGGGCATACTGGGGAGCCAGACGAGGTGAGCACAGCTGGGTGAGGCGGAGGAGGACAGTAGGGAGGGGATACTGGGGAGCCGAACAAGGCAGGCACAGCTTGGGAGGCGGAGGAGGACAGTGGGGAGAGGATATGGGGAGCCGGACGAGGCGGGCACAGCTGGGGAGGCGGAGGAGGAGAGGAGGAAAGTGGGAAGGGGATACTGGAGAGCCGGACGAGGTGGGCACAGCTGGGGAGACAGAGGAGGGGAGGAGGAGAGTGGAAAGGGGATATTGGGGAGCCGGACGAGGTGGGCACAGCTGGGGAGGTGGAGGAGGAGAGAAGGACAGTGGGAAGGGGGTACTGGGGAGCCGGACGAGGTGGGCACAGCTGGGGAGGCGGAGGAGGAGAGGAAGACAGTGGGAAGGGGATACTGGGAGCCGGACGAGGCAGGCACAGCTGGGGAGGCGGAGGAGGGGAGGAGGACAGTGGAAAGGCGATATTGGGGAGCTGGACAAGGTGGGCACAGCTGGGGAAGCGGAGGAGGGGAGGAAGACAGTGGAAAGGGGATATTGGAGAGCCAGACAAGGTGGGCACAGCTAGGGGGGCGGAGGAGGAGAGGAGGACAGTGGGATGGGGTACTGGGGATCCGGACAAGGTGGGCACAGCTGGGGAGGCGGAGGAGGAGAGGAGGACAGTGGGAAGGGGATACTGGGAGCCAGACGAGGTGGGCACAGCTAGGAAGGTGGAGGAGGGGAGGAGGACAGTTGAAAGGGGATATTGGGGAGCCGGACGAGGTGGGCACAGCTGCGGAGGAGGAGAGGAGGACAGTGGGAAGGGGGTAATGGGGAGCCGGACGAGGCGGGCACAGCTGGGGAGGCAGAGGAGAAGAGGAGGACAGTGGGAAGGGGATACTGGGGAGGCGGGCACAGCTGGGGAGGCAGAGGAGGGGAGGAGGACAGTGGAAAGGGGATATTGGGGAGCTGGAACGAGGTGGGCACAACAGGGGAGGCGGAGGAGGGGAGGAGGACAGTGCGAAGGGGATATTGGGAAGCTGGACGAGGTGGGCACAACAGGGGAGGTGGAGGAGGGGAGGAGGACAGTGCAAAGGGGATATTGGGGAGCCAGACAAGGTGGGCACAACTGGGGAGGCAGAGGAGGGGACGAGGACAGTGGGAAGTGGATATTGGGGAGCCGGACGAGGTGGGTACAACTGGGGAGGCGGAGGAGGGGAGGATAGTGGGAAGGCGATACCGGGGAGCCGGACGAGGCGGGCACAGCTGGGGAGACGGAGGAGGAGAGGAGGACAGTGAGAAGGGGATATTGGGGAGCCGGACGAGGTGGGCACAACTCGGGAGGAGGACAATGGGAAGGGGATACTGGAGAGCCAGACGAGGCGGGCACCATCAGGTCCCCATACGTAGGCAAAATTATCCTGCCCCCCCCCCCCTATGAGTCTGCTTTGACCATGTTGTAGTCTAGAGCCACCCACTCCCCCCCTCCCCCATCGGGCTGGGAGTGTGGCGTTGAGGGGAGGATGTGTTAGTCTTGCCTAGGGCGTGAAATAGTCAAGCACCGGCCCTGCTGGTAGGTTAATTGTCTCCTGTTTTGTATGAAACGGGAGCGCGCCCGCAAGCTAACCCCCCCGGGAGAGAGCTTCCCAGAGGGGGTTAGCTCTTGCGGGGAGGAGCAGCGAGAGTCGCCGTGGGACCCCAGAAGAGGACAATCGGGGCCACTCTGTGCAAAACGAACTGCACAGTGGAGGTAAGTATGACATGTTTGTTTTAAAAAAAAAAAAAAGTGAACCTTTAATATCACTTTAAGCCATAGGGATTTAAAATTCCTGGACCAACGAAGCAGCGTCCCAGTGCCTGATGGCAGGGGATCGCGGGACTCCGGTACGGTGGGACCGGGGGGATAAGGAGGGGGTCCAGTGTAAGTTCACCTTACAGATTTTCTGTAAAGGCGAACTTACACTTTAAAACTACTATACAGTTCCATTGATGATCCTTCGCACACCTATAGTGAAGATGTGGTCAAGTATCTCCTTGCATTGTAAGAGACACTTAGGCTCCATGTACACAGAAGCTCAAAAACTGTTGTTTTTAAAGCAGCAGAAAAAGCTAGCTTTTATCAGCGTTTTTTTACTAGCTTTTATTAGCGTTTTTCAGTGTAGCGTTTTTTCGGGGTTTTTTTTCAGTGGACCAAAAAACGCAAAAAAAAACGCTCGCGGCCAGCGTTTTTGAGCATGTATGAGCTGTTATGAGCGTTTATGAGCGTTTTTCGGCGTTTTGTGTTTTTGCGTTTTTTTCTGCCGAAAAACGACACTTTGAACGCAAATTTCTTGCGTTCAGAAAAAAGCTCATTAACTCCACTGCTCATTAAAGCTAAAAAAAATTATGTGTACATGAACACATAGGCTAACATAGAGTGCAGTTAATGGGCTTTTTAAAAAAACGCAAAAACGCCAATAAACTGCAGTTTATCAGCTTCTGTGTACATGGAGCCTTACCACATACTAAAACATTCTGTTTTAGCACACAGGCTGGTCTCCATTGTGTGATGGTAGTGGGGGGGTGGTACCTTTTTTTTTATTATTAAACTTTATTGAACTGTAAAAGTGACATTTATGCGTTTGAACCGCATCCAATTCACATGACATGTAAAAGAACATTGCTTGCTATCGTACCTGTTCATATATGTCTGGTGGCAGTGCAGCCAGAGTGCGGATTCAGTGCAAATTGAAAAACAGTCCTGTCTGTTTTCTGAGCTGTGCGGTCTGGCTCAGATGTGAATTCAGGCCCATTGACTTCAATGGGAACACTTCTGAATCGCACATATCATTCAATTGTGAACAGGATAGAATCCTGACCTGATACTGATGCAAACCTGACCTGATCCTGTTCAAAAACTAACCTTAAACGCAGAACAACTACTTTATCAATTAGGCTCTGTTTCCACTACCGTGAGTTGTTGTGCGACTTGACACGTGAAGTCGCATGACAAGTTAAAATACATGTATTTCAATTGTCCCTGTTCTAATTGGTGTGACTCAAGTCGCAGTGACTCCAAAAAAGGTTTTTGCACTACTTTGTTCCGACTTTGGTGCGACTTGTTCTCACATGGTTTCCACCGGTCACATGACATCGCATTGCAAAGTCGCACTGTAAATCGCGCGACTTTGGGGTTGCAATAGTGGAAACAGAGCCTTAGCTGTGAAAACTGAGCTTCAATTCGCACTTAGGCTGGGTTCACACTTGTGCGATGCGGGAACCCTTGCAAATTCACTGCGGATTCCCGCATCGCACCCGACTCGCACAGCAGTTCACACTGTCATATGTGAACTGCCGGGAGTGTCAATACAATGTTAATGACACCCCCATTTCAGCTCGCATATCGCACTGCGAAGTGACAGTTCGGACCTGAATCGGATCGCATGGGTGTGAACACCCATGCGATTCGATTCTGTTGAGGACCAAAAAAAGGGTCCTGCGCGAGTTTGGTCCGAATGCGGTGCAATATCAGCCATACTATCTGTATGGCTGAAATCGTATTGCACGGACATTGCATGTGATTTGCACTGCAGTGCAGTGCGAATCCCATGCGATCTCGCCGAGCGCGCTGGTGTGAACCGCCACTACATCCATTTCAGTGTAATGCAGAAACAGATGGTGACTTCGGGTGAGCTTCATTGTGTAGCAGAAAAATGCAGCATGTCTGCATCTTTATGCAATGCTGAACAACCCAACTCAAGAAAGCGTATAATGTGTCCTTGCGGTAACTGGTGTCTATCAAGTTCAGAAAAATTGTATGAACAAGCCCTTACTGTACTGAAAAGAATTCAGGTTCAGAAATGTTAAAGTGTAACTAAGGGAAAAAAATGTTTTTGTTTTTTGTTTTGGATGGAGTAAAGAGGGATTAGAACCCCTGTCAGATTTTTTGGCATTTTGTGTCCTCATTAGGGAGATCCACCCTCTCTATTTGTCCTGTTTCCTGTTATTTTCAAAAGTTAAAGGAAATCCCAAATTTTGGCACCAGAACTGTTATGGAGGAGAAATCTTCCATCAGGGACACTAATTCTGGTGACACCCAGGGATTCCCTCACTTTGGAGGGTTTTTCTCTCACTTCCTGTTATGGCTGTTGGACAGGAAGTAAAAACTCCCCAATGGGACCCAGGTGGGAAAAAAAATAAAACTGACAGGGGTTATAACTCTCCCATAGGCCTGGTTCACACCAATGCATTTTTTTAGTGCGTTTTCAGTTTTGCAGAAACACTCTACAGTCCATTTAACATGGTTTCCTATGGATGTAGTTCACATCTGTGCATTTTATGGAAAGGGCAGGGACTTTTTTCTGGTTTTTGGTTCCATAGACTTCAATATTTTAACCTTCCATACCGGGCCTATTCTGGCACTCCTCCCCTACATGTAAAAATCATATTTTTTTGCTAGAAAATTACTTAGAACCCCCAAACATTATATATGTTTTTTTAGCAGACACCCTAGGGAATAAAATGGCGGTCATTGCAACTTTTTATCTCGCATAGTATTTGGGCAATAATTTTTCAAATGCCTATTTTTTGGAAAAAAAAAAAACAGTTTCATGAATTACAAAATAACCAAACAGTAAAGTTAGCCCAATTTTTTTTGTATAATGTGAAAGATGATGTTACGCAGAGTAAATATATACCTAACATGTCACGCTTTAAAATTGCGCACACTCATGGAACGGCGCCAAAATTCGGAACTTAAAAATCTCCGTAGGCAAGGCTTAAATTTTTTTTTACAGGTTACCAGTTTAGAGTTACCGACGAGGTCTAGTGCTAGAATTGTTGCTCATGCTCTAACGCACACAGCGACACCTCACATGTGTGGTTTGAACGGCGTTTACATATGTGGGCGGGACTTACGTGTGTGTTCGCTTCTGAGCGCGAGCTACCGGGGACAGAAGCGTTTTCAATTTTTTTTTTTTTACACTTTCTTTTACATTTTATTTATTTTTAATCACTTTTATTCCTATTACAAGGAATGTAAACATCCCTTGTAATAGGAATCTATCGTGACAGGTCCTCATTATGAAGAGATGCGGGGTCAATAAGACCCCACATCTCTCCTCCAGGCTGAAAAGCATGAGATTGAAAAAAAAAATTCACCGATCTCATGCTTACTAGCCGCAGCCCGGACGTTACTAGTCACAGCTTTGTTTAAACCACAGCCCGGGCCTCCGACGTGGATGTAAACAAAGCCACACCCGGGCCTCTGACTGTCATAGAGATGACTGGTGACCATCTGGTCACCGGAAGTTTCTATGGTCGTCATCCGGCGGCAGCTGATTCTTTCTCCGGGTCCCCGATGGCACGGGAGAGCCCGGAGAAGCACCGGATGGCGGCGGGAGGGGGGGACGTCCCCTCCCATCGCCTGTAAGAACAATCAAGCTGCGAAACGTATGTTCTTATGGTGCACAGAATTGCCGGCAGAAATTAATGATATCTGTTAGATGCCTGTAGCTGCAGGCATCATTCAGATATCCCCCCTGAAAGTCAAGGACGTCATATGACGTACTGCGGGCGGGAAGTGTTTTTTAAAGATGTTTATTGAAAAAATACAAAATGCACCTGCAATATGCAAACTGCAACCTGCACAAGTGTGTAGCGGGGCCCACCCCTCTCACCCTTTCTTCTTCTCGGCTTGCTGTCTTGTCTAGGGGAACCTGGGAGGAGGGATGAGATACACCACGGCACATGTTCTCTTCTGGATAGAGGTGAAGGCCCGAATGTATTTTTACCATCGGGTCGTGTGTATAACCCAGGGTCAAGTCTTTCCTCGATATGACCCTCCTTTGCTCCCAGTAACCGGAGTTCCACACCACTGAAAAGGTCCAACACTTATTTATTTCTTAGCAGCAAATAAATCGTCATTCAGCACAGACAGGTTGTGACCAACGAACAGTTCAGTATAGGTGGGGAGTAGGTCAAGGCACAATCCTTAATCAAACTGAACCACTGAGATATCACCAACGGTTATGGCGCACAGTGGCGGTAAATGTACTTCTTTCCTTTTCTCGAGTCTCTACCAGCAACTCTAATGAACATGAAACAGGAGTTACCTTCTAGCTGCGGCCCCTGTCAGAGAGTTACCGGAGGCCCCGCCGTCACCGGCAATGCTGCAGCGGGCTGTTCGGAAGGGTTACACTCCCCGGCCTCCTCATCTCAGATTCGGGCGCCCAACACCTTAGGGCCCCTCGGACTCCTCCACCCTCGCGGAACCCAGTCGAAGGTACTCGGTCCCAGGCCTCCTCTGTAGTACCTCACCCCAGGCTAAAGGTGCCTGGGATGGACTCCATCACACGCTCCGGCCAGGTCAAAGTCAACTCCAGGACGCCAGCACCCAGGCTGAAGGTGCCTGGGCGCGGCCGCGTCCTCCGACTATGAACCCCGTGTTCAGGGCGTCCGCCCCTTTTATCTCCTCTCCCTTTGCGTCACGGCAGGTTCCCCGCCCTGCCGTACCAGCGCCAGGAAAGGACAAAAAGAGATGCAGATAGTGAGAGTTCAACTCTGGCCCAGGGCAGCAACGCCACCTGCAGGCCGCAGGGAACCCCACACCACCAGAGTCCTCCAAGAACCATAAAATGGTTCCAGATTCCCTTACAATCAGTGCATCTGGGTTACACTACCACCCAGATGCTTCCCCTAAATTCACATACACGCTACAAGTGTAAATCAGGCCTAACTCTATCCAAAATGAAAAAAAAAAAAGGTTTTGCTTTTGGCTACACTTTCTGGGTGGGTTTTAGAGAAAAACAAGGAAAAGTGATTTATCATGATTATGTGGAAAACATTCTACTGGGAAAAATAATCTCTTCAAACAAGGGAATTGTTACATGCCCACCTTCCAATGTTCATACAACTAGATGCAACAAAAAAATAAAGGTGACAGGTCTTCGAAGAGTTCTAGTAAATGCAGGTTTAAATAAAGAGAATTTAACAAAACTGTGCAAGCTCTTATCAGAAGACTTGTGTTTGTGTGGATTGGGATTCAGTAATGCTCATTATTACTGAATTTAAAAGTAATTAGGTGTCTTCCTGTTAAAAAAAATAAAAGTAATTAGGTGAATATACAATGTGTGAGCTTGAGAATTCGCTTTGTGCTGTATGACAGGTTAATCTGTAATTAGCGGCAGCAGTAGGGCTAGCAGACATTGTTGGTGCCTTGTAAAACACACTTTCAAGAAATCAGTATAAATAGTTGAGAAACCACTCTTAAGCCTCGTACACACGGTCGGACTTCAAACAAACTTTTCAGTGGATTTTTGTCCGAAGGGAGTTGGCCGGGCACACCCATAGCATACACACGGCAGGACTTTTCTGCAAACTTTCCCAAAACTTTCCCAACATCACGTGTTTTTTCTGCTCTTTTCTGCTATTGTTGGTTGATTTTAACATTGGTTCTGGGCATGCGTGCTTGTACTTCGGACAAAAGTCCGATGGATTTCTGTACACACGGTCGGACTTTGCACCATCGGACTTTTGTTGCCGAAAAGTTTGTCCGTTTGCAGAGCGAACATTTGTCAGATGAAAACCGAAAAAAGTTTGTCCGATGGAGCGTACACACGGTCAAATTTTTTTTGAAAACGTGCTCATTTTGAAGTTTGTTGGCAAAAAGTCTGACCGTGTGTATGGGCCTTTACACTCGCTAAGCTTTAACGGTCTATTTAAAGTTCTAAAGTCAAAAACTTTTTTGATCTAATGCATCCTCTGCGTTAAAGAAAAAAAGTCCTACTACCTAACACTATCCCTAAACCTTCACCTGACTCCTGGCACCGCTCCAGCGCTGTCCCAGCTGCAGCACCACTTCCTTCAATTCCCTCACTTCCTGCTTTTACAGGAGGGTAGTGGAGCCGTAGGCTCCTGCTGCTGTCAGTCAAACTCCTGTGAGGAGGTGCGGGGGCATGGCTTACCAGTGCTGTGTGTGTCTATGAATGTACGACATAGTCTGGCTCAGGAGTACACCTGCATGGGTGCTAGACATGTGCAATTAGTTTCGGTCTGAATGTAAATTCGGACAAATCTTTTTGGAATCTGGAAGCTCCCTTTAACATCCTACCCCTACCCATTTACCCCAAAAAGCAGTGAAATGTTAAAAAAAACAAGAGTCGGTTTTTGACAAGGCCTTTATTAAAAAAGAAGCCACGGGCTTTCAGAGCTGTCTTCTCCCCAAGCTCTCTTCTCCTACTGCTGTCTTCTCCCCGAGCTGTCTTCTTGTGTTGTCTTCTCCCGAAGCTGTCTTCTCCCCGAGCTGTCTTCTTGTGCTGTCTTCTCCCCGAGCTGTCTTCTTCCTCGCCATCGGTTAAACGCTAAAAACAAAAATCACGTGTCGTCACAAGGGACAGGCTCTCTGGGTGATGTCATCGGATGGCAACGCCCCATGACTATATAAGAGATGCCACAGACAGCGGGCAACAACATGACAGAGGGAGACAGCCTTAGAAAAAGAGCAGCCTTTTTTTGTTTTTAGTGGGTAACCGGCGGCGAGGAAGGAGACAGCTCCGGGAGAAGACAGCACAAGAAGACAATTCGGGGAGAAGACAGTTCGGATAGAAGACAGCTCGGGGAGAAGACAGCTCAGGGCTTCTTTTTTAATAAAGGCCTTGCATGCTCGGATAAGGGTCTGGTATGAATTTTGGGGGGACCCCATGCAATTTTTTTTTAAATGTTGGCGATTTTGGCGTGGGGGTTCACCTCTGAATCCATACTAGACCCGAAGGGCCTGGTATTGACCTGGGGGGGACCCCTATGCCATTTTTTCGCAATTCTTTTTTGTTGCCGGCAATTTTTTTTACATTCAGCTGTCAGCAGGGAACACCGCTAACAGCTGATGACTCATCAGTTGTTAAGGACACCGTGACCGGCTTCCTGTCCCCCTTCTTAGTAACCAGCTATATACAGTGTGTTTAAAGAGAGGGGAAAAAAACGTAAAACACAAAATGCATTAAAACTGCATGCATAAACGCATTAGAAACTTTCCTGAAAAACTCATCATGCGCAGCCGCATAGATGTGAACCTAGTCTTAAAGGAGTAGTAAAGGTACATGTTTTTTCACCTTAATGCATCATATGCATTAAGGTGAAAAAACATCCGACAATACCGCCCCCCCCGAGCCCCCATTTTACTTACCTGGCCCCTCGAAAGTCCCGCGCTCGTCCCCGTCATCCTCTTCGGTTCTCAGCCTGGCCGCCGATTGGCTACACTGGATGGATTGAAAGCAGCGCAGCCATTGGCTGGCGCTGCTGTCAATCACATCCAATGACGCGGCGCGCCGGGGGGCGGGGCCGAGTGATACAGTCGGCGGCTATGGCCGCCGCTGTATCACGGGAGCGCGCCCGCAATAACTCCACACCATGCGAGCTCGCTCACATTATGGTGTGGAGTCCTTGCGGGGAGGAGCCAAGACAGCTGCCGAGGGACCCCAGAAGACCAGGATCGGGGCCACTGTGTGCAAAACGAGCTGCACAGTGGAGGTAAGTATAAACTGTTTGTTATTTTTTTGAAAAAAAAAGGGAAGCTTTAGTGTCCCTTTAATGTCACTTTAACTCTCTTACCTGCTGTATCACTCATTCATAAAACCTTCACTCTCTTACAATCCTCATATTCAGTACACTTCCTATGCCCCTGCCATATGATTTTGTTCATAATTGTGTCTGATGTGAAGATTTATTGGGCGGGTTAGCCCTTTTTTTTTTCCAATGACAGTTGCTTTATTATTAGCTTGTATCCTGGTCAGAGTCCTCCTTTATCCAATATCACAAGCTGTGAGATTTTGTATATGGCGTAGTCTATCTATTGTATTGATTCAGAGTCCTCTTTTAAGCACTTCCATATCAGTCCTATTCTGGCACTCCTCTCCTACATGAACCCCCAAACCTTATACATGTTTTTTTGGCAGAGACCCTAGGGAATAAAATGGCGGTCATTGCAACTTTTTATGTCACACGGTATTTGCGCACCAATTTTTCAAACACAACAAAACACAAAAGTTAGCCCAATTTTTTTGTATAATGTGAAAGATGATGTTACGCTGAGTAAATAGATACCTAACATGTCATACTTTAAAATTGTGCACACTTGTGGAATGGCGCCAAACTTCGGTACTTAAAAATCTCCATAGGCAACGCTTTACATTACCAGTTAAGAGTTACAGAAAAGGTCTTGGGCTAGCTAGCATTATTGCTCTCGCTCTAACGGTCGCGGCGATACCTTACATGTGTGGTTTGAATGCCGTTTACATGTGTGGCCGCGGCATACATATGCATTCGATTCTGCGTTTTTTTATTTTTACACAAAAATGTTGATCACTTTTATTCCTATTACAAGAAATGTAAACATCCCTTGTAAAAGGAATAGGCCATGACAGGTCCTCTTTATGGAGAGATGTAGGGTCTATAAGGCCGTGTAAACGGCAGTGTTTACCATCTGCCAGGCAGGACGTGGTGTCATAACGTCATTCCTGGCCTTTGAAGGTCATAGAGACTGCTAGGGACCATCTGGCCCGCGGTATTCTCTATGGTAAACTTCCACTGCCGGCAGGTTCCTTCTCCGGCTCACACCAGAGGGACGTCCCCTCCTTCCTGCCGCCTGTAAAAACAATCAAGAATCTGAACAGCCACTATGATTGTTCTTACAGTGCAGGGAATCACCGACAGAAAAAAAGGCATCATTCAGATATCTCCACTAGTGATGAGCCGAACACCCCCGGGTTCGGTTCGCACCAGAACCCGCGAACGGACCGAAAGTTCGCACGAACGTTAGAACCCTATTAAATACAATGGATGCGAACGTTCGAAATCTAAAGTGCTAATTATAACGACTAATATGCATGTTATTGTCCTAAAAAGGGTTTGGGAACCCGGGGTCTGCACCAGGGGACATGTATCAATGCAAAAAGAAGTTTTAAAAACGGCCGTTTTTCGGGAGCAGTCATTTTAATGATGCATAAAGTGAAAAAAAAAGTCAAATATTCCTTTAAATATTGTACCTGGGGGGTGTCTAAAGTATGCCTGTGAAGTGGCACATGTTTCCCGTGTTTAGAACTGTCCCTGCACAAAATGACATTTCTAAAGGAAAAAAAGCCATTTAAAACTGCTTGCGGCTTTAATGTAATGTCTGGTCCCGGTAATATGGATGAAAAGAGAAAAATGGCATAGCTACCCCATCACCCCCCCCCCCCCACCCCAGCCCATTACCAGCCCCTTTGGGTCTTGTATGGATATTAAGGGGAACCCCGCACACAAAATAAAAAAGGCCCTATATACTCTGAACAGCAGTATACAGGTGGTGCATACAAGACAGGGACTGTAGGTTTGTTCTTAAGTAGAATCTGTTTGTAATTTTGAACAGGTACATTGTTTAAGTGTAGCTCCAGCCAAAAAATCTATTTTTAAGCTTTTTGGAAAACATAGGGAAGGGTTATCACCCCTGTAACATTTGTTTTTCTGTCTGTGCCCCTGTTCAGAACATTTCACCTCAATTTCCGTCCCAATGACAACTGTTTTTGAAAAGTGGGGTTTTTATTGAAACAAGGATTGGTGATAAAGCATCAGTAGATGGGCCCTGCTGTGAATTATTAGATCAAGAATTGTAATTGCATGCCCCTGTTGAACAGGGGCTGAAAAATTGGGCCTTTGGTGGTGGTGGTGGTGGTGTTGCCACAACACTTTAAGCCCTCACAGTTACTTTTGGTGAGCGCAGGAATGGGCCCTGCTGTGAATTATTAGATCAATAATTGTAATTACATGCCCCTGCAGATGCCTGTTAGTGTAACACAAAAGAAAAAAAACTACGAGCAATAAGGGGTAGCTTCAGGTGTATATTTTGCAGGAATCACACTACGCCTGCTTTAAGTGCTGCAGATGCCTGTTAGGCCCCTTTCACACTGTCAGTTTTTTAGGCGGACCTGAACGGATGCTACATGTCCTATGGAGCCACGGATGTCAGCGGTGACATGTCCGCTGACATCCGACCCGCTCCGATCCGCAAAAGTGTGACAGAGGAAAACCCTATTTTTCCTTCCGTCTGCGGATCGGATCAGATGACAACGGACTCTACGGTCCGTCATCATCCGATCCCCCCATAGGGGAGAGCGGCGCTCTGACAGGGCGGTCCCTGCACAGTGTGCGGGAACCACCCAGTCATCCGCCGGCTCAGCGGGGATCAACGGAGCGATCCCCGCTGAGCAAGCGGAGCTTCACGGGGCGGATCATTACTGATCCGTCCTGTGTGAAAGAGCCCTTAGTGTAACACAAAAGCGAGCAATAAGGCCTAGCTTCAGGTGTATATTTTGCAGGAATCACACTACGCCTGCTTTAAGTGCTGCAGATGCCTGCCTGTGTTACACAACAGGAAATCACAGCAATAAGGGCTAGCTTCAGGTGTATACTGTGCAGGAGGCTTAGCAAAAATATCACTGACACTGTCCCCTACCTATCCTTCTCTCTCCCTGCACACAATATCACTGACACTGTCCCTACCTATCCTTCTCTCTCCCTGCACACAATATCACCGTCACTGTCCCTACCTATCCTTCTCTCTCCCTACACACAATTTCTCTAACACTGTCCCTGCCTATGTATGTCTTTCCCTGCACGCCAACACACTACACAAGGCCACCACGCTGGCGGCCTTTTATAGTGTGGGGCGTGTACTAAACCCCCCTGAGCTATAATTGGCCACAGGCATCCTGCCTGTGGCCAATTATGTCTCTCCTCGCTGCCGGCGCTGTGATTGGCCAAGCATGCGGGGTCACAGTGCATGCTTGGCCAATCACAGCGCCGGGATTTTGGGCCGTTCGCGTCACTCGAATTTGGCGCGAACGACCCAAAACGTTCGATATTCGTCGAACGATCTAACACACGATGTTCGAGTCGAACGTATGTTCGAGTCGAACGCGGAGCTCATCCCTAATCTCCACTCAAAGTCCAGAACGTCATATGATGGCCTTGGGCTGGAAGTGTTTAACCTCAGATGATACATCAAGTTTCAATACCCCCTGAAAACATCTTGTGTTCTAGTAATAAGCATCTGTAAATATATTGCTGTGCAATGCCCTTCCATATGCACTTAGGCCTCATGCACACTGGATGTTTTTGGACGTTTTTACAGCAGCTGTTTTTGGCAGTAGACGTTTTTTTCTACAGTCATTAAACTCTCCATCATGTTATCCTATGTGTCCACGTGTTATCAGCAGTTTTGGGCAGTGGCGCTTTTGAGCAGTAAAAAAACACAAAACTAAAGGGTTCAGAGAGACGTTTTTCAGCTGTAAAAACGCTCTAACGCTGATAAACGCCGATAAACGCTCAAAAACTTTGCTCACCAGCGTTTAACGTTTTTGATCCATTGAAGAAAAAAAATATATATATATTTTTCTCTTCAAGAAAAACAAAATGCTAAAAACCGCTAATGCGGAAAACCGCTCAAAACCGATAAAAAACGCTAAAAAACGCTATTGCAAAAACATTGAAAAAAGCAGAAAAATGTTAAAAAAAGTTGAAAAACTCACTGCAAAGCTACTGTCGTTTATAACGTTATTTTAATGTCCATTGTGCATGAGGCCTAAGACTTCATGCACACTGGACATTTTTGGATGTTTTTACAGCAGCTGTTTTTGGGAGTAGACGTTTTTTTCTACAGTCATTAAACTCTCCATCATGTTATCCTATGTGTCCATGCACACATAGGCTGTTATCAGCAGTTTTGGGCAGTGGCGTTTTTAAGCAGGAAAAAAAAAAAAAAAAACTAGAGGGTTCTGAGAGATGTTTTTCAGCTGTAAAAACACTCTAACGCTGATAAACGTCAATAAACATCAATAAATGCTCAAAAACATCACTCACCAGCGTTTTTTAACGTTTTTGATACATTGAAGAAAAAAAAATTAATAATGTTTTCTTAAAAAAAAACGCGAAAAAACGCTAACACGGAAAAACGCTAATAAACGCTAAAAAATGCTATTGCAAAAAACATTGAGAAAAGTTGAAAAACTCACTGCAAAGCTACTGCCGTTTTTATAACGTTATTTTAGGCCTCATGCCCACAGTTGTTTTTACAGCCACTTACAGCCATGTTTTTCATGTTGAGGGCATGTGGCCTGGTCTAGGAGGGGGGGCGCTCGCTCGCCCCCCTGTCCTGACCTGCCAGGCTGCGTGCTCGGATAAGGGTCTGTTATGGATCCTGGGGGAACCCCAACGCCATTTTTTTTTTGGTGTGGGGGTTCCCCTTAAAATCCATACCAGACTGAAGGGCCTGGTATCGTCCAGGGGGGAACCTCCCGGAATTTTTTTTTACTTTTCGTGGGATTTCCCTTCAAGATTCTCCGCACACGCTCGGCAAGTCGAATCATCTTTTTTTATAATCCTTTTTTTCAATTGATCAAAAACGTTAAACGCTGGTGAGCGGCGTTTATTTAGCGTTTATAGGCGTTAATTGAAAATTATCAGCGTCTCTCAGAACCCTCTAGTGTTTTTTTGTTTTTTTTTTACTGCTCAAAAACGCCAATGCCCAAAACTGCTGATAACAGCCTATGTGTGTGTAGCGGGGTCTCCTTTACCCAGAACCCCGTTCGGCACCCAGAGTGCAGTTGGCCACCGCAGAGACTCATGGGAGGGGCTATTTAAGAAGGAGGGGAGGCGGAGCTTGGCCTCTTTGGACACCGCGCTGCAAGCAACAGTTTCTTCCTGTGCGGATCTGCTGCAGTACAAGGCCTGAAGCCTGGGGCCTTGCGCAACTTCCGAAGAGCCTTCCACCCCCCTGCGGAGCCTGGGTGGCACCAGACTTGTCGAGTGAGGACATCAGTTGGATCGGGGACCCGATCGTTGCAGACGCTGTGTGCGGAGACATAGCAGGTGGAAGTCCCGGACTGGGATCGTGTCCGGAGTGGTGAGCGAGCACTTGCTCAAGCCAATAGACTGTACCGTGTTTAGGCCTATAGACTGCCTTGGCCCACCGATCGTTTGTTTGTTGTTCCACTAGGAGACCAGTAGCAGGACAGAGTTAAAGGGTCTCCAGTATAGTGTTCCTTGGGACTGCCTACTTGTGGATTACAAATACTATTTCATCAAGTGCACCACCGAAAGTTTGCATGCGAAGAAATCCTAAGTGAAAAGACTGAGATTTCTTCTATGTCAGGCCTGACCAGGGAGGGGAGATAGAATATTGTTTAGTGCGCCACAGGGCGCATACACCATAATAGCTGCGTGCGGTGGGCTATTGCGCTGGGCCATTGTTGTGTGCTATACCTATTGCTGCAGGGCTCTGTAAGCAAGTTGCATGTGTTCTGTTATGCCTATGACCTTTTATATAAAAGTAAAACTGTTATATTTGATCTCTCGCCTCAGTGTGTTGTCTTACTGCAAAGAGATTACCCCTTGCAATACTATTGAATGTGATATAAGTTTAACCCTAGACTAGGGTGACCAGACATCCCCGGTTTCAGGGGACAGTCCCCGGATTGAGGACACTGTCCCCAGACCAAGTCTGTCCCCGGTTTTGTCCCCGGATTAGATTTGAACAGGGTCTGGGGCAATTTCATAGACAGTCAGTGCAAAATCAAAAATTTCAATTCTGAATTGCACACCCCCCCTCCTACTAGCTTGGGGGGTGTATTTTTTTCCATTATCTGAGCCCCTTTCTGATGATCATGTGCTGGTCAGAGTGGAGGGAACATTTCTTCCGTTTCGGTCGCATGCCCATTTCCGCTCCGCTCGCATGTTATTCTGCCTTGGCTCAAGTCCCGGCCAGCCGCCTGCCTGCTTGAAGCCTTGTACACACGAACGAATTTCTCTGCAAAAACCAGCAAGAAACTTGCTGGCAGAGATTTTTTGCCGAGAAATTCGTTTGTGTGTATGGTTTCTCGTCAAGAAAAGCGACAAGTATCTCGACGAGAAAATAGAGATCCTGCTCTCTATTTTCTCGTCGAGATTCTCGTCGGCATGTTTCTCGACGAGAAAAGTGAGTGTGTGTACACTTACCTGTCCTCCCGGAAGCCCGCGCATGTTCGAAAAGAATTCGACGCATGCGCGGTAGCTTCCTAGGCATACGTAGGGTATACCAAGATGGCGGCGACGGCATCGAATGTGACGAGCGCATGCTCGTCGTAGTCGATGACGTCACCGCATACGCTCCATTCAAAGAACCGCGGGTTCTTTGAATCGAGCGTCTGTACACTCGGCCGGGACAAGTTTCTTGTCCAAGAATCTCGTCGAAAAAAACGACATGTTTTTTTCAACGAGAATCTCGGCCGTGTGTACGAGGCCTATCTCCTTGCTTTCCCTGACGAAGTGATCTTTCTCCACTCCCCACCCAGTAGTAGCCGGGGCCTGGAGAGTATGACTTGACCGGATGTGAGGCGGGCAGCAGCGACGGGCAGAGAGTCGATGATTGCTGCCATTACTAGTAAAAAAAAAATATGTCCCCGGATTTCATTTTAAAAATCTGGTCACTTTACCCTAGACTAACTGTGCCAGAGTGGGTCGAGTAAGATTGCCGGGGGTTGGCGGTGCGGTATACAGGGCCCAAAATCAAACCAGCGGCTCTCTTAACTGGGGGTAGCGCTACATGTGCATTGACACATAGGATAACATGATGGAGAGTTTAATGACTGTAGAAAAAAACGTCTACAGCCAAAAACAGCCGCTGTAAAAACGTCCAAAAACGTCCAGTGTGCATGAGGCCTAAATTGGGGTGGTTGCCATTCTTGTATAGCTTGCTTTCTGGATTTGGCATGGGGAGACATTGGAAGCCTTCAGCTGCCACTGTGCTTTTGCTGGGCTTCTAATGTGCCCCTGCCCCTTTAAGGAGGAATGGGCTCCCTCCAGGCATACCTGCCGTTAATTTATCCACTGCTATTCATGCTCCAACTTGGACTGCCCTTTATGGAGGAGCCTTGTCATGGCAATGCAGATTCCATATATGTTTGCAAATGTGTGAAACTAAAGCCTTGTTTATTAACTTGAATTTTTGGTGTTTTTTTGTCTTATTTGCAGGCTAGCTGGTAAGCGTGCTGTGAAATCTTTTGTTTATTTGTGCTATAAATGTAGGTCAACTAGGAGAGAGAGAGATTATTTAAGAACATGGTTTCCTTGATGACTTGGACGTCATTAAATATCCAGACTTATAGCGTGATTCTGGGATGCAGAATGCAAATGTTGCTAAAAATGAGTGAAAGTGCCCATAAACCAGAGAATGGTGACAACTCCAAAGCTCAGTGATGTAACTAGCTGTGTCTGTTCCACTTCCTGGCAGCAATATAATGTGTTTATAGGATCCGCTGTCACATCAAAGCATCGACCTGCTCCCTAATTATCCATTAGCCTCTGTGAGGTCTGTGCCAGCGTCATTCGCAGGGTTAAACTAAAGCATTCTTTCCCCTTTTATATTACTAATTAGGTAAAATACAGGTTGAGATTACCCAGAGTGTATAAACATTTTTCCATAATTCTAACCTACCATGCAATTTTAACCCATATGTATCTCAGGGATATATGTTTACCTTGCATTAGGTGACCAGTAAATTGGAAAAGTGTTTCAGACATACAATGTGTTTTAGCTAGGGTTGTCCCGATACCACTTTTTTAAGACCGAGTACAAGTACCGATACCTTTTTTCAAGTACTCGCCGATAACGATTACCGATACTTTTTTTAATGTCAGGTGACAGTTTTAACCACTTAACGACCGCCCACGGCATATATACGTCGGCAGAATGGCTCGTACAGGCACAATCACGTACCTGTACGTTGCCCTTTAACTGCCTGCCGTGTGGTCGCGCACGCCACCGGCGGCACGCTTGCGACCCTAACGCCATCCCAGTGAGTCCGACCGCGGGTCCCGCGGACTCGATTGCTGCGGGGTTCTCCGCGATCGTCTCACGGAGGGATGGAGCGGGGAGATGTTAGTGTAAACACAACATCTCCCCCTCGCCTACTGACACTGTCACCGATCTCCGCTCTGTGTAATCAAAGCGGAGATCAGTGACGTGTCACTCGTAGCCACGCCCCCTAACAGTGAGAATCAGTCCCTTAGGCACACTTAACCCCTTCAGCGCCCCTAGTGGTTAACCTCTTCACAATAACCAGTGCATTTTTATAGCACTGATCGCTGTAAAAATGACAATGGTCCCAAAAATGTGTCAAAAGTGTCCGATGTGTCCGCCATAATGTCGCAGTCACGAAAAAAATCGCTGATCGCCGCCATTACTAGTAAAAAAAATTTTTTTTATAAAAATGCCATAAAACTACCCCCTATTTTGTAAACGCTATAACTTTTGCGCAAACCAATCAATAAACGCAGATTGCGATTTTTTTTTTTACCAAAAATATGTAGAAGAATACGTATCGGCCTAAACTGAGGAAAAAAATTTTTTTTTATACATTTTTGGGGGATATTTATTATAGCAAAAAGTAAAAAATATTGAATTTTTTTCAAAATTGTCACTCTATTTTTGTTTATAGCGCAAAAAATAAAAACCGCAGAGGTGATCAAATACCACCAAAAGAAAGCTCTAATTGTGGGAAAAAATGTACGTCAATTTTGTTTGGGAGCCACGTCGCACGACTGCACAATTCTCAGTTAAAGCGACGCAGTGCCGAATCGCAAAAAGGGGCCTGGTCTTTATGCTGTGTAGCGGGGTATTGTCGTTTAATTCCCTCAGAGACTACATTACCCAGTACACTTTTAGGCACCCAGGGTGCATTACCCCGCGCAAGGACTGCTGGGGTGGACTTTATAAGGGAGAGGCGGGGCCCAGTTCTTTCTCTTTGGACACCGCCCGCCCAGCAAGCTGAACTGCTGCTTGAGCTCCTGTGACTTTAGGCCAGAAGCCTGAGCCTTTTCTCCAAAGAGCCTTCCGAGCGAACCGAGGAACCTGAGGGACGTCTCTCCTTTGTACTGCACCTTTGCCAGGAGGACCGAAGACCCGGATGTCGAAGGATCGGAGTACTTAGACACCGCAGCGGAAGAAACGGACGCAGACTGGTCCGGTTGGGTGAGAGAGCACCTGCTCATAGACAGACACAGTATCTTTGTTACCCTGGTGGATTACAAATTCTCTTCTTCAAGTGCACCACCGTTGCTAGTGAAGATTTCCCTACAGAACTTCCACTTAGTTCAGTCAGGCCTGACTGGGTAGCGTAGACATTCCTGGGCGCCATATTGTCCACAAGAGGAAATAGCTGCAAAGGGGACTATTAGAGTTGCATAGCATTGAATATTAGTCTGTTTGTTTAACACTGTTTATTGCAGGGCTTTGCACATGACATGTACCCACCTGTTTTACTGCTTACCCACTAATCTAAGTAAACATACAAGGGTTAAGTATATTGGTGTCTGTGTTCTTTACGTTACGGAAGGGATAGGTAAAGAAAGTTTTAAAATATCACTGTGTGTTCTTATCATAGGATTGTGCCACTGTGAGTTACGGGCCTCACAATCCTATCATCCCTTACTAACTGTGCCAAGGGAGGTTGGAGCCGATTGCCAGGGGTTGACAGCGGTGCACTACTGGGCCCAAAATCATACAGGCAGCCCTCTTAACTGGGGGTATCGCTACACGTGGGGGCTCGGGTCCGGGATTCCTGTTACTGCACGCTGCAATCAAGCCGGTCAGAAGTACCAGCATGGACCCGCCAGCAATGACACAGTGGTGTGCAGCGTTTGGCGCAGATTCAACCGAAGCAGTAGTTATTGAACTCCCGGGGGGGGGGATCTGGCAAGAAAATGAGATAAAGCAGCTCATAATGTCGTTGTCCCCGAATCGAAAGGCATGGGTGATGGACATAAGGCCAGATATCTCGTGCACGTACGCACTAGTGGAATGGAGAGGAGAAGTTCCTGGAAGATTTTAGAGGTCAGAACATAAAAGCCACAGATAACCAGATATACCGCTTAGTGCATACGAGGGCTGTGAAGAAGGAATCTCCAAAAATCCCTCCGCCATCATCCCCGCTACTCTTCCCCAGAATTGAAAGCAGTCGGGATACGATAGCCCCGGGGACATCACTGGCAGGCATAGGGCCGGAACTATTGAATGCTCTGGGAGACTTTGTGACTAAGTGCCAGAAGAGCAATACAGTACATGTGGAAGCCGGATACCGGAAGCTCCGGATTTTTGCAGAAAAGCTACCTGTGCCTTCCGGGGAAGAAGACTTCGACACCTGGATTGAACAGGCAATGCAGGCAGTAGAAGGATGGGAAGTACAAGAAGCGCAGAAGAAGCAGCGCATCAGTGAAAGTTTGAAGGGCGCTGCTGCCGAGGCTGTAAAGAACCTTAGGTTCAGCAATGCTGCTTGTACCGCATATGATTATCTGGCTATGTTGCAGGAGCAATTTGGCCAGCTGGAGAAAGTGACTGAACTGATGTACCAATTCGAACATACCCTCCAACAGCCGGGAGAGAAATTATCTGAATATGTCCGGAGGTTAAACAGAATGCTGTGCCAAATTGTACTGAAAAAGGGAATGCTACCCCAAGTCATAGATGCAACTAGGATGAAACAGATCCTGAGGGGAGCTTTACGTTCGGATCCAGTTTGGCTCCACTTGAAGACCTCTGAAGGAGTCATGGATTTGAGTTACCCAGACCTTGTGCGGATCATAAGGGACGAAGAAGCCCTGTTGAAGGACCAACAGGCGGTTGAGAAGGTCACTCCCCCCCCCCCCTCAGTGGGAGTCAGAGCAGCAGTAACCACTGAACGGGACTTAGAAGTGGAGACCTTAAAGTCCCAGATGACTCAAGTGCTGGACTTATTGACCTCTCTACTGGCCAAGAACTCTGGAGCCAAAGAGCAAGAGGAGATCAGGAAGGAACCACGCCAGAGTGTTTCCACTCCAACATCCCCACAGGGAAGAAGAGAAACTGTCTGTTTCAACTGTGGAGGAGTCGGCCATTTTGGAAGAGTGTGCCCCAGTCCAAGGAAGAACTGAAGCACTTACCACCAACCGGCGGAAAACTTCAGAGGGCCCCGGTGAAGGAGTCAGCCGGGCGCCCACTATTTACAGAAAGCTCCAAAAAGATCCAAAAGCCAGAAGAGGGAAAGAGAAACAATGCCCTTCCTAAAATACTCGATGCTGCTAGTCAGGAGTTGAAATCTAGCAATCTAAGGGAAATCAATGCATACCAGGCCCAACAAGGGTTGAGATCCAGAAAGAAATGGAAGAAAAAGAAAACCTCAAAAGGAAGGTCCAAGAGTTCAAAGAAAGAAACCTCTCAGAAGAGTTTTCCAGCCAAGTTAATAGGGCCCTCCCCTCTAGTTCCCATTCAAGTGGAGGGAGTCTACACCAAAGCCATTCTGGACACAGGAGCCCAAGTGACCCTTTTGTATAAAGACTTTTACCAGAAACACCTGAGTCACGTGCCCCTACAAAAGCTGGAAGACTTAGAGATATGGGGAATTGGTACTCAGGTTTCCATATGACAGTTATGTTTCAATCAGGCTGGCCTTCGACCCCTCTGTGACAAGAAAGGCAGAAGTCTTTGACACCCTGGCAGTAGTTTGCCCTCGCCCACCAGGAGCCAACACGAGTTCTCTGATCATAGGGACCAACACTGATCTGGTCAGGAGACTGCTGACTCCTCTAGCACAGGAGCAGAGTACTTCAGGAGACAGGATCCACCCCATGCTGCAGCAGGTCTACCGGAAGTTGGTACTGGAACAGAAGGCCCCGGAAGAGGGGGTGGGGAAAGTCTGGAGACTGTCAAGGAGGGAAAAGATGTTGCAGCCTGGTGAGATGACCTGCCTGCAGGCTACTGTGAAACTCTCATGGGAGCAGCCTGGCCCCTTTGTGGTCTTGGAACCAGACCCCCAAGACACCCACCCAGGGTTGGAAGTGATCCCCGAAGTGGTCCCGTTGAGGGCATGGAAGAAGGCGAATGGCCAAATCCCAGTGAGCATCAGGAATGTCACTAGTTTTCCCATGAAGATTCCGGCCCGTATGTTGCTGGGAAGAGTAAACCCTGCCACCCCAGTGGCCCTGTCTGACTTGGAGAAGGTTGAGGGAGGAGAACACACTCTAGAGAATCTCTGCCTAGAGACCACCACCCTACCACCAGTGTGGAAGGAGAGCCCCAAGGCCCAGCTGACTAGATGGAGAAAAATATTCTCAAAAGATGAGTTCGACGTAGGGTGTGCGAGGAGTGCCACCCAAAAGATCCGTCTGCAGGAAGACAAACCTTTCCGGGAGAGGGTCCGGCGAGTCCCCCTGGCTGACTTAGAAGACTTACGTGAACAGTTGACGGAGCTTAAGAGAACTGGGGTTATTCGGGAATCCAGAAGCCCATATGCCTCCCCTATCGTGGTAGTCAGGAAAAAGAATGGGTCGCTGAGACTTTGCATAGACTACAGGACTCTCAATAGAAGGACCGTACCCGACCAGTATACCACCCCCAGGATAGAAGATGCTTTACAGAGTCTGTCTGGAGCCAAGTGGTTCAGCGTCATGGACCTGAAGAGTGGGTATTACCAAATCCCAATGCACCCTGATGACAGAGAGAAGACAGCATTCATCACCCCAGTGGGATTCTATGAGTTCAACAGGATGCCTCAGGGCCTGTCAGGGGCCCCTGCCACTTTCCAGAGGTTGATGGAGAAGACAGTGGGGGACATGAATCTTATTGAAGTCTTGGTGTACTTAGATGACATCATTGTCTTCGGGAAGACTCTGGAGGAGCACGAAGAAAGGTTGGAGAAAGTCCTGAAGAGACTCAGTGATGAGGGACTTAAACTATCCAGGGAGAAGTGTCAGTTTTACCGGTCCTCAGTTCACTATCTGGGACACATAGTGTCTGAAGAAGGAGTGTCTACAGACCCTGACAAACTGGAAGCAGTTACCTCCTGGCCCCAACCAACTACAGTGACTGAGCTCAGATCCTTACTGGGGTTCTGCTCCTACTACCGCAGCTTTGTGGAAGGGTTTGCAAAAATTGCCAAACCTCTGAACGAGTTATTGAAGACAGAAGAAGAGGAGGATGATACTGGCCCCAGGAAGCCCGAAGAGTCCGTGGAAGACCAGTGGACAGAGAAGTGTGAAGAGGCCGTCGAAATGCTAAAAACAAGTCTGACCACTGCCCCGGTCTTGGCCTATGCTGACACCAAGAGACCATATGAACTACATGTGGACGCCAGCCATGATGGTCTGGGAGGTGTACTGTACCAGGAGTATGAAGGACAACTCAAGCCAGTTGCCTATGTGAGTAGGAGTCTAACACCAGCAGAGAAGAATTACCCCACCTACAAATTGGAGTTCCTGGCCCTGAAGTGGGCAGTTGTGGATAAACTCAAAGACTACCTGTATGGAGCGGACTTTACAGTAAAGACAGATAATAACCCACTCATCTACCTTTTCACCACAGCTAAGCTGGATGCCACTGACCACCGTTGGTTGGCCGCCCTCTCTGGATTCAACTTTAGCCTCAAGTATAGGCCGGGAACTGGAAACAGAGATGCGGATGCATTATCCAGAAGGTCTCATGTTCCCACTTACCATACAGAAGACTGGACCCAGGTAACCCCAGATGGGGTGCAGGCTTTGTGTCAAGGAGCACAACTTCAAGCTAGTGGCGGATCCAGGGCAGAAGAAATTGGAGTTTCGGTAGTGGGGGTGCCCAAATGCTATTGTGACGTTGCACAGATTGGCGAAGACGACTTGCCAAAATTATCCAAAAAGAACATAAGAAGGGATCAGTTGGAAGACCCCTGGGGAAGATTGGCTTTGGAAGCTCTAGAAGACCAGGATCCAGACAGGCTCTTGCAACATCCCTCAAAGGAGGCTTTATTAATCCACAAAGAATGGGACAAGTTACAGGTGTATCAAGGGGTGGTCTACCGAAGGGGCCCCTCTGATGACCTGGAAGAGAAGTGGCAACTGTTTCTGCCGGAAAAACACAGAAGAACTGTCTTGGCTGCCCTACATGATAACCATAGCCACTTAGGGGCCGAATGAACCTTCCAGCTTGTAAGGAATAGATTCTACTGGTCTTGTATGAGAGCTGAAGTGGAGGAGTACTGTCACTCATGTGCTCGCTGCATACAGAGGAAGACACTGCCACGTCAAGCTGCCCCAATGGGCCATCTGCAGAGTCAAGGGCCCTTGGACTTGGTATGCATCAACTTTCTCTGTCTGGAACCTGACTTGAGTGGACACGGAAATGTTCTGGTGACAACCAACCATTTCACCCGTTACGCCCAGGCCTTTCCAACTAAAGACCAGAAGGCCTACACTGTAGCCAAAATCTTGGTGGAGACGTACTTTGTGCATTATGGGTTACCTAAACGCCTTCACTCAGACCAAGAGAGAGACTTTGAGACTGAGCCGACTGATTCGGAAGTTGCTGCACTCTTTAGGCATAAAAAAACCTTGTACTACCCCTTATCACCCTCAAGGCGATGCTCAGCCACAAAGATTCAACAGGACTCTGTTAAATATGTTGGGGACTCTGAACAGTGAGGAGAAGCAACATTGGGGCAAGCACATAGCTGCCATAGTGCATGCCTATAATAGTACAGCCAGCGATGTCACAGGGTATTCCCCTTACAGACTTATGTTTGGAAGAGAGGCCAGACTACCAGTGGACTTGGCCTTTGGCACCTCCATGGACCATACATCAGTCGCCTCACACAAAGGATACGTGGACAGATTGCGGAAGAGCTTTAGGCTGGCCTATGAGAAGGCCCAATCAACTTCTGATCAGAGAAGAGCCTGGAACAAATGGAACTTTGACCTTAGGGTCCGTATTCAAGATTTACAGCCTGGAGACAGAGTGTTGCTGAGGAATTTAGGAGTCCCAGGGAAACACAAGCTGGCAGACAGATGGAAGTCAGAACCTAATGTGATTTGTAAGAAGCTGCCTGGGTTGCCCGTGTACCAGTTGAAGCCTGAAGGAAGAACGGGGCCACTGAAGACCTGGCACAGAAACCATCTGCTGCCCCTTTCTGAAGAAATCAGGATGCCCCCTACTCCGGATTCCTCTGAGTTCCCTTCCCCTCCTTGTACTCCTAGACCCAACACCAGGTCTCAGACAACTCTATCAAGGGAGGAAGAAACTTCAGATCAAAGTGAGGAAGAGGAAAAAGAGCTCAGTTGGCTGTGGCCGTCTCAGGCACCTGAACCCCTAACAGTGGACCCTTTGTTACTTGAATCCCCCATAAGTGATAATTTGAATGCAGAAGCTGCAGAGTTTATTCCTTCTAATGCACAGAGTGATGAATGGAAAGATGCACTGGAATCAGTCCCGGATGAAGACCTAAGAATTTCCCTATACCTCCCTGCACCTGAATCGGATGTCTCTGAAGAAGAAGGTTCCATTGTACCGGTCTCAGTGGAGACACCCCTAGAGCCAGAACCCATAACTCCCAGGGAGCAAAGAGTAAAAAGGATTATCCGCCCTCTTCGGAAGTTGACATACACACAGATGGGAGAAAGCTCTGAGGACACTGTAACTACCGCAAGATGAACAATACAAAAGCCTGATCCCTCCACTGTGCATTTGGTGGAGGGCAACCCCAGCTCACTTTCTGGCACAGTTAGGCAGGCCACCATCACTGACGTGACCTGTGGGCAGGGCAATCCCCCTCCCCATTTTTGGTGGGAGCTTCCCCTGCCGACCTCCCTTGCAGCCCTCAATGACTTTGTCTGTACATATTGTTAATGCTGTCTTTGGGGACCAAAGATTCTAAGTGGCGGGAGTCTGTAGCAGGGTATTGTCGTTTAAATCCCTCAGAGACTACATTACCCAGTACACTTTTAGGCACCCAGGGTGCATTACCACGCGCAAGGACTGCTGGGGAGAGGCGGGGCCCAGTTCTTTCTCTTTGGACACCGCCCGCCCAGCAAGCTGAACTGCTGCTTGAGCTCCTGTGACTTTAGGCCAGAAGCCTGAGCCTTTTCTCCAAAGAGTCTTCAGAGCAAACCAAAGAACCTGAGGGACGTCCCTCTTTTGTACTGCACCTTTGCCAGGAAGACCCGGATGTCGATGGATCGGTGTACTTAGACACCGCAGCAGAAGAAACGGACGCGGACTGGTCCGGTTGGGTGAGAGAGCACCTGCTCATAGACACACAGTATCTTTGTTACCTTGGTGGATTACAAATTCTATTCTTCAAGTGCACCACCGTTGCTAGCGAAGATTTCCCTACAGAACTTCCACTTAGTTCAGTCAGGCCTGACTGGGTAGCGTAGACATTCCTGGGCGCCATATTGTCCATGAGGGGAAATAGCTACAAAGGGGACTATTAGAGCTGCATAGTTAAGTATATTGGTGTCTGTGTTCTTTACTTTACGGAAGGGATAGGTAAAGAAAGTTTTAAAATATCACTGTGTGTTCTTATCATAGGATTGTGCCACTGTGAGTTACGGGCCTCACAATCCTATCATCCCTTACTAACTGTGCCAAGGGAGGTTGGAGCCGATTGCCAGGGGTTGACAGCGGTGTACTACAGGGCCCAAAATCATACAGGCAGCCCTCTTAACTGGGGGTATCGCTACAGCTGCATATTGGTCCGAGGCTTAAGTGGTTAAAGCACAATACAGATTAGGTGGCACTGATATGCAGCACTGATAGGTGGCACTGATTAAGCAGCACTGATGAGCACTGATAGGATTTGGTGGCACTAATATGCAGCACTGATGAGTACTGACAGGTGGCACTGATGGCTGGCACTGACAGGTGGCACTGATGTCTGGCACTGACAGGTGTCTGGCACTGATGGATGGCACTGGCACTAATAGATGGCACTGACAGGTGGCTGGCACTCATAGATGGCAGTGATAGATGGTACTGACAGGTGGCTGGCACTAATAGGTGACACTGATTAAGCAGCACTAATGAGCACTGACAGATAGCGGGCACTGACAGATGGCGGGCACTTATAGGCACGAGAGGATTTATTTTTCTATGCTGCCTCTGCGACGCCCATCTTAGTGCACCCTGCACTCGGCCTTAATAAAGCAGCAGCGGACATCTTGTTACACCCAGCCCGAACTACATGGGCTGGGTGTAACAAGATGTCTGCTTCTGCTTTATTGAGGCCGAGTGCAGGGTGTACCAAGATGGGCGTCGCAGATTTTTAAGCACTGACAGTGTTTAATGGCAACACGGAGCGTCACTTCCTTTACCGAATGTGACGGCTCCGGTCGCCGATGGATCATGATGCGGCTGCAAGCTTACCCGCCTGAGGACTCTCTGCTCCACTCTCCGCTCCGCCCCTCCCAAGTACTCGCGCAAATGGTCGGTATGGGTCCCGATAGCGATACTAGTATCGCTATCGGGACAACCCTAGTTTTAGCACTTAGTGGAACTTCACTGCATTGGAGCACTATAAACCAAAAATGCTATTTAATTCATTTTTAATATTCAAAGCAAACTCCCCCATCCATTAATGTCTCCATGCCTTATTTTGCTAAGAAATCACTGAAAAACACCCCCTAGCATTTCTGGAAGGGGCCATCTTGAATAAGGGCAGATGATTTCTGTAATATTTACTTCCTGGAATCCATCTGACCTTAGGGCAGGCATGCAGATAGGATGGTGTGCATAGCTGGGGAAGCTCCTCTTCCTCTCCTGCTGTTAAGCTGATTGTTGGGTCTCGCTATCCTCACCAGTCAACAGAGGGAGAACTATAGCCTGAGAGAACCAGACCCCATGAAGCTCTACCCACAGGAGGAGCTACATGGGGGACCCCTGTACAAAGGTCTTAATGAAAGAGTGAGATGCCAACTCTAAACATTGGTCAAGACCGAATGCAGAAAGAAGAGGAAGAAACTCTTGGGTAGACCCCCCAAGACTCGCACCAAATTAAGTATGCCTTTTATGTCCGATGGTAGATCTTACAAAAAGTACACTTCTTGGTATTTTGCATCATAGGAATCTTTCAAATCCCCATCATCCAGCAGAGCCCACAGATTATTTGCAAGAAATCTCACCCGGTCAGAGTCCCACATTTACCTGGGCCACTTCAGAGCAATAAGGATCAGTGAAATGCCCTCGATCTTGATCCGTTTTAGCAGACAAATAATAATTTCAGGAAAGGAAGGCATAGATCAGAATGTACTGGTCTTGCAAAGCCACCAAAGCATCCACTGCTTCTTTTAGAGTAGAGGTATCCAAACTTTCTAATCAAAGGGCCAGTTTACTGTCCCTCAGACTTAAGGGGGGCCAGACTGTTTCTATTGGGAGCTGAAAAGGTCCTGACATCATTGGGAATAATCAATGCCCCATCTTTGGTATCAGTGGGAGGAATAGCGTCCCATCGTTGGTGTCAGTGGGAGGAATTGTGCCCTATCATTGATGTTATTGGGCCCCATTGTTGGTATCTTTGGGTGGAATTGTACCCCATCTTTGGTGTCATTAGGAGAAATTGTGCCCCATTGTTCGTGTCATTGGGAGGAATTCTGCCCCTTTGTTGGTGTCAGTGGGGGGGAATTATGTCCCATTGTTGGTATCAGTGGATGAAAATTGTACCCCAAGGGCCAGATAAAAGCAAGCAAAGGGCTGCAGGGACCACTGCGTTAGAGGATCCCTGTACCAATGGGCAAATGTGTCTTGTTTGTTGTTAAACCTAGAGGGGAAGAGGTCCAAATCCGGTGTCCCCCACCTGCGACACAATTCCTGGAAGACTTCATCGGGTAGGGACTGTCTACCGTCTCCAGGCAGCCGGTGCTTGCAAAGCATATGTCTCCTTGCTAGCTGCCATGTTGGGCAGCTGTGCCCTATTTAACATCACAGCTAATGTTACAGGCACCTAGGAAGTTAGTGGGTACAAGTGCAGCGCTAAGTAAAAACGGTGACATGAGATGAGACCGTATGTTCGTTGTATTGGTGCGGTTTCACCACAAGCCCTGATGACTCAGTAGGCGTATGCCTGGTTGAGTCCACTAGCTCTGGTAAGCCTTCCATATGTTTGTGGTGGTTTTGCCTCTATCATCCACTTTTTACAATTGCTTTTCCACTGATGTCCTAAGGAGGTTATCCATTTATCAGGATCTACATGACCAGTGTAATCGAGATATTCCCAACACTTTACCCATACCATTCTACCCTCTTAAATTACATACCCCTTATCTTAACCAATCTATAATAATTAGCCCACACCAGAGTCGGAGTATAACTGGCCATAACAGCCTTTTTATTAAAACATAATTAGATAAAACTCCAATATAAAATAATACTTTCACTTCAATAACTTTAACAGTTTAACTCCCAGTCTGTTGGTCTCTGACGGCACCCCGAACTTTTAACGCTTTTTCCACCAATACACTGCGGGACCAAAATTTTACCATACCAGGCCTCCAGCCGTATCACAGCTCGGAGACAACCCCTTCCCGCAGTGCAACCATACCCGTATTCCAGCAGACACCGTTCCACTGGAATACACCAGAGGGGCACATACCACCGATGAGCCCCCCACCACTTCCATCACATCTGTTTTATGCCACCGTCAAAGACCAAAGACACCGCCAGTACACAGCTGTTACGACGTCCCGAAACCATCCGACCTGAAACACAAGAAAACACACAAACATGACAAAAACACCAAACAATAGGGAGGGTGGGTGGGAAAAACTTCCTCTCCCTTGCTGTCTCCTCACAAAATGTTCCTGGGCGTTCCCGCCCCTTCATATTTAAAGCGCTCCTCCCCTCCAGCACATATTACTCCAGTCTCCTCCCTCTCCAAACTTCCCAGTTTTTTTTAACCCTGTGTTGCCTTTACTCTCCACCTTGTCATGCCCGGCCCTCCATTATTCTTTCTTTCTGTCTTTTCATTCCGGGCCTCCCTGCATATTCCAGCTGCCACCCGTGGACACTATTCATTTCACTTGTTATCACGTTGTGGACTTTTTCAAGTGTTTATATACATACGTTTATTAGGATAACATAAGGTTTATGTTCATACATTGAACATTTTTCCACTCTTAAACTTTATTTTATTTTTTTTGCTACTATATGGTCTCATCTCATATGACCGTTTTCACTTAGCGCTGCACTTGTACCCATTATCTTAAATTGCAATTGTCTTTTTCTGTGCCGGCTGCTGATTCCATTTTTTCAGGTGACAGCGCAGTATTTTCCACCTTTCTACCTAGGAAGATAGGACAAAATACTACTTGTATTTGTCACATTGGAAACTGAATCTGTAAAAAAGATTTCAATTCAGTTCACAAGAAGTTACAATATATTACATTTTTGTAATTGAGTTTCGATTTACAGTAATTTAATTATTACAGGGATGAAAGGAGTGCTTCTACATGAATGATAGTGTTGCCCCCAAGTGTATGTCCTTTACCTTAACTACAGGGAGATGATGTGCCCATTTCTTGCAATTTTGTGTTCTGAAGTCAGGTCAAGTGAACTGCAGGTGAGAAATAGTCCCTACAGGATGAGAAATTCCAGGACTTGTGTAGAGTACTGTCTGGTTGAGCACAGAAAATATGACTCCTTTGGTAGCATTATGGAGCATGAAGGCATGCCACATGGATTGAACTACATGGCGGGCACATGAGCCTTTACTTTGAGTTTGAACCCCTCCTAAATAATGCAGGGATTAAGCAGCAAGGACTTTGAAGAAATAATTCTGGGTGGTTGCACTTCCAAAAATCCTTTTATTGAAACTTCATATGACAAGTGGTTGACAGATGGAGCAGGGGACAAAGAGGTAGACGAGTTCTACGCAAATGTTAGTGCTTAGTCATTACTAAGGTGGTAATGACTAAGCGCTAACATTTGCGCAAAACGCATCTACCTCTTTGTCCCCTGCTCCATCTGTCAACCACTTGTCATATGCAGCTTCAATAAAAGGATTTTTGAAAGTGCAACCACCCAGAATTATTTCTTCATGTTACACAGCATGCGAACAGGGTTAGCACCTGACTACTGTAGTGTTTGGGGATAAAACAGAGACTCACTCACCTGGAGCAGCTTTTCTTGTTTCATGAAAGACTTTGATAACCAGTCTGACCTCAGAACAAACTACTGCCATTAAACAACAGAGCCAACATTCATCAAAAATTATAACAAAGAGCTTAATTTGCCTATTTACACCAATTAAATGACACTGTGAACTGGAGACCTCCCTTAAATTTTAGAAATCCAAAAATGTTTTATTTATTCCATCTTGCATCAGGCAGATTAAATGTAGTGTTTGTTTTTATCCAGCAGTTTGTTAGGCTGGTAGAAGTTATATTAATGTTACGCTTTAAAAAGGTAGGAGGGTTGCTGTTTACTGAAGTGGGAATTGTGGAACATTTGAACACTTTGCCTACATCTGCGTAGGCTGTAAGCTCAACTCCTCGGGGAACAAGGGATATGTTAATACTGCAAAAACATTAGTGGAAGTTCCATAGACCTGCTGTTTTTGTATGTCACAACAGTAAATGATCATATTGCGGTAAGAAAACCGATACCTTGTATTCAAGTCTCCTCCTCTACATCATAGTTTGTACAAACTCTCACTGTGCTGCAATCAGGGGTTTCTGACTCAGCAGCTACCCCACTAAAAATTGTCAGTTTCAGCCTCTAACTGTTCTAGTACTGATTGTATGATTCAACATCTCCCTGCAGTACTTCATTGTGTCACACTTTATTGCAGTACTGATTGTACATTTCCTACTCATTTTTCTCCAGTATCAGCTATATGGTTTATTCTCACTTTAATTACCACTGGTTGTTCCATGTTAAAGCCAATATATAGATTAAGCTAGGTCTTATTGATTCCAATACATATACTCCAAACTGCTTATCATTCACCTACTTAAAGTATACCTAAAAACAAAACTTTTTTGGTTTGGGTAGGGGGGTGTATTTAAACACCTGTCAGATTTTATTGCTGTCATTGCCCACATCAGGGGAATTCAATCTCTCTATTTGTGAAAGTGAAAGAAAATCCAAGAGAGATGGGGGCTCAGGTAAGTATTAGGGGGTGCTGGGAAGACTGCTACACACAGAAGGTTTTTTATCTTAATGTATAGAATGCATTAAGATAAAAAACCTTCTGCCTTTACCACTCCTTTCATCGATCTCACATTTTGAATGACAATTGCGCGGTCAAGCAACACTGTAGCCATATGAAAATGTTGTCGTTTATTTTACACAAATAGAGCTTTCTTTTGGTGGTATTTAATCACCACTGGGCTTTTTATTTACTGCTAAATAAGACAAAAGACCGAAAATGAAAAAATATATATTTTTCATAGCTTGTTATATATTTTTGCATACAGATCATGACTATGGTATTAACTACGGCTTAAGCTATTAAACAATAACCCCATCCCTTCCCCTAATAACCACACAAGACTTGAATGGAGTAAATTGGCCAAAGCGGCCATTTTATTAACCAAAATATTTATAACCCAAAATATATATATATATAACTCAATAATAAACATAATAACACATTAACCTTTTATTTATAAACTTCCAGTATTTTCACCACTCTGGGGCAGAAGGTCCAATCAGCATAACCCATCACTGTACCTTCTAGTCACTTCTAGGCCTCCAGCCGCTAAAACCTCAGACTCAGAGACAACTAGCCGGTACCTATATACCAACTGGGAGACCGTACGTCAGATGGGTCCCTAACCATGCCTTCTAGGTGCCCATCTGACCTAGCAAGGACCTTGCACCCCGCCACCACAGCCGCCACTCGCGGCCATCTAAAACCCCCATACCTGTAAATAATGATCCCTACAAACAGGGCGGGAGGGTGGGAAGCTTTTTACCCTGCGCTCCTCGTGGCGACTGGCCCCTCCCCTTCCTTTTCCTCTATCTCAGCTAAGCCTCCTCCTCCCCCCTTTTCTCTCCCATCCCCACGCTGACCCTGCGTCCTAGAGGCTCCGCCCTGTTAACCCCTGTAATGCCGACCCTCCACTGATGCCTGCGGCATTGCTCCGTGCCTTTCTTTTTTCTCCTTCACTGATGTGCATTGATGAGGCTGCACCGATGGGCCCTAATAAGCTGCCCTTATAGGCTGCACTGATAGGCACTAATGAGGCGGCACTGGTGGGCATGGGTGAGAAGGCACTGATGAAGCTGCACTGATAGGCAGCACTGATAGTTGGCCCTTATGGCCACTGATAGGTGGGACTGATTGGCATTGATAGGTGGCACTGATGGGCACTGATAGGCAGCACTGATAGGTGACACTGATGAGAAGGCACTGGTGGGCACTGTTGGGACTGCACTGATAATCAGTGCTCTGATTATCAGTGTAGATGTCCGTTTCACAAAAGCTCTCTTCTCCTCATGCTGACAACGAGAGGAAAGGAGTGCCGATAACTGGCTTGTGTTTAAATCGTGATCAGCTGTGATTGGACACAGCTGATCACATGGTAAAAAGCTGCTGCTTGGCTCTTTACCTCGATCTGTGATCAGCTGTGTCTGGACATCATCGCTTAGATTTTGCAATCATTGTCGGCGATCTCCCCTCTTCACTGAAACCAGCCACTGGAGAAATCATGTGAGTGGACCAGAGCACCTTCAGACTAGGTAAGTATATACATCTTTCCTTTACAGGGTAGTTAAAATAGTCTGAATATGAGAGTGGGAGCAGGTTTAGGTAAAGTTAGTATTGGACAGAAATATCTCGCCACTGCAGTCCCCAAATGATGTAGATATAAGTGTCTGACTCCTTACAATGATATCCACATAAAAGAGAAATAGACATTTTCAATATATCCTAAAGTATAACAAAAATGCAAAACTTTTTTTTTTTTTTGTTTTGGATACAGTGGAGATTATTATTATTGTTATACAGGATTTATATAGCGCCAACAGTTTGTGCAGCGCTTAACAAAATAAAGGCAGACATTACAGTTACATTACAATTTGGTACAAGATGAATCAGAGGGCCCTGCTCAATAGAGCTTACAATCTAATGGATTAGAACACTTGCCAGTTTTTGTTGCTGTCTGTGCCCCCGTTAAGGAGATTCACCCTCTCTATTTGTCCTGTTTACCATTATCATTGAAAGTAAAAGTAAAGAAAATCCCAAATTTTGGGTTGTCCCAAGAAAAGTAAGAGAGGGGAAATATACCAATGGGCACACTAGCTCTGGTGACCTGGGGGTCCCCAAGGAATTCCCTTAATTTGCAGGTATTTCCTCTCACTTCTTGTTTGGCTAGGGAACAGGAAGTGAAGGAAAATCTCTGCACTGGGACACAGATGGCGAAAAAAATAAATCTGACAGGCATTATAACCCTCACTTCCTCTATCAAAAATAAAAATAAAAAGTTTTGCCTATAGTTTTATTTTAAAGAGTCTCTCTACAAAAAGCTTATTTTCTTGCACTATACATTATTTATTCCGACATATTCAGCAAACAGTTAATGTTCAACTGCTGTACACTGCAAAGGGGACAGATACAATCACCAATGCCTTGTACAAAGGTCATTTATCCAGAGAGGAGACACAGAGGGCAGCCTTCTGCCTATAATCTAAATTTCTTTTTCGTACATCACGGGACACAGAGCGACTTAGTCATTACTAATGGGTTATATAGTTTACCTTCAGGTGTTGGCACTGGCCAATTCCAAACCGGAAGTACCCTCCCCTATATAAGCCCCTCCCACCCGGGAGCACCTCAGTTTTTTGCCAGTGTCTAAGGTGTTGGCCAAAGAGTAACATGTGTTTTCACTGGGCTTGCGTACAGGTTCTTTTGGGCCTTAGTAAGCTGTTCCGGATCCCACCAAAAAAGCTTCATAGCTAAACGGTCGGTACCCGGGCCTTGCAGCAGAAGAGCAAGGTTTTGCCTGTAATGCTTCTCTTAGGAGGGCTGGACCCTGGGATCCAGAGCTCTGGTCATACCCACGACCAAGACGCTGTCTGTGCAGGGTGCTATACAGGTCCAGGGGAGTGGAATCCTTGGGAACCCGGTCCCTGAAGGTTTAATTACAATGCCTGCCGTGATAGGTGAAGTTTGGACTTTTGTGGACCAAACAAAGTCCTGCGGCGGGGATCAGGTAAGTGGGGGCCCTCAGGAACTTGGTTCTATTGGGGGACCCCCAAGCCTAATTTGTCTTTCTGTCTGTTACCTAACGGTATTCCCGCTAAATATCTGTGTTTGCCTATAACTACTGAAAATGTAAAATTTTAATAGTAGTCAAGAAAAAAAAAAAAAACAGGGACCGCGGTACCTGTGTTAAACCACTAGAGGCCGCTGTAGTCCATTTTTCTTGTAAATGTGGATCTTTGGTTTTCTCAACTCAAAAGATCCAGGCAGCTGGTAAGTTTCTCTGAGGGAATCCACTTCCTCTGCCCTGTTGCTGCGTTCATCCACCGCACAGGCCCTCCGGCAAAAAGGGCCCTGGCTCCTAGTCCTCTGTTGGTTTTCGAAAAGGGCGCCATTGGCGCACGGGCGCGCGCGCGCGGGCGCGTGCACGCGCCTCCTATGAAAAAAAGGGGCGGGGCGGTGTGGATGACGCTCGATGCGCGCCGCGGCGCTTCTGCGCATGTGCGGGCGTCCCAGCATGGTTAAAAGACACAGTACAAGTGTCAGCTGCATGCAAACAGAGCTAGCAACAAACAGTGGCACACAGAGGCGGTTGATGCAGGCATCCCCATAGAAAGGCACTTTAGTGGACACCAGCTGGTATATAGCAGCACCTGTGTTAGACTATTACCAGCAAAAATTGGTGTATGACGACGGGAATACCTCAGCTTTGTGCTTAAAGGATATGTCGTCCAGACGCTCCGGAAATAGATCTTCCAGGAAGCCAAAGGGGTCTCCATCGGGCTCTGAGGATATTGGGCATGCTTGCACTGCACCAATCTCCCCTGAGAATGCAGAGGTCAGTAGCCGTAGAAACCCCGCAGGAATGCCTGGTGCTGCGGCTGTCCCCAGTCCACCTGCTCCTGTATATATAACAGAGGAGGTTTTATCCTCAACTCTGGGAGGATTGGAAGAGAGATTAACAGCATTGATCGCTGCTTCCCTGTCACAGGAAAAGCGCGTCCGATCTCCGTCTCCTCCTTCAGAGTGCCTGTTAGTGGAGGAACAGCCCCACACAGAGATCGACCTACCTGAAGGGGATCAGGATGAGGTTGATTCACTTATAGAGGAATCAACAGTGGAAGAACCTTTCTCAGCTTCTCAGGCTGAAAGATTATGGGTTCAGTCTCTGACTAACATGGTCCGATCAGCATTTAAAATGCCTCTGGCGGAACCACCATCCACTACGGTTTCCTCGCTGGGGTCGCTAAAAGCTCCCCAGGCGGTCTGTTCCTTCCCAATCCACCCTTTATTAGAAGGGCTTATTTACCAGGATTGGGAGCATCCTGATAAAATATTTGCTCCCCCCAAGAGATTTCCGGTGATCTATCCCATGGAGGATAAGTTCATAAGAAAATGGAGGGTCCCTATAGTGGACGCAGCCATCTCTTCTGTTAACAAATCACTGACATGTCCAGTAGATAATGTTCCAATGTTCAAAGACCCAATAGATAAAAAATTGGAGTCTTTACTAAAATCTGCTTTCTCTACAGCAAGTATGGTGACACAACCTGCGGTAGCAGCGATTGGAGTCTGCCAAGCAGTGAAAGATCAGTTGAAACAAGTCTTAAGGGACTTACCAGATCAGCAGGCTCATGCCCTAGCTGACCTGCCTAGAGCCTTGTGTTTTGCGGTGGACGCCATAAAGGATACAATCCAACAGGCCTCCCGCTTTACGCTGTCTATAGTACATATGCGTAGGCTTCTGTGGCTCAAAAACTGGTCTGCTGAAGCTCCCTGTAAAAAACTGCTGGTTAGCTTCCCATTTCATGGAGAACGCTTATTTGGAGAAGATCTGGACAAATATATCCAGAAAATTTCTGCCGGTAAAAGTTCACTCTTACCGGTTAAGAACAAGGGTAGAAGTCCTTCTTTTAAGAGGCCTACCTCTCCAGTCCCGGGCACATCGGCTGGGAAGCAGTTCCGACGGCCTCCGCGGTCAAATTCAGGGGGCAGAAATCAGGGACAATCACAGGGTAACAAGAAGCCCTGGATCAAGAGAGGTACAAAACCTCCCCCTAAGGCATGAAGTATTGCCCCCGCTCAATCGGGTGGGGGGAAGACTTCAGTTGTTCACAGAGACCTGGCGGGACACCATCAGAGACAGATGGGTGCTCTCCGCAGTAAGTCTGGGATACAAGCTGGAGTTAAAAGGCACTCCTCCTGCCCAATTTATGAGGTCAAACGTGCCAAGAGATCCCCAAAAGAGAGGATCCCTCCTTCTGGCACTAGAACAACTATTGCTCCAAGGGGTAATCATGAAGGTTCCCCTGGAAGAAAGCGGATTCGGGTTTTACTCGAACCTTTTCACAGTCCCCAAACCAAATGGGGACGTGAGGCCCATATTAAATCTAAAAGGGCTAAACAAGTTCCTAAATATCAGGACCTTTCGGATGGAGTCGATCCGATCAGTGGCCACCGCCCTACAAGGGCAGGAATGGCTAGCCTCGATCGACATAAGGGATGCTTATCTGCATATTCCCATCTTTCCGGCCCATCAGAAATTTCTACGCTTTGCAGTAGAAGGGCGCCATTTTCAGTTCAGAGCCTTACCTTTCGGTCTGGCCACAGCACCACGAGTGTTCACAAAAATTCTGGCCCCATTATTGGCCAATCTAAGAACACAGGGTGTAACGATAATGGCATATCTAGACGACCTGCTACTAATAGACCACTCAGTGGAAAAGCTGGAAGTAGCTATTCACAAGACAATCGAGTATCTGGAATATCACGGTTGGATTATCAACCGGGACAAGTCAGCTCTAAGACCAGTCAAAAGTCTGGAATACTTAGGGCTAAGGCTGGATTCAAATCAGAGAAAGATTTTCTTACCTCCAGAGAAGGTGTCGTCTTTAAGAAATTTGACCCACTTAGTGGGTACAAAAAGAAAACATCCATACGTCTCTGCATGAGGCTGCTGGGAAAGATGGTGGCTTCATTCGAAGCGGTACCCTACGGTCAATTCCATTCAAGGAATTTGCAAAGGGCCATACTGTCAGCCTGGAACAAAAAAGTTCAGGCTTTAGACTTACCAATGTCCCTGTCCCCTTCCGTTCGCAAGAGCCTCCATTGGTGGTTGGTGCCCCAGAATCTGGAAAGAGGGAAACCCTTCAGTCCGGTTTCTTGGAAGGTGGTCACTACAGATGCCAGCCTCATCGGCTGGGGGGCAGTGCTGGAGCAATGGTCTCCAGGGCAGGTGGTCAGAAGCAGAAAAGGCCCTGCCCATCAATCTCTTAGAGATACGAGCAGCCCGGTATGCCCTAGTAGCATGGACATCCAAACTCCAGGGGTCCCCTGTCAGAATTCAATCAGACAATGCCACGGCAGTGGCATATATCAATCATCAGGGTGGCACCAAAAGTCGTGCAGCCCAGAAGGAAGCAAATTGCATCCTGGAGTGGGCAGAAAGATATGTCCCAGCCATATCCGCGGTTTTCATCCCAGGAGTGGAAAATTGGGGAGCGGACTTTCTAAGTCGCCAACAATTATGCCCGGGGGAATGGTCTCTTCACCCCGAGGTTTTCCAGGCAATATGCCAGCGGTGGGGAACACCGGATGTAGATCTGCTAGCATCCAGATTCAACGCAAAGGTGGACAGGTTTGTGTCTCGCACAAGGGATCCCCTAGCTTGCGGCTCGGATGCCCTAGTGTTCCCTTGGGATCGGTTCAAGCTGATATATGCATTCCCACCGCCACAATTGTTACCGCGATTACTCCGCAGAATCGGGGTAGAAAAGAAACCAGTGATTCTGGTGGCTCCAGCGTGGCCCCGAAGGGCATGGTACGCGGAGATGGTAAAAATGTCAGTGAGGAGTCCTTGGACCCTCCCACTTCGTCCGGACCTGCTGTCGCAAGGACCGATATACCACCCTTCCTTACCAGCCCTAGGTTTGACGGCCTGGCTATTGAAGCCCACATTCTGAAAAAGAGAGGGCTCTCTAATTCTGTGGTATCTACCATGATCAATGCCAGGAAACCGGTATCCAGGCAGATCTATTATAGGATCTGGAAAGCGTACATTACGTGGTGTGAGACCAAGAAATGGCATCCACGTAAGTACATGATAGGGAGGATTCTGGACTTCCTACAGTGGGCTGTAGATAGGAAGCTGGCCTTGAGTACTATCAAGGGTCAGATTTCGGCCTTGTCAATATTTTTTCAAAGGCCCTTGGCTTCGCATTCACTAGTCAAAGCCTTTATACAAGGAGTGATGCGTATTAGCCCTCCGGTTAGTATTCCCATATGTCCTTGGGACTTAAACCTGGTTCTGTCGGTTCTACAGAAACAACCGTTTGAACCATTACAACACATTTCCTTGGTTCTTCTCACCAGGAAATTGGTTTTCTTAGTAGCCATTTGTTCGGCTAAAAGAGTGTCGGAATTAGCAGCTATGTCCTGTAAGGAGCCATATCTGGTTGTCCATAAGGACAGAGTAGTATTACGTCCTCATCCAGCCTTTCTTCCTAAGGTGGTATCGAGGTTTCATTTGAACCAAGATGTGGTTCTTCCTTCTTTTTTCCCAAACCTAGCTCAGTAGAGGAAAAGTTATTACATTCTTTGGATGTGGTAAGAGCAGTTAAAGCTTATCTAAAAGCCACTGCTCAGATTCGCAGAACGGATTCTTTGTTTGTTCTGCCGGAAGGCCCCAGAAGGGGTCAGGCAGCATCAAAATCTACTTTAGCCAAGTGGATTCGACAGGTCATAATACAAGCCTATGGCTTGAGAAAGAGACCGCCTCCGTTCAAAGTTAGGGCGCACTCCACAAGAGCGGTTGGAACTTCATGGGCAGTGCATCACCAGGCCTCCCTGGCTCAAGTATGTAAGGCCGCAACATGGTCTTCGGTACACACGTTTACTAGATTCTATCAGGTGCACGTTAGAAGTCAGGAGGATGTCGCCTTTGGGCGCAGTGTGTTGCAGGCCGCAAAAGATCCTCATGCCTGATGGCGCCCAGCTTATGTACCCCCCCCTCATTTGGCATTGCTTTGGGACGTCCCATTAGTAATGACTAAGTCGCTCTGTGTCCCGTGATGTACGAAAAAGAAAAAGGGATTTTTATAACAGCTTACCTGTAAAATCCTTTTCTTGGAGTACATCACGGGACACAGAGCTCCCACCCCTCTTTTTGGGACACTTATTGCTTGGCTACAAAACTGAGGTGCTCCCGGGTGGGAGGGGCTTATATAGGGGAGGGTACTTCCGGTTTGGAATTGGCCAGTGCCAACACCTGAAGGTAAACTATATAACCCATTAGTAATGACTAAGTCGCTCTGTGTCCCGTGATGTACTCCAAGAAAAGGATTTTACAGGTAAGCTGTTATAAAAATCCCTTTATTCTTTGCTTATGGTAACACATGTCATTGTGCGGCTGTATTAATGCAAAGGGTCAGACTGCAAGAGTAGAGGGCAGATAAACATTGAATCCAAGAGAACAAGCAGTGTCATGAGAGCACACGTACACACGTCATCTAAAATTAGATGTATAGCATTTATAGCTATGAATGCTGCTCACCCAGGCTTCCCTAAGCCCAAATGCTTGCTTAAAAGGTAGGCAGAGCTACCATAAATTCTGGTCTAAGGCCAATTTGGTATATTGGTTCAAGACACAATGTTCATTGCACTAAATAAAAACATACAAAAAAAAAAAACTCTGCACAATGTATGGCCCTACCTACCAGCAAGCCATCACTAAAAAGTGGTTCCAACCATCAAACTTAGATGCAGTAACTGAAATTGAAAAAATGGAACAACAACGAGGTGTGCCAGACTACGTGTAGCAGATAAAGCCAAACAGGGATTTATTAAGAATATCAACCAAATGTCTACTCACATGATATAAGATAAAACAAGCATGTAACTCCAAAGAGTCCGTGGTCACTCGAGAGAGTCCAAGGCTGTGTCACAGCAGGCTTCAGTGATGTTGTGGGAGGGTGGATGAGAGGGCCAGATCTGAGGAAAAAGCGGAAGGTTTGAAATGCGTCATCTGACATGTCCTGACGTCACTTCCAGTACCGGAGTACTCAGAGTTCGGTCCACACTGGTTTCCTCATCGCAAGGCAGAGCTCTGGCTGATGTTCTGTCAAATTCTCCAACCCGTCAGAAACGCCAACCACGTCACTTCCGGTTTAAACCATCGATACTTGGAGATTTTGACAAATTTCTGTTTTGACACAACACCGGCAACCGAATACAGTCTGGTACAGGAAAATTTATAGGTTTTGAAAGCACAGCGTCTAACGAGGACAAAGTTGTCGTCGCCTCGGAAGCGGGCCATTTTGTTGGCTAGTATTGGGGCGGAATAACAATCTCCGGTCATAATAGCGTGCACCGGACTGTATGCGGTTGCCGGTGTTGTGTCCAAACAGGAATTAGTCAAAATTTCCAATTACTTATGGTTTAAAGAAACCGGAAGTTAACTGGTTGGAGTTTCTGAAAAGTTGGATAATTTGACAGAACTTCGGCATTCTCATTCACCCTGCAGCAACACCGCTGAAACCCGCTGTGACACAGCCTTGGACTCCCCCCAAGTGACCACAGGCTCTTTGGAGTTACATGCTTGTTTTATCTTACATCATGTGAGTAGCCATTTGGTTGATGTTTTTAATAAATCCCCGTTTGACTTTATCTGCTACACTTAGTCTGGCGCACCTTGTTGTTTTTCTTTTTGCCTTTAGAGAATTGCTTCACTCTTAAGGGAGCTGCCACTAGTGTTGCCATAGCACTCCATTGGAATTTTTGAACTCTGCTGTGTGTTTTCCAATTCGTATTTGATTATCCAGGACTTTTATTGTATATTTTTCATGTATGCTTTGTGCATACCTCCCACCTATTTGAGATGGGAACGAGGGACACCTATTAGCAAAGGTATGTAGGTATAGGATACACCCCCTGCCATGCCCCTTAAATGAGAATTATACAAAAAAAAAAAAAAACTACCCGTATTTATCGGTGTATAACATGCACAGGCGTATAACACGCACCCTAACTTTGAGTTTCAGGAAAAAAACTTTCCACGGCCCCCTGCGTATAACATGCAGGCACACCCTCTATTTTCAGGGTAAAAAAGTGAGTGTTATACGCCAAATAAATACAGTAGTCAAACCCATAAGTGTTTTTTTTTACCGCTACTATTTTTTTATATTGGCTTTTGGAATTTAGAAATGTAGCAATTAAGAAATTGGATGAAAGATTTAGCACTGGGAAACACTTTTTGAAAGATGAAAAAAGTGCATTTTATATTCAACTATATAGATCAGACCAAAATAAGGGACAAATGAGGAGGAAAGAGGGACAGAGGGACTTTGTTCCAAATGAGGGACAGTCCCTCGGAATCAGGGACAGTTTGGAGGTATGGCTTTGTGACATCTATTTTTCTTCTTACTTTGTGTGCTTGTACCAATCCTTGCGCCATCTTCCTTTTTTGTTTGTTCAGTAACTGAAATTGAGCTACACTTATTTCAGTCATTGCATAATATGTTGCTGGTTTCAGTTAAGTAGACCTTGAATTTAAAAATATGTAACCCCTATTGTTTAGCCCCACCCCTAGCAAGCACAATCACATAGCTAAAATCTAAAAGAGAATTAGCAGAAAAATATATGAGATACTTACTTTTAACCCTGCTTTCCAGCCCACTTACGCGCTGGTTTGGTTACTTAAGGCTGCAATGAAGTTATGTAACATCATCAGGACCAAGGCGAACTGGTTCTAAGGTAAGTATCTTGTACTTTTTTTTTTTGCTAATGTTTTTGTTTTGTAAGGTTTTAGTTGATTTTGCAGGGAATTGGGGACTGATTAATAGGAGAGAGAAGTTTTTAGTAACAGGGTTCTCTTTAAAACCAATCTCCAGGGAAGAAAAAACTCAATGTACCCCTTTCTCTCCCACTAATATCCATTGATTAGTTAAAAAAAAAAACTTCTTGTATAAACCTCTAGACCAGTATCTCATACCCAGAGTAGATTACATTTTTGCCTCTCTTGCAGGGGGTTAAAAGTTTACCAAGCTTGATCTCAGACAAGCATATTTACAGTTTGAGGTCCATCCTTCTTCCCGCAAGTTTCTAACCATCAACACCCACAAGGGACTGTATGAATACAATCGGATGGTGTTTGGTGTAGCCTCCGCCCCAGCCATTTGGCAACGAAAAATGGACGAGATTTTGGCGGACATTCCTTTCACGCAGTGCCTGCTAGATGACATGCTCATCACGGGATGGACAGAGCAGGAACACAAGCGTAATGTGAAGCTTGTGGTTGCGAAACTCCAAGAACAGAGTCTAAAAGTGAACTTAGCAAAATGCCAATTCATGGTACCTAAATTGGAGTTTTGTGGCCACCTTGAGGATGCAGAGGGTATACACACCACGGAAGCCAAGGGTGATGCTTTAGTCAAAGGTCCAGCCACAACCAACGTCCAGCAGCTGCGATCATACCTTGGCTTGCTGAACTATTACCACAAATTCCTGCCAGATCTGGCACACACCTTGTTTCCGTTGAACAAGCTTTTGGAGAAACACTCCAGATGGGACTGGTCGGCTGCATGCCAATGTGCTTTCGAAGTCTCTAAGCGGAAGCTGTTGGCGTCACGCATGCTCGTGCACTATGACCTCCAGAAACCCCTCACCTTGGCATGTGATGCCTCACTCTATGGTCTGGGGGCTGTACTATCTCACATCTTACCAGATGGGTCAGAAAAACCAGTGGCATTTGCCTCCAGGTCTTTGACAAAAGCAGAAAGCAATTACTCACACATTGACAAAGAGGCTCTTGCGCTGATATGGGCAATTTAGAAGTTTACATATTTACCTGTATGGTAGGGAATTCACCATACTGACAGACCATAAACCACTCCTTCAGATCTTTAGCCCTGACAAAGGCATCTCTCAGACTACTGCGGCCCGCCTCCAATGCTATACCCTATTCTTGGGAGCATACAGCTACAAAATTTTGTATCGCGGTCATGATGCCAATGCTAATGCGGACGCAATGTCCAGACTGACAGGGATGTCGATGGACTCTTCTCCACCGGTCAAGAGTTGTCGTTACACCAGCCTGTCCTTCTTGTCTTCTGGGGAGATAGCAGCCCATACAGCCAAGGATACCTTTCTGAAAACAATACTCTCCTGGGTATGGCCCGGTTGGCCTGCAACCGTCACACAGGATTATGAACCTTATTTCCGTAGGCGTATGGAATTAACTGTGGCTGGCAACTGTGTTTTATGGGAAGACCGAGTGATCATTCCACAGACCCTCCGGAGACACATTCTGGACTTGCTACATACTGGTCATCCTGGGGGCACACGTATGAAACAAAAGGCCCGAGGCGATGTGTGGTGGCCAAACCTAGACTCAGATATCATGACATATGTGAATGCTTGTGCTGGATGTGCACAAACTGCAAGGGACACTCCTCAAGGGTGTGTCCAGCCCTGGACTTGGCCCACGGTTCCTTGGTTTTACCTACACTTGGACTTTGCAGGCCTGATCAGAGGACACACCTTCTTGATCATAGTGGACGCCCATTCAAAGTGGCCTGAGGTCATTCCTGTTACTCAGCCAACGACTAAGGCAACGGTTTCCATACTGTTACATCTCGCTGCTACGTTTGGATACCCCAGAGAAATCGTCACAGACAACGGTTCACAATTCACCAGTCAGGAGTTTCAGCGTTTCCTGACTGCCCACAACATCAAGCACAAGTTGACCACACCTTACCACCCGGCTACAAATGGTCAAGCAGGATGGTTTGTGCAGACTTTCAAACGCTATTTCAAATCTACAGTGGCTGCAAGTAAACAACTGTCCCTGTCACCCCAGCAGCTGTACTCCTTCCTTTCTGCTTACAGAAACACACCACATGCAACCACCGGGAAAACTCCAGCAGAACTCCTTCTGGGTCGGCAGCCAGGGACTGTTTTGGACATGCTCCACCCTCAAACAATCCAGGAACATGTACTGCAGTCCCAAGACAAGATGGTCAAACACGACAAGCTCCTCCGATTCACAGCCCAACAAAAGGTATGGGCCCCATCTTATGGGGCTTCCAACACCCGTTGGCTTCCTGCTGTCATTGCAGAGACTTTGGGACCCAAGATGTATAGGGTCTGCCTGGAAGATGGTTCCATTTGCAGACGGCATGCGGACCAACTGCGTCCTCATTCTCAACTGGCCATATCCCTGACGCCGGCTGAACCACGAGTGTCACAAGGATCTGCTCCCAGCAGATCAGGATGAACGGGGACTGATGATTGGGGGGACTCTGAACTTTTTAACTCAGCTCCAACAGAGCCCTCCAGCCCTGGTCCAGAGGTCTGTTCACCCACTGAGCTGGTGGATTCCTTTCTTGGCCCCGCCGGTGCCCATTCCGGCCAGCCCTGTTTCCTCCGGTCCCCAGTCGCTGGATGCCCGCCCTCAACAACACTGTCGCCCTCCTGACCGATTTCAGCTTCAAGACCGGTTACGAGACTTTCGACGGGGCCACTGAAAGTGATCCGCTAACATTTTATCCCCGCAACTGTCCCTGGAAGCTTGGTCTCACATCTGGATGCAGGAAAAGTCCTGTGCATCTCCTGTGTTTGGAGGACTGTTATTGGACAGTTATTAGTTAATGTTTTGTGCCTTTTCTCGTTTTGTTGTAATTTTTATTTGATTTTTTAAGGGATGGATGGATGGAAGGTGTTATACCTGAATGGTTCCACATGTACTGTCACTTTAAGACTGGTCCCACCCAGGAGTGATGACAAGGTTCAAGGGGCATAGTAGCCATCTTAGTGCACATGTAAGGAAGCATAAGAAGATATTCCTGTCCTGAGATGTATGCTGCAGTGTACAGTGACCTGAAATAAACATCCATTGTTCCAGAACAGAGTCTTGTGTCTCTCACAACTCAGAGGATATAACACCTCCTATTATAAAAATTGAGCTGCCCTAAAACATCCACCTATATTTTGAAAGATAAATAAATGAATGCAATAAACAACTTTGAATAGTGCGTAGTAGACATTGACACCACCAATGTGGAGAAGAGTGAACAAGATAAATTGTGCTTTGTAAAGTCCTCTGGTGATGCAAGTGGTTCACACCACACCATAAGGAAATCCCTCCACAATCACAACCACCACTGTCTCACTCAGGGAGTGTGGGAGCTTCTGCAACCTCTGCGCCTCAGTAAACATAGCGAGTAATTTGTCCGTCAACTCTTCTGCATATCGCTTATAAAATTCAACTGGTATGCCGCCAGGGCCCGGGGATTTACCCGATTGGAGAGTTTTAAGAGCTTTTAAGAGTTCATCTACGGTTATGGGGGCGTCGAGCAGCTTGCGGTATTTTGCAGTCAGGACTGGGATGTCGATGGGGTCTAGGTAGGAAGTCAGTTCATCCTTGGTGTACGTAGCCCTGGAGCTGTAGAGGCTTTTGTAAAAGGAGACAAAACTTTCGTTTATCTCGTCAGGGGCATACAGTAGGTCCCCTCCAGGTCCCTGTATGCAGGGCATGCACAGCCCCCGGATTGTTCTCGTGACAACCAGGCCAGCAACTTCCCGGATCTATGCTATGACTAAGCACTAGACCTTAGTGCGAAACGCGTTAGCTGATATCCCACTGTCCGCTGTGATTTGTAGAGCTTTTATATTTTTTACCAATAAAAGGCAACCCAAAAGGTTTTTCGGTGTGCGGCTGTCCATATATCTCCTTTCTATTTTTGCTTTGTGCATTGCCGGCACCCGTGGTTTCTGAGAAGACACTGATTGCCCATTGCATTCATCTGGAGCGGTAACCTTCTTTCCTTCAGAGTATGTTAAGGGCCGACATGGCCGCGTCTGGGGGAAATGATCGTAGGATTGAGGGGACGCCCTCCCCCCCGAGACTGCTCTCCTGACTCGGAGGGGACAACTAGTACAAAAACACAATTCTGACATTTGTAATGCATTTTCAGGACATGCTAGCAACATAATTTTTTGAAAAAAACTAAATTGAAACACAAACCATAAACCAGCCCTGTTAGGGAAACCCTACCCCATCCCACCCAACCCCTTAAAACTGAGGCAGGTTTCCATCCCAACCAAAATCAGCTCGCCGGCTGCAAAGGGGGGTCTTGTGCAAGAGGTGCTCCCAACCCCTCGAAAGTTCTGCGGGGCAAGGAGTGAGCTGAGCTACTTCCTCCCAACTGAGGCATCCGCCGAAATGTTACTTTTACTTTCAGGGACCAAGTAAAAAGTAGAAATACAAAATAAAGTTCAAGGGGGGGAAAAGGGAGAAAAATTAGACGTAAAACTGTAAGTGTCCCTCCAGAAAAAAAAATAAAAAAATTCAACCATCAGCAAGTATATGTTTGAAACAAGTATCCCGGATTTCCCAACTGAAAGGGAACTGTGTATGCCTTATCGGCCTTGGGAGTCTCCTGGTTCGCCTAATCAGGGACATAATCTTATTATCCCAGCTTCCGGGGGTTCCTGGGCCCCCTATGGAGACAGCCGTGACATAAACAAGCACAACAGGTGCAACATAGGCTGTCGACCCACAAAGATGGAAACGGATGGTGTAATGCTCACAAAAGTAAGTCCAGTCCTGGGGGCCCAGTGTATGTTAGTCGTAGTCAGTGGGTACTCACATATCAAGCTCTTGGTTGCCGATCGCGAGGGAGTGAGTCCTACCAGGCAGAGGCCTCTCTAGGGTAGGAGAAGAAGCGAGTTGTCTCTCCGTCCTGGACCCTCATGCGGGCTGGAAATAGGACACTATAGCAGATGTTGCGAGCCCTCATTGCAGCCTTCACGTGGTCAAACGATTTCCTGAGTTTCTGCGTTTCTACTGAGTAGTCAGGAAAAATCAATAATTTGTTGTTCTGATGCCTCAGATCCCCCACTGCTCTAGATGCAAGAAGGATCTCGTCTCTGTCTGGAGTCTTAGGATGAATGTTCGAGAGGGGGTACCCGGGGGACCAGGTTTGGGTGGGATCCTTTGCGCCCGTTCCACCGCATAGTGAGGAGATCAGGTAGAAGGTCACGCAGCATATCCTCCACATAACCCGTAGGATTATTGCCCTCAGCCCCCTCCGCCAGGCCGACTATGCGTAGGTTGTTTCTGTTCTCTGCGTCTTCTGCTCTATACTCCAGGGCTTTAACCTTAGTTTGAAGCGATGAAAATTGAGCCGGATGAGCATAGGGTAATGGCTGCTAATGCCATCTCGTCCATAAATGGTCACCAGGAATAGGGATGTTGAGTGGATTTTTCTAGGCACTGATAACACGACAAAAAAAATCATATAAAAGTATATTTATTACATAAAAAACATACAATTAAAAGCATTTGAGCCAAACCCCACAATAGGAAAACAGCTTTGTTGATAACGGAACCACCGTCACATATCTGTTTATGGTGGAGAGAGGCGAAAACCTCAACCGGTTTCGCGGTTAGTACCGCTTCTTCAGGAGGGTCTGTATAATACATATTATACACAATTAATTAACTAGCAATGACATACACATGTAACATATGAAGGTACAATATTTTAACATCATGAGTACAGTCAATGTAAAAAAAAAATGCTTTATCTGCTTAGTTTGAAGCGAGTGAAGTGCCGCACTGTGTTCCGCAACTGAGTGATATTCTGCGTCTGGGGCTCCTTTCACCGGCGGCCAGGCTGTGAACGTGGGGCCGCCGGAGGTCTTGTGCACTCATGTGGGGACTAGGCCGGGAGGAGAAAGGGGGTATTATATACCTCCGTGGAGGAACACGGAGCTCGCTGGCCGGTTCCCCGAGTTGGCTGTGCTGTGGGCCACCTCCGCCCTTCGTCAACCAGGTGTTGTAGTGCCGATGGCTTGGATGGCTGCTCAGATTCCGGCGGAGCTCAAAGGAAAGCGTCCGCTCACAGCCCCATCTTGGACACGCCCCCCAACACTGATTTTTAATCCTCATGCTGCTAGTATTAGTAAATAGATAGGAAAGTACACTATATCTTTTTATAAAAGACAATAAAAATGCACTCACTAGTTAAAAGTGGATCAAGGCTTGTCACCAACCCATATTGACCTCAATAGGATCACCGTGAGGCTGCAGAGCTCTGCAGGTATGTTGCTAGTTAAAACAGAGTTCTTGATGGAAGTACAGCTGTCAGGCTTCAGACTTGAACATAAGCGACAGCAGCTTCCAGAAGTAGCAAGATGGCTGCAGCTCCATACACCACCTCTCTTGGCTGGGTGATAAAGACAGAAAGTGGAGGGGATGAGGCTACATGTTTCGGGGCAGACAGTAGCGCCCTTTTATCAAACCAACCAATGAGCCACATGCCTGCAGAGCACGGCAGCCTCATAGTGATCTCGTGGAGGTCTATATGGGTTTATGACAAGCCTTGATGCACTTTTAACTAGTGAGTGCATTTTTATTGTCTTTTATACTTTTATAAATCGCCACACCTAGATGGAGGTGCCCTCTTGTGTTTGTTTTTCGGTAAGTATACCATGTTTGTTATTTTTTAAATATATAAAGTAATCAATTGTGCCCAGCTCAACAGAAACAGTAGCCTGACTGCCACCTCACCTTGCCATCAAAATGAACTCATCTCTTTTATTTATCAGCACATGAAATTAATTTCTGTGCAGTATGTGCAGAAGAGGAGTGTGGAGGGTATGATAGTGAAAGGTATGTGAAAAGACAGTATATGCAGAAGGAATGTGGAGTGTCTAGTGCAGGCTAGAAGTGGATATAAAGTACAGATGTGAGAAGGCTTCAGTGTGGAAAAGTTGAGTGGCAATAAGTTTTTATTTTCTGACACCCTCTGCCCTTTTACTAATCCACCTGCAAAAGGGGACAGGGTACAGCCAATATGATGAAGCTTTTCTTCTGGGCTACACTGCACTGCTGGAGAGCCAGCTGGAGGTACTCTTTCATCACAGGGGCAGCCTGTGTGCCACGGGAGGATGGCCAGGGGTGGCAGGTGCAGCATAGCTCCCAAATGTCCTTGATTTAGAGGTAATGTACCTGTTTTGGAACAAAGTCCCTCTATCCCTTTTTTGTCCTAATTTGTCCCTCATTCTGGTTTCCTCTATATAGTTGTATATAGAGGAATATTGTAGTTGTATTTTATCTTTCGAAAAGTGTTTCCCAGTGCTAAACCTTTCATCCAATTTCTAAATTCCTGCATTTGTAAATTTCAAAAGCCAGTATAAAGGAATAGTAGCGGTAAAAAAAAAATCACTGGTGGGTTTAACTAATAATTGTTTGTATAGCTCATTAAAGGGGTGAGACAGGGGTGTGTGTACTATACATACATACACTATATTACCAAAAGTATTGTGACACCTGGCTTTACACGCACATGAACTTTTTTTTTTAACAACAAAATGTTCCTTTATTGAGGCAGAAAAAGACAAGCATTATACACAGAAGTCCAGAATGGACCAAGTCATACACCGAGATAAAAGGGAAAGTACAGTACATAGAAAGCCATATAAACGAGTACATAAGAAGGGCATTTCGTAAACCATCCAAAAATAGCTTCACTTATACAGTTGAATAGAATCATACCCCAGTTGAACCAGAACTCGTAGCAGTACCCCATCCCCACCCCCCAGTGTCCAGGGTTGGAAGGCCACTCCCTCCTATTCCGTCCAAGGGTGCCAGATCTTATCGAACTTTTGTGGGCAGTTCCTGCACATGTAAGTCAACTTGTTTAGTGGCAGCACAGTATTAATAGATTTCTCCCAAGACTCCACTGTTGGGGGGGAGGGGACATTCCAGCGCAAAACAATCTCTCTCCTTGCATAAAAGAAGAGGTACGTAAGAAGTAATTTGGTGTAACGGGGTCTCTGATCATCATCCTGGATCCCCAGGAGTGCCAGCTCGGGGGATACAGGGAGTGTCAGGTCGAGGCGGCCATTAATAGTGTCAACCACCCTAGCCCAATACCTGGCGATCCCAGGACAGCTCCAAAACATGTGGAAATATGTGCCCACACTATTCTGACAACGGGGACAATCCTGTGTGCGCTGCGGGTATACCTTGTGGAGTCTCTGGGGAGTGAAGTAAACTCTATGCAGGAATTTGACCTGTATCAACCGTTCTCTAGTCGAGATCAGTAAGGCAGCACTGTCAGCTAAGCAGTCATCCCAGTCCTCTCTGTCAAGACCTGGTATGTCGGTCTTCCACAAGTCCCAAAGTCTTTCTACTCCAGCAGAACCAGTCTTCAGCAACATCAGATATATAGCCGATAGGGGCTTTGGGAGTTGCTCCCGGGCCAACATCTCCTCAAGCGGGTCCATAGCCAGTCCGGGAGGAGACGGGAACTGGGCCCCGATAGCGTGTCGGACCTAAAGGTACCTATAGCACATCCATTCGGGCAAATTAAATTTATCCCGGAGGACTGTAAACGACATCAGAGTTCCCGCCACGAACACATCCCCGAGAGTCCTGATCCCATATCCTGCCCAGACCTGAGGGTCAGGAACCGTCCCGAGATGCGGCAGATTAGGATTCCCCCACAGTGGGCAAATAGGAGACCAGTCCCGCGGGCCCGAAAGCCCCCGTCTGGCCACCGTCCAGGCCCTCAGAGTCGTTCGAGTCGGTTGCGGGAGAGCAGCATATGCCCTGTGCCCCCTGTAGACTAGATTGCCCAATTCCCGGAGCGAACCCAGAACCGCCGCCTCCAGGCATAACGCAGCATTGCTCCTGGAGAGGACAAACCACCACCGGATTGTAACTAGCACCGCCGCCCAAAAGTATGTCCGATAGTTCGGCATCGCAAGGCCCCCGCTACGAACTGGGAGCATTAGAGTTGATTTAGCCAGTCTGGGGGTTGCGCCACCCCAGATAAAGGAGCCCACGCATCGGTCTATTTCTGCAAAGAAGGAATTGGGTATCCAGGTGGGACTGTTGCGAAATACGTACAAAAACTTGGGGAGAAACAACATCTTCAAAAGATTTATACGTCCCATGAGGTTCAGAGGCAAGGATGCCCATGAGGCACACCTGGACCGAGCTGGGACAGGACAGGGGACAAATTAAGTTCCCTATAACTCGACAGCTCCCTCCGCACCTGGATACCCAAATATTTAAATTGATCCACCCAGAGCAAAGGTGTCCTCCCAACCGGATCCCCGATCTGCGGATCGAGGGGAAAAATAATTGATTTGGACCAGTTAATACGTATCCCCGAGAATCTACCGAAAATGTCAAAAATCTCTAAAGCTGCCGTCAACGACCCATCCGCATCTTGCAAGTATAGTAGTGCGTCATCCGCATAGAGAGAGAGCTTTTCCTCCAGGGATCCTACCATCAACCCCCGGATCCTGTCTGAGGCTCTGATAGAGACGGCTAGGGGCTCCAGTGCAAGTGCGAATAGGGCTGGTGATAAAGGACACCCCTGCCTCATGCCCCTCTGCAATGAGAGCGGCACAGACAACCTGTCATTAGTTCGGATTCGGGCCGAGGGCATCCGGTAGAGCATCAGCAACCAACGAAGGAACCTGGGCCCAAAGCCAAACCGGCGCAAGACCTCCCATAGAAAGACCCACTCGACCGAGTCGAATGCCTTCTCAGCGTCTAGTGAGGCAATGACCCGCTTACCACTGTTGTCATGGGGTATTGACATATTAAGAAATAGGCGTCGTAGGTTAATGTCAGTTCCCTTCCCAGGCATAAACCCAGTCTGGTCCGGGTGAATCACCTCTTCCAGAACTGGAGATAACCTGTTCGCCAAAACCTTCGCCAGTATCTTGGCGTCCACGTTCAGGAGCGAGATTGGCCTGTACGAGGAGCAGCTCTCAGGATCCTTGCCTGGTTTGGGGATCAACACCACCACCGCCTCAGACATGGATGCAGGGAGAGCCTCCAGCTCAAACGACCTAGCAAACAGAGCTACAAGTCGCGGGGCTAGCAGGCCCTGATGCTGAACGTAGAATTCTGTCGGTAGACTGTCCGCCCCAGGTGTCTTACCCGCCTGGAGTTGTGAGAGGGCAACCTGCACCTCCTCCAGGGTGATATCAGCTTCCAAAGCATTACAGGTCTCGTCCCCAAGTGTGGGAAGAGGGATCCCATCTAGGAACTCCGAGAGTTCCTGAGAGGAATAATCCACCCTGGTGGAGTACAGGTACCGGTAGTATTGTGCAAATCTGTCATTTATCTCACTAGGAGATTGTAGCAGAACCCCCCCTGGATCCCGGACCCCACCTATGTGCGTACCGGCAAACTGTCCCTTAGCCATCCATGCCATTAACCGACCGCTCTTATTACCGTACTCAAAGATCTTTTGTGCCGTGGAGAGGAGAGATTTCTGTGTCCCCTCCACCCTACATAGAGACAACTGATGCAGAGCGAACTGCCAAGCCCCGTAGGTCACCTGATCGGGATTAGCCACATATGCGGCTTCGGTCGTTCTTGCCGTCTCCTCCAACTCCTCCAGAGAACGTGCAGCCGTCCTACGAGCGATGGAGATACGCGCCATGTACTCCCCCCTGGTCCAGGCCTTAAAGGCATCCCAGGTGACCAGGGGAGAAGCAACACCCTCATTCTCCAGCCAATAGTGGCACATGCCCTCCTGCACAGCTTCCTGAATACCCTCCTCCTCAATCCAGTACCTAGATAGCCTCCACAACCGCTCTCCAGGTGGCCCCACGGATAGCTTAAGAAGTAGGGGAGCATGGTCGGAGATGCCCCGAGATAGAATATCCACTGCTGTAACCTTATTAAGCAGGGATCGGGAGGCGTAGATCATGTCAATACGGGAGAGAGTTCTAAACGTATTGGAGTGACAAGTAAACTGCTTAGATGAGGGATTAAAGTGGCGCCAGGTATCCGTCAAGGCAAAGGTGTGTGCCCATTCCGTCAGCCCAGGTACCCACCGAGAGACAGAGTGAAGTCTATCCATGTCAGCGGTCGCAGTCATATTGAAGTCCCCTAGTACTATGACATCCTCCACCCCGTAATCAATCACATTTTGCATAACAGTATACAATAACGTCTTATCTGCCGGCGGAGGAAGGTAGAGCCCTACCAAGACACATGGGTTATTAGCAATCAGGGCATGGATAATAATGTACCTACCTCCGGGGTCCGATCTGACATCCAAGAGCCGAAAAGCCAGCTGCTTGTGCACCAGGATACTGACGCCCCTGGAGTAGGTGGAGTACGTTGCGTGATGATGACCCACCCAAGCCTTTTTAAGGCCCATGATTCGAGATCCCAGCAAATGTGTCTCCTGTAGCACACAAATATGAGGGGAGTGTCTTCTGATGTAGTTAAGTACCAGGGATCTTTTATGGGCAGAATTGAGTCCCCTCACATTCCATGACATTATGGAAATCTGAGCCATTGTAGCGTGTGTGTGATAATGGGAGATAGGTAGTGAGCCTGGGATGTTCGCCCTCCACCACCTCCAGGGTCCAGCCAGCCGGCAGCAACCCTCCCAGACCCCCCTACATCACAGTCATAGACAGTGTAAATGCGACCATGACATAAAGGAACAAACAAAAAACAAAACAGTAGCAACTTAACAACTAAGCCCATGCCCAACGGAGCATATAAAAAGGGGTCAGCAACGGCCAACCTTCCCCTCCCCCCACCCCGCAGATCCCACCCACGGCAAGACTGCATATTACCCAATTAACCAGCCCGAAGGCAACTAATGTTCAAGAGGCAGAGAGTCAGCATCGCCCAAGTTCAAGCGGCAAACACCCTGAGGCAAAGTAAGGTTTTATCGCCCAAAATGGGATCAACTGAAGGAGCAGCCTATGAGTCTAGAGATGCTGCTATAATAAACCAATCGGGTTGTATAGTTCACCTGGTATCACCAGGGGCTCATTGCTTATAAGTAACCGGTTCAACAGGGTAACAGTAGAAAGGTGCAGAACAAAATACGACAAAATATATTGAAAAAGAAAAAATTAACAGATTTCCCCTCAATAGCCAGCACAGGACAAAGGGGGCCAGGTTGGAGTCAGTAAAGGAAAGTTGGGGGAGATATGAGCAGCAGCCAGATCAACTGGGGAATCAGTGCTCCTGTACAGCTGTTACGCTCAGGCAGTCAGTTCCCCCCCATACAACTCCCTCTAGTATGCAGAGCAGTTATGAAGTGCAGACAGCAGTAGACAGCAACCAGAGCATGCCATGCTGTAAACTTCCTACAAATGTCAGCATGAAGGCATAATAGAATGGGGCTGACAATCAATCATCCAGCCAGCAAAGCACAGCAGACCGCTGAAGAAATTATAATGGCAAGTAAGGCAATCCAAGGGGTCCCGGCACCAGACAGGTCTAACTTACTAGTGGAATCTCGGCTGGTCTCATCCCTGAGGGGGGAGAGTTTCTATCCACCGTGCAGCATCCCTCGGTGTGGCGAAGAGGCGGACCGTTTCTCCGTCGATGACTCGCAGCTTGGCAGGAAAGAGTACACTGTATTTGATGCCCTTGGAGCGGAGAGCTGCTTTAACTCCATCAAAGGAGCGCCGGAGCTTCTGAGTCTCTATGGAGAAGTCAGGGAATAGCATCAGGCGGCCATTACCGTGTAGCAGTTCCCCCGCCGCTCTAGCCGCCCTGAGCAGCTCGTCCCGATCCCTAAAGTTCAGGAGCCGCAGGATGAAGGTACGGGGGGGGGAACCCTGCGGGCCGGGTTGCGGTGGCACTCTATGCGCTCTTTCCACCGTGAAGTGAGGAGACAAGCGGGCCGCCGGGAGAAGGGATCGAAGCAATTCTTCCGCAAATTCAGTAGAGTTCTTACCCTCGGCTCCTTCCGCGAGTCCCACTATGCGGATATTGTTCCTGCGGCATCTGTTCTCGGAATCCTCCGCGCGATGCTCCAGCAGCTTTACCCGAGAGGTAAGTGAGCGGATCGCCCCAGTGTTCACGCCCACGGCGTCCTCCACCCGGCCCACCCGACTCTCCGCCTCAGTTAGTCTGGAGCGGACCTTGTCCAGGTCTTGTCGGATGAGGCCCACATCCAACTGCACCAGTTAAATTTTGTTGGTCAGGGCCGCCTGGCAAGAAGTCAGCGCGGCCTGACATGCAGCAACTGCCGCCATGACCTCCGGGATGCCAGGAGTGAAGGTGGTAGGGCCCTCCTGGGCATTCGTCTGACGCCATATTGACACGAGGCGCCTGCCTGCTAGGCCTCTGGACTGCAGGACTCGTCTCCGGAGACACCACGGGGGGAAAATGAAGCTTCTTACCCCCCCTGCCGCGCCCGGATCGTCTAGTAGACATCCACCGCCGTTCAGGCAGGTAGTATGTGGGGAAAAAAGCCAATTGGAGGTAGTACAGGATAAATTGTGCAGCAGAGCTCTAAAAAGCACGTCCTCTCACTCCGCCATCTTGGACACGCCCCCCACATGAACTTTAATTGCATCCCAGTCTTAATATTGAGTTGGGCCACCCTTTACAGCTATAACAGCTTTGACTCTTCTGGGAAGGCTTTCCACAAGGTTTAGAAGTGTGTCTATTCTTCCAGAAGCGCATTTGTGAGGTCAGGCACTGAATTCATCCTAAAGGTTTTCTGTTGGGTTAAGGTCAGGAATGTGCAGGTCAGTCAAGTTCCTCAACCCCAAACTCGCTCATCCATGTCTTTATGGACCTTGCTTTGTGCACTGGTGCGCAGTCATGTTGGAAGAGGAAGGGGCCATCCCCAAACTGTTCCCACAAAGTTGGGAGCATGAAATTGTCCAAAACGTCTTGGTATGCTGCCGCCTTAAGTTCCACTCACTAAGGGGCCATATCCAACCCCTGAAAAACAACCCTGCACCATAATCCCCCCTCCACCAAATGATTTGGACCAGTGCACAAAGCAAGGTCCATAAAGACATGGATGAGCGAGTTTGGGATGGAGGAACTTGACTGGTCTGCACAGAGTCCTGACCTCAACCCGATAGAACACTTATGGGTTGAATAAGAGCAGAGACTGCAAGCCACAGTGCCTGACCTCACAAATGCGACAGAACGCTGGCTCCATTGAGAGCCGGGCACACTCTCCTGTCATGTGAATTAGATGCGGGAAACCCGCATCCAATTCGCATAAGTGTAACCCTGCCTCAAGCTCTTAAGCAGCTCGTTATCCCCTCATGCAAGCGCTCGGAAGGAGTAATACCAAAAATCTTCCATGAAGACAGTGGTGGTATGGAGAAAAGTGGGAGCACAGAGGTGGCCAGGATAGGGGAGAGGGAGTGTAGCATGACAGAATAAGATTAAGAAGAAATGCGGCATACGAGATCACCTAGAGGTCACACAAATAGGAAGGGATGCATTTTTTGTTGTTCTGCAAATGCATGTTGATGCACAAATTGCTAATGGGGAGTGGGGACAGACTCCCCTAGTGACAAAAAGGAAGCAGGACCTAAAGTATATCTAAAGCCAAATCTTTCTTTTTATTTTGGATAGAGTAAAGGTGGGTTAAAACAGCTGTTTTTCCTTTCACTCCCTGTCCTGTAGATTCAGCAGGAGGGGAACGGATATCTTTCCAGAGCGAGGGATATCCCCTCTTAGACAGCTGTCAGAGGAATACGTTCTTTTCCTCTCTATTCCTGCTCTGATGTCAACTGAAAATGTTGGATTTACCCTCACTTTCATTCTCTGCTACATTGGTGATCGGGACATTAATGCCCCTTTCGCACTGACGCGCTTCTAAACTGCCAGTAAGGCCACTTTCACACTGAGACACTTTAAAAATAGCGCCTGCAAAGCGCCTCTCCTGTCAATCCAGGGTGAAAGCCCGAGGGCTTTCACCCTGGAGCGGTGCGCTTGTGGGATGTTTCTATCGGCTCTCGGGTGCTGCTGCCGCCATTGTCTGTAAGGGAAACCGGCAGTGAAGCCTTGCAGTGATCTCACCACTGCGAGATCTCCATCAGAAGTGGGGACAGGTACCTGTCAAAAACAGTTACCCACGCCAAATGTGGCACCAGAGGGGGGGAGTCAGATAAGTGGAGCTACCACTTTTGGGTGAAACTCCGCTTTAACCATTTGCCTTACGGGCACTTTCACTCCCTTCCTGCCCAGGCCAATTTTCACCTTTCAGCGCTGTGGCATTTTTAATGACAATTGCACGGTCATGCAACACTATACCCAAATTAAATTTGTATAATTTTTTCACACAAATAGAGTTTTCCTTTGGTGGTATTTAGTCACCCATTTTTTTTTTTTTTTTTTGATAAACGGAAAAAGAACGAAAATTTGAAAAAAAAAAAAGGTTCCAAGTTTGTTATAAAAAATTTCATAGAGGTGATTTTTCTCCTTCACTAATGTGCGCTAATGAGGGTTCACTGATGGGCACTAATGAGGCGGCACTGATGGGCACTGATGAGGCTGCAACAGTGGGCACTGATGAAGCAATGATGAGGCTGAACTGATAGGTGGCACTGATAGGTGGCACTGGTGGGCACTGATGAGGCTGCACCAGTGGGCACTGATGAGGCTGCACCAGTGGGCACTGATGAGGCTGCACTGATAGGTGGCACTGAAGGGCAATGATAGGTGGCACTGGTGGGCACTGATGAGGCTGCACCAGTGGGCACAGATGAAGCACTGATGAGGAGGCACTGACTGGCAGCACTGGTGGGCACTGTTGGGACTGCACTGATAATCAGTGCCCTAATTATCAGTGCCGATGTCCCATTAACACAAGCCGGTTATCAGCTCACTTTTTCTCTCCTCAAGCTGACAGCAAGAAGAAAACTGAAAGAAAACATAAAGAAAAGTAAATAACCAGCTTGTGTTTACATCCGTGATCAGCTGTCATTGGACACAGCTGATTGTGTGGTAAAGGGCCACTGTGATTGGCTCTGTACCCTGATCTGTGATCATCTGAGCCTGGGGATGCAGATCAATAGACGCCCTCCTGGCAAAGTAAGCATGTGCTGTAGCTGTTATGCGGCTATAGCACTGGTGGGAAGGGGTTAAGCTGACTACACATGTATAGATTCCTTCATTCAGCCTGTGGACTGATGAGGCTGAACTGATAGGTGGCACTGATGGGCACTGATAGGTGGCACTGGTGGGCACTGATGAGGCTGCACCAGTGGGCACTGATGAGGCTGCACTGATAGGTGGCACTGAAGGGCAATGATAGGTGGCACTGGTGGGCACTGATGAGGCTGCACCAGTGGGCACCGATGAAGCACTGATGAGGCTGCACTGATAGGTGTCACTGAAGGGCATTCATAGGTGGCATTGATAGGCGGCACTGATGGGCACTGGTAGGTGGCACTAATAGTTGACATTGATGAGGAGGCACTGACTGGCAGCACTGGTGGGCACTGTTGGAACTGCACTGATAATCAGTGCCCTAATTATCAGTGCCGATGTCCCATTAACACAAGCCGGTTATCAGCTCACTTTTTCTCTCCTCAAGCTGACAGCAAGAAGAAAACCGAAAGAAAACATAAAGAAAAGTAAATAACCAGCTTGTGTTTACATACGTGATCAGCTGTCATTGGACACAGCTGATTGTGTGGTAAAGGGCCACTGTGATTGGCTCTGTACCCTGATCTGTGATCATCTGAGCCTGGGGATGCAGATCAATAGACGTCCTCCCGGCAAAGTAAGCATGCGCTGTAGCTGTTATGCGGCTATAGCACTGGTGGGACGGGGGTTAAGCTGACTACACATGTATAGATTCCTTCATTCAGCCTGTGGACTGAATGTAAAAATAAATCCAGCACATTGCCCCACCTACTTAAAGCCTGGTCCACAACACTGGCAGTTGAGGAGCAGCTGAAGTGACTGGGCTGTCGGCATAAGCCAGCCATACATGGATCAAAATTGGTCCGGTTTAGCAGGGATCTATTGCACAGAGCAATTACAGCGGAGTTCCACCCAAAAATGGAAATTCCGCTGTCCAGATTCCTACCCCCCTCCGGTGTCACATTTGGCACCTTTCAGGGGGAGGAGGGAGCAGATACCTGTCTATTACAGTTATTTGCTCCCACTTCCAGCGAAAGATCGCCACAGGATCCGCGGCGATCTATGCCATGACCAGCCCCTCCTCCCCCCCCCCCCTGTCTTCTGGGAGACACGCAGGTCCCAAAAGACAGCAGGAACCACTCAGAACGTGCAGTGCATCTCGCGCTTGCGCAGTAGGGAACCAGGCTGTGAAGCCGCAAGGCTTCACTTCCTGATTCCCTTACTAGCAATGCCGATGCCTCCACCCGGAGCTGAGGGTCAGGTCGGCTTTGGATGAGGACATCGCGGGCGCCCTGGACAGGTAAGTGTCCTTATTTTAAAAGTGAGCAGCTGCAGTATTTGTAGCTGCTGACTTAAAAAAAAAAAAATTTAGGCAGAACTCCGCTTTAAGTATAACATGTTTATTATTTATTTTAAAACAAGAACCTTTACAATCACTGAATTTATGATTTGACCAAAATTCAAGCAGCGTGTGGCCAGCTTTACATGTCACCAAGAAGGTGCCACCATTGGAAGATTTCCCCTTGCCATCTGTTTTAGTGACAGCTGTAAAAGTACACACAGTATATCCCATCATTTTCTGTTCTGGTGACAACTGTTTTATTTTTCACTGTAACCAAAACTGAAAGAGAAGTTTGGCAAAAAGGTCACTTTAATGCTTTTAAAATGAGAGCACTCCCTTTAGATCTGTATTCATCCCTCCCGAACTGGAGATAAAGGTGCTATTAGATATGTAGATATTCGCCAGCACAGCAAGGATCATCAATTTCGTCCAAACGGTTTTTATTCAAAGAATTTTCACATCATAATACGGTGTAGTTCAATGTTTCGGAGCCACGCAGGACCCCTTCGTCAGGCATGTGATGATCAATTCCCCCCATGTGTTTAAGGTCAAGGTTGGACATACATGTCCTTAAAAATACAAACAGATAACAGAATTGAAACATTATTTGAGATAACTGAGGCATTCAGTGGTTGACATCACAACGATGATTCCTTGTTATCGCATGCAGATTTTTTTTCAACATGTTGAATCATTTCTACAATTATTTCCCTTTCTCTAATTCAGAGCAAATCAGCTTTTTATGAACATGCACTGCAATAATATGTTGGGCAAGTATGGAGACATGTGGCTTTTAAGTGAAAATAGAGATTTCTTTGCAGTATTCTTTAAGAGAGTCCTGGAGCAATGACAAAGAGAGAAATGAGCGGAGGGACGGCATGACAGGTGGGACAGGCAGTAGCCTAGCAGGGGCTGTGGTTCCCTTTAAGAAAAGGGGGGTGGCCGTGGGGGAAAAAGGGGAGGGGGAGCGCAGTCAGTTAGGGAGGAAGTGACGTTTTCTCACTTCCTCCATTTCACTCACGAGGTAGAAAGCTTCACAGCCGGTGCTATGGCTGATGTGGCTGAGCTATTGGCGCAATTGCGGGCCGCGGTGGCCGCGCAGGGGGCAGAGTGGCTGCAGGAACAGGTGTCTGCAGTGTTAGATGAGCGGGCGGCGGCGCCCGCCGGGGGGGGGGTCGCTCCGGGGCGCGCTAGGCGGTCCAGGCCGCCTGAGCGGTACAGTCCGGAGGCATCCCCGAGTGGATCGACTTCCGTCCGGAGACCCGTTGGGGGCCCTCCGGCCGCATCCCCTGACCGCACGCAGCCGGTGTCGGCGGGGGGGGCCGGGAGGAATCCGCGCCGTGGACGGAGTTCAGCGGTGGGGGAGACGAGTGGCCCTCTTGCCCCTTCCCCTGCCGCGCGTCGGAGATGCGGTAAAATCGCGGTCGAGGCTGCAGGTGATGCCCGGAACAGCCGTGCGGCCCAGCGTGGAGGATCCAGTTCGCGGGCCAGTGGCCGGGAGGCGGTGGCGGTCAGGGGTCCGGCGGAGCCAGCAGGACGAGCGGTGAGGGGTTTAGCGCCAAGACTGACGGATGGGAGTAGAGCGGATGACACCCGTGCCAGGGGGCGGACCCGGAGTCCGTCGGTGGAGGTGGCGAGTGGGTCGGGTGTGCCAGGATCGAGAGGGCGTGATGCTCAGCCACGACAGCCCTTGCCACGTGGGTCGCGTCCGCACGGTGTGCAGCCAGCGCTTGTGTCGGCGGAATCGGATGACAACAGGTCTGAGGGGGAGCTGTCCGGGTCAGACGGTGGCGAGGACTCGGGACAACTGGCTTCGATGGAGAACAGTTCGGCGGCTGGTGGACCCAGTCTCAGGCAGCCCGGTAAGTCCCACTCTTCGGTGGTTATTTGTTCCTTATTACAAGATTTATTGGGTTAAGGGGGTGTTGGGGGGGGCTTAGGCGCGACACCTGGGTCGCGTTCTTCCCCACCGGGGAAGAAAGTGGCAGGGGAGACGCAGGACTTGTGGTCTGGGTTGGAGGATTTGGTCAGGCGTTTTAAGCCGGGCGGGGGCGACATGGTGTCGCCCGCGGCGGCTTGGGGGAAAACAGGGGGTTCCTTGCAGGTGGCGGGGCCTTCGGATGCACCCGTGGCCCCAAGCGTGCAAGCGGTAGAGGTGTCAGAGGAGGGGCAGGCACCATTGGATGGGGGGGCGGCCACGGCAGGTGGGCAAGTTGCTGCGGGAGAAAAAAAACACGGAGATGATCAGGCTGGCGGATGCCGCTAAGAATGAGATGTACATTTGTTTTGAGGCACCGTTAGGAACTCACCTCAAGCCGGAGGTCAGAGAAAAACTGTGGAAAGGTGAGTATGTGGAGATCTTCACGTTGCTCCCCTTGGACAAATTCAACCTGGATAGGGTGAAGCCGGAAGAGAGCAAGAAGGAGGATGAGGAAAAGAGGCGTTATCGTCTTATACCACGTACTTTCACAAATTGGTTGCAAGCGTTTGCGATCATGGCTTGCGTGATAGGGGAGAAAGCCCCGGAACATTGTTCTGGGCTGTTCATTTATTTGGAGGCGGTTAGCGAAGCGTACAGGACGTATGGTGGCGTAGCCTGGTTGAGGTATGACGAACAGTTCCGGCAGAGGATGGCCATGAGACCAGGACTGCGATGGGATCACAAGGACATCAACTTGTGGATGCGGCTGATGACAGCGTCGCGGGCCTCCAATCAGTTTTTTCAGGGGGGGGTCGGAGGTGCTGCGGCCTCAGGACAACCGACCGAGAAAAGGTGGGGCTACTGCTGGCAGTTCAACGAGGGCACGTGCAAGTACGGAGCAAGCTGTCGCTTCAAGCATGTGTGTTCCGGATGTGGGGGCAGTCATGCCTTTTCCAAATGCTTTAAGCGAGGCAGGGGTCGCCCCGGGGATTTTGGGGGAAAAGGGAACGACGCCAATCCGGGTGGAAAGGATGCTTCCCTTTCTCAATAGGTATCCCGACAGGCGTGCAGCCAAGTTGTTAGAGGAGGGTTTCGCCGGTGGTTTCAGAATTCCTTGCGCGCCTTTTGCAGTCCCCCCGGCAGCCAAGAACCTCCGGTCTGCCTTGCTCCATCCCTTGGTGGTTTCAGAGAAGCTAGATAAGGAGGTACAGTTGGGGCGTATGGCCGGACCGTTCACGGATGCGCCCATACCTGAGTTAGTGGTTTCTCCCCTTGGGGTGGTCCCCAAGAGGGAACCTCAAAAATTTAGATTGATTCATCACCTGTCCTTTCCCAGGGGTGGGTCGGTGAATGATGCTCTTGCGCCGGAGGACTGCACGGTATCGTACACCTCCTTCGATGCGGCTGTGGCATGGGTGCGCAGGTGTGGACGGGGAGCGTTGTTGGCAAAAGCTGATGTTCAATCGGCTTTTCGGTTGCTACCAGTACACCCGGACAGCTTTCGTTTCTTTGGCTGCAACGGGTCGGGGGGGTGCTTACTACGTGGACCGTTGTTTGCCCATGGGTTGCTCCATCTCTTGCGCGCTCTTTGAGACTTTTAGTTCGTTCCTAGAATGGGTGGTCCGGGACGTGTCGGGGATCAGTTCGATCATCCATTATCTGGATGACTTTCTGTGCGTGGGCCCTCCGGGGTCTAACGTTTGCAGGGTCCTGCTGGGGACGCTGCAATACGTGGCCGATCGTTTTGGGGTTCCTTTGGCCCCCGAGAAGACGGAGGGCCCCGCGTCGTCCTTAGTTTTTCTGGGCATAGAGCTGGATTCTGAGCAGATGGAATGCTGACTGCCAGAGGATACGCTGGAAGCGTTGAAGGAGGAAGTGCGTGGTGTTATCGGCCGTCGTAAGATTCAGCTGCGGCAATTGCAGTCACTATTGGGTAAGTTGTGTTTCGCTTGCAGGATAATGCCCATGGGCAGGGTATTTAGCCGCAGGTTGTCGGCTGCGACAGCCGGGGTGCGGGTTCCTACTCATTTTGTAAGCCTAACCAGAGAGCTTCGTGAGGATTTGGAAGTGTGGCACGGATTTCTGGAATCTTTCAACGGGCGGGCGTTGTGGATGGCTGGGCCCGTTAGCAATTTCGATCTGGACTTGTTTACGGATGCGGCTGGCTCCACGGGGTATGGAGCGTTCTGTCGGGGAAAATGGAGTGCGGCTCCATGGCCAAAGGAGTGGGAGGAAGCGGGGTTCTTGAAGAACCTGGTACTATTGGAACTTTTCCCAATTGTGGTGGCGTTTGAACTATGGGGGGATTCATTCCGGAATAGCAAGGTGCGCCTAAACTGTGATAACATGGGAGTGGTTCAGGTAGTGAATAGGTTGTCAGCCACGTCACAGCCAGTGGTGCGTTTGTTGAGACATTTGGTTTTGCGCTGCTTGCAGTTCAATGTATTTGTGTACGCAGTACATCTTCCTGGGGTGGATAACACCCTGGCTGACGCTTTGTCTCGTTTTCAGTGGGACAGGTTCCGGGAGTTGGCACCTGCAGCGGAGCAACGCGGGGTTACCTGTCCCGACTGGATGTGGGACATTGCCTTGACAGCGCAGCACAGTGGATAAAACGGTCGGTGAGTGGGGCCACGTGGACTGCCTATGCCAAGGTGTGGCAGGAGTGGGGGTCGTTTGTTCGGGGGCTGGGAGTTTCCCCGGTGGGTGGAGAAGAGGGAGTGGCTCTGATTTATTTTCTCACATTGAAAATGGAGCAAGGCGTTTCTGTGTCCGCGGTGGACCGTACACTAGCGGGTTTGGCTTTTCTGTTCAAATGGCAGGGTTGCAAGGACCATACAAAAGAATTTTGGGTGAAGCAGGCAGTGAAGGGGTACAGAAAAGGCCGGAAGGCGGCTGATAGCCGCAGGCCGGTCTCGTTCGGAATGTTGCAGAAATTGTTTCTGCATTTACATTCCGTGTGCAGTTCGGAATATGAGTGTCAGTTATTCCGGGCAGCATTTGCGCTTGCCTTTTTTGGGGCCCTGAGGGTAGGAGAGCTGGTCAGTTCTTCCAGAAGGGCTCCGGGGGGTTTGTTGGCGCAGGATGTGGAGTGTTCGGGAGATTCGGTGGGCATATGGGTAAGCAGGTCCAAAACGGATCAAGTTGGAAAAGGTATGCGGCTTCAGTTGTTTCGCATCCCAGAGGCGTCAATCTGTCCTGTACGGGCGGTGGAATCCTTTTGTTCCATGCGTCCGGGACTTGAAGGTTCTTTTCTTATGCATCGGGATGGGGCAGCGTTGTCGAGGTTTCAATTCATAGCGGTGTTCAAAAAATGTTTAGTGGCGGCGGGGTATGACCCGAAGGGTTATGCCTCTCACTCCTTCCGCATTGGGGCAGCTACAGAGGCGGCTAGGGCAGGACTGAAGGCGGACGCGGTGAGAAAGATTGGGAGGTGGGAGTCTGATAGGTTTCGCCTTTATGTTCGCCCTCAGCTGTTACAGGAGTAAGGTGCTTGGGGTAGGGGTTGTCTGGGGTCGGTGTGATGGCAGGTCAGAACGGGCCAATAATTCGTTGTTTTATTTTTGTTTCCATGTTTTTCAGGTGGTGAACCCAGACTAGTTTGGATTTTGGGTCACTCGTACGTGTTCTGGGGGGCAAGACGGGCCGATGTTCGGCCCAATGGAAGGCAGTTAGGAATTCCCTTACAAGAAGCCCGGGTCCGTTGGATCGGGGTGCCGGGTATGACGTGGAGTGGGGTTATGCCGGAGATACAGAGGTTCGCAGGTCGGGAGAGGGCACCGGATGTATTGGTGCTGCATGCGGGAGGTAACGACATGGGGGCCAGATCAATGCACCAACTGATACGGGACATTAAATATGATTTTTTAAGGTTGCGCACTACATTCCCGGGTATGGTGGTTATTTGGTCGGACATGGTAGGCAGGACATCCTGGCGGTGGGCATGGTCGGTGGAAAAAGTTAATAAGGCCCGGATAAAAGTCAATAAGGAAGTGGGGAGATTTTTTGTGAGGAATGGTGGCCTGGTGGTGCGCCACCGTGAGTTGGAAGTCGATACGTGGAGGTACCTAAGGGGAGATGGGGTCCACCTGAATGCAGTGGGCATTGACCTGTGGAACCTGGGTTTGCAGGAAGGAATTCAGCAGGCCCTGAGGGTGTGGGGTTGCTCGCAAGGGTAAGGCTTTACCCCTTGCGAGCTGTGGCGGGGTTTGGTTACTGGAAGAGGAGGTAAAAGGGGAAGTCTGGAGAAAAGGTGGTACCCATAGGTGGTATGGGGTTATTGAGTACCTTCTGGTCAACAAGGGTTAACCAGGAAGGGGGGTAAATGGTAGGGCACTGCGGCCAGGTGTACCGCCTCCGAGTCGGTGTCTTGCGACTGGAGGCCTAAGGGATATGTTAGTCCCAGTGCCCAAGTTGGGAGTTGGTGGTCTATAAGACCACCAGGGGTATTTTAAGTGTTAAGAAAAATGTTATTTAAACGGTTATTTAAGTGGTTATTTATTTCATATAAAAGTTGTTAAAATAAATAGGCCGGAAGGCCAATTTTACTCCACAACCTTGTCAGTCGTTATTTATTAGAATTGTACAAGGGGGTGGGTAAGTTAGATAGAGGGTAAGTAAAAGCGAAGGATCGGTCCTTAACATGTCAAGAGAGTCCTGGAGCAATGACAAAGAGAGAAATGAGCGGAGGGACGGCTTGACAGGTGGGACAGGCAGTAGCCTAGCAGGGGCTGTGGTTCCCTTTAAGAAAAGGGGGGTGGCCGTGGGGGAAAAAGGGGAGGGGGAGCGCAGTCAGTTAGGGAGGAAGTGACGTTTTCTCACTTCCTCCATTTCACTCACGAGGTAGAAAGCTTCCCACCCACCCTCCCTGTGTGAGGGGTAAGACAAGGGCGAGGGTTATGGGCGGTGTTTAGTTGGAAGTGGCGGGGTTTGGTTCCTGGAAGAGGAGGTAAAAGGGGAAGTCTGGAGAAAAAGGTGGTACCCATAGGTGGTATGGGGTTATTGAGTACCTTCTGGTCAACAAAGGTTAACCGGGAAGGGGGGTAAATGGTAGGGCACTGCGGCCAGGTGTACCGCCTCCGAGTCGGTGTCTTGCGACTGGAGGCCTAAGGGATATGTTAGTCCCAGTGCCCAAGTTGGGAGTTGGTGGTCTATAAGATCACCGGGGGTATTTTAAGTGTTAAGAAAAATGTTATTTAAACGGTTATTTAAGTGGTTATTTATTTCATATAAAAGTTGTTAAAAGGCGGGGTTTGGTTCCTGGAAGAGGAGGTAAAAGGGGAAGTCTGGAGAAAAGGTGGTACCCATAGGTGGTATGGGGTTATTGAGTACCTTCTGGTCAACAAGGATTAACCAGGAAGGGGGGTAAATGGTAGGGCACTGCGGCCAGGTGTACCGCCTCCGAGTCGGTGTCTTGCGACTGGAGGCCTAAGGGATATGTTAGTCCCAGTGCCCAAGTTGGGAGTTGGTGGTCTATAAGACCACCAGGGGTATTTTAAGTGTTAAGAAAAATGTTATTTAAACGGTTATTTAAGTGGTTATTTATTTCATATAAAAGTTGTTAAAATAAATAGGCCGGAAGGCCAATTTTACTCCACAACCTTGTCAGTCGTTATTTATTAGAATTGTACAAGGGGGTGGGTAAGTTGGATAGAGGGTAAGTAAAAGCGAAGGATCGGTCCTTAACATGTCATGATCTGTCAATGGCCAATCTAAGATATAATATAAAACATGACAAGGGGTATCATGTCTGCTGCAGCATGTATACAACCCCCTCTGGCCTCTGTGCTAGGTAAAGGAGCCAGCTCAACTGCCTATTTTTACTGCCCCCCGGCCGCATAAAATGAAGGAGCCCAGACAAGATCACTGAGCTTTATTCTAAGTAATTAGGTAAAAAATTATGGTGGATTGATAGTGACATCCTTACTTCATCCCTGTAAATGGTTTGTGCCTAATGCACCAAGTATACCATTAATCTAGAGACCCTTAGGCTTTGCATCACTGCAATGCACGATAATACAAAGTATATGTTCATTGCCATTTATTAAAGTGGAACTACACTGCATTTGAGCACCACAAACCAAAAACGCTATTTAATTCCTTTTTAATAACCCCACCCATTCATCCATGTCTGCGTGCTTTATTTCGCTAGCATTTCTGGCAGTGGCCACCTTGATTAAGGGCAGATGGTTCAGAGGAAGAGGAAGAAGGGTTTTCTCAGCTAAGCAAACCCTGCATGGCAGATGGTTCATGTAGCATTTTCTTCATGGAATCCATCTGCTCTTAGCTCATGCATGCAGGTAAGAGGGTGTGCTGAGCAGAGAAAACCCCTCCAACCCTCCTGTAGAATCCTGAGATGTATGAAATCATTTGCCTAGGCCTAGAAACCAGGAAGTAACTAAAGAAATGTAAAAAATAAAATAAAACAAGTAAATATTTCCTTTATTTACTAATAGGGTTGTCCCGATACCGATACTAGTATCGGTATCGGCACCGATACCGAGCATTTCCCCAAGTACTTGTACTCGGGGGAAATGCTCCGATGCTTCACCCGATACCTGGGCAGTCAGGGATGATCGGTGCGGCGGGGGGAATTACAAGCACTGATCTGCCTGTATACATTTCAATAAAGCCTGACAGCTTCTCCCCGGACCCCCCCCCCTTTTTAGCTGCTTTAGTGAAATTTATACAGCGGTGATCGGTGCTTGTAACTCCCCCCCAACACGCACTGATCACCGCTGACTGTCACTGTATCTTTCTCCGTGCTGCTATACTCCTCCACGCTCTGTGTCCCCCTGTGTGCTGTTCTCCCCCTCCGTGCTCTGTGTCCCCCTCGGCGCTGCTCTCCCTCTCCGGTTCGTTGTCCCCCTCTGTGCTGCTCTCCCCCTCCGTGCTCCCCTCGGTGCTGCTCTCCTTCTCCGGGTGTCCTTGTATCCCCCTCCGTGCTGCTGCTGTCGGCGCTCCGTGTCCCGTGTCCCCCTCCTGCTGCTCTCCCCCTCTGCGCTCCGAGTCCCCCCACCATGTCCTCCTCCACCCCCTCTGCCCCTGTTCCGCAATCTTTACCGGAGGGACACCCCAGCATGTGGCACAATAAGAGCCAATAGAAAAGGCTTCCCACAAAAACTCGCCAATGAAAAGCTGTCCCTAGAACACCTGATGGTGCTTCTTGGATGTTGGGCCTCTATGTGGCCAGGCTGTTAAAAAAGCTCACACATGTGGCATCGCCATACTCAGGAGGAGTAGCAGAAAATATTTTGGGGTGTCATTTTTGCTATGTACATGCTATGTGTTGAAAATATCCTATAAATGGACAACTTTGTGTAAAAAAATTGCGTTTTCATTTTTTTTCCACATTTTCCAAAAACTTCTGGAAAAAAATGAACCGTTCAAAAGACTCATTATGCCTCATAGATTATACGTTGGGGTGTTAGCTTTCCAAAATGGGGTCACTTTGTGGGCGTTTCCATTGTCCTGGTGCTCCAGGGCCTTCAAAAGTGTAATAGGTGGTTGAGAGATTAGATGTGTAATTTATGCTCCTAGAACGCCTGAAGTTGCTACTTCAGTGTTGGACCTCTGTATGTGGCCAGGCTGTATAAAAGTCTCACACATTTGGTATTGTCATACTCAGGAGGAGCAGCAGAATATATTTTGGGGTGTCATTTTTGCTGTGTACATGCTATGTGTTGGAAATATCCTATAAATGGACAACTTTGTGTAAAAAAATTGCGTTTTCATTTTTTTTCCACATTTTCCAAAAACTTCTGGAAAAAAATGAACCGTTCAAAAGACTCATTATGCCTCATAGATTATACGTTGGGGTGTTAGCTTTCCAAAATGGGGTCACTTTGTGGGCGTTTCCATTGTCCTGGTGCTCCAGGGCCTTCAAAAGTGTAATAGGTGGTTGAGAGATTAGATGTGTAATTTATGCTCCTAGAACGCCTGAAGTTGCTACTTCAGTGTTGGACCTCTGTATGTGGGCAGGCTGTATAAAAGTCTCACACATGTGGTATCGCCATACTCGGGGGGAGCAGCAGAATATATTTTGGGGTGTCATTCGTGGAATGTACATGCCATGTGAGAGAAGTAACCTGTTATAATGACAATTTGGTGTGAAAAAAATAAAAAATAATAATCATCTTAATTTTGCAAAGAATTGTGGGAAAAAAATGACAACTTCAAAAAACTAACTATGCCTCTTACTAACTACCTTGGAATGTCTACTTTCCAAAAAGGGGTCATTTGGGGGGTATTTGTACTTTACTGGCTTGTTAGGGTCTCAAGAAATGAGATAGGCTGTCAGTACATCAGGTGTGATCAAATTGATAAATTTTCAGTAATTGGCACCATAGCTTGTAGACCCTATAACTTTCACCCAGACTAAATAATATCCACTAATTTGGGTTATTTTTACCAAATATATGTAGCAATATAAATATTTGGCCAAATTTATGAGGAAAAATTACTTATTTGCAAAATTTTATAATAGAAATGAAGAAAAATGCATTTTTTTCCAAAATTTTCGGTCTTTTTTCATTTATAGCGAAAAAAATAAAAACCGCAGAGGTGATAAAATACCACCAAATAAAAGCTCTATTTGTTTGAAAAAAAGGACGGAAATTTCATATGGGTACAGTGTTGCATGACTGAGTAATTGTCATTCAAAATGTGAGAGCACCAAAAGCTGAAAATTGGTCTGGTTATTAAGGGGATTTAAGTGCCCAGTTGACAAGTGGTTAAGAGAGTGAAGTTTAGCTTTAGGGCCCTATTCACACTTGTACGACCTGAAAGTCACGTGACTTTGAAGTGACTTCAATACAACTTTGGCGCGTCTTGAAGCAATGCCTGTGTAATCTTGTGGTCTATGGACCTCAAGACGCAATCAAGTCTAACCAAAGTAGTGCAGGGACTACTTTGAAGTTCCTACGACTTGAAGTTGCACAGATATGAATGATACTCTTTCAAAATCATGGGGTACAACTTATCTTATGACTTTGCAGTCCCAAGTCGCAGAACAAGTCCCACAAGTGTGAAAAGGGCCTTAATGGCACTCCAACTTCATGTACAATACAAACAAATGTATCTGTGCTGTAACGCAGCACAACACGTGGATGTGAATGCTCTATGCGGGTTGGTGCACTGCATTGACAAAAATAATGCTTTTTTTTTCTTCGACATGAATGTGTCACCTATTTGCCAACTTAGTCCAAATCTGGCAAACAGTTCTAAAAATGCTTTTCTGACGGCAGAGAACAAGCAGCTGCTAATTAGAGTAATTTGAAAGCACAGACGTTTGATAAGTAGAGCACTGAGTTGTGCAGATCTCAGAAGCTCCCGCAAACCAGCTAATCTATAAATCTAGGGACATGGCCTCATTTCATGAAGATGTTTGTATTGCTGGACCAGGAATTGTTAATGCCACTCACAAACACACTTACAGGCCCAAATCCACTCAATTGTAGTAAAAGCTAAATTCCCAGAAGTACAACTGCAAAAGACATCCCATACAACGTTCACTTAGCAATTCCTATTTTATAAGAATTTGTTACAATCGCTGTCAGTTAGTTGCATTTAAGTCACACTCCACTTGGCACAAGATCTCAAGAGAGACCCATGTCTTACTTCATCATCCTATGTCATAGTGCTGTACAAGCCTCTGCCTCTCAATAAGCACCCTCTCTTTCACACAATACTGCATCCAATACATTAAGACATTACCAAAGCAATGGAAGAGAAACAGGGGTGGCAGAAATATCAGATGGAATGGGGCCCCAAACCAGATGACAGAGAAACTAACGTTTCCAAGTCAAGCAGCCCTGCTGGACCTAAAGGTAATCGAAAGATGTGCGAGGATAAAATTTGAAAAGTAGTCACACACATTCTCAGGTCAAACTGGATGGACCGGTGTCCTTATTCAAACTTATTCAAACTTACCAACTATGTCACTATGTAAGATGCAACCTGGAACATGTTCATAGAGAGCCTGAAGGGCCTACTTAGACATTTCAAAATGTCCTCTCTAATGGTATCGCTTTGAGCAAGTGTATGGCTATATACAGTGCAAGACAGAGTGAGTTATTAGGGTTGGGGTGGACACGTTTGCCTGTAAGGTGGGTCAAAGCGGTTGGGTATGTTAGGTCTAAAGCAGTGGGTAGAGAATTCAAATAGAGGCACCCTTGTTAAATAAATAAAGCTTGTCAAAATAAATCTACAGTATATTGCAATTTTTACAGTAAAGATTCCCATTTCACATGTACTGTATTTTGCAGTGTGTTACATATATAAATCTTCTCAGAAAAAAAAGCAAGTCAGTGTGAAGAGCTAGTAAGTGTCACATATTTTGTACACTCATGGGTGTAACATATGTGTGTAACATATGCGTTACACTCATGCTACAATATTGGATCATGTGTGTTTTTCTGCCTGTCATGCATTACACCCACACTACACTGTGCATAGCATACTTCTGAACCCTGCGCTCTCTACGCAGCACACTCCTGAACCCTGCGCTCCCTATGCAGTGCACTCCTGAACCCTAGCCTCCGTATGCAGCGCACTCCTGAACCCTGCACTCCCTACGCAGCACACTCCTTTTTTTTTGTTTGTTTTATTTTTTAATACAGATCTTCATTTTAAATGATTCTTTAATTTTTAGTGATCTCCATGATTTGAATTTGAATTTTGTTGTGTCAAGTTTACAAAATGAACATTATTATCTTGTATTTTTTGACCCTCAAGGAGATTGGTTGGTGTTATCTGTCCCTTTTTTTTTTATATAAATGTATCTGCCTACTCCAAAGCTAAATGTTTTAGTTTTATAAAAACACATAGTCAAGTATTAACTGTAAAAAAAAAATCAATTTATTATGGTATATAATTACAAAAAATAAAGGCAGCGCTGGAGACCCTGCTGCAATTTGTGCATCCTTGGGACCCCAGAGCACACATCAACTCTGTGTGGACACTAAAATTGGGACCTTGAGAAGCACATCCAGTTGTGAGCACCATTTTGTCCTGGACTCCCAGAGGTCAGGAACAGCAGCAGGTGAGATATATGTCCCAAGTCTGTGGTACTACAACAGCCTGCCTTCTGTCAGACCACATTGAAGCAAGGCCATCACTTCCTGGTCTTCTTGGTAGCCTTCCCTGCAGCCTTCTCCCAGTCGCCAGGTATCGCAACGTGGCGATGAGCCTCTGCTCAGCAGTGATGGCTTCCCGCATAACAGTGTCCTGCCTGGTGATATAGGGGGACACCAAAGCCAACAGTTGCTGAAAAACGGGGTCCGACATGCAGAGAAAATTCCTGTAGTCATCAGGATTATTCTCCTGGATCTCCCGCAGCAGAGGCATGTGACAGAATTGGTCCTGCTGGAGCAACCAATTCTTGGTCCATGAACTCCTCCTCACCCCCCTTCATGGACTGGTCCTGGTCCAAGACAAGCAGACCAACACCAAGCGCCCGCACAGCACGAACTCTACGACGAGAACGTAACATGGCTAGAAGACGGTCGTCTGATCAGAACGTACTAAACAGAATGCACTTAAGAACAGCAAGGCCTATGAAGAACAACCTGAAAATCAGAAACGAGCGGACAAGAACGCACTGTAAATCAGATACGACCTGACGACACGCCCTGAAAGACAAGATACGAACCCACAAGCACAAACTGAACCGCAGAAAACTAACTGAAAGCACAAAGACTGAAAAGCGCGAATTGCCTCTCCCCAAACTTTTACTAACACGCGGTAACACAAGATCAACAAAAGCAGCCCAAGGGGTGGTGCCATTGGAATCGAACTTCCCCTTTATACTGCCGTCGTACGTGTTGTACGTCACTGCGCTTTACAACAACAAGATATTTAATTGACAGTGTGTATGCAAGGAAAGCTTGACAAGAATCTCGTCGAGAAAACCAACGTTTTTTTTTACGACGGGATTCTCGGCCGTGTGTACGAGGCTTTACACTTCAATGTTGGATCATGTGAAGTTTTCTGCTTGCCATGCGTTACACTCACACTACAATGATGGATCATGTGAAGTTTTTTCTGCTTGTCATGCGCTACACTAAAAGTTCCCCCTGCGTCCAGCTCCCTTCTCCTGTGGTAGTCTTGATTCAAAGCAATACACAGCTATAAAGTATATGTGCACTGGAGCTACCCGCCCTCCTGTGTCCTGTGTGAATGGTTCTTTTTTATTTCTTAATTTTCTCATGAATGAAGATGTACAAAGAATCCTTATTCATGAGAACCTATGGTCAGCTCCTCCCATTCTGTATACACCCACTGGCTACACAGGAACAGGGTCACTTCCTGGAAGTGATGTCACTAGCCTTCAGTGACCACACCCACTTGCTGCTCTTAGACTCAGAAGGAAGAGGGATTGCAGTCATGTGACAGGCACTGGATACTGCAAAATAAAGGTAGAAAAACAGATTTTTTAAATAAATATGAGATCTAAGGCTGAACTTAGCTTACATTAATGATTGCAGGGGAGAATTTAAGTATTAGGCTTTCCTTCCACTTTCATAAATACCTACTCCTGTTGTGCTAATTTCCTTATCAACTAAGTATTTACCATTTTGTCACCTAGTCACTGAGGTGTGTTTTTAAAGCAATAGAAAACTTATTCAGCACCTTATCTCAAACAAGGTCAGTCAGCAAGCAATTCATTGTGCACTGGGCATACACAATATCCCTGTAGCTGGGGAATCAACAAGTGCACTGGACCTCTGTTAAATTGTAAGTCTACCCTAACACTAAAATCCCTGCATCTACAAACATCCTGTCAGGTCACCTGAGGCCAGGTGACAAATGCACACCGTTGGAGTCAGGAGTGCATCGCTAAGGTAGTGGACCATACGGCTGACTGCTGCGGATGGAGCTCTGGGTGGTTTAGGAAAGCACGTCCACTGGAGCACCAATACGGACCCCACTGGGAGCTAGAGCAGAAGATTCCCCAGGTTACAGTAGGTCCTAAATAAGAAAAAGCAGGAGGCTCAATGGGCATGGGCTGGACTGGCATAACTGGAGCAGAGGCCGACTGAATAGCATCGCCAGGTGTAGCGACTACTAGAATACTAGAATCGTATCGCAAGGCATAGCGACTGTGGAACTTGCGGACAAGTTAGCCTGGCTGTGCAAGGGAATTTAGGGACAGGCAAAGGTAAATGGTTATGCAAACTGGACTGAATGATCGGCTCAGGTTCACAGGTGGGCTCCTCATCTTGAGTGTCAAATGACCTAGAGAGTGCATCAGCCCAACTTTTGCAGGACACATCCCAGAAATCGCTATATGCAGTGGGAAGAGCAGAAGATACTGAGATGGTGTCAACAGGAAGTTTCTCTTTTGGGGCAACCTTGAGTAGGCAGGACGAGAAACAGGAGGAACCCCAAGCCAGGATCTGTCCAGCATTCCAGTCAACGTGTGGAGAATGGAGCCGTAACCAAGGAAGACCCAAAACGATAGGAGTTGAGGCCTTAGGTAAGATAAGGAAGGATATCCTCTCCTGGTGGAGTGTCCCTACCGACATCTTAACAGGGAGGGTCTGGAAGCGGATAGGGCCCCCTGGGAGAACAGTGCCATGAATCGCCAAGACAACCAATGGCGTGGTGAGGGGAAAAAGGGTAAGCCTCATGAAAGACGCAGTTCCCCAGTCCATGAAATTGCCAGTGGCTCCAGGATCCAGATATGCCGAGACCGAATGAGAGGAAGCGCCAACATGAAGGAACACAGAAAGAAGAAGACGAGAAGGTACAGGTGATATTTCTGGGTCCAATACTCCACCTTCAAGATGTATTAGACCCAAGCATTTTTCCGGACGAAGAGAGCAAGTGTCACAAAAATGACCTTTGGCCCCACAATAGAGGCACAGGCCCAGAGTTTTGCGCCTAGCATGTTCCTCGGGAGATAGCCTGGTCCGGCCCTGCTGCATAGGTTCCTCAGCTGGCAGGAGGTGCTCCCCGGGTCAAAGAGAGGGGAGCTCAGGCTGCCTAAGGACCAGGGAGTGCTAGCGTCTTTTTTCCATGGTCCTCTCCTGAAAGCGGATATCGATCTGGTTACACAAGGAGATGACACAGTCCAGATCAGCAGGGATGTTTCTTCCTGCTAATTCACCCTTCACTCTGTCAGAGAGGCCATGTAAAAAGGTTGCAACTAAGGCCTCATTATTCCAGCTCAGCTCATCAGTCAAAGTACGAAAATGAAGAGCGTACTGACCAACGGAAGCGGACTCTAAATGGAGACGTAAAAGGGTGATGGCCGCTGAAGAGACACGACCCGGTTCCTCGAAGATATTCTGAAAAAGTTTCAAGAGGTCAGACTAGAAACCACTGAAACATTCAGTTCCCAGAGTGGGGTAGCCCAGGCTAACGCCTCGCCGGACAGGAGGGATGTAAAATAGGCTACCTTCGCCCGATCAGACAGGAAGTTTTGGGGCTGGAGTTCAAAATGAATTGTGCACTGGCTAAGGAACCCCCTGCAGGCCTTGGGGTCCCCAGAGTAACGGGACGGAGCAGGTAAATGCAAAGAATTTGTGGATGTGGCTATGACCAGAATAGGTGCGGCAGCAGATAGTGGTTGAGGTTGTTGAACCAGGGTCCGAAGGAGGCCTGAAGCTGTTCAAAGCGGAATGGCCAAATCCTGTAGGAATCACATCACCTGGGTCTGATTAGATTCCTGGGTCTTAAGTCTGCGGACTATGCCCTGCAACGGATCATCTGCGGGTAGCGGCACATCAGCCGAGTCCTTGGCTGATCAAACTGTCAGGTCACCTGAGGCCAGGTGACAGATGCACACCGTTGGAGTCAGGAGTGCACCGCTAAGGTAGTGGACCCTACGGCTGACTGCTGCGGATGGAGCTCTGGGTGGTTCAGGAAATCAGGTCCACTGGAGCACCAACACGGATACCACTGGGAGCTTGAGCATACGATTCCCCAGGGCACGGAGTCTAAGAGCCAGCAGGTGTTCACCAGAGCCTCTAGTGGTGAGGATGGACTGCGCTGCAACTGGCTCCAGGTCGCGGCCCCCAGGGTCTCCCAGCTCAAGCTCACAGTAGGCTACTGGAGCATAGAGAGGAAACAGCAGTCCAGGACAACAAGGGATAGTCAGGAGATAAGCCAAAGGTTGGGGGGCAACTAGCAGACAAGGATTAGACAAAGAACATGCCAAAGGTCAGGGTAACAAGCAGGCAGGGATAGTCAAAGAACAAGCCAAGATCGGTGAACAGAAACAGACTTGGAGCACACAGCAAGAAACACACAGGAAGCCAAACACACAATATTGATCAGCAAGGCTTGGCTTGCAGTGCACAGGTTAATATAGTGTTTCCTGATAGGGGCTGGGGTGGAGCCATGCTTGAGGGAAGATTACTTGAGCATACAGGTGAACAGAGACCAGTCTCTAAGCTGACGCAAGAGAGAGGTAAGCAGACAGACAAACATGAATATTAATTGCAGATTCATGACACATCCATGATCTAACACTAACCTATCTAGCCCTGTAAAGAAGAAATCGCTATACATACCTTTTTTTATGCCGATCCGATCTGGTCTCCAGCGGCGGATGCTTTGCAGAGGACACATCCGATAACGGCTGTGAAATGAATGGGTAGTGACGTCACACAAATTCATTAATTCATAAATATTCGAATTAACGCAAACTCTTTAGCGATTTTTTCATGAAAATTAGTAAATTCGAAAATTCATAAATTCGTAAATTCGAAAATTCGTAAATTCGAAAATCGAAAATTCGAAAATCCAAAAATAAGAATGAAAATCCGAAAATTCAAAAGAACAAAAATCCGAAAGTAAGAACGAAAATCCAAAGATTCCAAAACCCGAAAATACAAATATCCGAAATAATAACTAACTAATAATAATACCTATTACTAACTAATAAATTATAGGTATTGGAATTTCCTTTCAAATTTGGCTGTTAGTGAACGTAGCGAATACAAATTTATACAAAGTTATGAATTATCCGAAATAACAAATGCTGCATCTAAACGAATGGAACGTAACTAATTAATAATAATAAATAATAATAATAAAAACTTGTTATAATTATTATTAGTATTATTATTTATTACTATTAATTTGTTACGTTCTATTCATTTAGATGCGGCAGTCGTTATTTCGGATAATTTGTAACTTCGGATAAATTGGTATTCGTTACGTTCTTAACCACTTAAGCCCCGGACCATTTGGTAGCTAAAGGACCAGAGGTGAATTCAGAATTTTGCACTGTGCTGATTTAACTGTAAATTGTGCGGACATGCAATGTTGTACCCAAACGAAATTTGCGTCCTTTTCTTCCCACAAATAGAGCTTTCTTTTAATGGTATTTGATTGCCTCTGCGATTTTTATTTTTTGCGATATAAACGGAAAAAGACCGAAAATTTTGAAAAAAAATGATATTTTCTACTTTTTGTTATAAGAAAAATCGAATAAACTCAATTTTAGTCATACATTTAGGCCAAAATGTATTCAGCCACATGTCTTTAGTAAAAAAAATGTCAATAAGCGTATATTTATCGGTTTGCGCAAAAGTTATAGCGTTTACAAACTAGGGTACATTTTCTGGAATTTACACAGCTTTTAATTTATGACTGCCTATCTCATTTCTTGAGGTGCTAAAATGACAGGGCAGTACAAAACCCCCCCAAATGACCCCATTTTAGAAAGTAGACACCCCAAGGAAATTGCTGAGAGGCCTGTTGAGCCCATTGAATATTTTTTTTTTTTGTCCCAAGTGATTGAATAATGACAAAAAAAAAATAAAAAATTACAAAAAGTTGTCACTAAATGATATATTGCTCACACATGCCATGGTTATATGTGGAATTGCACCCCAAAATACATTCTGCTGCTTCTCCTGAGTACGGGGATACCACATGTGTGGGACTTTTTAGGAGCCTAGCCACGTACGGGACCCCGGAAACCAAGCACCGCCTCCAGGATTTCTAAGGGCGCAAATTTTTGATTTCACTCCTCACTACCTATCACAGTTTTGAAGGCCATAAAATGCCAAAATAGCACAAAACCCCCCCAAATGACCCCATTTTGGAAAGTAGACACCCCAAGCTGTTTGCTGAGAGGCATGGTGAGTATTTTACAGCTCTCATTTGTTTTTGAAAATGAAGAACATTTTTTTTTTTTTTTTTTTTTTCAATTTTCAAAACTTTGTGACAAAAAGCGAGATCTGCAAAATACTCACAATACCTCTCAGCAAATAGCTTGGGGTGTCTACTTTCCAAAATGGGGTCATTTGGGGGGGTTTGTGCCATCTGGGCATTCCATGGCCTCCGAAACTGTGATAGGCAGTGAGAAGTGAAATCAAAAATTGACACCCTTAGAAAGCCTGAAGGCGGTGCTTGGTTTTTGGGGTCCCGTACGCGGCTAGGCTCCCAAAAAGTCTCACACATGTGGTATCCCCGTACTCAGGAGAAGCAACAGAATGTATTTTGGGGTGTAATTCCACATATGCCCATGGCATGTTTGAGCAATATATCATTTAGTGACAACTTTGTGCAAAAAAAAAATTGTATTTTTTCCGCAACTTGTGTCAACATATAAAATATTCCATGGACTCGACATGCCTCTCAGTATATAGCTTGGGGTGTCTACTTTCCAAAATGGGGTCATTTGGGGGGTTTTGAACTGTTCTGGCATTTTATACACAACATTAGGAAGCTTACATCCACTCTTCTAACCACTTGAAGACAAAGCCCTTTTTGACACTTTTTGTTTACATGAAAACATTTTTTTTTTTGCAAGAAAATTATGTTGAACCCCCAAACATTATATATATTTTTAAAGCAAAGGCCCTACAGAATAAAATGGTGGGTGTTGCATTTTTTTTTTCTACACAGTATTTGCGCAGCGATTTTTCAAACGCATTTTTTTGGGAAAAAATACACTTTTTTTAATTTTAATGCACTAAAACACACTATATTGCCCAAATGTTTGATGAAATAAAAAAGATGATCTTAGGCCGAGTACATAGATACCAAACACGACATGCTTTAAAATTTCGCACAAACGCGCATTGGCGACAAACTACATACATTTTTAAAAGCCTTTAAAAGCATTTACAGGTTACCCCGTTAGATTTACAGAGGAGGTCTACTGCTAAAATTACTGCCCTCGATCTGACCTTCGCGGTGATACCTCACATGCATGGTGCAATTGCTGTTTACATATGACGCCAGACCGACGCTTGCGTTCGCCATTGGGCAAGAGCAGGGCAGGACAGGGGTGCTTTTTTTTTTTTTATTATTAATTTTGCGTTTTTATTTTATTTTTAAACTGTTGCTTCCATATTTATTTATTTTTATCACTTTTATTGTTATCTCAGGGAATGTAAATATCCCCTATAATAGCAATAGGTAATGACAGGTACTCTTTTTTGAAAAAACTGGGGTCTATTGGACCCTAGATCTTTCCTCTGCCCTCAAAGCATCTGACCACACCAAGATCGGTGTGATAAAATGCTTTCCCAATTTCCCAATGGCGCTTTTTATATCCGGGGGGGGACATTCCCTCCCACTGCTTGTAAAAGCAGTCCAGAGGCTAATTAGCCACTAGGATTGCTTTTACATGAAAGCCGGCCGCTGGCTGAAAAGAATGATACCAAGATGATACCTAAACCCGCAGGCATCATTCTGGTATAAACATTCAAAGTCCAGCAACATACCAGTACGTTGCTGGTCCTTGTTGGACATGTATTGTAATCTTTTTTTTCATGCAGCCTGTTGGCTGAACGAAAAAAAAAGATTGATCGGTGGGTATGCCCACCATTAGAATACCGCCCTTCATCCACCCACTTCTAATGATGGGCATACATGCACCATTTATATATGCCGAAGCATTGGGGCATCTTCTCGCAAAAGTTATGCCGCGTACACATGGTCAGACTTTTCCACGGGCAAGCCTCCGTCGGAATTTCGACCGTATATACGCGGCATTAGGAGCAAAATCGCTCCTCCGCTCCTGCTGCCCCAATGCTTTGGCATATATGCTTTTTTTTTTTTAACTATGGTGGTGAAATTACCTCCTACTGCACTGGAGTCGCAGGGATCAGGCCTGTCTCTGCGAACGCTGCAGTTATGTGTGTTGTGTTTTGTAAGTGACAGTGATCGATCGATACTGCACTTCGGTGGCCTGGGCTGGACGGAGGGGCAAAACGCAGGTGCTAGCAGGTATCTGGGCTGATCCCACTAACAGTGCGTTTTTGGGAACCCTAAACTGCTGGGGACGCTAGTATAGATCTGATCAGATCAGATATTGAGCTGATCAGATACTATACCACTAAGGGGGGTGTATGCTTCACGTGTGGGTGTTAGCGCTACTGGCACTAACCTGACGCTGCCTGGGGTGTGACGCAGACCCTCTCTGACGCTAAAACCTAACTGATATCACCCGCCGGGCGATCAGGGGGGTTAAACCTTTATTGGGTTATATACGGCGGGTGCCCTGACACTATAAAAAGCAAACTAACTAACCAGCGTCACCCGTAACACTTATATGATGATCACTGGTGAAAGGGTTAACTAGGGGCAATTAGGGGGTTAAAACCTTTATTAGGTAATATATGGGGGTACCTGACGCTATATAAAAACCTGACGGCGAACCTAAAAAAAAATTACTGGCTACCTATCGGCATCACCGACACTAAGACAACGATCATAAAAACGATTGCTTAGCGACAGTGGTGATAGGGGGTGAAAGGGTTACCTGGGGGGCGATCAGGGGGTTAAACCTTTATTAGATAATATATGGGGGTACCTGACGCTATAAAATCCTGCGGCGAACCTAAAAAAAATTACTGGCTACCGATCAGCATCACCGACGCTAAGACATCGATCAGAAAAATGATCGCATAGTGACGGCGGTGCTAGGGGGTGAAAGGGTTACCTGGGGGGTGATCAAGGGGGTTAAACCTTTATTAGGTAATATATGGGGGTACCCGACGCTATAAAAACCTGCGGCGAACCTAAAAAAAATTACTGGCTACCGATCAGCATCGCCGACGCTAAGACATCGATCAGAAAAATTATAACTTAGTGACAGTGGTGATAGGGGGTGAAAGGGTTACCTGGGGGGCGATCAAGGGGGTTAAACCTTCATTAGGTAATATATGGGGGTACCCGACGCTATAAAAACCTGCGGCGAACCTAAAAAAAATTACTGGCTACCGATCAGCATCACCGACGCTAAGACATCGATCAGAAAAATGATTGCTTAGTGACAGTGGTGATAGGGGGTGAAAGGGTTATCTGGGGGGTGATCAGGGGGTTAAACCTTTATTAGGGGGGGTTAGGGGGCTACACTGGACCTAAAACTAAATGTAGTGACACTTTTACAGTCACAAATGTCACTGATTGCAGTGATCACTAAATAAATGGTCACTGCAATCAGTGACACTGTGACTGGGGGCTGGGGGGTGATCTGGGGGTGTCTGGGGGGGGCCTGGGGGGGCGATTTATGTGCCTATGTGTCCTGGTGTCAGTGTGCTGTTTTGTGTACTAACCTGGCATCTTCTCCTGTACGGCGCTCGGTATATGTGAGCGCCCCAGGAGAGATGACATCACTTCCTCCTTCCTGGCAGGCAGGGGAAGCTCTCTCATTCGCCGGGAGCGATCGAGAGGGGGTGGCCGGAATCGAACGGCCGTCCCCTCATGCCGGATCGCTCCCGAAGGTAAAACGACCACCCACTGTAAAGGGGGGTCCGATCGGACCCCCCAACTATACAAAGGCAATCACGTATATGTACGTGATTCTGCCTGTCGGTGCCATTCTGCCGACGTATATTTACAGTGGGCGGTCGTTAAGTGGTTAAACAGCCAAATTTGAAAGGAAATTCCAATACCTATAATTTAATAGTTATTACAGTTGTAGCACGATTCCAGTTTCTTCTATGTAGATACAGACTACAGTTGACAAACTAGAAGGAACTTAGCTCCCTCCGGTGTTCAATCTTTATAGTGCATCTACTTATTATTTTCAATTATATCAAAGCAAGGCATGCTGGAACTCGTAGTACAGGGAGAAAGAGACTCCATTTGCCATGGATAGTAAATAGACTATAGTACCCACAGTGCAACTGTACTCCCAACGTGCATTGCCTCGACGCTTGGCCTTTTGTTGAGTGTTCGGTAGTCTATACATACCACTCCCCGAATAGAAGATGCTTTGCAGAGTTTGTCAGGGGCCAAGTGGTTCAGTGTGATGGATTTGAAGAGTGGATATTATCAAATTCCCATGCATGCTGAAGATCAGGAGAAGACAGCCTTTATCACCCCTGTGGGTTTCTTTGAATTCAACGGCATGCCTCAAGGCTTGTCAGGAGCCCCAGCCACCTTCCAAAGACTTATGGAGAAGATGGTGGGAGACATGAATCTGATTGAGGTGCTGGTATACCTGGACGACATTATTGTGTTCGGAAAAACCCTGGAAGAACACGAAGAGCAACTGGAAAAGGTCCTAAAGAGGCTCCATGATGAAGGCCTGAAGCTTTAGTTTGAGAAGTTTCAATTTTACCAGCCCTCAGTCCATTACCTGGGCCACATCGTATCCGCTGAAGGGATATCCACGGACCCAGGGAAGTTGGAGGCCGTCACCTCTTGGCCTAGGCCCACTAATGTGACCGAGCTTCGGTCGTTCTTTGGATTCTGTTCTTATTACAGAAGGTTCGTGGAGGGTTTTGCCAAGATTGCCCGACTCCTGAACGAACTGCTGAGGACTGAAGAGGAAGATGATGTTCCAGAATCAGTCAGACCAGTGAAACCCATCATGGGGCCTAGAAAACCTAAAGAGTCTATCCAAGACCAGTAGACCACCAAGTGTGAGGAGGCATTCCTCCAACTCAAGAAGAGCCTAACTACTGCTTCTGTGTTGGCTTATGCAGATACTGCAAAACCTTACAAGCTGCATGTGGATGCCAGTAGAGATGGATTGGGCGGGGTCCTGTACCAAGAGCACAATGGTTACCTACGGCCCATTACCTAAGTGAGTCGGAGTCTGGTGCCAGCTGAGAAGAATTATCCCACACACAAGCTGGAATTCCTGGCTCTAAAATGGGCCGTAGTGGATAAGCTACGAGACTATCTATATGGGGCCGAGTTCGTGGTAAAGACTGAAAACAATCCGCTCACCTACTTAACCACTGCCAAACTGGATGCCACAGGACATAGGTGGTTAGCCGCCCCCACAGGATTCACGTTCAGCCTGAAATACCGACCAGGTGTTGGAAACAGAGATGCGGATGCTCTATCTAGAAGACCCAATTGCCTCATTGACCCCACAAAGGAATGGACCCAAGTGACCCCAGAAGGAGTGCGAGCCTTGTACCAGGGGGCTAAATTCCAAGCTGGAGGGGGGTCCAGAGCCAAAGAGAGTGGAGCTACGGCTGTGGGAGTACCCAAACACTACTATAACGTGACCCAAGTGGGAGAAGAAGGTCCACCCAAATTGTCCAGGAAGGACCTGAGGAAAGACCAAATGGAGGATCCCCTTGGAAGATTAATGGGACCGATTACAGCTGCGCCAAGGGGTGGTCTACCGAAGGGGCCCCTCTGATGGTCCAGAAGAAAAGTGGCAGCTGTTCCTGCCCAGCAAGCACAGAGAAACAGTTCTAACTGCCCTTCATGACCATCATGGTCATCTGGGCCCGGAAAGGACCTTCCAGCTAGTAAGGGACAGATTCTACTGGCCCTGCATGCGGGCCGAAGTTGAAGGCTACTGTCACTCCTGTATCCGGTGTATTCAGAGAAAGACCCTACCTCACCGAGCTGCCTCAATGGGCCATCTTCAGAGTCAGGGACCTATGGAACTGGTGTGCATTGATTTCCTTTGCTTGGAGCCTGACCTCAGTGGACAAGGGAATGTTCTGGTAGTAACTGATCATTTCACCAGATATGCACAAGCATACCCAACAAAGGATCGGCAGGCTTCAACCGTGGCAAAAGTCCTAGTAGAGAAATTCTTTGTCCACTATCAATTACCCCAGCGTATCCACTCAGATCAAGGGAGAGACTTTGAGAGCAATCTTATAAAGAAGCTGGGCATCAAGAAGACCAGAACTACTCCCTATCACCCACAAGGGGATGCTCAGCGTGAGCGTTTTAACCGAACCCTCCTGGATATGTTGGGAACGCTAAGCTCGGAAAAGAAGCAGCACTGGAGTAAGCATGTAGCTGCCATTGTACATGCCTATAGCAGCACTGCAAGTGATGCTACTGGGTATTCTCCTTACCGTCTGATGTTTGGGCGAGAGGCTCGGCTACCGGTGGATCTGGCCTTTGGCACATCCCTTGATTATACATCAGTCACCTCCCATAAGGGATATGTGGATCGGCTCCGGAAAAATCTAAAAAAAGCCTATGAAAAGGCCCAAGCTACATCAGATCAGAGGGGGCTGAGGAACAAGAGGAACTTCGACCTCAAGGTCAGGGTACAAGATTTGCAACCAGGGGATCGAGTGTTATTAAGGAATCTGGGTATCCCTGGAAAGCATAAATTAGCTGATCGCTGGAAGTAACAACCATACATCTTCTGTAAGCAGTTACCAGGCCTCCCAGTGTATCAGATCAGACCAGAGGGAAGTGTAGGCCCATTAAAGACTTGGCACAGGAATCACCTGTTGCCCCTCTCTGAAGCAGTTCGCCTACCTCCTGCATCAGCCTCACAAGAGTTACCCTCAACTTCTCAAGGGTCCCGACCAGTCACCAGATCTCAGTCAATTCTTCGGGACATAGAAGATGAAGAGTCTGAAGATGAATGGGTGGAGTCAGATTAGTTGTGGTCATCTCAACAATCAGAGTCCAGGACCTCTCCTTCACCATCACCTGAGGTAACTGACAGTAGAACTCTCTGACCGGAGGCCCCTGAGTTTGTGCCTCACACTATGCTTACTGAGGAGTTATGCCGCATACACACGACCATTTTTCATGATGAGAAAAATGCCATTTTGAAAAATGGTCGTGAAAAACGGTGGTGTGTATGCTCCAGAGCATTTTTCTCAATGAGAAAAATGCCCGAAAAAAAATAGAACCTGCTCTATTTTTTCTCGTCGTTTTTCACGTCGTTCTTTTTAACGTAAAACGGTCGTGTGTATGCTTTTACGAGGGGAAAAAAAATGCACATGCTCAGAATCAAGTATGAGACGGGAGCGCTCGTTCTGGTAAAACTAGCGTTCATAATGGAGATAGAACATTCGTCACGCTGTAACGGACTGAAAAGCACGAATCGTCTCTCAAACTTTATTAACACGAGGATCAGCAAAAGCATCCCAAAGGGTGGCGCCATTCGAATGGAACTTCCCCTTTATAGTGCCGTCGTACGTGTTGTACGTCACCGCGCTTTGCTCGAGCATTTTTTTTTCACGAACGTGTGTATGCAAGGCAGGCTTGAGAGGAAACACGAAAAATCACGTTGAGAAAAAGTTTTTTTCATAACATGAATAACGGTCGCGGCATAAGAGGAAGATGAGGAGTCTTTGTCAATGGGAGACTCCAGAGAGGTCTCAATTTTGTCTGAAGAAGAATTGGATACTCCAGGGGACATAGAGTCTAGTGTACCTGAACCTGAAGATGAAGAAACAGAGTCTATCATTCCTGAAACATTAACACCTAAGGAACAAAGAGAAAGACGAGTTATTCACCCTCCAAAGTGACTGACTTATGATCAATTGGGTGAATGCTCGGAAGAGACTATTCTCACTTCTAAAAGGACAAGTGACATGCCTAGTTCTTCCACTGCAAATTTAGTGGAAGACAACCCTAGCTCACTCCCTGGCACATCTGGGCAGGACACTTCTGTGTCAATGGTTTGTAGACAGAGTGGCCTCCCTTTCCATGAAAATTGGTGGGAAGTTCCTCTGTCCACTCTATGTCATGGTATGAGCTGTTTGAGTTTGAACACTGTTACTGGAAATGCAAATTGTTATTGTCCTGCATAAACTAATTGAAAATTTCTCCACATGTATTGACAAAGCATGTATCAGACTACAAACTGTTGTCCTCTTTGGGGTCCAAAGACTTTAAGCGGGGGGAGTGTGTAGCACGATTCCAGTTTCTTCTATGTAGATACAGACTACAGTTGACAAACTAGAAGGAACTTAGCTCCCTCCGGTTTTCAATCTTTTTATTGCATCTACTTATTATTTTCTATTATATCAAAGCAAGGCATGCTGGAACTCGTAGTACAGGGAGAAAGAGACTCCATTTGCCATGGATAGTAAATAGACTATAGTACCCACAGTGCAACTGTACTCCCAACGTGCATTGCCTCGACGCTTGGCCTTCTGGGACTGCTTACTTAAAGGAGGGGAGGAACTACGGAAGGTCTCTCTGAACATCGCCCTGCTAGCAAGAGGAGCATCTGAGAGGCCTGCTGTGTGTTTGTGTAGGCCGCATAATCTGGGCCTACTGTCTGCAGAAAGGCCTGCCTGCTGAAGGGGGAAGAATCCTCCTTTGAGAAGCCCAGCTGATTCTCCCCAAGTGTCCAGACATCTTCCCCCTACCGACGTCTCGTGTGGTGGAGTGAGGGACGGAAGACCGGGACAGCGGAGAGATCGTGTACCGGAGCATCGGCAACGGAATCAACCAGGCAGACTAGGCCTATTTGGTTGAGCGGGGACCTGCCCAGGATTTACTAAGTACTTTATAGGCCTGTGACTGTTAAGGCTCACCATCACTAGAATAGTGTGACACACAGATGCCTGAACATTGCCTCGTGTGTTAGTGCGCAGTTTAAAGTTGGCGTTTGCACCGCCTGACAGTTTCACATTCCCAAAAGCATTGCAGGAGTTTTGTTTATTCTTCTACACCCTTTGGATTACAATTAACATGTGCACCAACGTTTGCTAGCGAAGACTCCATCCATTGAGGAATTTGTACACTAATATTGGTCAGGCCTGACTGGAACGTATAGTGACGGGACACAGAGTGGTATTGCACACTAGGGGGAGCTCGCGAGCAATACAGTTCAGTCAAATAATAGACATTAACACTGCAAGTTAAGGTATTTTGTCTGATAGCAATTATTTATTTTATTATTGACTCTCGCAGAGCCCTGCAGAGTCAACTGTATGTATAACCTTGTTTTACCTTTATATCTTACCAAGTAAAGTTCACCCTTGGTTAAGTGCAAAATTGTGTGCAGTTTCTCTGTTATCTTGTGGAAAGAGAAGTGGCCAATTCAAGGTAACAATCTATATTGCAATTTTACTGTGGTGTGGTTTTATTGTGTTCCCCAGCAACCAGTGGGTTCCACAATATTTGCATATACCAGATGTGCCAAGGGAGGGTTTGAGACAATTCCAAGGGGTTGATAGGCAGAACGTAGACCCAACATTTAAATCAGCAGCTCCTACGGGGGTAGTGCTACACAGTATTAGTTTGTTTGTTGTTATTTCTGATTTTTGAATTTACAAATTTTCGAATACCGCATCTAAACGAATGGAACATAACGAATTCCAATTTTTCCGAAGTTATGAATTAAGATCATAACGAATGAGCCGAAAAAGAAAAAAACGAGTGAAACGAAAAAATAAATAAATTTCGGCAGTGCAAATGTCTATCACCCATAGAGTTACTATGGGGCTTCCATTGTTGGCTGTGTCCTCAGCACCTGCTTCTTTACAGGGCTAGATAGGTTAGTGCTAGATCGTGGATGTCTGCAGGGATTTTAGTGTTAGGGTGGACTTATGCTTTAACTACTTGCCGACCAGCCACCATTATTGTACTGCGGCAGGTCGGCTCATTCCCGCGAATCGCCGTCATTGTACGTTGGCTCGGGAACTCTATATTGTGGGTGCGCGCGCCCACTGGCCAGCTGGGGAGACAATCAGTGGGTGGGGCGGACTCGATGTCCGCCGGCCACCTGCTATCGTTCCCCACAGTGACAGAATGGTGATCTGCCTGTGTAAACAAGGCAGATCTCTGTTCTGACAGGGGAGATCACACAGATCCTGTCTTTCTGCTATGCAGGAAGACGGATCTGTGTGTTTCCCCAGGCAGCTCATCCCCCATACAGTTAGAAAACACCACTTGCAGGGAACAAATTTAACCCCTTGATTGCCCCCGATTTTAACCCCTTCCCTGCCAGTGTCATTAGTACAATAAGGCCTCTTTCACACTGAGGCGCTTGAAAAACTTCCAGTAAAACACTGAGCGCTTTTGAAGCGCTTTTCAGGCGCTTTTGAAGCACTTTCAATTAATTTCAATGGAGAGGAGCGTTTTTTCAGCGCACTGCCCCAGTGTGAAAGCATTCATTGATTTTAATGGAAATAAGTTTTCGTAAGCTTTTCAGGCGATTTTTTTAGCGTGAAAGCGCCTGAAAAGCGCCTCAGTGTGAAAGCGGTCTAACAGTGCACATTTTTATCACTGATTACTGTAATAATGTCACTGTTTCCCCAAAAAGTGTCAAAAATGTCAGTTAGGTGTCCGATCTGTCCGCTGCAATGTCGCAGTCCCGCTAAAAATCACTGCCATTACTAGTAAAAAAAAAAATTATAAAAATTCCATAAATCTAATTCCCTATTTTGTAGACGCTATAACTTTTGCGCAAACCAATCAATATACGCTTATTGCAATTTTTTTACCACAAATATGTAGAAGAATATATATCGGTCTAAACTGAGGAAGAAAATCCTTTTTTTTGGGGATATTTACTATAGCAAAAAGTAAAAAAATATTCCTTTTTTTAAATTGTGGCTATTTTTTTGTTTATAGCACAAAAAATTTAAACCGTAAAGGTAATCAAATACCGCCAAAGCAAAGCTCTATTTTTGGGGGAAAAAGGACATACATTTTGTTTGGGTACAGTTGTAGCTGGCCAGCTAAGACCTGTCCTAGGTTGCTAATGTGGCTTACATGCATATATAGCTAGACCTGCTAATAATGTTAAAACAGTTGTGACAGCAGGAAGGTAAAGTCACCTGGTTGCATCCAGGGGGGTAGATATATTTCGCCCAGATTCAGGCTTTACGCCGACTTATACAACTAGGTGGAGAGTTGTATAAGCCCAGCTGAGGCTAGTGGGCTCATGGATGACTCATACCTCTAGGGAGAGTGTGGGGCGTCGTACAGACAGGGAGTTGATGAGACCAGCTGAAGCTTGTCAGCTCGTTTAAGGCCTCTATAAAAACTCCCAGATTCATTAGGTGTTAGCTCATGCCTGGACCCAGACCTGTGTGGACTGTCTAGGGAGAGTGAACCCCTGTGCGGTGAGACAAAGCCTGTGTGGCTATTTGCTTGGACATTTAAAACCAGGGACTTAGGGACTAGGACAGCACTAGGCTGATCCCAGTTGTTAGTTAGGAAACCTGTATGTTTAGTCAGAGGTCAAGTTGACCAGGATTTATTTTGTTTATGTTTCTTTTTCTTTGCTGTGTTTTGTCACTGTAAATAGAAAATAAACCGCACCTTTTTGATTTTGAAAACCACAACCTCCGTTTGCTGGGCCTGTTTTTGTGTGGGGAGCCCATCTCGGGGGTCACACACACCCGCTGCCGAGCCAACCCCCTCACACAGTGCATATGCTCATTTGTGAGAGATAACAGCAGAGTTATTTACTGTGACTTTATATATGGATGTCATATAACAATTGTATATTGTGTTCACAGAAGCAAAGAAAAAATATGCCTTTAAGATCATTATATACTATGCAGAAAAGTAAGCTTAATAACACAGCAGAATTGCAACCAGAAAGCATAGAGTTAAGCTTTTGTGACTCATCAGGAGTTTTAGCCAATCACAACCAATCTCACTGAGCAAATGTCTCTGGCCAATCATAGCCAGCATTTCACTCATGTTCTGTCTAGGAAATCTCATAGCACATGTCTAGAATTTCATTTTACATCAGAGTGTGGAGCTGAACAGTTCAGATCCATCCAGAGTCCAGTTTTATGGAAGCAAGTGGCCAAAATAGGTATTTAATACAGTTATATAAGTTCCTATTGTAAATAATGTGATTAGAACTGTATACTGAAACTAGTTATGTGTTCACTTGTAGTTCCACCAAACCAGGTTTGCAAACAATCAAACAAACCAGGTTTGCAAACAATCAAACAAACAATCAAACCAGCAATCAAACCAGGAATCAAACCAGATTCAAACCAAGTTTCAGAGCAAACATCAGAGCAAACATCAGAGCAAACAGCATTATAGAGCAAGTCCCAGATAGATCATAAAGTGTCTAAAGTATTTTAAAGTGAAAGTACAGATACTGAAGAGAGAAATATATCTACCATTTTATGTAGAATTACAAGATTGAACAGTTGAACCGACATTTGTTATACTTTATTCAACACGTGTTTGTACATGGACTTCCTGCTGCTAAATTGTCAGTGTTATATAAGAAGAAAAGCTGAAGTGAATAAAGAAGTTATCTTAAAGGTTTGGTGTGCTCTCTAAACCTACTTCTTCCATAGAACGGCGCTAGAGGAATTATAGAGTAACAGATAGTCTTGTGTGGACTAAAAGATCAGAGAAATCAAATTCTTCTAATGCCACAGCGCTTGAAGGCACTTCATAGTGCTGCGCCTGCCACAGTGGAACTATTAGCCCACAGTGGAACTATTAAGCCCAAAGTGGAACTATTAGCCCAAAGTGGAACTATTTAGCCCAAAGTGGAACTATTAGCCCATTGAGGGTGAAGCGATTGTGCTCCTCAACTTGCACAGTAAAGAGCGCATTTGAGCAGCGGAGCTACCATAGAGGCCATAGAACGTGTGTTTTAGTCAAACTGCAGCCGACTCTTAAAGTGGCAGAACGGCAAAGGCAAGATAGTCACAGAGAAAGCGCCAACCCTCCTGCGATCCCTAGAGAGAGAAAAAAGACGCATGGTGGGAGGCCAAAGTCCAGAGTTAGAGTGCCTGCACCGCTACCCACAAAGAGGCCACGTACTGCAGCCAGCTATTTCCCCGCCACTAGGCCCAAAGCCTGCAGCACAAAGCATCGCAAGTCAGCGCAGAGCATCGCACGTCAGCGAAAAGCATCGCAAGTCAGCGCAGAGCATCGCAAGACAGCACAAAGCATCGCACGTCAGCGCAAAGCATCGCACGTCAGCGCAAAGCATCGCAAGACAGCACAGAGTATCGCAAAGCATCGCACGTCAGCGCAAAGCATCGCAAGACAGCACAGAGCATCGCACGTCAGCGCAAATCATCGCACGTCAGTGCAAAGCATTGCAAGTCAGAGTAGAGCATCAGATCAAAAAAGACAAGTCTCCTTTAAGACTATTTGTTCCAGCAACCTACAGATCACAGTATCCTGCTCTTCAGAATAAGGTCAGAACTTTCCTTTATTACTATCATTGCACATAGGCTTGACAAGAAAGAGACATTTTCGTGTTCAGGAGTAAAAGGACTGTAAGTAAAGAACAAGGGACAGTTGTAGTACACGAACGCTAAAGTATTTTATAGTGAAAGTCATTTTTACTGCCTGCACCTATTGCTATTGCATTTAAAGTGAAAGTCATTTTTTAATATTCATATTAATTGTTATAGCACTTAAAGTAAAATGTCTAAGCCTAGAATTTCTATGCCACTGTTTGAGGATACAAAGATAGATAAGATAGAATGTGAAGAGCAAGTGAACCTGTTTGAGGTAGAAGAGTCTGATGCAGCATTAGTCTTGCCCCAAACAGATGAACTAAGACGTTCAGAACGTATCAGAAAACCGACCCTAAAGATGCTGGAAAATTTGGAGCAAGAAGCAGTATTGAAAGGAAAAAAGTTCACCAGAATGTATGATAAGTGGAAATCCTACATTAAAGATGTTCGTAGAAAGCTAAAGCAAGAAAGTATAAAAGGAAACTTGAGTGATATGATAGAGACAGTAGAAGAATCTGAAGCAGAGCTTATGGCAGCATATGTCAACCTGCGGTCTTCTACAACACCTCCCCAGGATATTGTAAGGAACATGGACACATGTACTGAAGTCACTAAAGGTTTAGTAAAGCTCATGAGAGAACTATCATCTGAAGCCAACTATGATGAAGTTAAGGCAAGAAAGAGAATGAATGAGCTTTTTATGAGAGACTATGCTAGGTCCTTAGGAGGAACCACAATCACAAGTAGGACTTCTTCCACTAGCAGAAGTGCCAGTAACATATCAGAGTCCTCAAGTACTTTAATAGCCAAAAGAAAGAAACTTGTCGAACAACTTGCTGTCAAGAGAGCAGAAATTGAGATGGAATCTGCAATCGAGGCGCAGCGTCTACGAGTAGCAGAAATGGAAAGGCTGAAGGAAGTCAAGATTATAGAAGCCAGACTAAGAGTACACGAAGAGGACATGAATAGTAATCATAAGTCCAAATCTGTACTAAGTGAAGATGCAGACTCCTACTTCCTTTCATACGCCCAGGAGAATGGAAGGAAATCTCCAGTATGTAATGAAGCAAAAAGTCATTGCCCTTCCATCCCTGCTCAGAAAGACGAAAAGAGAGACTCACCCAATTCAGAACTAAGTGAAAAAATAAAACAGGATAATTCTGTTCCTAGATGTCACTGCAATAATCAGGAGAATGTTGCGACTATTGTCCCAGCAAGAAGACAGAGAACAGTCCCAGCAAGACTTCCCGTTCCAGAACCTACTGTATTTTCAGGAGACATACTGAAGTTCATAGAGTGGAAGGCAAGTTTTGAAATGATCATTGAGCATCATTGCTCCAGGCCAGTTGACAAGTTATTCTACCTTCAGAAATATGTTGGTGGAGATGCAAAGAAAGTTCTTGAAGGTAACTCCTATAGAACAGATGAAGAAGCCTACAAGCAAGCTTGGGAAAAGTTAAATGCAAGATATGGTCATCCTTTCTTAGTACAAAGAGCCTTTATGGAGAAATTGAATAACTGGCCTAAAATAGGTCCTAAAGAACACTTCAAACTCCAAGAGTATGGTGACTTCCTGCAAGCATGCAGCAATGCCATCCCACATGTACGAGGACTAGAAGTACTGAACGACTATCTAGAAAACCACAGGATGCTAGCTAAGCTACCTGAAGAAGTGGCTTCTAGATGGAATCGCTATGTGACTGAACAGTTAGATCTAAGTAAGGACTTCCCAAGTTTTGAAAAGTTCTCTGAGTTCGTTAATAAGGAAGCACGAATAGTATGTAATCCAGTAACAGGATCTTACGCCTTAAAGTCCTTAGAAGAAAGGCCTGCGAGGGATATAAGACGTGCAAGAGCAACTAGCTTTGCAACCGACACAACAGAGAAAGGTATAGATACCTACGAGAGCAAGTTCAAAGTTACTACTGGGATCAGTAGAGGGACAGAATCGACAAATCCTCAGACTACTTTTAAGTGTATGTTCTGTGGAGAGAACCACTCTATACACAAGTGCCAACAATTGAAGGAGAAATCTCCAAATGGAAAGAAAAAGTTTGTACTTGTTAGCCAACTGTGTTTTGGGTGCCTAAGGAAAGGCCATATTACTAAGGAGTGTAAGAAAAGGGCCACATGCAGCGTTTGCAAAGGACGCCATCCTACACCACTACATGAAGAACGTCCAAAAAAGGATAAATCCTCAATAGCTAAAGATGCTGAGGAAGAAAAGAAAGCATCGGTATTCTCTTGCAGAGTGAGGGAAAGCAACGGCACATCAATGGTTGTACCAGTGTGCATTTCAAATCCTAAAAGGAAGAATAAGAAGGTATATGCCTATGCACTACTGGATGCCCAAAGCGATGTCACCTTCATCGATCAAGAAATCTGCAAGAAATTACAAGTGGCTACAGAACCAGTGAAGTTCAAACTCACCACAATGACGGGGAGAGACACATTAGTGAACAGTCAAAGGGTCAAAGGATTGAGAGTTAGAGGACTTCATTCAAACCTCACATTGGATCTATCTCCAGCTTATACGAAAGACGATATACCTCTAGATCGAGATCGCATACCTACCTGTGAAACAGCCAATAAATGGGAGCACCTATCTGTCATATCTCATGAAATGTCCCCGCTGAAGGAGTTTGGTTTTGGACTGTTGATAGATTATGATTGTCCCGAAGCTTTGGTACCACGAAGGGTGATCACAGGAGGAAAGAGTGAACCCTACGCTGTTCAAACTGATCTAGGATGGGGCGTTGTTGGAGGAAAACAGCAGATTGCAAACTCAAGACAGGTGACAGGATTGTGTCATCGAATATCTGTTCAAGAGTTACCAGCTGTAAGTTCAGCGGAAGTAATCGAGATCCTTGAATCTGACTTTGCAGATCATGCTTCAAGAGGCCTGAATGTAACAGAATTGAAAAATTCAAACTGGCTCACCGGTCCAGAGTTCCTTTGGGAAAAGGAAATCATACCCAGTGAAGGTTACACAGAATTGTCTATGGGTGATCCAGAAGTAAAAGTTGTACAAACATTGAGCACTGCTGCAAAGTGTCAAGATGACATACTTGAAAGACTAGCCAGATGTTCAAAATGGAATACAGTCATAAACGTAGTAGCTCGAATTCAACGTTTGGCAAAGAGAATCAGAAAGAAGGAATCATTGAATGTAGCGGAAAGAATGAAGGCTGAAGAAACGGTCATAAGACTCATTCAACAGAGATTCTATAGTGAAGAGTTGAAGAGACTTGGTCAAGAACCTAAAAGGCTTCCCAACAACCACCCATTGTACAAGCTTAATCTTGTTCTACAGGATGGTATACTGAAGGTGGGAGAGAGACTGGAAAATGCATCGTTACCCAGCAGAGTGAAGCATCCAGCAATTTTACCCAAAAATTCTACCTTCACAAGATTGATTATTGATCACTACCACAACAAATCCTTGCATCAAGGAAGAAGCTTTACCCAGAACTGTTTGAGAGAAGGTGGTTACTGGATAGTAAAAGGAAGCAAAGTTATAGCAAAGTATATAAGTAAATGCGTAACCTGTAGAAAGGCACGTAGACCTACCGAAGAACAAAGAATGGCAGATTTACCGGCAGATCGTGTAAACCCATCACCACCATTTCTTTATAGTGGAATGGATTGTTTCGGCCCATTCATCACCAAGCAGAACCGCAAGGAGTACAAGAGATATGGACTAATATTTACATGTCTAAGCTCCAGAGCAATTCATCTGGAAATGTTAGAAGATATGTCAACTGATGCATTCATTAATGCCTTGAGATGTTTCATAGCCATTAGAGGTACTGTCAGAAAGCTTAGATCTGACCAAGGATCTAATTTTATTGGAGAAAAGAATGAATTGAAGAAAGCTCTAAAAGAGATCGATAAAGAAAAAGTAACTGAGTATTTGACAAAAAATCTGTGTGATTTTCATATGAATGCTCCACATGCAAGCCACACGGGAGGAGTTTGGGAAAGACAAATCAAAACTGTAAGAAATGTGTTAAGTTCAGTGTTGAGAAAGAGCTCCGGAAGAATAGATGATGCTTCACTTAGGACCCTATTCTATGAGGTAATGTCTATTGTTAACAGTCGTCCACTTACAGTTGACAACATCAATGATCCAACAAGTTTGGAACCTTTAACTCCCAACCATCTACTTCACCTTAAGTCTGATTACGTACAACCACCACCTGGCAAGTTTACCAATGAGGATTTATATGCCAAAAAGAGATGGCGAAGAGTTCAATATCTATCAGAACAGTTTTGGAATAGATGGAAGAAAGAGTACTTAGCCAATCTTACGTTAAGAAATAAATGGCAAACACCCAGAAGAAATTTACAAGTTGGTGACATAGTATTAGTGAAAGAAGAAGATTTACCTAGAAGTCAATGGAAATTGGCTAAAGTTCTAGAAGTTGAAAAGGATAAAGACAGACTAGTAAGAAGAGCGTTGTTACAAATAGGAGACTCAAAACTTGACAAAAAGGGAAAACGTCTCACTATTCCACTCAGGTTGGAACGTCCTATACAGAAGTTAGTTGTTCTACTTGAGAGTGATAAAAGACACTTGGAAGTTGAGAACCTGATGGAAAATTCCCCAAATTCATGTTCAAATCCTACTATAGAGAACATAGAATTATAGGTAATTTGGTGGGAGTGTAGCTGGCCAGCTAAGACCTGTCCTAGGTTGCTAATGTGGCTTACATGCATATATAGCTAGACGTGCTAATAATGTTAAAACAGTGTATATGCTCATTTGTGAGAGATAACAGCAGAGTTATTTACTGTGACTTTATATATGGATGTCATATAACAATTGTATATTGTGTTCACAGAAGCAAAGAAAAAATATGCCTTTAAGATTATTATATACTATGCAGAAAAGTAAGCTTAATAACACAGCAGAATTGCAACCAGAAAGCATAGAGTTAAGCTTTTGTGACTCATCAGGAGTTTTAGCCAATCACAACCAATCTCACTGAGCAAATGTCTCTGGCCAATCATAGCCAGCATTTCACTCATGTTCTGTCTAGGAAATCTCATAGCACATGTCTAGAATTTCATTTTACATCAGAGTGTGGAGCTGAACAGTTCAGATCCATCCAGAGTCCAGTTTTATGGAAGCAAGTGGCCAAAATAGGTATTTAATACAGTTATATAAGTTCCTATTGTAAATAATGTGATTAGAACTGTATACTGAAACTAGTTATGTGTTCACTTGTAGTTCCACCAAACCAGGTTTGCAAACAAACAAACCAGGTTTGCAAACAATCAAACAAACAATCAAACCAGCAATCAAACCAGGAATCAAACCAGATTCAAACCAAGTTTCAGAGCAAACATCAGAGCAAACAGCATTATAGAGCAAGTCCCAGATAGATCATAAAGTGTCTAAAGTATTTTAAAGTGAAAGTACAGATACTGAAGAGAGAAATATATCTACCATTTTATGTAGAATTACAAGATTGAACAGTTGAACCGACATTTGTTATACTTTATTCAACACGTGTTTGTACATGGACTTCCTGCTGCTAAATTGTCAGTGTTATATAAGAAGAAAAGCTGAAGTGAATAAAGAAGTTATCTTAAAGGTTTGGTGTGCTCTTTAAACCTACTGCTTCCATAGAACGGCGCTAGAGGAATTATAGAGTAACAGATAGTCTTGTGTGGACTAAAAGATCAGAGAAATCAAATTCTTCTAATGCCACAGCGCATGAAGGCACTTCATAGTGCTGCGCCTGCCACAACAGTGTCACACGACCGCGCAATTATCAGTTAAATCAACGCAGTGCCGTATCTCAAAAAATGGCCTGGTCATTAACGAGTAAATCCTTTCCGGTCCTTAAGTGGTTAAGTTAATACTAGCATATTTTATTTTATCCGCATAAGGCTGGTGTATCCAGAAAAATGTGGCCAAAAATCATGTGACATCTCATATCAAACTACCAACCAGTGCTGGGACAAGGCCATTTGGTGCCCAGGGCGAAGATGGCAAACTGCGCCCCCCCCCCCCCCAATTTTTAAGAAAGAATCAATGTCGTTTCAAAACAAGAACCAAAGAACCTTTTTTAGCACATTGGGACTTTGTGTTTATCACTGGTGTTGACTCAATTTGTAAAATGCAGCATGAGGGGATTAATGTATTGCGACTGGTTTCTGATACATTAGCGACCAGCAGTGCTGAGACAAGGTCATCCAGGTCATTCAGCCAAAAATTCTGACCGAAATCAGACCTGAAACGGAGAATAGGGACGCATCGGACCCCTGCTGTGAGCTGCCCCGAACAGCAGTGTGAGCCCAGCCTAACAGATTCATCCATCCACATAACAGAGCTGAATGCATAAATCCGCTCTACCGAGACGTATTCTGACAGTGGGGACTCTTCTCTGTCAGAATTCACTGATCAGCGCTGCAGCTGATTGGCTGCAAACCGCTGGTCGAACAAGGTTCCAGCAGTCCCATTCTACAGAAGCTGATCTGATGGGGCGGCTTCTAACAGGCAAGGCCACCCATAGATCAATATTCAGCTGGTCCCTGCTGAACCGAACACATTTTGATCCGTGGGTACCCAGCTTTATCTTATTCCTTGCTCCAGTAGGCTCTCCCAGTGCTGCGATTGGTCCTGTGGAGCTCCTGGGTGAATTGTGAGTGGCTGTGGTCACACTCCAGCCTCATTCTACCATACAGGGCTAATGTTCCTGCATGGTATGATGATGCTGAGGCTTTGGGTGGAGGGGGAGAGCACTGAAGCTGGCTGGAGCAAATACAAGCTTTCCTCCAGCACTGCAGGGTGGACTTTTTTACTTTGCTGGAGTTGGGCTGCATCCCAGCACTTGCTGTTTGTGGTCTTTAAATAGGTTCGAAATATACTGAAAATTTTCAGTTGCTACATAGATGTATTACACATACACACTATATTTTATTAAAATGCATGATTTTCATTAAGATACAGTGTGTGCGTGCAATAAATCTATGTAGAGCCTGAAAAAGTCACAGTATATTTCTAACCTATTCATAAACATTTTACTTTCACTTTAGTAAACCTGCACTGCAAGGGTCAGCACAGGTTTACAGCACAGCATTGCACAGTGTGGATAGCAGAACAGGTCGGGACTCACAGGAGGAGAAAAGCAGTCTGTTATATGTCACCCCTTATCTTAAGTCTGAGCCAGGAGAGAGGAGAGAGAAAAGCTCCGATGTCTGCTGTGCAGTGATGATCGGGGCTGCATTGTACTGCTGTCTGCGCTACCCACCTATACTGTCTGGAGCTCTCACTGTCCCGATCCAACCGCCCAGCCTGTGAGGAAAACGTGTGCCCACATTCTCAGCGGTGCTTTTGGACAGAATTAGCAACGCAGAGGCTGAGACAAAGCATGATGCTCTAGTGTTTTGCGCCCCCTCCCAAACTCCGCCCAGGGCAGTGGCCCCTCCCGCCCCTGCCTTGTACCGGCCCTGCCACCAACCCAATGCTGAAAGTACCCCCACATCTCCAGTATCCGGGGTGTTGGCTACAGAAATCTATAGAAGTATTAGTCAAATGTTTTTCAGGTATAAAGTAATGGGAGCCCACTGCATCGCTGTCTTACATTGGCCTGAATGAAAATGACACGCTGCCAAAGACACAGTCGCACAATGATTGTGGGATATGATGTTCAGCTCAGAGCAAAGAAAACGATAATAAGCCCTTGCTTCATTGGTAAAAGTGGCAGCAAAAATAACCCTAATCATAGAGTTTAAGCAACATTAATCCTCAACCCCCCTTTATTAATGTCAGTGGAAGCAATAAAAAACCACCATCATTGATGTCAGAGGTAGGGATGAGCTCGGTGTTCGAGTCGAACATACGTTCGACTCGAACATCGGCTGTTCGATCGTTCGACGAAGATCGAACGATTTGGGCCATTCGCGCCTAATTCGAGTGACGCGAACGGCCCACAATGCACTACGCCATCGCAGTGTCATCCAGGCGCTGTGATTGGCCAAGCATGCACTGTGACCCCGCATGCTTGGCCAATCACAGCGCCGGCAGCGAGGAGAGCAATGATTGGCCACAGGTAGGATGCCTGTGGCCAATTATTGCTGAGGGTGTTTAGTACACGCCCCACACTATAAAAGGCCGCCAGCACGGCGGCCTAGTGTAGTGTGTTCCGGAGCAGGGAAAGAGAAGCATAGGCAGGGACAGTGACATTTATTTTTTCTTGCTTAACCTGGATTCCTTTAGTTTAGGGAAAGAGAAGGATAGGTAGGGAGAGTGTCAGTGTGTTTTACTGTGCGAATCCTTGTTTCTAGGGACAGGGAAGGACAGTGAGGGAAATTCTCCTTGTGCTATAGTGTGCTTTAAAAAAACATTTTTTCTAGGGACAGAAAACTATAGGTAGGGAGAGTGTCAGTGTGTTTTACTGTGATAATCCTTGTTTCTAGGGACAGGGAAGGACAGTGAGGGAAATTCTCCTTGTGCTATAAAAAAACATTTTTTCTAGGGACAGAAAACTATAGGTAGGAAGAGTGTCAGTTTCTTTCACTGTGATAATCCTTGTTTCTAGGGACAGGGAAGGACAGTGAGGGAAATTCTCCTTGTGCTATAGTGTGCTTTAAAAAAAACATTTTTTCTAGGGACAGAAAACTATAGGTAGGAAGAGTGTCAGTTTCTTTCACTGTGATAATCCTTGTTTCTAGGGACAGGGAAGGACAGTGAGGGAAATTCTCCTTGTGCTATAGTGTGCTTTAAAAAAAACATTTTTTCTAGGGACAGAAAACTATAGGTAGGGAGAGTGTCAGTTTCTTTCACTGTGATAATCCTTGTTTCTAGGGACAGGGAAGGACAGTGAGGGAAATTCTCCTTGTGCTATAGTGTGCTAAAGCATTCCTCATCAACCATCTTTGAAATCCTTGTTTTTTGGACAGTCAGGGAAATTGTCGTTGTGCTATTCTGTGCAAAAGCAATCATCCTCAACCATATTTAGAAATCCTTAAGTAAAGGGACAGAGAAGGACACCTGAAGGTAGCCCTTATTGCTTTTTTCCCATCTCCCTGCAGGCCATCTATTAGAATGTCTGGAAGGCAAACAAGGAGAGGCAGACAGTCAGGAGGCAATAAAAGAGGGCAAGCAGGCTCTGTGTCTGGGGGCAACAGTGCTGGTCGTGGACGCGGTGCATTGTCATCAGCACATGGCCATGGGACACGCTTGTCCTTCTTTTCGGCAGCTGGACATGTTGAGCCACATCATGCCGAAGACTTGGTAGAGTGGATGACCAAGCCCTCCTCCTCCTCCTCATCCTCTCTCACCCAGGCTCAGGGTACTGGCAAAGCAGCTGCCAAAGCGTCCTCTTCCCTGGTATCAATGTCAGACTCATCATCAGTCACTCCTTCCCTAGACCCACCATGTCCTCCTCCTGAGGAGTCCCCTGAACTGTTTGAGCACAGTGTTGGGTACATGCTCCAGGAGGATGCCCAGCGTTTCGAAGGGTCTGATGATGAAACCCAGCTACAGGAAGGCAGTAGCGTGAGAGCAGACAGAGGGGATGCTCAAGAAGGACACCAATCTGGCAGTCATGTTCCAGCAGCTGCAGCATACTGCCAGATTGGCTCCAGTGATGAGGAGGGAGGGGATGATGAGGTCACTGACTCCACGTGGGTGCCTAATAGGAGAGAGGAGGAGGAGGAGGATGAGGAGGAGGCACATCTCCAACGAGGCAGGATGCCCTTTGGTGGCCAGCGTAAGGGCAGTACACCGACGGAATCACACCGCAGAGCTCCGCCTGTGCAGGGCGCTGCCTCTGCCCGTCATTCAAAAAGTTCTTTGGTGTGGGCCTTTTTTGAGGCTAGTGCATCAGATCGCACAGCTGCTGTTTGCAACATATGTCTCAAGCGTATATCTCGTGGCCAAAACATCAGCCGCTTGGGTACCACATGCCTGACCAGACATATGTTGACCTGCCATGCAGCTCGTTGGCAAGCCTACCTCAAAGACCCACACCAAAGAACAAAGCGGACCTCTCCTTGCACCGCATCAGCTGGGATGCACTGAGAGGAATGAAGGTGTAGAATTAGGTGTGTCACAGCCAAGTACTTGCGGCCACTCTGCTAGCAGTACACCGACGTCCGATTCTAGCAGGCAAATTTCCCTGCCCCAGCTGCTGGACCGTCGAAAGAAGTTCACTCCCAGCCATCCACATGCCCAGCGGTTGAATGCTAGCTTGGCTAAATTGCTAGCGCTTCAACTGCTGCCTTTTCAGTTGGTAGACTCGGCCCCCTTCCGTGAGTTTGTGCAATGTGCGGTTCCTCAGTGGCAGGTTCCCAAACGCCACTTTTTCTCACGGAAGGCTATTCCGGCTCTCTACCGGCATGTGGAAGGCAATGTCTTGGCCTCGCTGGACAGGGCGGTCAGCGGTAAGGTGCATATTACCGCTGACTCATGGTCCAGCAGGCATGGACAGGGACGTTACCTTTCTTTCACGGCCCATTGGGTCACTCTTTTGGCAGTTGGGAAGGATGCAGGACAAGGTGCAGTAGTGTTGGAGGTTGTTCCACCGCCACGCCTCCAAAAAAGGGATTTTTATAACAGCTTACCTGTAAAATCCTTTTCTTGGAGTACATCACGGGACACAGAGCGACTTAGTCATTACTAATGGGTTATATAGTTTACCTTCAGGTGTTGGCACTGGCCAATTCCAAACCGGAAGTACCCTCCCCTATATAAGCCCCTCCCACCCGGGAGCACCTCAGTTTTTTGCCAGTGTCTAAGGTGTTGGCCAAAGAGTAACATGTGTTTTCACTGGGCTTGCGTACAGGTTCTTTTGGGCCTTAGTAAGCTGTTCCGGATCCCACCAAAAAAGCTTCATAGCTAAACGGTCGGTACCCGGGCCTTGCAGCAGAAGAGCAAGGTTTTGCCTGTAATGCTTCTCTTAGGAGGGCTGGACCCTGGGATCCAGAGCTCTGGTCATACCCACGACCAAGACGCTGTCTGTGCAGGGTGCTATACAGGTCCAGGGGAGTGGAATCCTTGGGAACCCGGTCCCTGAAGGTTTAATTACAATGCCTGCCGTGATAGGTGAAGTTTGGACTTTTGTGGACCAAACAAAGTCCTGCGGCGGGGATCAGGTAAGTGGGGGCCCTCAGGAACTTGGTTCTATTGGGGGACCCCCAAGCCTAATTTGTCTTTCTGTCTGTTACCTAACGGTATTCCCGCTAAATATCTGTGTTTGCCTATAACTACTGAAAATGTAAAATTTTAATAGTAGTCAAGAAAAAAAAAAAAAAAAACAGGGACCGCGGTACCTGTGTTAAACCACTAGAGGCCGCTGTAGTCCATTTTTCTTGTAAATGTGGATCTTTGGTTTTCTCAACTCAAAAGATCCAGGCAGCTGGTAAGTTTCTCTGAGGGAATCCACTTCCTCTGCCCTGTTGCTGCGTTCATCCACCGCACAGGCCCTCCGGCAAAAAGGGCCCTGGCTCCTAGTCCTCTGTTGGTTTTCGAAAAGGGCGCCATTGGCGCACGGGCGTGCACGCGCCTCCTATGAAAAAAAAAGGGGCGGGGCGGGTGGATGACGCTCGATGCGCGCCGCGGCGCTTCTGCGCATGTGCGGGCGTCCCAGCATGGTTAAAAGACACAGTACAAGTGTCAGCTGCATGCAAACAGAGCTAGCAACAAACAGTGGCACACAGAGGCGGTTGATGCAGGCATCCCCATAGAAAGGCACTTTAGTGGACACCAGCTGGTATATAGCAGCACCTGTGTTAGACTATTACCAGCAAAAATTGGTGTATGACGACGGGAATACCTCAGCTTTGTGCTTAAGGGATATGTCGTCCAGACGCTCCGGAAATAGATCTTCCAGGAAGCCAAAGGGGTCTCCATCGGGCTCTGAGGATATTGGGCATGCTTGCACTGCACCAATCTCCCCTGAGAATGCAGAGGTCAGTAGCCGTAGAAACCCCGCAGGAATGCCTGGTGCTGCGGCTGTCCCCAGTCCACCAGCTCCTGCATATATAACAGAGGAGGTTTTATCCTCAACTCTGGGAGGATTGGAAGAGAGATTAACAGCATTGATCGCTGCTTCCCTGTCACAGGAAAAGCGCGTCCGATCTCCGTCTCCTCCTTCAGAGTGCCTGTTAGTGGAGGAACAGCCCCACACAGAGATCGACCTACCTGAAGGGGATCAGGATGAGGTTGATTCACTTATAGAGGAATCAACAGTGGAAGAACCTTTCTCAGCTTCTCAGGCTGAAAGATTATGGGTTCAGTCTCTGACTAACATGGTCCTTTCACGGCCCATTGGGTCACTCTTTTGGCAGTTGGGAAGGATGCAGGACAAGGTGCAGTAGTGTTGGAGGTTGTTCCACCGCCACGCCTCCAAAATGCTACTACTGGTTGTGACACACCTCTCTCCTCCACCCCCTCCTCTTCTTCTTCCTCCATGGCCTCTTCCTGTGCTTTGTCCTCTGAACCAGCGGTGCTCCGTAGGCGTTCAAGGGGCTACGCAAGTACGCAGGCAAAAAGATGCCATGCCGTGCTTGCGCTGGTGTGTTTGGGGGACAGAAGCCACACTGGGGCAGAGGTCCTGTCTGCTCTGCAGGGCCAGGCCGAGAGGTGGTTGACGCCACGCCAGCTTAAGCCAGGAATGGTGGTTTGCGACAATGGCACCAACCTCCTCTCCGCCCTCCGACAGGGACAACTGACCCATGTGCCCTGTGTGGCTCACGTCCTTAACCTGGTGGTGCAGCGGTTCTTGGGCAGGTACCCGGGCTTACAGGATGTCCTGAGGCAGGCCAGGAAAGTCTGTGTGCATTTCCGCAGATCTTATAATGCCAGTGCTCGCCTGGCTGAGCTGCAAAAGGAGTTGAACCTGCCCAAGAACCGCCTTATATGTGACATGCCCACCAGGTGGAACTCAACGTTGGCCATGCTGCAGCGGCTGCACACGCAGCAGAGGGCCATCAATGAGTACCTGTGCGACTACGGCACCAGGACAGGGTCAGGGGAGCTTGGTTTTTTTTCTCCACGCCAGTGGGGCATGATCAGGGATGCATGCACTGTCCTGGCACCATTTGAGGAGGCCACGAGGATGGTGAGCAGTGACAGTGCAAGCATCAGTGACACTGTACCTCTTGTCCACCTGTTGGAGCACACGCTGCGTGGAATAATGGACAGGGCACTTGAGGCAGAACAGAGGCAGGAAGAGGAGGACTTCCTTGCCTCTCAAGGCCCCCTTTACCCAGACAGTGTTCCTTCTGTCCCACCCATCGCACAGGAAGAGGAGGAGGAGGAGGAGGATTGTGTCAGCATGGAGGTGGAGGCTGGCACTCAGCATCATCAGCAGCAGTCTTTTAGGGATGATTTACAGTCCCAAGAAACCAGTGGACTTGTACGTGGCTGGGAGGAGGTGGCTGTGGATCATGTCGTCCTTAGTGACCCAGAGGACTCCGGAGCGAATGCCTCAGCAAACCTACGCTGCATGGCCTCCCTGATCCTGCAAAGTCTGCGGAAGGATCCTCGTATTCTTCGGATCAAGGAGAGGGACCATTACTGGCTGGCCACTCTCCTTGATCCACGGTACAAGGGTAAGGTTGCGGACCTTATGTTACCGTCGCAGAGGGAGCAGAGGATGAGACAACTCCGGGAGGCCTTGCAGAAAGGTCTGTGCAACGCGTTCCCAGAGACTGGGAGGTTACAAACTCCTGGTCCTGGACAACGAGTTGCTGAGGCTTCGGCCAGTCAAAGAAGGAGCGGTGGGGAAGGTGGCCGTCTGACCGATGCGTTCAGACAATTCTTTAGTCCGCAGCCCCAAAGTATGATCGGTTCCAGCAACCATCGCCAGCGTCTGATAAACATGGTGCAGGAATATCTAGGGGCAAGGTCAGACTTGGACACCTTCCCCACCTGATGCTGATATAACAGACTAATTGATTTTAACATGTCACATCCCTTCAAGACTGATGCTGATGCTGAGTGCCTGTGCTGTTATGTTGACTGGCTATCCTCCTCCTCCGAGTCCTCAATGATACGATTGATGATGATAGCTTGGAAGATCATTTTTGTTTATGGGTGCCGCCACCAGTGGCTAAGGCCCAATTTTTCAGCCCCTGTTTAACAGGGGCGTGTCATTACAATTTTTGAAGCAATACTTTGCAACAGGGCTCATTGCTGTGCTCCAAGTACAGTATCTGTGAGGGGTTGTAGTGTTGTGCCACCAGTGCCTAAGGCCCAATTTTTCAGCCCCTGTTCAACAGGGGCATGTAATTACAATTCTTGATCTAATAATTCACAGCAGGGCCCATTGCTGCACCCACCAAGAGTAACTCTGAGGGCTTACAGTGTTGTGGCAACGCCACCACCACCACCACCACGAAAGGCCCAATTTTTCAGCCCCTGTTCAAAAGGGGCATGTAATTACAATTCTTGATCTAATAATTCACAGCAGGGCACATTCCTGCACCCACCAAGAGTAACTCTGAGGGCTTACAGTGTTGTGGCAACGCCACCACCATCAAAGGCCCAATTTTTACTACCACTGTTCAACAATTATATGTAATTACAATTCCTGATATAATAGTTGACAGCAGGGCGTTCCAGCACCAACCAAGAGTAACTGTGAGTGCTTACAGTGTTGTGCCAACACCAACAACTAAGGGGCCTATTTCTGCAGAGTATATACGGCAGGTCCCTACTTTCAAACATCCAACTTACAAACGACTCCTACTTGCAAACGCAAGAAGACAACAGGAAGTGAGAGGAAATCTATCCCTTGGAAGGAAAATTCTCTCCTGTAAGAATTAATATGGGAGAAAGGTGTCTCCTCTGTACTGATGCTTTATCAGCAATCCTTGTTTCAAGAAAAACACCACATTTCAAAAACAGTTGTCATTGGGACGGAAAGTGAGGTGAAATGTTCTGAACAGGGGCACAGACAGGGAAACACGTGCCACTTCACAGGCATACTTTAGACACCCCCCAGGTACGATATTTAAAGGAATATTTGACTTTTTTTTTTTTCACTTTATGCATCATTAAAATGACTGCTCCCGAAAAACGACCGTTTTTAAAACTTCTTTTTGCATTGATACATGTCCCCTGGTGCACAACCCGGGTTCCCAAACCCTTTTTAGGACAATAACATGCATAATAGTTGTTATAATTAGCACTTTAGAATTCGAACGTTCGCATCCATTGTATTTAATAGGGTTCTAATGTTCGTACGAACTTTCGGTCCGTTCGCGGGTTCTGGTGCGAACCGAACCCGGGGGTGTTCGGCTCATCACTAGTCAGAGGCAGTATTAACAATAATAATTTCCCATTGACTTTGGGTCAAAATTGTGCTCTCTATCAGGCAGGAGATCATTCTGCTTGAAAAGTAATGATGACATAATTGCTGCCACAGGTACTGGAATGCAAAAAGTATTTTGGCACTGTGCATTGTGCAACTATGTAGCTAGGACTCCGCAGCAACAGAAGGTCCCATAGGGATGCCAGTTGGACCTCTGTGCTCTTCATTGTTACTCAAATTAATGATCATTGCATCTACATCTGGAATCCGAAAGAACAGCTGTGCAAAGAGTCAGTAACTCCCTGTGTATGTATTGGTATCAATAGAGGAACTAAAGGTGGCAAAAATGTGTGGGGTTTTTTGGAGCCTTTTTTGGAGCCTCCTTATAAAGTTTAACTGCCTGTTGATCAGTGGTTCCCAACTCCTGTTCTAACAAGCCAGGTTTGCAAGATAACTAAAATACATCACAGGTGATATAATTTGCTGCTCAGTGATTGCGGTATTTTAGTCTGCATCTCCCCAAGGCAATACTTAAAATCTGGCCTGTTAGTGGGTCCTGAGGACAGGAGTTGAGAACCACTTCTGTAGTGGCAACATCAGAACCCTTTCTTTGCTCGTATTCATGATGTGAGGGTGGCACCATAGCTCCCAACACCTAAGCAACTATTTCTTTTTGCCCGTTTTCTTACTCCTTAGTTGTCCCTTATTTATGGTCTGATGTACAGACCAAAAATGTAGGGCGGTATGTGACACAAACCTGTTGCCACAGTGATATTGTACTAAAAGATTCATATGTCATATTAATGCATCCACTGCTGGGTACCCTCAGGCTAGCTTATATGTAATAGTGTAATATAAAAAGTAGAGGACAAAGAACATATAGTATATTAGTATAGCAGTATAGTTGGCAGGGTTGATAGGATTGGAATTAATCATAAACCATGAGTATGGAAATACATACAAAAATACATATCCATAATATATATGACGCCATGAAAGATATGAAGTGTTTTGCGAATATATCATCAAAACTTCCCACATATTGGCAGAGTGATTTAGTCTGATTTATCTATCTGTGATTCTCTGGAAAAGCAACCTTCAGATTCTGGCAATTGATTGCCATCTTGCTTTTCCAGTCTATTGTACTGCACACTGAAATCGGATATAATCTGAATACACACGCTACAGCCAAACAAATCTACATATGTATTCATGCAAATACCCAGGCAGGCAATGTGGATCCCTAGACAATCCTCTTGTCATTCTCAGTGACAGTAAAAGAAAAAAATGAGATGGTAATAATGTGCGGCATTGACAGGGAGTAGTACTGATGAATAGGTATTGTGTCCTGAGGAAACATCTATAGTGGAAGCTGCATGAGACATTTTTATTTGCAAGATATATCTGTGTTGGCTACAGGAACCAAAGTTAGTTCGGTGTAGGCAGGAAATTCAGAGAATCTGAATGTCCGTTAATGACAATGGAAGTGGCTCTTCAGACACTTTTTGATACACGTAGAGGTGCATTTTAACACAAGACCAGTCATTAACATGACAATCAAATGAAGCAGATGGGCCAAATACTGAAGTTTTGCTAATATTGTACTAATTCTTGGCAGTGAAATGTATGCTTAGTTTAGGTAAATAGGGGAGAATGACAAAGGGGGTCACTAATTGGGGCCCACCTGTGTGAGATTGTGACCAGCACACCTATAATAGGCATATAGTTAGGTAGGATAATGGGTATGGTTAGGCAGGGTACTGTCTCTTTAAGAGGTTCTGTGTTGCAGGTTCTGGAGATCCAATGGGATTGCTGGGAAGGTGCTGGGAGCCTGGATTGTCTATAAAGGGCAGCTGCGGTGGGGCTCATTTCCTCCCCCCCCCCCCAGACCGGACCAACAGCAGAAGTATTCCCTCCCTAGTTGCGTGCATCTGTTATGTGGTGGGGTCACCCTGCATTTCCGGAGAGGACTGTTTGTTATATGAAGAAGGTTGTTGACTGGGTGCCCGAGTTCTAAAAACTGGGCAGTTTAAAAATTTGGTAACATTATTATGAGAATAAAGTAAGTACAATTGAATATTTAGATGTTAAACCAATAAAAGGTGCCGCGGCCAAATATTTTGCCAAAATGTGTGTGTGGTTATTTAGCAATATCCAAGTGGTGGTTAAGGTGGGAGAGTGTGTGGCCTACAATCTCAGGAAGGCAAGCAAAAACAGCATACATTTAATTAATTACAATTTTAAAAGTAAAAAAAAAAGTCACATCCTTTTCCAATTGAATAACAAGCCTTACCATGGCTTGAGTTTTAGAAGAAAAGCTTCCTGATGCACCCCAACATAAATCAAATACCGGTAATCGCAATTGGTTACATACTTAGCTTGACAAATAGGGACAAATATAACATGGACTGGGAAGGTTATCACTAGACACTTGTGTTATCATCAAGGGCTAAGACCTGTGTACATAGTGACATAAGAATTTTCTATAAAGGCTTGGACTATCACAGAATGGACAAGATAGGAAATACAGAATTTGCAATAATAAACAGGCTATACTAAGACAGAAGAAAGATAATGTGATGTACTGCCATTATCACAATTTTCTCATCATTTTCTACTTTATATATAAAAAAAAACTAAAAAAAAAACATAATAACACATTTTGCAGATCTTTTTGTCAGGCTAAAATGTTTCTGAGTGGCTGCCTCATTTGCACACCCATTGTTCTCGCATTCCACATAAAAGTACCAATACCAAACCTTATTTATTCCATTTTTATGAATCTTCTTTATTAATTACTAAAAAGCTTTGGTGACACTTTAAATGGGCATTGTACCTATTCTTCCATTTACAGCAGTGCATGCTGGAAAATTTACATGCTTCAGTACTGACACAAGTCTTTTGTTACACATGATCAGACAATAAAGAAATGCTTAATATCCAACCATTTAAAGAACTCGGTTATGTAACATCAGCTAACCCTTACTTAAACGCTTGCTACTCTGACACTCTGAAGTTTGATATTAGTTCATCACTGTCAGGCTTACATGGAAGGGGAAGACAGAAAGGAGAAAAATGTTAATTACCACTGTAAAGTATGAGCATAAGTTGACATGACTGAGGTTGCAGTATGATGCTGACCGGTTAGCTAAAAACAATGTTGCCAGGATAGAAGTATGGGTTGCTGCCATTGCTAAGGCATGGGTCACAGGCAACGCTGTATCCTGACCTAGGCCATCAAGGCCCAGGCCTTGGGCAGCACTTTGCAGAGGGGCAGCACGGAAAGAGTCCCCGCTGGCTTGCGCAGTCTTATGGGGCGGACTGGGCTGAGAGTCAAATTAGTCTAGCGCCCCCATAAAGCGGCCGCACTGCTTTCGGTATGCGGGCAGCCGGCATTCCGCAACTGGGGGGGGGGGGGTGTGCTGCTTCTAATTTTGACTGTCCTATGATCCTGGACCACAAACCTTCCTCACTGTGCTATATGTTTTCTGCTGCATTATTGACGTGATTATATCTTCTGAGTCCTCTCCGTAAAATGATCAGAAATTTGTGCTTAACCGCTTGCGGACCAGCCGCTGCAGTTATACTGCGGCAGGTTGAATCCGCTGCGCAAACCGTCGTAGCTGTACGTCGGTCGCCTTAAGCGGGCTAGCAGGCGAGCGCGCAGGCCCGATGCATCGCTGGGGTGCCGATGCTCGTGACCGACGGTCCTGATGACCGCCGGCTGCGAGTGATCGCGGGCAAGAGAGGCAGAACAGGAACGTGTGTGTGTAAACACACACATCCCTGTTCTGTGAGCTGAGGAAAGACAGATTGTGAGTTCCTAATAGCTAAGAACCACGATCTGTCATTTCCTCTAGGTCAGTCCCATCCCCCTACAGTTAGAACACACATTAGGGAACACAATTAACCCCTTGATCGCCCCCTAGTGTTAACCCCTTCCCTGCCAGTAACATTTTTACAGTAATCAGTGCATTTTTATAGCACTGATCGCTGTATAAATGCCAATGGTGCCAAAAATGTGTCAAAAGTGTCTGATGTGTCCGCCATAATGTCGCAGTCCTGATAAAAATCGCAGGACGCCGCCATTACTAGTAAAAAAAAATAATAATAAAAATGCTATAAATCTATCCCCTATTTTGTAGACACTATAACTTTTGCGCAAACCAATCAATATACGCTTGTTGTGATTTTTATAACCAAAAATATGTAGAAGAATACATATCGGCCTAAACTGAGAAAAAATTAGCTTTTTTAAAAAATAATTGGGGATATTTATTACAGCAAAAAGTACAAAATATTGTGTTTTTTTCAAAATTTACGCTCTTTTTTTTGTTTATAGCGCAAAAAATAAAAATCGCAGAGATGATCAAATACCACCAAAAGAAAGCTCTATTTGTGGGAAAAAAAGGACGTAAATTTTGTTTGGGTACAGCGTTGCATGACCGCGCAATTGTCATTTAAAGCGACGCAGTGTTGAATCGCAAAAAATGGCCCGGTCATTAAGCAGCCAATTCTTCCGGGGTGGTGGTTAAAGTAGAACTATAGGCAACACTTTTTTTTCATTTTGGATAGAGTAAGGGAGGGTTATAGCCCCTGTCTGTTTATTTTTACCATCCCTGTCCCATTGCAGAGATTTCCATTCACTTCCTGCCCCATAGCCAAACAGGAAGTGAGAGGAAATCTATGCAAATTAAGGGAATCCATTGCCCCCCCACAGGCCCTCAGAACTAGTGTCCCCACTCGAAAATTTCAGGGCGGGTCTTAAACAGAAAGGGATGTGGCCTTGTCAGGAAGGGGTGGGTCATATTTAAATTAGGGGTTGCATGAGTTTAGTCAGGTCTAGGGCAGCACAAAACCTAAATACACTACTGGTCACAGGTCAACGGAATAATGACAGTTGCCGACTGTCAAAAAAGTAACCTCACACACTTAAGCTGGCCACACATGGATCTAAATTTAGCTGGTTTCAACAGGGACTGACCGAATTTTGATCAATAGATGGGCAGGGGGGTTGTACAGAAGGCCTCACTGCCAGCAGCCTTGACTGGGTGCAATATGAGGTTTGTTAAATACAGTTGGACATTGTACCGAGCAGCACTTGCTTTTAGAGCTGTATGCACTTAAGGACAAAGAATCCCTACGTTCCTCGCAAATGTCTCAAACACATACAGCCCTAAGCCCTGGTTCACACTGGTGCGATTTGACATGCAATTTGACATGTCAAATCGGCGAAATTTGCCGCAAATTGGGGGCAATGGCACCGTCCTAATCGGTGCGACGCCGCATCTGCGGCGCTGCACCGATTACAAAAAGTAGTTTCTGTACTACTTTTTGCGATTTCAGCCGTGATTTACATTGACATCTGTTTCAGATATCTTTGAAATCGCGGCTGAAATCGGGACTGCCAGCAGGAGTGAAATCGTGCGAGTTCAGCTGAACTCCCACGGCTTCACTCCCGCAGCCCCAGTGTGAACGTGGGCTAAATGCAAGTACTGATCAGCATGTTATCATGTTTCACTATACACACTTTTCTTAAAGCTGAATAAAAACACAAGTAAAGTGCCTTAAAAATGTATTCATACCCCTTGAAATTTTCCACATTTTGTCATGTTACAACCAAAAACTTAAAGGTATTTTATTGCCATTTTATGTGATAGACCAAAACAAAGTAGCACATAAATGTGAAGTGGAAGGAAAATTATAAATGGTTTTCACATTTGTTTACAAATAAATATCTGAAAAGTGTGGCGTGCATTTGTATCCAGCCCCCTTTACTCTGATACCCCTAACTAAAATCTAGTGGAACCAATTGCCTTCAGAAGTCACCTAAATAGTAAGTAGAGTTCATCTGTGTGTAATTTAACCTCAGTATAAATACAGCTGTTCTGTGAAGCCCTCAGAGGTTTGTTAGAAAACCTTAGTGAACAAACAGCATCACGAAGGCCAAGGAACACACCAGACAGGTCAGGGATAAAGTTGTGGAGACGTTTAAAGCAGGGTTAGGTTATAAAAAAACATCCCAAGCTTTAAACATCTCACGGAGCACTGTTAAATCCATCATCTGAAAATGGAAAGTGTATGGCACACCCAGATAGCAAGCAATTGTGCTGCAAGCTTGAAAATGACTTGCTAAGCTGGTTCTAGAGCAAGCCTGCATTGCATGACTTCAGATCAACTTTCTTTCCAACATCTTTGCAAGTTCTAGTTCAGTTATGTTGTGCAATAGTCATCTGTGGCTGAATTGTCATGCTGTAGACTTGCAGAGCTCTTGCTGTAGACTCACCACTGCAACTTTGCTCTTGCTAGACGCTTGCCACGCAAATTTGCTACAAATTGGAAAAGTGTCAACCAGAACTTGTGCTTCAAGTGCTCTGCAAGTCTACAACTTGCCAGTGAAAATGTGCAGCAAGTTAATAAGACTTACAATTCAACACTGCCACAAATTTTTGGCAAGTTATCCTTGCTATCTGGGAAACTGCAAAGCCGTCCACCTAAACTGACAGGCCAGGCAAGGAGACAAGAAAACTGCCGGGAGAGCTTTCTTGCCGAGAAAACCAGCCGTGTGTACGAGGCTTTCAGGTTTCTCGTCAAGAAAACTGTCCAGAATCTCGACGAGAAAAATAGAGAACCTAGTGTGTACGCTTACCTGTCGCCGTGGAAACCCGCGCATGCTCGAAATGACTTTGACACATGCGCGGTAGCTTCCTAGGCATAGGTAGGGTGTAGCAAGATGGCGGCGGCGGCATCGAATGTGACGAGTGCATGCTCATCGTAGTCGATGACGTCACTGCGTTCGTTCCATTCAAAAGAACGGCGGTTCTTTTGAATCGAGCGTGTGTACACTCGGCCGGGACAAGATTCTTGTCAAGAATCTCGTCAGGAAAAACTACATGTTTTTTCCTGACGAGATTCTCGGCCGTGTGTACGAGGCTTTAGTCGTGCACTCAACAATTTTGCCCTTTATGGAAGAGTGGCAAGAACAAAGCCATTGTTGAAAGAAAGTGTCAGGAGCGTCTAGCGCTCCTGCTCCTTATTCCAGCATCTGAATTTTGGCTTTGGCATTTTCCCTGTTTTTGTCCACCTGCAAGCTGATTGATGTGGTCAGTCTCTGGGTGGAAACTCAAACCTGTTATTAGCCAGCTAAACCCTCACTTGCATGCTTGTGATAAAGAGTGATACATGTGTTATTCCTGATCAAGCCCCCATGTCTGTCTGGCCTGCTCTGCTAGATTGGATTTCCCTGTGTATGATCTTGGACCGGATTTTGGACTATCCCCTGAACTCAGCCTGCCTTTTACCTGGACTGTCATTGAACCACGCTACTGGCCTGCTTACTGCAAGTACCTGTTTGCTTTGCTTAGTTTGTGCCTGCCCTGGCATGGTAGCCAGGCACTATAGCATTATGTACAAGTCTGATGCCGCGTACACACGTACATTTTTCTTGCCATTTTTTTTCTCGCCGTTTTTTACGTAGTTTTTTTCATGTTTTCTCTCAAGCCTGTCTTGCATACACACGATCATTAAAAAAAAACGTTCAAGCAAAGCGCAGTGACGTATACCACGTACGACGGCACTATAAAGGGGAAGTTCCGTTCTAATGACGCCACCCTTTGGGACGCTTTTGCTAATTCCGTGTTACCGCGTGTTAGTAAAAGTTTGGTGAGAGACAATTCGCGCTTTTCAGTCTTCGTGCTTTGAAGATCGTTTTGTGGAGTTCAGTTTGTGCCTGTGGGTTTGTATCTGTCTTGCAGTGCTTGTAGTCAGTTTGTATCTGTTATTCAGTGCGTTCTTGTCTGCTCGTTCCTGTTTTTCAGCTTGTTCTTCATAGGCCTTGCTGTTCTTCCGTTCCTTCTTCTAGTTCGTTCTGAGCTGCCGACCGTTATCTAGCCATGTTGCGGCTACGTACTCGTCGTAGAGTTCGTGCTGTAGTTGGTGCAGGGGTTCATGCTGTATCCCGACTCCACGCCATGAGCAGGGTCAGGAGGAGTTCATGGACCAAGAATTGGTTGCTCCAGCAGCACCAGTTCTGTCACATGCCTTTGTTGCGGGAGATCAGGGAGAATAATCCTGATGACTACAGGAATTTTCTCTGGATGTCTGACCCCGTATTTCAGCATCTGTTGGCTTTGGTGTCCCCCTACATTACCAGGCAGGACACCGTTATGCGTGAAGCCATCAGTGCTGAGCAGAGGCTCATTGCCACGTTGTGATACCTGGCGACTGGGAGAAGCCTGCAGGACTTAAAGTTCTCCACAGGCATATCCCCCCAGCAGAGGCGTAGCGTGGGGGGGCAGGGGGGGCCGCCGCACCGGGCGCAACATTGGGGGGGCACGAAATCCCGCACCAGTGTGTCACTTTTCTCAAGTACGTAAAAATTCCATCCACTGTGTCCCGGCCGCCATATTGCGGAAGCTGGCGCCCTGTGATTGGGCGAATGTAGTCATGTGCTGCAGGGGGGCTGGCCAGTCCTTGAACGCGGGTGGCGCCCGCGCTTCTGTAAGCCGCCGCTATCTTCTCCACCTCCCTCCTCCTGACCGCGCGACAAGAGACCGGAACTGGCAGTGGACTTCATCTGGGACTGGGAACTCGGCACTAGGGCATACCGATCTCGATCTGGACTACAAAAAAAGGTGAGTGAGTCTGAGGGAGGCAGGGAGACATCTCAGATGGGACTCGGAGCAGCCGCGGGTCAGCAGCAGTTAGACCGGAGTCACACCACCGCCATGCCAAGTGTTAGCAGCATTGCCAGTCAGCCAGCCACCACACACGCAGCATGTCTGCGGGCCTAAGTACAGACAGTTACATTACATACCTGATGCCAAAAGCCCCCTCCAAGCCGCCCCCCCCCCTCCTGCAGGGATCGGATTAATAATTTACTGAGCTCAGTTACATGATGTATCCCCTCAGGGCTCTCAGCATGTAAGGGGTTAAATGGTTAATCCTGCTATGTAATGCATCCCCTCAGGCTTTCAGCATGTAAGGGGTTAAATGATGAGGTATTTGGCATGTCGAATGCCCTGAGGGGATGCATTACATAGTAGGATTAATCATTTAACCCCTTACATGCTGAATGCCTTGAGGGGATATATTACATACATGCCTCCCAACTTTTCAACATTGAGCTGCGGGACACTTGGGGAGCAGGGCAGGTTGCTGTTGCTCGGGCTCTGTGGCGGAGGACAGTGCGGTGGCTACACTGGCGGGTATGAGTGAGACAGATGCCTGTGGTGTGATGGTATGGAGTCTGCAGGAGGGATGTCCAGCAGCTCAGGTGGATATTGGATATGGTCACCATAGTATCCAAGGATGGAGCCGCTGTTTACACTCAATCTGCAGCTGTCAACATCCCAGATGGGCATATTTAATGTTAAAGGGCACACTGATGGGCACATTTTATGTTAAGGGAGACGCTGATTGACATATTTTGGTGTGCCCCTTAACATAAAATGTGCCCATCAGCATGCCCCTTATTTTATTAAAGGGACACGCTGATGCAGACAACTGATGTAAGGTGACATTATTTTGGGGCACCTAATGTAAAGGAGCACTCTGATGGGCACACCTGATGTAATGGAGACACCTGATGTAAGGGGCACTCTGATGGGCACACCTGATGTAATGCATCACTCTGAGGTGCACACTGAAAATATGCCAATCAGCGTGTCCCTTAACATAAAATGTGCCCATCAGTGTGCCCCATAACAATAAATATGCCCACCTGGGATGTTGACAGCTGCAGATTGAGTGTACACAGCGGCTCCATCCTTGGATACTATGGTGACCATATCCAAGGATGGAGCCGCTGATACACTCCATCTGCAGCCGGTGACATCTTATCGGCAGCCACCAATATCCACCTGAGCAGCTTGACATCCCTCCTGCAGACTCCATACCATCACACCACAGGCATCTGTCTCACTCATATCCGCCAGTGTAGCCACCGCACTATCCTCCACCACAGAGCCCGAGCAAGACCCACTGCTCCTCAGACGATAAGCACCTTCTTCACATCCTAAAGTGAGTTGTTTTTCCCCCCAATCATTTTTTATTGTGGTGTTTTTTCTCTACGCATATCTGTTCTTTTACCTCCAGAAGGCTGGCGCCCTCTTCCTCCTACTCGCACTCACTTCATATAGGTATATATTCAGGGCCTATTAGAGGAGCTGCCTCCACTTGTGTTCCAACTTCAACCTGTCCTTTTGTCCCGCAGTGCAATATTTTTCCTCCTTCACTAATTTTTATGTCTTAATTTCATTCAATTGAAAATTACGTGCACTCATATGAATTTAAGAAATTGGAGACTCTGCATTAGTTTTCCTTTTCACCAATTCTTCACGTTACACCTCTTGACATTCATTTATTTATTCATTTAGCACTGTACCTCATTTTACATATTTCAGTGTAGGTGTAAGGTCGGTGGGTCAGTGTATATGTCAGGTAGGTGTCGGGGGTCAGTGTATGTGTCAGTCAGTGTAATAGTCAGTGTTGGTGTCAGGTGGGTCAGTTTAATGTGAGTAGTGCAGGAAGTAGGTGTCGGGTGGGTTAGTGTAGGTGTCGGGTGGGTTAGTGTAATGGTCAAGTGGGTCAGCATGCAGTGTAGTGGTGTGCAGGGTAGTGGTCAGTGTGTAGTGGTGTGCGGGTTAGTGGTCAGTGTGTAGTGTAGTGTAGTGGTCAGTATGCAGTGTATTGGTGTGCGGGTTAGTGGTCAGTGTGTAGTGTAGTGGTGTGTGGTCAGTGTGTAGTGAAGTGGTCAGTGTGTAGTGTAGTGGTGTGTGGTCAGTGTGTAGTGAAGTGGTCAGTGTGTAGTGTAGTGGTGTGTGGTCAGTGTGTAGTGAAGTGGTCAGTGTGTAGTGTAGTGGTGTGTGGTCAGTGTGTAGTGAAGTGGTCAGTGTGTAGTGTAGTGGTGTGTGGTCAGTGTGTAGTGAAGTGGTCAGTGTGTAGTGTAGTGGTGTGTGGTCAGTGTGTAGTCCATGTGGTGTGTGGTCAGTGTGCAGTGTAGTGGTGTGCGGGTTAGTGGTCAGTGTGTAGTGGTGTGTGGTCAGTGTGTAGTCAGTGCGGAGTGTGGTCAGTATGCAGTGTAGTGGTGTGCGGGTTAGTGGTTAGTGTGTAGTGTAGTGGTCAGTGTGCAGTGTAGTGGTGTGCGGGTTAGTGGTTAATGTGTAGTGGTGTGTAGTCAGTGTGGTGTGTGGTCAGTGTGTAGTGCTCAGTGTGCAGTGTAGTGGTGTGCGGGTTAGTGGTCAATGTGTAGTCAGTGTGTAGTGTAGTGTGCAGTGTAGTAGTGTAGTGGTCAGTGTGCAGTGTAGTGGTGTGCGGGTTAGTGGTCAGTGTGTAGTGGTCAGTGTGCAGTGTAGTGGTGTGCGAGTTAGTGGTCAGTGTGTAGTGGTCAGTGTGCAGTGTAGTGGTGTGCGGGTTAGTGGTCAGTGTGCAGTGTAGTGGTGTGTGGGTTAGTGGTCAGTGTGTAGTGGTCAGTGTGCAGTGTAGTGGTGTGCGGGTTAGTGGTCAGTGTGTAGTGGTCAGTGTGCAGTGTAGTGGTGTGCGGGTTAGTGGTCAGTGTGCAGTGTAGTGGTGTGCGGGGTAGTGGTCAGTGTGCAGTGTAGTGGTGTGCGGGTTAGTGGTCAGTGTGTAGTGGTCAGTGTGCAGTGTAGTGGTGTGCGGGTTAGTGGTCAGTGTGTAGTGGTCAGTGTGCAGTGTAGTGGTGTGCGGGTTAGTGGTCAGTGTGTAGTGGTCAGTGTGCAGTGTAGTGGTGTGCGGGTTAGTGGTCAGTGTGCAGTGTAGTGGTGTGCGGGTTAGTGGTCAGTGTGTAGTGGTCAGTGTGCAGTGTAGTGGTGTGCGGGTTAGTGGTCAGTGTGTAGTGTAGTGGAAAGTCCGCAGGTTAGGGGGCGCAAATTTCTTGCCTTGCCCCGGGCGCTGACAACCCACGCTACGCCACTGCCCCCCAGGCTCTGGGTATCATTATACCAGAGACGTGTTCTGCCATCCTCCAAGTTTTGCAGGAGGACTATATTAAGGTAAGTGTTCTTATTTCAAACATCACATTGTATGTATTTATTTGTATGAATTTTTTTGGGGGGTTTATTAGCAGTCCCCAATTCCCATGATTCTTAGCTGCAGGGAATGTCCCCTTTCTCCACATGCTAATTTATTTTTTGGAAATTTTTCATTAGGCCTACATTAAAATTTGCCTTACCTAACCTCTCCAGCATGCTATCCTGGGGCCATACCCACCTTGCCTAGTAATTTCCATGTATTTTAATCCATGCTCCATCGTAGTGCTTTACCCTAAACGCCCCCTAAAGATTGCCTAGGAATGTTACATTTTTCACTACTTCATACAGAGTGCTACAGCCTTCATTTGTGATCTCCCCAACTCATCTTCAACCCCCCCCCCCCCATTTTATTTTGTGGGTTTTTTTTTTTGGTTTGTTGTTGCTTACTAATAATGTTTTAATTTTTCGGTTTCTCCCAATGTTGGCCATGAATGCTTTTCTTAACCACTTAACGACCGCCCACTGTAAATATACGTCGGCAGAATGGCACCGACAGGCAGAATCACGTATATCTACGTGACTGCTTTTGTATAGTTGGGGGGTCCGATCGGACCCCCCTTCTTTACAGTGGGTGGTCGTTTTACCTTCAGGAGCGATCAGGCATGAGGGGATGGCCGTTCGATTCCGGCCCCCCCTCTCGATCGCTCCCGGCGAATGAGAGAGCTTCCCCTGCCTGTGTACTGTTTACACAGGCAGGAGGAAGTGATGTCATCTCTCCTGCGGCGCTCACATATACCGAGCGCTGTACAGGAGAAGATGCAGGTTAGTGCACAAAACAGCACACTGACACCAGGACACATAGGCACATAAATCGCCCCCCAGGCCCCCCCAGATCACCCCCCAGCCCCCAGTCACAGTGTCACTGATTGCAGTGACCATTTATTTAGTGATCACTGCAATCAGTGACATTTGTGACTGTAAACGTGTCACTACACTTAGTTTTAGGTCCAGTGTAGCCCCCTAACCCCCCCTAATAAAGGTTTAACCCCCTGATCACCCCCCAGATAACCCTTTCACCCCCTAGCACCGCCGTCGCTAAGCGATCATTTTTCTGATCGCTGTCTTAGCGTCGGTGATGCAGATCGGTAGCCAGTAATTTTTTTTAGGTTCACCGCAGGTTTTTATAGCGTCAGGTACCCCCATATATTATCTAATAAAGGTTTAACCCCCTGATCGCCCCCCAGGTAACCCTTTCACCCCCTATCACCACTGTCGCTAAGTGATCGTTTTTATGATCGTTGTCTTAGTGTCGGTGATGCCGATAGGTAGCCAGTAATTTTTTTTTAGGTTCGCCGTCAGGTTTTTATATAGCGTCAGGTACCCCCATATATTACCTAATAAAGGTTTTAACCCCCTAATTGCCCCTAGTTAACCCTTTCACCAGTAATCACCATATAAGTGTTACGGGTGACGCTGGTTAGTTAGTTTGCTTTTTATAGTGTCAGGGCACCCGCCGTATATAACCCAATAAAGGTTTAACCCCCTGATCGCCCGGCGGGTGATATCAATTAGGTTTTAGCGTCAGAGAGGGTCTGCGTCACACCCCAGGCAGCGTCAGGTTAGTGCCAGTAGCGCTAACACCCACGCGTGAAGCATACACCCCCCTTAGTGGTATAGTATCTGAACAGATCCATATCTGATCTGATCAGATCTATACTAGCGTCCCCAGCAGTTTAGGGTTCCCAAAAACGCAGTGTTAGCGGGATCAGCCCAGATACCTGCTAGCACCTGCGTTTTGCCCCTCCGTCCAGCCCAGGCCACCCAAGTGCAGTATCGATCGATCACTGTCACTTACAAAACACAACACACATAACTGCAGCGTTCGCAGAGACAGGCCTTATCCCTGCGACTCCAGTGCTGTAGGAGGTGATTTCACCACCACAGTTAAAAAAAAAAAAGCAAATATGCCGAAGCATTGGGGCAGCAGGGGCGGAGGAGCGATTTTGCTCCTAATGCCGCGTACATACGGTCGAAATTCCGACGGAGGCTTGCCCGTGGAAAAGTCTGACCATGTGTACGAGGCATAACTTTTGCGGGAAGATGCCCCCATGCTTCGGCATATATAAATGGTGCATGTATGCCCATCATTAGAAGTGGGTGGATGAAGGGCGGTATTCTAATGGTGGGCATACCCACCGATCAATCGTTTTTTTCCGTTCAGCCAACAGGCTGCATGAAAAAAAAGATTACAATACATGTCCAACAAGGACCAGCAACGTACTGGTATGTTGCTGGACTTTGAATGTTTATACCAGAATGATGCCTGTGGGTTTAGGTATCATCTTGGTATCATTCTTTTCAGCCAGCGGCCGACTTTCATGTAAAAGCAATCCTAGTGGCTAATTAGCCTCTGGACTGCTTTTACAAGCAGTGGGAGGGAATGTCCCCCCCCCGGATATAAAAAGCGCCATTGGGAAAGCATTTTATCACACCGATCTTGGTGTGGTCAGATGCTTTGAGGGCAGAGGAAAGATCTAGGGTCCGATAGACCCCAGTTTTTTCAAAAAAGAGTACCTGTCACTACCTATTGCTATCATAGGGGATATTTACATTCCCTGAGAACAATAAAAATGATAAAAAAAAAAAAAAATATGGAAGCAACAGTTCAAAAATAAAATAAAAAAGCAAAATTAATAATAAAAAAAAAAAAAAAAAAAAAAAAAAAAAAAAAAAAGCACCCCTGTCCTGCCCTGCTCTTGCCCAATGGCGAACGCAAGCGTCGGTCTGGCGTCATATGTAAACAGAAATTGCACCATGCATGTGAGGTATCACCGCGAAGGTCAGATCGAGGGCAGTAATTTTAGCAGTAGACCTCCTCTGTAAATCTAAAGGCTTTTAAAGGCTTTTAAAAATGTATGTAGTTTGTCGCCAATGCGCGTTTGTGCGAAATTTTAAAGCTTGTCGTGTTTGGTATCTATGTACTCAGCCTAAGATCATCTTTTTTATTTCATCAAACATTTGGGCAATATAGTGTGTTTTAGTGCATTAAAATTAAAAAAAAGTGTATTTTTCCCCCAAAAATGCGTTTGAAAAATCGCTGCGCAAATACTGTGCAGAAAAAAAAATTGCAACACCCACCATTTTAATCTGTAGGGCCTTTGCTTTAAAAATATATATAATGTTTGGGGGTTCAACATAATTTTCTTGCAAAAAAAAAATATGTTTTCATGTAAACAAAAAGTGTGAAAAAGGGCTTTGCCTTCAAGTGGTTAGAAGAGTGGATGTAAGCTTCCTAATGTTGTGTATAAAATGCCAGAACAGTTCAAAACCCCCCCAAATGACCCCATTTTGGAAAGTAGACACCCCAAGCTATATACTGAGAGGCATGTCGAGTCCATGGATTATTTTATATGTTGACACAAGTTGCGGAAAATAGACAATTTTTTTTTTTTTTTGCACAAAGTTGTCACTAAATGATATATTGCTCAAACATGTCATGGGCATATGTGGAATTACACCCCAAAATACATTCTGTTGCTTCTCCTGAGTACGGGGATACCACATGTGTGAGACTTTTTGGGAGCCTAGCCGCGTACGGGACCCCAAAAACCAATCACCACCTTCAGGCTTTCTAAGGGTGTAAATTTTTGATTTCACTTCTCACTGCCTATCACAGTTTCGGAGGCCATGGAATGCCCAGATGGCACAAAACCCCCCCAAATGACCCCATTTTGGAAAGTAGACACCCCAAGCTATTTGATGAGAGGTATGGTGAGTATTTTGCAGATCTCGCTTTTTGTCACAAAGTTTTGAAAATTAAAAAAAAAAAAAAAAAAATAGTTTTCTTCATTTTCAAAAACAAATGATAGCTGTAAAATACTCACCATGCCTCTCAGCAAATAGCTTGGGGTGTCTACTTTCCAAAATGGGGTCATTTGGGGGGGTTTTGTGCTATTTTGGCATTTTATGGCCTTCGAAACTGTGATAGGTAGTGAGGAGTGAAATCAAAAATTTGCGCCCTTAGAAATCCTGAAGGCGGTGCTTGGTTTTCGGGGGCCCGTACGCGGCTAGGCTCCCAAAAAGTCCCACACATGTGGTATCCCCGTACTCAGGAGCAGCAGCAAAATGTATTTTGGGGTGCAATTCCACATATAACCATGGCATGTGTGAGCAATATATCATTTAGTGACAACTTTTTGTAATTTTTTAGTCATAATTCAATCACTTGCGACAAAAAAAAAAAATATTCAATGGGCTCAACATGCCTCTCAGCAATTTCTTTGGGGTGTCTACTTTCCAAAATTGGGTAATTTGGGGGGGTTTTGTACTGTCCTGCCATTTTAGCACCTCAAGAAATGAGATAGGCAGTCATAAATTAAAAGCTGTGTAAATTCCAGAAAATGTACCCTAGTTTGTAGACGCTATAACTTTTGCGCAAACCAATAAATATACGCTTATTGACATTTTTTTTACTAAAGACATGTGGCTGAATACATTTTGGCCTAAATGTATGACTACAATTGAGTTTATTCGATTTTTCTTATAACAAAAAGTAGAAAATATCATTTTTTTTCAAAATTTTCGGTCTTTTTCCGTTTATATCGCAAAAAATAAAAATCGCAGAGGCAATCAAATACCATTAAAAGAAAGCTTTATTTGTGGGAAGAAAAGGACGCAAATTTCGTTTCAGTACAACATTGCATGTCCGCACAATTTCCAGTTAAAGCAGCGCAGTGCAAAATTCTGAAAACAGCTCTGGTCCTTTAGCTACAAAATGGTCCGGGGCTTAAGTGGTTAAATCTGCTTTCAATGTTTCTGTCTCAAAGTATTAATTTTTTTTTTATTTCATTCCACAGTTCCTTTCTACGCCACATGAATGGCAGAATGTGGCATCGGAGTTTGCCCAACGATGGAACTTTCCAAACTGTGGAGAGGCCATCGACGGCAAACATGTTCGGGTCGTCCCACCACCCCATTCGGGATCCTTTTATTACAATTATAAGGGGTTCCACAGCATCTTCATGATGGCAGTGGTGTCGGCCACCTACGAATTCCTCTATGTGAACGTTGGCAAGAATGGCAGGATGTCTGATGGAGGAGTCTTTGCACAGACGGAGTTTGGGGAACGGCTCCTTTTGGATCAGCTGGCCTTGCCACCAGCGGAGCAGAATGTGGAGGGACTCCCATTTGTGTTTGTGGCGGATGAGGCGTTTGGCCTGGGTCCCCATTTGATGAGGCCATTCCCGCAACACACCCTCACCCCTGAGAGGAGAGTGTACAACTATCGGCTGGCCAGAGCAAGAAGGGTGGTTGAAAATGCCTTTGGCATCATGGCCAGCCGCTTCCGCCTGTTCCTCACCTCCATCCACCTTGCCCCTTACAAATGGAACCATGTTGTAATGGCTTGCTGTGTGCTACATAATTATCTCCGGGTGCATTCCACAAATTATCTGACTTTGACTGGGCCTGAGGCCTCATTAATGGAAGCAGAACATCTTGTGGCCCTGGAAGCTGGCCGTCCAGGCTTGGCCCCCCAAACCGGACGTGAAGTCCGTGACAAATATGTGGATTATTTTGAGGGTAGGGGGGCCATTGAAATGCCTGATGACTTTTAACCTTTTAATTTAGAAAAATAAAACTTTATTTTTCTCAAAGATTGGTTTGGTGTTTTAATTTAATAATGGTTTATGTTTCTCGTAGGTTTACCTAGTGCACTTGTATTGCCATGGGTATTGTGCATTCTTAATTAGCCTTCATTTTCAGTGTAAACACATGTAGCGTTACCCTCAACTAAGAGGGCCGCAGATTTGGTCTGGGCCCTGAGTACAGCTCCGCCAACCCCCGGCAATCTACTCGACCCTTTCTGGCACAGTTAGTTTAGGGGTATACACATTTAATACTTATACTTTATGAGAGACTCAGACACGGAGTAGTTATAAAGGAATAACAGATTTTTACTTTCAGCTATGCAAAGGGAATGAACAGTGATAACAACTTGACCATTAGAATATTCACAGAGCCCTGCAATATTAAAATATCAGTCACACTACACCATGGAGAAAGGGGGGGGGGGGGGGGTGGATAAGGAGACGCCACGTGGGGCGACTGTTAACTAGGCGCCCTGTGGCGCAATAACTAAACTAGGTCCCTAATGAATCAGGCCTGATTCCTAACTCTAGAACTCAGTCCTGTATGAATGATGGATTCTTCACCGGCATCTGTAGAGGTGGTGCACTTAAGAATAAACAACAATTGTAATCCAGGAAAAGGGAAAGTTGATAACTGACAACACTTCACTGGAGATCCTCTGGATCAGTCCTGCTGTGAATCTCCAGTGAGAGTCTTTAACATGAGGTAGTAGGCCTCGGCAGTTTATAGGCACAGTACTAGCAAACAGGTTAGGGAATGAGCTTACGCTCGCTCACCCGCCGGACACGATCTCCGTCCGGAACTTCCACCGGTTGTGACTTCACTCGCCCACAGCGGTTGCTGCGATCGGGTCCCCGATCCCATCCAGGCTGTAAGTAGAGATGTCGGATGCCACCCAGGCTCGCAGTGGGGTGGAAGGCTCTTTGGTCGGCTGCGGAAGGCCCCAGGCTTCAGGCCTTACCCAGCACAGGTCCGCACAGGTGTATCAGTCTCTGCCGTCCCGTGTCCAAAGAGGCCGAGCCAGGCCGAGCCCCTTCCTTATATATCCCCACCCATGAGTCTCTGGGGCAGAAGCAAAACATCCTGGGAACCAGTGGGGTTCTGGGAACAGTAGTTCGAGAGCATTTAAAGGAACCCCGCTACACACTCCCCCCACTTAAACTCTTTGGCCCCCAAAGATAAACTTCAACAAATACTGTTTACCATTTTGGACAATGTCGAGCATGATGTTGGCATAGGGAATTCCCACCAAAACTTTGGGATGGAACTCTTGCCCACAGGTCACACTACCATGAGTGGCCTGCCTAACTGTGCCAGAGAGTGAGCTGGGGTTGCCCTCCACCAAATGGACAGTGAAGGGATCAGGTTGTTCAACACTTCTCCTAGCCGTTACAACAGAGTCCTCTGAGCTTGTCCCCATTTGGGGGTAAGTTAGTTTCTTGGGAGGCCTGATGACTCTGCGAGCCCTCTGCTCTCTTGGTACTTCTGACTCTGGCACCACAGGCTCTTCTTCAGGAGTAAGTTCAGGTAACATTGCTGGTTCTGGAACCTCTGATTCAGAAGTCGACTGACGTATGGAATCTCTAGGGTCCTCCTCTGCGCAAGTGTCAGGAACATCTTCCCAGTAATCAGCTGAGGGACTGAAGGGTATGAATTCAGTAGCCTCCGGATTCAGCATTGCATCTGGGGTATCCCCTCCATTTGGGAGATCTATGGCGGACGTTCCCAGAGTCGAGGGAGGCCACAGCCAGTCCAGTTCTCCACCTTCATCTGTACCCCAATTGGGAGGCCTCCCCATCTTCAACTCTAGAAGTCTGGGACCGAGTGCTCGGCCTAGGAGTATCCAGAATAGAGGCCGGTTCAGGGGAGTCTCTCACGGGAGGTATTCTGACTGCCTCAGCAAGTGGGAGCAGGTGGTTTCGATGCCACGTCTTCAGTGGACCCACCTTTCCTTCTGGCTTTAGTTTGTAGACAGGCAAACCAGGCAACTTCCTACAGACGACATAGGGTTCAGATCTCCATCTGTCGGCAAGCTTGTGTTTTCCAGGGACCCCCAGATTGCGTAGCAGTACTCGGTCCCCGGGCTGCAGATCTTGCACTCGAACCTTCAGATCGAAATTTCTCTTGTTGCGGGCACCCCGTTGATCCGAAGCCGCCTGGGCTTGTTCATAGGCCAACTGTAAGCTACGTCTAAGTCTGTCCACGTATCCCTTGTGGGATGTAGCTGAGGTATTGTCTAAAGAAGTGCCAAAGGCCAGGTCCACGGGTAGCCTTGCTTCTCTCCCAAACATAAGTCGATAAGGGGAGTAGCCAGTGGCGTCACTTGTGGTACAGTTATAGGCATGCACTAGGGCTGATATGTGTTGACTCCAGTGTTGCTTCTTCTCTGTTTCTAAGGTTCCCAACATGTTGAGCAGGGTCCGGTTAAATCTCTCCGGCTGAGCATCTCCTTGTGGGTGGTAAGGCGTGGTTCTGGTCTTCTTTATTCCCAATGAATCCAAAAGTCTTCGGATCAACCGACTCTCAAAGTCCCTTCCTTGATCTGAGTGGAGTCTCTGTGGTAGTCCGTAATGGACAAAATACTTCTCCATAAGTATCTTGGCCACGGTGGATGCCTTCTGGTCTTTGGTTGGGAAAGCTTGAGCATAGCGGGTGAAATGGTCGGTTATTACCAGAACATTCCCCAATCCACTCAGGTCGGGTTCGAGGCAGAGAAAGTCAATGCATACCAGATCCATTGGGCCCTGACTCTGTAAGTGACCCATTGGGGCAGCTTGATGGGGTAGGGTCTTTCTCTGAATGCATCGTGCACAGGAATGGCAATACTCCTCTACTTCTGCCCTCATGCAGGGCCAATAGAACCGATTTCTAACAAGCTGGAAGGTCCTTTCTGCCCCTAGGTGACCATGGTGGTCATGCAGGGCAATTAGTACAGTCTCTCGGTGCTTCTCTGGAAGGAATAACTGCCACTTATCATCAGAGGGGCCCCTTTGGTAGACCACTCACTGATGTACCTGCAGCCTGTCCAATTCCTTCCTCAACAGGCGAGCCTCCTTTGAGGGGTGATGTAGGAGTTTGTTGGGATCCTGATTCTCCAGGGCTTCGAGGACCAATCTCCCCATGGGGTCTCCAATTGGTCACACCTCAACTCCTTCTTGGACAGTCTCGGTAGGTTGTCTTCCTCCAGTTGAGTTACTCCACAATAGTGTTTGGGACTCCTACCATGGTAACCCCTATTTCTTCTGCTCTGGAGCCTCCTCTGGCTTGGAATTCAGCCCCTTGACAAAGGGCCCGCACCCCGTCCGGTGCCACTTGGGTCCAATCTTCCCAGTCATTTGTCGTGGCATGAGACCTCCGGGACAGGGCATCTGCATCCCTATTTCCAGCTCCTGGTCTGTACTTCAGACTGAAGTTGAATCCAGACAATGCGGCCAACCACCTGTGTCCGGTGGCATCTAGTTTTGCGGTGGTGAAGAGGTAGGTCAGGGGGTTGTTGTCTGTCTTCACAGTAAACTCTGCCCCATACAGGTAGTCTTTTAGCTTGTCTACTACCGCCCATTTGAGGGCCAGGAATTCCAGCTTATGAGTGGGGTAATTCTTTTCTGAGGGGGTCAGGCTCCTGCTCACATAGGCCACTGGTCACAGTTGTCCTTCATGTTCTTGGTAAAGCACACCGCCTAGACCCTCATGGCTGGCATCCACATGTAATTCATAAGGTCTGGTAGGGTCGGCGTAGGCCAGGACTGGGGCAGTGGTTAAGCTCCTCTTCAGGGCCTGAAAGGCCTCTTCACACCTTGGGTTCCACTGATCTTGAACTGACTCACCAGGCCTCCTGGGCCCTGAGTCATCCTCTTCCCCTTCTGCCTTTAGCAATCCGAGCAAACCCCTCCACAAACCTCTTATAATAGGAGCAGAACCCCAGGAAGGATCTGAGCTCTGTTACTGTGGTGGGTCGTGGCCAGGAAGTGACTGCTTCCAACTTCTCAGGATTTGTGGCCACCCCTTCTTCAGACACTATGTGCCCCAGATAGTTCACAGAAGACTGGTAGAACCGACACTTCTCGGGGGAAAGCTTAAGTCCCTCTTCACTGAGTCTTCTCAATACTTTCTCCAGCCTGGCTTCATGTTCTTCCAAGGTTCTCCCGAAGACAATGACATCGTCCAAGTACACAAGGACTTCTATAAGATTCATGTCTCCAACAGTCTTCTCCATAAGGCGTTGAAAGGTAGCAGGAGCTCCAGATAGACCCTGAGGCATCCTATTGAATTCGAAGAATCCCACCGGGGTTATGAAGGCTGTCTTCTCCCTGTCTTCTGGGTGCATAGGGATTTGATAGTACCCACTCTTGAGGTCCATCACACTGAACCATTTGGCTCCAGACAAACTTTGTAAGGCATCTTCTATCCTTGGCGTGGTGTATTGGTCAGGGATGGTTCTCCTGTTGAGAGTTCTGTAGATCGATACAAAGCCTCAACGATCCATTCTTCTTTCTGACCACCACGATTGGGGAGGCATAGGGGCTTCTAGACTCCCGGATCACACCAGTCTTCTTTAGTTCTACAAGTTGTTCCCTCAGATCCTCCAGATCTGCCAGGGGGACCCGCCTGACCCTCTCTCGGAAGGGCTTATCTTCTTGGAGGCGGATCCGATGGGTGGCACTTCTTGCACACCCCACATCGAATTCATCTTCGGAAAAGATCTTCTCCCACCTGGTCAGCTGGGCCTTGGCTCTTTCTTTCCAAGCCCTGGGTAGGTTTGGGTTTTCCACGGACAGCTTCTCCCAAACATCTCCTCCGTCACCCGTCCCTTTGACTTCGGACCAAGTGACCGGGGCAGCAGGGCTCACCTGACCCAGCAACACTCTGGCAGGAATCTCCATGGGCCCTCCCGTAGTGTTCCTAACACTCACCGGAACTCTGCCATGGGCCTTCTTCAGGGCCTTGAACGGAATCACTTCTGGTATCACTTCCAGGCCTGAGGACTCTTCCCTTGGGTCGGATTCCAGCATGACAAAGGGGCCGGGTTGTTTCCACGTAAGCTTCACAGTGGCCCTAAGACAGGTTACTTCTCCGGGCTGTAGCACTACTCCTTCTCTGCCAAGTCTCCACACCTTCCCTATACCCTCTCCCGGGGTCTTCTGCTCTAAGACCAGTCGTTGGTAGGCCGTCTTTAGCATGGGATGGATTTTGGTGGCTGAATGGTTTCTCTCTTTCACTAGAGGGGTCAGGAGTCTCCTGACTAGATCCGTGTTTGTCCCAATGATCAGGGAAATCTTGCTGGCTCCAGGCGGCCGAGGACACACAACTGCCAGGGTGTCAAACACTTCAGCCTTCCCAGCCACGGATGGGTCGAAAGTCATCTTTATGGGCAGGTACCCATCATAAGGGAAACTCTGGGTTCCAAGTCCCCATATCTCCAGCTCTTCTATCTTCTGGATAGGCAGATGACTCAAGTGCCTATCATAGAAGTCCCGGTATAGTAAAGTCACCTGTGCTCCGGTGTCCAAAAGAGCTTTAGTATAGACTCCTTCCACTTGAATGGGCACAGTAGGAGACGGGCCCACCAGTTCCTTTGGGTATGGCCGGACTGGGGTCACCTTCTTCTTTGGGCTTTTCCTTGCCCTGTTCCTTTTGGACTTTAATTTTTCCTGAGCCTGGCATGCATTGACTTTCTCCCTCTCAATGGGGGCACAAACCCGCTGAGGGATGTTATTGTTCCTCTTAGGTAGATGTTCCTTCTTTGGGGTGCTGTATTTCCACTGAGGGGTCTTGCCCCTCCCTCTGGGGTACATCTTGGTGGGGGGTACTATACCTCCTCCTAGGAGTTTTGTCTCCTCCATTCTTGGCCTTTTTTTTTAGTTTGGAGCGCACTGAAGATGATGGGCACCTGGTTGAATCCTTCACCAGGGCCCTTTGGAGTTTCCCGCCGGCTTGCAATTATCTGTTCTCTTCTTCTTTGGGCTGGAGCATACGTTAGCAAAGTGGCCACTCCCTCCGCAGAGGAGGAGATTTGGGGCTTTTAGATCTGTCCAAAATGCTGATTTGATGAATGTTGCCTGAAACATATGTCTTTTCTTGGTTTTTGATTTTACAGAGAGAATGAATACATTCAAAAACCCTGAGTTCATGGGGGAGTTCATTGACAAATGGAAGGAACTCCCTATCCTGTGGCAGACCAAAAGTGGGTCCAATAAAAACAAAACGGCAGGACAGCAGCACTGGAGAGCCTGCTTGCATTTGTCCAAACCCAGATACCCACAACAACTCTCCAAGATGTGAAAACCAAAATTGCTACCATCAGGGGGCCATACAGGACCCAGAGGAATATGGTCCTGAAGTCCCAGAGGTCAGGTGCTGCAGCAGATAAGGTTTATAAACCCAGTCTGTGGTACTACAGCAAGCTATCTTTTCTGGATGACCAGCTGGAAGTGCGGGAATCTCTCCCCACCCTTCCCCCCAGAGGTCAATCCAGCCTTCCTTGTAGCCAAACCTCCAGCCTTCCTTGCAGCCAGCCCTCCAGCCTTCGTGGCAACCCTGCTCTGGATTCCTCTAAAGATCAAGATCAGGCCCTTGAGGAGGCAGATTTGGATATATGGAGCCAGGTAAAGTATTGATATCTCCATTTATATGTTACAAAAGTGATGAATTTAAATTGATGTTAGTATTGTTAGGTATTTAATGTTCGAAAAAAAAAGGATTTAAAGACCAAGATACAGTAGTGGTCAATTTTGATGTGGACAAGGCAACAATATCAGGAGGCGGAATCTGTGAGACTTTTCGAAATTTTCACATTCAATTCAAAAATGTCTGGAGGTGAACAATGTGTGTGATTGATGGTGGCAAAAAAAATAAAGTCCCTTTCTTTTTTTACAGCCAGAGCAGAGCCAGGAAGAGGGTGATGTTGGGGACCAGGAGGAGGCAGGGCCAAGTGGCACCCAGGAGGAGGCTGGGCCCAGCACAAGAGCCCAGATGCCTCCCCAGATAATGAAACCACGAGGGCCAAGGAGAGGTAGGCAGGTGGAGGAGGAAACAAGAGCCTTCATCAAAGAGGCTACTGCGGCCCTCAGAGAGGCACCCTCTGCTGAGGAGGGCTTTGCCGCAGTCCTGGCCCATAAGCTAGGCCAAATGGACCTGCGGCAAAAGCTCTATAGTGGGACCCTCCTGCTGAAGGTGATTAACAAGGGATTGCTCGGTGAACTCACCAGGTTCACCGACATCACGGAGGTTGTCCCTACTCCTCCACCTCCTCCTCCTACTACTCCTCCTGCCACAACCTCTCCTCCTGATCCCCAGCCTCCGAGGAAGAAACCAACCAAGGCTGCAGAGAAGGCTGGAGAGAAGGCTACAAGGAAGAGGAAAAAATAATGCCTGCTGTAGTACCACAGACTGGGGACATATATGACTTATCTGCTGCGGTTCCTGACCTCTGGGAGTTCAAGCCAAGATTGGGCTCCTTTTTGATTTCTTTCCATCACTAGTTTGGTTTTCACATCTTGGATGGTTGTTGTGGGGTCCAAGGGATGCACAAATGCAAGCAGGCTCTCCAGTGCTGCCATCCCCTTTAATTTGTTATGTTCCTAAATAAAGGATACTTTTTTTGGCTTAAAATACTTGACTATGTGATTTGTAGTTCAAAAGAGAGTTTGCTAGGGAGCAGGCAGGGACATTTCAAATAATATTATTGTTATTAACAAGGGACACAAACCTCCTTGAGGCAAAATGAGACAAATTTTGAAGGTTGGTGTGGGAACTTTACACAAAAATAATTTAAGGACAAAAAAAAAGGCCCAAAAAAATTAAGAAGCTAACTTAATTACTAAAATAAACTGCAAAAACAACAAAAAAAAATAATAATATGATCTTTACATTTATTCATGAATTTATGAGGGAGATGTGGCTTGAAAAGAATATTTTTCTATCATTAAAACAATTAGGAATTACTTTAGAAACAAGTTTGGCATAACTCTCAATGTCATTATCAAAAGAAGGTAATTGTTGAAGCATTCTCAAAAGAAGAACGGAATGCGCAGCATTAAAACGATGCTATTAATTCAACCGTGACGAATGTGCCATATCTATTTCCAACGCTAGCTTTACCAAAACGAGCGCTCCCGTCTCATACTTGATTCTGAGCATGCACGTTTTTTTTCACGTCGTTAAAGCATACACACTATCGTTTTTCACGTCGTTAAAAAAAACGACATGAAAAACGACGTGAAAAAAAGAGAGCATGTTCGAAATTTTTAATGGCCGTTTTTCACGTCGTTAAAAATGCTCTGGAGCATACACACGATCATTTTTAATGGCCATTTTTAAAAATGCCATTTTTAACGGCATGAAAAACGATCATGTGTATGGGGCATAAGGGGCAACCGAGTACCGATAGGCCTTCTTGCCTTATGGGAAAGGGGGCTGCTATAGGTGAAGAACACAGTAGCCAGCTATAGTGTCTGACCACCTGTATTGGGGTAGACGTTATACAATTATGTGCCACTTTGTGTTGGTCTAGCACATAAAATCCCAATAAAATACATTTATATTTTTGGTTGTAACATGACAAAATGTGGAAAATTTCAAGGGGTATGAATACTTTTTCAAGGCACTGTACCAACTCTATACTGAACCTTTACTGCAACTGAACTATATCCATCCTTGCATCTGTGGCAGCACTATACCGTACGTATATTGCATGCAGGTTAACTGGGACAGTTGTTAAGTGCACTGACTCTTAAAGGGCTGCAAAGATAGGCATCACAACATTTCAAAGGGCTGCCTCTCCCGTAATACTTCTCCTGCTAGCTCCTTTGTTCCACTGCCTCCCCTTTCCCCTACCAACCACCTTTTCTTTTGGAAAGTGCATACCCAGTTAGTCTTATGCCCCATACACGATCATTTTTCATGCCGTTAAAAATGCCATTAAAAAAAATGGCCATTAAAAATGATCGTGTGTATGCTCCAGAGCATTTTTAACGACGTGAAAAACGGGCATTAAAAATTTCGAACATGCTCTCTTTTTTCACGTCGTTTTTCATGTCGTTTTTTTTTAACGACGTGAAAAACGATAGTGTGTATGCTTTAACGACGTGAAAAAAAATGCGCATGCTCAGAATCAAGTATGAGACGGGAGCGCTCGTTCTGGTAAAACTAGCGTTCGTAATGGAGATAGCACATTCGTCATGCTGTAACGGACTGAAAAGCACTAGACTGAAAAGAGCGAATCGTCTCTCAACAAACTTTACTAACATGAAGGGTGGCACCATTCGAACGGAACTTCCCCTTTATAGTGCCGTCGTACGTGGTGTACGTCACTGCGCTTTTCTTGAACATTTTTTAAAATGATGGTGTGTACGCAAGACAGGCTTGAGAGGAAACAAGAAAAAAAATGACGAGAAAAACGTCAGTTTTAAAAATGACATTAAAAATGATCGTGTGTATGGGGCATAAGACTAGCATTGTCTCCATAAAATATGCTCTGGCAGTATAGTTCCAGCACTCGGTAGATTAAGCTTTATTACTGTCCACTGCTGCACTTTAGGTGACCTTGCTACTGTTTATTCTGATCTAGATGCCAAGGGGTTGATTTACTAAAACGGGTGAGTGCAAAATCTGGTGCAGCTGTTCATAGTAGCCAGCTTCCAAATTCAGCTTGTTCAATTAAGCTTTGACAAAAAAAAACGTAGAAGCCGATTGGTTTCTATGCAGAGCTGCACCATCCAGTTATAGTAAACAAACCCCCATGTCATCTTACGCCTAGTCTTTATTACTTTTATACTCTGTATGCTAAATTTTATTGCCTTTGTTAATCCATTTTCATCCTTGCCTCTTTACCCACCATATCGGGTGACGATATATTAATTTTGCCTTTAGTAACTGTTTTATTGGACATGGTACTTTTTAAGTTCAAATATTTTTATTGAGATTTTAGAAGATACAGAAGAATTTCCAACAATAAATCTGAACATTACAGTAATACAGCGAGCGACCATAGCAACATTTGGTCCAATATGATAAAGTATTTCAACTACGTTATCTCAAAGTGGTAAATATTGAAACAGGAGGACTATGCTCCGAACAAGGATTAAGAAGGTCATAACGAAACAAATACAATTGCGTGACATATATTAAGTGTATAAGATAGTAGTACGATCACATTTGTTGTAATAACCCTAGGATGCCAAGGCAGGCAAGAGATAGGGGAGGATATAGAAACGTGTGAAAGAAAGAGGAGTAGACAGTCCCATGCTAAGAAGGTTGGATGTGTGTACTCAGAAAACCAGGCTGTACTCCGGGTATCAGAGAGATGTTGCATGAGGTGGCCCAAGGTTCCCATGTGGCTATAAATTTTTCACTCTTATCAGTAAGTTTAGCGACTATATGTTCTTGGGCCATGATCCAGGAGACCTTTCTTCTGAATCCTGTAAACGATACTGTGGGGTTATTCCAGGCCTTTGCTATGGTTAATTTGGCTCCCAATAGTATATAAAATGAGAGCTTCTGGGAGATTTTGGGTAAATTGGGGATTGGGTGGTTCAGAAGTGCTATATTGTGACGTGGGGTGATCAGTTTACCCGTCAGGGAACTAAGTGTGCGAAAAACCTTGCGCCAGAAAGATCTGATGCGCGGACAGGACCACCATGTGTGGAGCATAGTGCCCTCCAGTTCACAACCCCTGAAGCATACTGGTGGTGTGCCTGCATACTGTCACGAGGATGCTATACACAGACATCCAATACAGGTGGTCAGATCATTGGGCTGCACATTAAGGAATCGGGAACAGAGTAAGTGAAAAATATATATATATTTATTAAAGATAAAAAGACACACATGTAAACAAAACCACAGCAAACCATAAGCAAGAAACGAATACAAAGGAACACAACAAACCCCAAAAACAACCTAATCTAACTAGCTAACTAATATGTACAAAAGAGAACACACATACATGAACAAGGCAGGGATGAGAGACAAGGGGAGCAGAAGGCCAGGTACTGGGAGCAGTCAGCAAGGGGGAGCTGGTATCAGGGGACAGGGTACAAGGATCAGAGTCCAGGACAAGGCAGGGAACAGATCAGGATCAGGTTCAGGACCAGGTAACGGATCAGGTTCAGGCAGGGACCAGGCTTACAGAAGGAATTCTGGAGCACTGAGCTTTGTTAAGGGCGGGTTTATATAGTCCAGCAGACCCAGATCAGGTGTGCTTGATGGCTGGGGGAAAGTCTTGGTGAGGAGACACCCGCTGGTGGTCACCAGAACTACACCCACTGCTGCCGAATGCAACAGTGCCACCAGCAGGTGAGCCCAGTAATGACACCATTCCTGACAGTTCCCCCCCCCTTAAGGAGTGGCCTCCGGACACTCCATTCAGCCCTTGGTTGGACAGTCCGAGTGGATGCGGAAACACCCAAAAAAGTCTCCATACTATGTCTGCGGACTTCTTCGCACTTCCTAGGCCAGAGTCCTTTAGTTCACTGGGGGACGTGCCACTAGAGTCTGAAAATAGGGCGCGCATCCCACCACCAGGCTTAGAAAGTTTAGATTTAGAAGTAAAAATTTGCAGGGCAACGGGCAAGAACCCATCGGAGGCAGACCACGCAGGGGCATTACATTCAGGCTGGGTGACCATCAGGATTAAAATAGTGGAAAAAAGGGCATCCATCAGGAAGACGTCAGCGGCCAGCTGGGCATCAGGAACAGGTCTTAGCAGGGACCATATCCTCAGGCTGGACAGCGGGCTCCGAGTCATCAGGCTAGGCAGCGGTAAAGGAACCACCAGGAAGAGTATCAGGAATGGAACCATCAGGAACTGGATCGTGAGGCTGGATACCAGGTACAGGGTCACCAAGCAAGACAGTAGGCTCTGGAACATCAGACTGGGCAGCGGGCAACGGAGCAGCAGACAGGAACATCTCCGGCTGGGCAGCAGGCGGGATCATCTCCGGCTGGGCAGCAGGCGGGATCATCTCCGGCTGGGCAGCAGGCGGGATCATCTCCGGCTGGGCAGCAGGCGGGGATCATCTCCGGCTGGGCAGCAGGCGGGGATCATCTCAGGCTGGGCAGCAGACGGGGATCATCTCCGGCTGGGCAGCAGGCGGGGATCATCTCCGGCTGGGCAGCAGGCGGGATCATCTCCGGCTGGGCAGCAGGCGGGATCATCTCCGGCTGGGCAGCAGGCGGGATCATCTCCGGCTGGGCAGCAGGCGGGGATCATCTCCGGCTGGGCAGCAGGCGGGGATCATCTCAGGCTGGGCAGCAGGCGGGGATCATCTCAGGCTGGGCAGCAGGCGGGGATCATCTCCGGCTGGGCAGCAGGCGGGGATCATCTCCGGCTGGGCAGCAGGCGGGGTCATCTCAGGCTGGGCAGCAGGCGGGGTCATCTCAGGCTGGGCAGCAGGCGGGGTCATCTCAGGCTGGGCAGCAGGCGGGGTCATCTCAGGCTGGGCAGCAGGCGGGGTCATCTCAGGCTGGGCAGCAGGCGGGGTCATCTCAGGCTGGGCAGCAGGCGGGGTCATCTCAGGCTGGGCAGCAGGCGGGGTCATCTCAGGCTGGGCAGCAGGCGGGGTCATCTCAGGCTGAAAGGCTGGCCCTGGAACTGCAGGCTGAAAGGCTGGCCCTGGCACTGCAGGCTGAAAGGCTGGCCCTGGCACTGCAGGCTGAAAGGCTGGCCCTGGCACTGCAGGCTGAAAGGCTGGCACAGGAACCTCGGGCTGGCAAACTGGCACGGGAACCTCGGGCTGGCAAACTGGCACGGGAACCTCGGGCTGGCAAACTGGCACGGGAACCTCGGGCTGGCAAACTGGCACGGGAACCTCGGGCTGGCAAACTGGCACGGGAACCTCGGGCTGGCAAACTGGCACGGGAACCTCGGGCTGGCAAACTGGCACGGGAACCTCGGGCTGGCAAACTGGCACGGGAACCTCGGGCTGGCAGGCTGGCACGGGAACCTCAGGCTGGCAGGCTGGCACGGGAACCTCAGGCTGGCAGGCTGGCACGGGAACCTCAGGCTGGCAGGCTGGCACGGGAACCTCAGGCTGGCAGGCTGGCACGGGAACCTCAGGCTGGCAGGCTGGTACAGGGTCTTCAGGCTGGCAGGCTGGTACAGGGTCTTCAGGCTGGCAGGCTGGTACAGGGTCTTCAGGCTGGTACAGGGTCTTCAGGCTGGCAGGCTGGTACAGGGTCTTCAGGCTGGCAGGCTGGTACAGGGTCTTCAGGCTGGCAGGCTGGTACAGGGTCTTCAGGCTGGCAGGCTGGTACAGGGTCTTCAGGCTGGCAGGCTGGTACAGGGTCTTCAGGCTGGCAGGCTGGTACAGGGTCTTCAGGCTGGCACAGGGTCTTCAGGCTGGCAGGCTGGTACAGGGTCCTCAGGCTGGCAGGCTGGTACAGGGTCCTCAGGCTGGCAGGCTGGTACAGGGTCCTCAGGCTGGCAGGCTGGTACAGGGTCCTCAGGCTGGCAGGCTGGTACAGGGTCCTCAGGCTGGAAGGCTGGCACGGGAACCTCAGGCTGGAAGGCTGGCACGGGAACCTCAGGCTGGAAGGCTGGCACGGGAACCTCAGGCTGGAACAGGTTGGTGGGTGTGGAGGCAGGTTGGGATACCGGTAAGATTGTGTGGGTTGGAAAGTACTTCCGCTTCTTTTTGGGCTTAGTCACTGCAGGTTTGCAAGTACCGGGGGGGGGGGGAGGGGGGAGTATATGAAAAGGTTGGGATTGGGCAAATGGAAGAAAATGGCAGAGGTGCAGGGACAGTGGCTGGAGGAGGTTCTTGTGGATTGGCTACGGATAGGAGGGAAGAAGCAGGTGGATTGAAGGCAGGGTAAGTGCAGCAGGAGGAGACAGGGTACTGATACTTCATTGTTAGCTGGGTGCATTGTTCAGAAAAAGTGGGAATTGTGGGAAAAGGAGAGGAAGACATCCCAGCAGGTTGGTATCTAGACATACAAATGGATGGTTGGGAGCTGACAGGAGCTGAGTACAACAAACTTGACCAGGCCTGTAATAAGGGTTTCACAAAATCAGGTTTGCACACTGCTTGTCTGACCAGAGACTGCACTAAATCAATACATGCTGCAAGCACCTGTTCAGGACAAGCTGAGTACTGCTCATGGAAAAAGGCTGAGTCATCCTCCAACAGCCACACCAAAGATTCTACTTGAGCTGCATTAAAAGGAGGTGTATAATCGTCAGTTCCAATAGAGGCATCAGACAGGGCCAACTCTGTACAGATACAAATCAAAGGCTGCACATCCTCAAACACAAAATTGCCCTGATCCACAAAAACGTGAGCTATGCGGATGCATTCTAAAACCTGCTCTCTGGTATAATCTCTTAGTGTCTGATAACAGAAATCTCTGTCATCTGTTGCCAGGAGCGAAAGATAAAAAATATCGTCCACCTCCATCTCAGTAATTTTAACAAGTGCTCAGACCCAATTCCAAGGTGCAGCCGATCTGATTGTATGGCTCCAGAATTCTGTCACGAGGATGCTATACACAGACATCCAATACAGGTGGTCAGATCATTGGGCTGCACATTAAGGAATCGGGAACAGAGTAAGTGAAAAATATATATATTTATTAAAGATAAAGACACACGTGTAAACAAAACCACGGCAAACCATAAGCAAGAAACGAATACAAAAAAAACCAAAAACAACCTAACCTAACTAGCTAATATGTACAAAAGAGAACACACATACATGAACAAGGCAGGGATGAGAGACAAGGGGAGCAGAAGGCCAGGTACTGGGAGCAGTCAGCAAGGGGGAGCTGGTATCAGGGGACAGGTATCAGGGGACAGGGTACAAGGATCAGAGTCCAGGACAAGGCAGGGAACAGATCAGGATCAGGTTCAGGACCAGGTAACGGATCAGGTTCAGGCAGGGACCAGGCTTACAGAAGGAATTCTGGAGCACTGAGCTTTGTTAAGGGCGGGTTTATATAGTCCAGCAGACCCAGATCAGGTGTGCTTGATGGCTGGTGGAAAGTCTTGGTGAGGAGACACCCGCTGGTGGTCACCAGAACTACACCCACTGCTGCCGAATGCAACAGTGCCACCAGCAGGTGAGCCCAGTAATGACACCATTCCTGACACATACATTATGGCCAGCCTGGAAGGAACGTAGTACCACCGCATTAAGACTTTCAGACTAGCTTCTATCAAAGATACATTGAGTATACCTTTAAAAGCTCATTGCGATGCTCGAAACCAAATCTCAGTGTCCCATGATCCGTCCACATCCTCCCATCTCCGAGCATAGGAGGGTTTGGTCAACCTAGTCGAAAAAGCTGTGTAAATTAGAGAGATACCACCCCTCTGATCCATAGTGTTCGAGCACCAGTGTTCATAGGGTGTAATCGTATGTGTTACTGTCTTGTTAGGCCAGATGGAGTGCAAGAAATGTGCAATTTGGGAGAAACGGAAATGTTCAGAGTCAGGCATATCCAGATTCCTTTTGCAGTGAGATAAAGTTATAGGGCCCGCGGGAGAGAGAAAGTGTCCAATCCGGTACAAGCCCTTATCGGTCCACCATTTAAAAGCTCTAATATTCAATCCCGGCGGAAAGGCAGAGTTGTGGAACAGATGGGCTAGTGGTTTCAATGGGGAGGTCAGAGATGAGTAACTATATAGTCGTGAGCATAAATTGACCGAGTGAGAAAGCGTAGGAGAGAGAATTGCAGGTCTGATTTTCGGGTTACAACACAGCAAATAGTCAATGGTGTTCAAGGGGACAGCTTGTCTTTCTATAGAGAGCCAGTCTGGTTTCTGTCCCCTTGAGAATACCATTGAGATTTGTGCTAGTTAAGCAGCCAGGTAATAATTCCATAAATTCGGGAGGCCTAAACCTCCCTGTGATTTTAGGCGGAATAAGGTTCCCGAGGGACATCTGTATCCTTTGTTGCCCCACACAAAGCGAACAATGTCCGATTGCAGTTTAACCAGTACCTGTTTATTGATCGGGAGGGATCGGAATAAGTATAATAAACGCGGTAGGAGAGTCATCTTAACGGCGTGGATTCTGCCAATCCAAGATAAGCCGCTTCTCGACCATTTTTCCAGCTCTGTCCTGCATTTCTGCATAATAGGGGGGTAATTTGCCTTAAAGAGGTGGCTTATGTCAGAAGTCAATTTGATGCCTAAGTATGGTATTGCCCAAACAAATTCAAAGTTTTTAGATAGTAGTGAAAGCATGTCCTGTGGAACAGTGACATTCAGGGCCGTTGACTTACTCATATTGACTTTCAAACCCGATACCTCACTAAAGGCCTTCAGTGTTTTAAGAATAACCGGGGTAGACGTTAGTGGGGATGTCACAAAGAGGAGTAGGTCATCTGCGTATAATGCGCATTTATGTTCTTGTGGTCCGCATTTGACTCCCTGAAAGTCAGGGTTCGATCTGAGCGCGATGGCTAACGTCTCAATTGCTATCGCAAATAGGAGGGGAGATAGGGGGCATCCCTGCCTGGTACCCCTGCTAACAGGGAAGGATTCTGAGTATCTCCCCATCAAACGTATCTGAGCAGTGGGTGTAGAATAGAGGGAGCTTATAAGGTTGAGGAAAAATGGGCCAAATCCCCATCTCGCAAGTGTACCAGACAGATAATCTCAATCTATAGAATCAAAGGCTTTGTGTAGATCAATTGAGAGCAAGTAACCTTTTTGTTGGCCACCCCCATCCCATTGTGATTGTAAAAGTGAGATAATGTCTATCGATCTTCTGATCTGGTCCGGGCCCTGCCTCCCGGGAATGAAGCCCACCTGGTCCTTGTGGATGTAGGAGGAGATGAAACCAGACATTCTATTAGCTATAATCTTTGTCATAATTTTGACATCATTATTAATAAGTGATATTGGTCTGTAATTGCTCACCTCACACGGGTCTTTATCAGGTTTGGGTATGACCAAGATATAAGCTACGTTTAGGTCTGTTCCTAGCTGAGCTCCATCCCTGAGAGAGTTAAAGAACCGCGCTAAGTGCGGGGTCAGTATTGGACCGAATTGTTTATAATACCCGGTGGAAAAGCCGTCCGGACCAGGGGAGGATCCCACTTTAAGTGAATTAATGGTGGTCAAGATTTCCGTTTGAGTAAACGGGGCTTCTAGTATGTCTCTATGATCATCCGACAAGAAGGGTAACTGCAGGTCCGCTAAAAGGTCTTCGTCTGTCCTGTTGGGGGCCCTTCGGTTCTGTTTGTATAGGTTCGAGTAAAATTGTAAAAAGGTGTCCATGACTTTATCCGGGTTCTGTGTCAAGTCTCCCCCGGTTGTCCGGATTTTGGGGAAGGCCAGTGGACGGTGTTTAGGAGTGAGTTTCACTGCCAGTTTAGAGCCTATCCTGTCTTTATGTGAATAAAATTTAGCACCTGTCCAGCTAAGATGTTGTTATGCTGCTGTAGTTAAGTGTAGGTTAAGTAGTATCCTGGCCTTGTCCACATTTGCTAATGAATCGGGCGTAGGGTTACGTTTGTGCGTTTTGGCTAGAGAGTGAAATTCCTCCGTGAGCCTGTGTGTATCTGCCCTTCGTTCCGCTTTGAGCTTTGAGGATAACTGAATGATTTTCCCCCTAATAACAGATTTGTGCGCTGCCCATATTGTTTGAGGGGAGACCTCCTCCGTAGCGTTTATCAGGAAATATTCCTTAATGGCTGCCTCCACCAAAGAACATTGTATTGGGTCGCTCAAGAGGGATTCTTGTAATCGCCATCTGGGCGTGCTTCTCTCTCCTGAGGACCTATGCGTGGTCACAATGACCATTGAATGATCAGACAGGGGGGATTCTACAATTTTGGAACTCCGGAGTAGTGGGATTGTGTAGGAATTAGTGAATACATGATCTATCCTTGCATAAGAATTATGTGGGGCTGAGAAGTGCGTGTAGTCTTTTGTATGTGGATTGACCTCCCTCCAGATATCCACGAGACCCGCCTCATGGAGTATTTTAGCTATGTGTGTGCTCTGTTTGGCAGGGCGTTTGGGTTTGGTAGTTCCATCTGCTCGTTTATCTAGCGTAAGATCGAAGGCAATGTTGGAGTCACCTCCGATGAAGACAGACCCCTTGAGATGTGGTTTCAGTGTCCGTAAAAGAGAGTCAAAAAATTGCCTTTGACCCTTATTCGGGGCATAATAGGACAAAAAAGTATATAGTTCTCCATCTATGTGTCCGGAGACTAAAACGTAACGTCCCATGGGGTCTATAATAGTTTCCTGCTGAGAGAGACTGATGTGCTTGGAGAAGCACACTGCCACTCCTTTAGTCTTATTTTCCGCTGATGCCAGGAAAAATTGGGGGTAGCTTTGGTGTAGAAATGAAGGTTTGAATGTGGACGGGAAATGGGTCTCTTGTAATAAGAGAACGTCTGCATGCATGGAATGGTATTGCTGAAAGGCCTTCCTACGTTTGACAGGGGAATTGAGGCCCTGGGTGTTATGTGAAACTATTTTGAGGGTAGATATGTGCTGGTGAGCGTTAGGCATGGATCAGAGGGGTTGGTTCCGCGGAAAGATGCAGGTGCTTACCTTTTCCCTGGTCTAATGGTACCAAAGAATGCTGCGTGCGGAGGCTGCGTGAGAGGCCTTCATCTGAGATGGGAGGAGGAATGTAATCCCGGATCGAGCGAGATGTCCTACGAGCATGAGAAAGGAGAAGATAAAGGGTGAAAAAAAGGGGAAAGAAGAAAAAAGGGGTTATAAGCTTGCAATATACACTTAAACAGTCGTCCTTCAAGGACCATTGAACCGAAAACTGAGGTGGGGGGGTCCCCCGACCCCCTCCCCCCCTGGAGGTGGATGGTCTAACCATTCCACACCCCTATAACCAGAGAGGTCTGGAATTCCCCAAATATGGGGGTTCCAGAACGGAACCTAGGAGCACTGATAGTGCACCTTCACCAGGAACCGGAGACACTGAGTCCACCACAGCCCAAGCACCTGTTAAAACATTAAGCTGAAGGCTAGAGGTAGCCCATAATCGTAACTAAGGCAGAGCGCCCCAATTAGTAGAGCGAACAAGGCGAGAGATACCCTCCAACCTAAAAAAAGAACAAGTCCCGATTTCCCCTATCCCCAAGCAAAATAAGAGTAAAGGGGTTGTGATGAACCCCGGTGTCTAGTAGGCCGTACTCCCCAGGCCCGCGGGAGGGAAACCACCCGTCCGCTGGAGGAAGGAGCACAGTCGCCCACACCCTAAAAACATCATTCTATCCATACTATCCATAAACTGCCGGCCATAACAGAAAAAAATGTAGGTATAAGGGACCAACTAAGGAGGCTGAACATATAACCGTTTAGTTCTTGCATGTGCGAGAGAAATTAGTCCCCCCCCACCCTACGTTCAGGTGACCCGTAGACACAGAACTCCAGTGTCTTTCTGTAGTGGTGAGTAAATGAAACATGACTGTTCACGTAATGTGATGAGTCTCGTCACGCTTAGGATCCCAGTAGTGAGGAGGAGGTATAAGTCTCAGGCACTCAGGAAGGGAAAAGTTTTCTCAGATCAGGGCCCTGATCAATGACGAGGGGTTCCTCTTTCAGGGTGGTAGATTTTCTTTAGATCTTTTGGAGCTTTGGGTCAGCCAGTTGTGTTGCAGTGGGCTAGCAGGCGGTGGTCTTTTAGATGAAGACAGTGTGTTTCTGGAAGTCTGCATGGGGGAAGGTTCTAGCGAGAGGATCCCCAGGTGCAGGAGGAGGCGTTCTCCCTCCACCAATGAGGAGAATCCATAGCTTTTATTCCTGTATGAAAAGTTCAGGCGGAGGGGGAAAGACCACCTGTATGTGATCTCCTTGCCCGTAAGGACCTGCAGTAAAGGCTTTAAGGAACGTCTTTTTTGAATAGTGAAAGGTGACAAGTCAGCAAAAATCTGTATTTTGTGTCCCTGAAAAGTGAGGCTATCCGAGCTCCTGGATTTCTTCATCACCTCTTCCTTGACTGAATAATAGTGAGGTTTTACTATGATGTCCCTGGGGAGACCATCAGAGCGGGGGGGTTGGAGGGCTCTGTGAGCTCTATCCAGCTCCAGGTGACTCTCGTAATCTCGGGGATAAGGCTTCTAATGAGAGCTTTTACAGTATTTTGTACCTCCTTTTCAGTTTCAGGGATCCCCCTTACCCTAAAGTTATATCGTCTGGTTCTATTCTCGAGGTCATCTATTTTTGCGAACGCTGTTTCTAATTGATCCTGTACCTCTTGTAGTCTATCGGTATTTTGGTTAATGCGGGAAACAGCCTGGTCAGCTTTCTGTTCAATAGTGTCCATTCTCACTCCAATTTGCTGCAGGTCAGCATGAATGTAAGCTGTGATCTGTGCAGCGTTCTGAGCAAGCCCTGTGGAGAGCATTTGTGCAAATGCAGCCATCATGAATGATAAATCCGGATGATTAGGAAAAAGGCCTGAGTTATCAGTGGCAGTCAATAGGAGGCCTGTATTCGGATCCATCATAGGGGTCGTGGGGTTGCCTGTCATCATACTGCTTAGCAGCGATTCAGTGGAGGCTGGGGATGCGGCCAGATTCAGGGGGGGGGGGGGGGGGGGGGGGGAGTCAGAACCTGCAGGGGATCGCGGTGGTATCTCCAGGTCAGTTATAATGTCCTCCGTGAGCTCCGTGCTCTGAGGGCCTCGTGCTGCCGCCGCCATCTTGGCATAGCTGAGGGGACCCGGACTCGCGGTCATTTGGCCCGTCAGGTTTCTCCGCGCCTGAACCGCGGACATCTGTGTGATCCGGGGGGCTTCCCCTGCTCAAATATCCTGTTGTGGGGGCTGTGGGGGCGCTCTGTAAGCTCCGGTGTCGATTACAGGGCCATGGTGGAGCGGAGCTCTAGAAGCCGGCGGCCATCTTGGGAGCTGCCGCGCATGCGCCTGACATGGTACTTTTTAATGGTTACCAGATATTATTTTCAGTGATGTCCTGTGGTATTGCATGCTTTTTACACTCAACTTACCGTAGTGTGTCAGAGGGGCTGATGTTCCTATGGAGGTTGAGGCAAAGAACAGATAACCCATCTTAGCTAGCAGCTCCTACAGGGGTAGCCCTACATACTACCACAAGAAGAAATAAACCCCCCAAAAAAAACTCTATATGAAATACATGTATAAAAACTAGAAGCAATATGCATGTGAAAATATAAAAAAGTCTTATTAAAAAAAAAAAAAAAACTACTTCCAGCTAAATGGTACATCAATCATTCAAAATAGTAACAGTGTAATCTTTTGCATTGAACAAACATAAAACATGTTGTTGCTGACCTACATCAGGTAATAAAAGGGTTTATGATCTATTCTAGAGATCAATAACACACTGCAAATTATCAGAGACTATATAAATGTTTCTTAGATCTCTCCGTTAAAAATAGCAATTTGTTTTGGTTAAGCATACATGTTTAAAGCGACGCTGTCATCAATTTGTGAATGCAAATAGAAACTGCCTCTGTAAAAATATGCACCATTTCTGCTGCCTGCACCTATAAACACTGCTCCAATCAAGAAAAGTCACCAGCTAAAGTCTGCTAAAAAAACAACACTTCCAGCCCCTGTCAAGCCTCGTACACACGGCCGGTTTTCTCGTCCAGAAATGACAAGAAAAGTGCTGGGAGAGCTTTCTTGCAGAGAAAACCGGCCATGTGTACGAGGCTTTCAGGTTTCTCGTCAGGAAAACTGGCCAGAATCTCGACGAGAAAAATAGAGAACCTGCTCTCTATTTTCTCGTCGGGATTCTAGTTGGCCTGTTTCCCGACGAGAAACCCGAGAGTGTGTACACTTACCTGTCGCCGTGGAAACCTGCGCATGCTAGAAATGACTTTGACGCATGCGCGGTAGCTTCCTAGGCATAGGTAGGGTGTAGCAAGATGGCATCGAATGTGACGAGCGTGTGTACCCGGCTTAAGAAGTAAGTATTTACATTTTGTTTTAGATGGGCAATTTGTATTTGCATTTACAAATTGCTCACAGGTAGGTACACATTAAAGCTAAACTCTGGGAGAATTATTGTCTTGTAGCGGGGGTTTAAATTTAGGGGGATACACCTGGGTGGTAGTATGACCCAGGTGTGTATAAATCATGAAAGGATTTAGACCATTGTTAATTCGTGGAGGACTTGGTGGTGTGTTGTTCTCCTTGACCTGTGGGTGGCGGGGTTCCCACAGGTCTAAGGTAGATTCACTGCCGCAGTGCTGGCCTTTTTGTCCCCTGCCAGCGATGGTACGGCGAGGGCGGGGAACCCGCCGTGGCGTCGCGGGAGGAGATAAAAGGGAGAGACGCCCTGACCACGAGGTCTTTTTCCTGCATCGCGCGCCCAGTCACCTTCGGCCTGGGTGCGGGCGGTCCGGAGTTCCGGCCCAGGCGCCCTAGGCCTGGTCGGAGCAGAGTTGGCGTCCATCCCAGGCACCTTCAGCCTGGGGTTAGCTACTAAACTGGAGGCCTGGGGCCCAGTGACTTCGACTGGGTCCCGCAAGGGCGGAGGATTCCGAGGGTCCCTGAGGTGGATGGGGCCCATGTCTGAGGTGAGGAGACTGGGGAGGTCACCCGTCCGAAGAGTCCGGAGCAGCATCAACCCGGTGACGGATGGGCCTCCGGTAACTCCCTTGGAGGGACATCTTCCCCCTGACAGGGGCCACAACGCAGCGAAGGTACTCCTATCTGCATTCTACTGAGTCGCTGGTAGAGACTCACAAGTTCTAAGTGCTCTCTAGCCAAGGCTATAGTAACCACTGGTGAAACCACAGTGGTTTAGTGTAAAACCAGGACAGTGCCTCAACCTGCTCACCCCACCGTATTGAACTGTTATTGGGTCTCAACCAGTTGGCTGGCAAAGAACTGTTTGATTGTGAGTGTGACAATAAAACAAGTGTTGGACCCTAACCGGTGTGTGGGACTCTGGTTAATGGGAGCAAAGGGAAGTGTCAGCACAGCAAGACTTGGTCATTAACTGAAACGCACAGGCCCGAGGAAAATAACTGGTACTGGCCTTCACCTCACTCACTGCCATGGGGAGGACATGGGCCGTATCGCATCTTACTCTCACATACAACATACCCCTAGACAAAACGGATGGAGTGAGGGCGCTACACGTGGGGGCTCGTGAGTTCGGGATGATGTGTGTTTTGACTATGGAACTAAGAACGGCTGTGTTTAAACTTTGCTGCCCGGAGGAGTTCCGAGTGGGTCGGCCATGTGAACGGCCAAATTGCATCCCTGCTCAAAGTCGTGGAAATGACCCTAAGATGGGAAAGGCCCATGCGGAAGAGCGAGAAGAGGGAGAAGTCCAGCCGTGTGACGTACTACATGTGGGGGCTTTTACTGCACTGCGCCATGAGGCACCCCATGACTACACAGTTCGTGGGCGGAGTTCGATGGAAGCCCGCAAAAATGTGCAAGTTGTGGGAGGAGTCTGGCCACGTGGAAGGACACACGTGGAGACTCCGGCGCGGGGTCAGTGCGTGATGGAGCAGCAGACAGTCGGGATGGCCTCAAGCTCCCCGTGGATTCCGGTTCCCTACCCCACGAAGATGACTACTTTTGCTGCTCCCCTTACAGACACAGGGATAAGACTCAGGCCCCGAGGGTAGTTGGCTCTGTATTCCTGCAGAGACATGGAGGCCCTCGGCGTGATCTGTCCCGGATGCTCGGGACTGGTGGTCCACCTGAAGCCATTCGGGCGTTGTGAAGCATGCAGAGAATTTCTATTCGAGGTGGAGCCATCCACAGTAAGGCCCCGGGCCCTTCGCCTCAACTGCCTCACAGATACTGCTACTCCGGAAGGGGAGATCCAGGCCTTTGTGGAGGTCCCTGTATGCACTGACCAGGGCGACGTGACTGCCCAACCAGAGATTGGAAGAGAAAATTCAGAGGATGCTGCTTCGGTCACCACAGATTCTCTGCTCCCACCTCCGAAGAGGAAAGTCGGCCTGGTCCAGGCGTCCTGTGGTCGAGCTTCACCCCGTCGCTTGCCGGGCCTGGATGGATCCAAGTGGAAGAGTCCTGGACATCCCTGTGCTTCAAAAGGTCAAGGTGAGCCCGGGGCTGGGACTGTGGTGTTGGTTGGAGGTGTCGGGAGTCCACAGTCGGTGGAACCCGCCAGGGAGGGTGATTCCGTGTCAGCCGGGAATTACCTACCCACAGAGATGTACGACACCTCCGACCTAGAGTCGCTGTCGGACTGTGGAGACGACGGTGAAATAGATTAACTTTTTCACCGCAAGGGCTGGGACAAACACCCACTACCTGTGTTACGTGCACCACGAGATTCACCTATGTCCATAGGAGACAGCACGCCCCGGGCGGAGGCCCCGGAGCATACGAAGAAGCCTAGTCCTTCGCTTGTCCTTCCACCATCCGCAGCATCACCTGTTCTGGTGGCGGGGACACAACGCACATCACTACGGGCACCAAGAGCAAAGCTATCAGAGGTAATGAAAGTACCTCGGCATCCAGAAGCCATTGTTCCGCCAGGAGAAGGGGAGCGGGCCACGATGCCTCCTTTGGCCCGAATGCAGCGGCTTTTCTGCCAGAGGGTCGCCCGTGAGTACGGATGGGAATATCCTTACTTGCCTCGGGACTTACTTTTTGAGGTTGAAGTCCTACGGCAGCGGTGGTATGATGAGTTTGTTTGGGAGAAGCTTAAAGTGCCTCATGCCTGTCGGTATTTGGCTTGTTCACCCTCAGTGTCCAAACAGTTTAGAGACTGCAGAGCAGAATGGATGTGGGGCCGCCATATCCATGCAGACAAGGTGCGCATCTGCAGAAAGGATGGAGTGGACATCGATTATTCGGTGGAAACTTTCGATCAGCACCTAAAGCCTCTGTTTTTGCCGGATCCAGGGCCGGATTAACATAGGGGCTGATGGAGCTGCAGCTCCAGGCCCCCATCATAATGTAGGCCCAAACTCTCTCACCAGGGCCCGGCCGTCGGCTGCTATATAATACATCCACATTGTCCAGGCAGCTGCAGCCTGCAGCTGCATTATTCATAGGCCCAATATTGAGTCAGTCTGCCGAACATCATTTAATCGCAGGCCCCGAGTAGCGGCCGTGAGCCGCGGCTATCATCCACAGCAGAGCCTCTTGCGGCGCAGGCAGTGCCAGTGCGCCGAGACTGAGCGTGCTCCTCCCCTTTCAGTACTCAACACAAACACTGTAGGCGGAGCTTGACGTCTCGGCGGCGTGACGTCATCATCCAGAGGCCGTCCCCGGCGTCCTATGAGGCTCGATTGCCTTGCGAAAGGAGTGCTGTGTGTGCGGTGCTGTGAGAGCCAGGAGAAGGACAGTAAAAATTAAAGTAAGTAAGCCATGAGCGCTGGCCCACTGCTGGGGAGGTCACTGTCAGACAGATAGGTCTAATTGTGCAGAAGAAGTGTGTACTAGTACAGTACTGGCTGAAGCCTTAAGTGGTTAACTTTTTTTTTGGGGGGGGGGCTATCTCAGTGCAGGCAGCCCATCAGTGCATCTTATCAGTGCCACATTTCAGTGAGTGCCCTCTATCAGTGCCCATAAATGCAGCTAGCCAGTGCCACCTATCAGTGCAGCTCAGTGCCACCTATCAGTGCTCATTAGTGCATCTCATCAGTGCCACCTATCAGTGCAGCTCAGTGCCACCTATCATTGCCCATTAGTCCAGCTCATCAGTGCCACCTTTCAGTGCCAGTACGGGGCAGAGTCCTGGAGGGAGTGGCAGGCTGCTGGTGGCAAGTGACACACTGTATCTGGGGCAGGCTGTGGGAGGCAAATGGCACACTGTATCCGGGGGCAAGTGGCACACTATCTGGTGGCAGGCTCTGAGTGGAAAGTGGCACACTATCTGGTGGCAAGTGGCACACTATAATGTGGCAAGTGGCACACTATATCTGGTAGCAAGGTGCTGGTGGCAAGTGGCACACAGTATCTGGTGGCAGGCTGCTGCGTGGCAAGTGGCAAACTGCATCTGGTGACAGGCTGTTGGTGGCAAGTGGCACACTGTATCTGGTGGCAGGCTGCTGGTGGCAAGTGGCAGTGTATTTGGTGGCAGGCTGTTGGTGGCAAGTGGCACACTGTATTTAGTGGCAGGCTGCTGGTGGCAAGTGGCACACTATATCTGGTGGCAAGGTGCTGGTGGCAAGTGGCACAGTGTATCTGGTGGCAGGCTGTTGGTGGCAAGTGGCACACTGTATCTGGTGGCAGGCTGTGGGTGGCAAGTGGCACACTGTATCTGGTGGCAGGCTGTGGGTGGCAAGTGGCACACTGTATCTGGTGGCAGGCTGCTGGTGGCAAGGGGCACACTGCATCTGGTGGCAGGCTGCTGGTGGCAAGTGGCAAACTGTATTTGATGGCAGGCTGTGGGTGGCAAGTGGCACACTGTATCTTGTGGCAGGCTGCTGGTGGCAAGTGGCACACTGTATTTAGTGGCAGGCTGCTGGTGGCAAGTGGCACACTATACCTGGTGGCAAGGTGCACAGTGTATCTGGTGGCAGGCTGTGGGTGGCAAGTGGCACACTGTATCTGGTGGCAGGCTGCTGGTGGCAAGGGGCACACGGCATCTGGTGGCAGGCTGCTGGTGGCAAGAGGCACACGGCATCTGGTGGCAGGCTGCTGGTGGCAAGAGGCACACTGTATCTGGTGGCAGGCTGCTGGTGGCAAACTGTATTTGGTGGGTGGCAAGTGGCACACTGTATCTTGTGGCAGGCTGCTGGTGGCAAGTGGCACACTGTATTTAGTGGCAGGCTGCTGGTGGCAAGTGGCACACTGTATTTGGTGGCAAGGTGCTGGTGGCAAGTGGCACAGTGTATCTGGTGGCAGGCTGTGGGTGGCAAGTGGCACAATGTATCTGGTGGCAGGCTGTGGGTGGCAAGTGGCACACTGTATCTGGTGGCAGGCTGTGGGTGGCAAGTGGCACACTGTATCTGGTGGCAGGCTGCTGGTGGCAAGGGGCACACTGCATCTGGTGGCAAGCTGCTGGTGGCAAGTGGCAAACTGTATTTGGTGGCAGGCTGCGGGTGACAAGTGGCACACTGTATCTTGTGGCAGGCTGCTGGTGGCAAGTGGCACACTGTATTTAGTGGCAGGCTGCTGGTGGCAAGTGGCACACTATATCTGGTGGCAAGGTGCTGGTGGCAAGTGGCACAGTGTATCTGGTGGCAGGCTGTGGGTGGCAAGTGGCACAATGTATCTGGTGGCAGGCTGTGGGTGGCAAGTGGCACACTGTATCTGGTGGCAGGCTGCTGGTGGCAAGTGGCAAACTGTATTTGGTGGCAGGCTGTGGGTGGCAAGTGGCACACTGTATCTGGTGGCAGGCTGCTGGTGGCAAGGGGCACACTGCATCTGGTGGCAGGCTGCTGGTGGCAAGTGGCAAACTGTATTTGGTGGCAGGCTGTGGGTGGCAAGTGGCACACTGTATCTGGTGGCAGGCTGCTGGTGGCAAGGGGCACACTGCATCTGGTGGCAGGCTGCTGGTGGCAAGTGGCAAACTGTATTTGGTGGCAGGCTGTGGGTGGCAAGTGGCACACTGTATCTTGTGGCAGGCTGCTGGTGGCAAGTGGCACACTGTATTTAGTGGCAGGCTGCTGGTGGCAAGTGGCACACTATATCTGGTGGCAAGGTGCTGGTGGCAAGTGGCACGCAGTATCTGGTGGCAGGCTGCTGCATGGCAAGTGGCACACTGTATCTGGTGGCAGGCTGTGGGTGGCAAGTGGCACACTGTATCTGGTGGCAGGCTGCTGGTGGCAAACTGTATTTGGTGGCAGGCTGCAGGTGGCAAGTGGCACACTGTATCTGGTGGCAGGCTGCTGGTGGCAAGTGGCACAGTGTATCTGGTGGCAGGCTGTTGGTGGCAAGTGGCACACTGTATTTAGTGGCAGGCTGCTGGTGGCAAGTGGCACACTATATGGTGGCAAGGGGCACACTGTATCTGGTGTCAAGCTGCTGGTGGCAAGTGGCACACTGTATCTGGTGGCAGGCTGTGGGTGGCAAGTGGCACATTGCATCTGGTGGCAAGTGGCACACTGTATCTGGTGGCAAGGGGCCTCATTGTATCTGGTGGCAGGCTGCTGGTGTCAAGTGGCACACTATATGGTGGCAAGTGGCACACGGTACCTGGTGACAGGCTGCTGGTGGCAAGTGGCACACTGTATCTGGTGGCAGGCTGCTGGTGGCAAGTGACATGCTGCATCTGGTGGCAGGCAGCTGTGGAAAGCGATACACTACATCTGGTGGCAGGCTATGGGTGGCAAGGTAACAAGCTGCATCTGGTGGCAAGTGACAAGCTGATTCTGCATTATGGTGAGTTGAACTATTTCACTATATATTACAATGTAGTAATAGAAATAATGGAATTTGATCATCCTGACACCATATCAAGCATGGTGTCAAGATGATTTTAAGTGCTAACACCAGCCATTTGCCTGACAAATCACCCCCACTGCCGATTTCCCCATCAGCCCCCGAGACTACACCCCCCACCTTCATCTTTTTTTGTGAAGGGGGGGTGTCCCTGAATGGCAGTTTGGAAATGTGGGCTCCCTATGTTGCTGCTGGTGAGAGACTGCATAGCAGGTGGTGTTGCTGCTGCACGGCTGGTATTACTGGTGAGAGTATATTTAATTTGTTTTAGCGAAAAATTGTTTGCATTTTCATTTTGTTTCCATAAAAAGGCCCGCCAAAATCCTCAGCACCAGGCCCATGATGCTCTTAATCTGGCCCTGGCCGGATCCAAAGTTTTATTTGTGAGGAGATACAGAGAAGAAGGAAAGAACTCTCCTGTGTGTTTTTTTTTTTTTGCTGTTGAACTTTCTGGAAGTATCCTTGCCGGAACATCAGAACTGTGCCCTAGTTTTTTTTTGTTGTTTGGGCTTTTCTACTCCTTGGAGAAATGAGAGCTGTTTATTGTTCTCTCTTTCTTCACACGTCAGAGATAAAGACTTTGGGGTAGAATCAGAGTAGGGACACCATAAGAAGGAAGATTCCACCAAGTGTCATTACCGCGGCACTGTCACCAGGTGGCAGTGTTGTGCAACGTTTATTTTATTTTTTTTACACTTGCATCACCTTACTCTTTGGAGCGAATGAGTCTTTTCGGCTGATGGACTCATTCATTCCAAATTAGCACAAATGTGTTAGGATGTTGTGTTTTTGTTTCCCTTTCTGCAGGAGATCCGTCTGTCAAGACCGCTGAGTGTGGGGTGGTTCTTAGACAGTGATGGGAGGGATTTTATGTGTATACATGGTCAGATGGTTTTATTGCAAAAGTTTACTATTTCATGTTTCCCCTTTCCCTTGAGCAGGCCTTGGCACAGTTAGGATTCAAATTTTGAGGGATGGCCTCTGGGGTCAGGTTTATGTTACCACTCTTTGGGAGACATGGGCTTGCACCAGACGCTGGGGACCAGCGTCAAATCACTAGGGGGAGAGTGTAGCGGGGGTTTAAATTTAGGGGGATACACCTGGGAGGTAGTATAACCCAGGTGTGTATAAATCATGAAAGGATTTAGACCATTGTTAATTCGTGGAGGACTTGGTGGTGTGTTGTTCTCCTTGACCTGTGGGTGGCGGGGTTCCCACAGGTCTAAGGTAGATTCACTGCTGCAGTGCTGGCCTTTTTGTCCCCTGCCAGCGATGGTACGGCGAGGGCGGGGAACCCGCCGTGGCGTCGCGGGAGGAGATAAAAGGGAGAGACGCCCTGACCACGAGGTCTTTTTCCTGCATCGCGCGCCCAGTCACCTTCGGCCTGGGTGCGGGCAGTCCGGAGTTCCGGCCCAGGTGCCCTAGGCCTGGTCGGAGCAGAGTTGGCGTCCATCCCAGGCACCTTCAGCCTGGGGTGAGGTACTAAACCGGAGGCCTGGGGCCCAGTGACTTCGACTGGGTCCCGCAAGGGCGGAGGATTCCGAGGGTCCCTGAGGTGGATGGGGCCCATGTCTGAGGTGAGGAGGCTGGGGAGGTCACCCGTCCAAAGAGTCCGGAGCAGCATCAGCCCCGTGATGGATGGGCCTCCGGTAACTCCCTGACAGGGGCCACAACGCAGCGAAGGTACTCCTATCTGCATTCTACTGAGTCGCTGGTAGAGACTCACAAGTTCTAAGTGCTCTCTAGCCAAGGCTATAGTAACCGCTGGTGAAACCACAGTGGTTTAGTGTACAACCAGGACAGTGCCACGACCTGCTCACCCCACCGTATTGAACTGTTATTGGGTCTCAACCAGTTGGCTGGCAAAGAACTGTTTGATTGTGAGTGTGACAATAAAACAAGTGTTGGACCCTAATCGGTGTGTGGGACTCTGGTTAATGGGAGCAAAGGGAAGTGTCAGCACAGCAAGACTTGGTCATTAACTGAAACGCACAGGCCCGAGGAAAATAACTGGTACTGGCCTTCACCTCACTCACTGCCATGGGAAGGACATGGGCCGTAGCGCATCTTACTCTCACATACAACATACCCCTAGAAAAAACGGATGGAGTGAGGGCGCTACAGTCTAAATACAAGTGTCATGTGAATTCTTCTCGGTGTGTTTTGTGTATTTCTTTCAGATCAGTGCAGTAATCTAATTTGAAACTTTGCCTCTGTGCAGGAGCTTCTTGTAAAAAAAGACTGGTCACTGCTGCTTTTTGTACTTGTGCAGAGTGACTGGTCTTGTCTCTGCCCCCTCTGCAGTTTGTGGGACTGTTGGGCCCCTCCCACAGCTCTGCTCTATGTATGGGCTTTGTACAGCACAATGATGATATCACAGCTACATTTACAAGGTAATATCTAAGTTTTTAAATTATTTTAGTGCACACAAAGTGGATTTATATCCTTTGTGGCTATTGAGATATAATATTTACATAAAAGTTTTTGTGCCTATAGTTTAGCTTTAAGGCCTGGTTTACACTTGTGCGGCTCTGCAAGCCGCGTTTTGCACAGGCACCACAGCCCATTCATTTGAATGGGCTGCTGTGCTTCCAGAAAACTCAAAGAATAGGTCCCTGCACCTTTCTGAAAATGCGGTTAGCACGGAAACTGCAAATGCATGCAGGTGCAGTGTGGTTCCCAGTGCGGGAAAGCCACGCTGCATTTTGCAGTGTGTCAGGGTGCCATTAGGATAAATGGTACCCCACACCTCCCCTGCTATTTTCTGTGTGGGTGGTTGCGGCTGTAGACCAGCAACGGGAACTACCCGCACAAGTGTGAACCTAGGCTAAGCGTGCATAAGTCAGCAAGGTGTGTCTTTATAGGTCATAGCATTTGCATAAACCTTTTTCTGATCAACTTGTTACCAGCCAAACCCATTATCATATCTAAGGGTTACCTCTGTGTAGCACTACCCCCGTAGGAGCTGCTGGTTAGTTTTGGGTTTTGCACGTTACCTCTTCTGCTTCGCTGTCCAGGTAGGAATGTCTGTAGTAATGCAATGTCCAAACAGACGTAAAACCTTCAACAGTTAGGCTTTATTTTCTTATGCAGTAAACGTTGCGAAAGTAGGTGGTAAAGAAGAGCAGGGGAAAGTTCAGGCACTCGCCACAACTATGCAAAAGTGTCAGTTTAAAGTCACTCACCACTCTCCTTGTTGGAGTGGGTATTGGTCACCCGGATAGTCCCCTCTCACATGGCCTAGCAGCCGGGATGACACACGAATCAGCAACGGGACAGACTCTGCCACAGACTACCCTAGGTGAAATGGGTCTCTGCCACAGACCTTTTAATGTTGAGCTAATGGATAGTCCAGAAATCCTCAGACAGGATTTCAAAGTCCCAAACTTCCAACCATGCAGTCAAAAGAGCCTTTAAGCCAATCCGGCGAACTGCAGGGCTTGTAGTATAGTGGATCCCTCCTTGATAAAGTTACCAGGCCTCACCCGAGACAGCAGTACTTTGTAAGTCTCCTCCAGGGCAGGTCCTCCCCTGGTCTCCTTCATTAAGACAACTTCCTCCCCATTTGGACGGACAGCTTGGGATCCTCTCAGTATGCAGGCCCCAGCCAGACTAGCTGGGCCTACTATGTAGCGATGCAGCCTCGGGCCAACGTGGCCCGAGACCAGAACCACACACACATACCTCGCGCCCGGAGGGCCACGAGGCGAAGACGAACCTCGATCAATGGCGCCTGCCCCTCAAGCATCCCCTCCCAGCAGGCACAGCGGGGCGACCACTCCCACCGCACCGCTGCCGAGAAGGGTCACCCAATGCACCACGGTTCACCTGCGTTACAACAGGTGCCTGAGTTGGCAACGCCACCTTCAGGCAAACAGGGTAACTACCATCGGGCGAACCACAGCTAGAAAATAAGCAAATCCCAATGTAATTCAACAGTCTGAGCCCAGCTACTGGCTCAGACATCCCTCTAATTTTAAGACAGTGTTCCAACCTTTTGGGGAGGGCGCTACATCTGTAAGATAGGCTTAGAGATTCAGATGTTGCTTTGCTGCAGCCTGCCAGTCTCTGGAATGTAAGTATTGTTTTCCTAATGTTCTCTGTCTGCATTGTAATATTGAAGCCATAATTAATCAGACAGATAAACAGTCGGAGTAGCGATGCTGGAATACAGTTCTTGGTGTAATGCTAAGCTGCCATTATACTGTAGGAATGAGTAAATGACACTTGGATAATATTGCTAGGCAGGCTATGTAGAGAATGTTTGATAACACAAGTCTCGTTTTTTTTTCCCCTCCTCCTTTTTTTTTTACTATTTTCTGTGTTTACATTCAACCAGCAGGACAGGATGTCCCGCTTCCCTCTAGTGTGTGCTCTCCGTGGCATGTCTGTTCAATTTCACACGCCCTCTCCCCCCCAGGCGGTGTACTGGGCCTTCTCTCCCAAGCCTCTGTTGGGACACTGGGGCAGAGGGCAGCGAGGATCCTCTACGTATGATTGAGTGTCTACATGCCGTCTGATAGCTGTGTGTACTCAGCGTGGTTTGTAACATGTACAGAGAGGGGTAATGTCATGTTTGAATTATTTTACATGCTACCCTTATTGCTATTTTTTCATTTAGATATTATTTTTATCTTTACCCCAAACTTCTTCACATTCTTGAGGCTGACTTGGCCTAGTAAGCCAGAACTGTTTTTCCTGCATTTTACGTAATGGAGATAGAGTTTATTTTCAGACTCACGTGTAGCCTGGATCTAATTTAGGTTTGAGGAAATCGAGGAAGGTTTAGTTCTCCCCAAGGCTTTTTTTCAGCTGAAACTTGGTGGAACTCAGTTCCACTACCTCTGGCTCAGGCCCTCTGCTCTCTGCCTACCACTATCACTTGTAAACATAAAAGTCACCTACAGTGTGCAGGGAGGTACTAGAGCCGGTTGGGTGCTTCAGCTTATTGCAGCAACAAAAGTAAGATATGTGGACGATGGTGGAATTTTTAAGAAAGGGGGGAGATGGAGAGGTCAGAGCTAAAGATGGGTGAAAGTGGGATGTGGATGGGGGGATGCAGAGATAAGCGGCTGTGGTGAAAGGCTAAACTCTGCACTCTCTTTGTAGTGCACCCTCAAACTCTGCACTCTGTGTGTATCCCCCATACCCCAACCCTGCACTCTGTATTTAATGCACTCCTGTTGTTTAATGCCCCTTAAGATCCTCCCACTGTTTGTGAAATTTGACCACACTATTAACCCACTGTGATAAGGTTTGGAGGGGGTGTGTGTGTGTGTGTGAGGGGGTTTTGGGGGGTCGTGATTGAGTTCCTGCACCTATTTTCTAAGAAAAAAAGCCCTGGTTCTCCCTATGTTGAGCAATATTCCATAGTATAATGACTATTAGCTGCTCTAGAGGCATCTAGTGGTGCTAAGCAGTGCTTATGTGAAGGGTGAATCTGCAGCATTATTGTGCACTTTTTATTCCCTTGAACCTGTACCTGCCCAGTTAAATTACAACACAGACATCAGTCTTGCAGCCCCCCGTCACACAGGTGCGACTTGTCATGGGATTTTACATTTTTAAATCGAATGACAAGTCGCACCCTATTGAAAAAAGTTAAAAAGTGCAGCGCTACCTTAAAGAGTAACTCCACTTTTGTTGAGAAAAAAAACATTCCCCTTTTGGTGATCTCTGTACATTGCAAGGATTATAACAACCTTTGTTGCAGATTCCTACCTTTTGTTATTCTGTTATTCAATCCCTCTGTGTTTCTCTGTGCCTCTTTACTGAGTGAGTCTAATGGGAGTGGTTTCTTAATCAACTGTCAGCTGTGCAGCTGCAGAGCACTAATGAGGAAAGCTGTTGGGCCTGCATCCCTTTAGACGTGTTCCTATTGAAAGTATCTCTCCAAAAAATACATTTTTGTTGCAGGGGATGCCTGAAATCTGACTTGTATCTTAGGCAGACTTCTGCAAAAATTGGTGTGTCAATCACACAAGCAGAAAATTATGTTTCTGGGGAGTGGTCAGTACACATTCTGTGTACAGAAAAACTCCATGTAGCCATATTGCAATGCAGTCTCAGAAAATTACAGTGGCTGCTGATTGAAAAGGAAAGATAATTTTTAATAGCATTTATATGACTTGTGTTGCAATTATATGCGCTATAATATTTTATCTTTATTTGCTATTTTTTTTTCTCCACGAAAGTTGAGTTACCCTTTAAGTGATACATAGTGACTTGTACTCAAAATCACAATGTAATGTCCACAGTGATAAGGTAAATAGTGTATTCAAAAGAAAAAAACGTATAATTACCGTATATACTCGAGTATAAGCCGACCCTGGTATAAGCCGAGGCACCTAATTTTACCACAAATAACTGGGAAAACGTATTGACTCGAGTATAAGCCTAGGGTGAGAATGCAGCAACTACTGTAAATGGAAAAGAGGGTTAACAATGCCCACTGTGCCCATTGCAAGCATCACTGTGCCCATTGCAATCTCACCTCACTGTGCCCATTGCAATCTCACCTCAATGTGCCCATTGCAATCTCACCTCAATGTGCCCATTGCAGCCATGCCGATCGCCATACCCGATTCTATACTCCTGACTGTGTACCTGATTATGGTGCAGAGTCAACCGGTGGGCGGCCATTGTGGAAAGGTCGCGCCTCCTCCTCGTTCTGTTTATCTGATTATGGTGCACTGCAGAATCAGACGGCGGGTGGCAAATTCTTGAAAAGTTGCGCCTCCTCTTGTCCGAGGATGAAAGAATGTCCGTGATAGGCGGAAACTAAACAGTGTCTGCTGGGAAATTGCGTGTTGCGCCTATCACAGAACGAGGAGGAGGCGCGACTTTTCAAGAATGGCCGCCCGCCGTCTGATTCTGCAGTGCACCATAATCAGATAAACAGAACGAGGAGGAGGCGCGACTTTTCCACAATGGCCGCCCGCCGGCTGACTCTGCACCATAATCAGGTACACAATCAGGAGTATAGACTCGAGTATAAGCCGAGGGGGGCATTTTCAGCCTAAAAAAAAAAAAGGGCTGAAAATCTCAGCTTATACATGAGTATATACGGTATATGGGTATTTACACCAATTTAGTGAATTTGAATTAAACAGAAAAAGTCAAAATGCAAACACTCTGAGGTTTCCCCGAATGCCCCGATCTGGTTGAACCCTAATCTACCCCATCTTTACAAACTTTTAGACCCTTACGCATGGACTAAGTATGGTGTAAAACTCATATCTCATATTGTCTCACAGAATTCCCTGATCCCTTAATCTCAGCTCTCCTCTCTCTATAATGTACCCAATCACTATCTTTTTTGCTACCTCCAACTGTCCCATGCTTTTACGGCACAATTCCCACACTCCTCATTAGTGATGAGCCGAACACCCCCGGGTTCGGTTCGCACCAGAACCCGCGAACGGACCGAAAGTTCGTACGAACATTAGAACCCTATTAAATACAATGGATGCGAACGTTCAAATTCTAAAGTGCTAATTATAACGACTATTATGCATGTTATTGTCCTAAAAAGGGTTTGGGAACCCGGGTTCTGCACCAGGGGACATGTATCAATGCAAAAAGAAGTTTTAAAAACGGTCGTTTTTCGGGAGCAGTCATTTTAATGATGCATAAAGTGAAAAAAAAAAAGTCAAATATTCCTTTAAATATCGTACCTGGGGGGTGTCTAAAGTATGCCTGTGAAGTGCCACGTGTTTCCCGTGTTTAGAACTGTCCCTGCACAAAATGACACTTCTAAAGGAAAAAAAAGCCATTTAAAACTGCTTGCGGCTTTAATGTAATGTCTGGTCCCGGTAATATGGATGAAAATCTTTAAGAAAAATGGCATAGCTACCCCATGACCCCCCCCCCCCACCCCAGCCCATTACCAGCCCCTTTGGGTCTTGTATGGATATTAAGGGGAACACCGCACACAAAATAAAAAAGGCCCTATATACTCTGAACAGCCGTATACAGGCGGTGCATACAAGACAGGGACTGTAGGTTTGTTCTTATGTAGAATGTGTTTGTAATTTTGAACAGGTACATTGTTGAAGTGTAGCTCCAGCCCAAAAATCTATTTTTAAACTTTTTGGAAAACATAGGTAAGGGTTATCACCCCTGTAACATTTGTTTTGCTGTCTGTGCCCCTGTTCAGAACATTTCACCTCACTTTCCGTCCCAATGACAACTGTTTTTGAAATGTGGTGTTTTTCTTGAAACAAGGATTGCTGATAAAGCATCAGTACAGAGGAGACACCTTTCTCCCATATTAATTCTTACAGGAGAGAATTTTCCTTCCTAGGGGTAGATTTCCTCTCACTTCCTGTTGTCTTCTTGCGTTTGCAAGTAGAAGTCGTTTGTAAGTTGGATGTTTGAAAGTAGGGACCTGCCGTATATACTCTGCAGAAATAGGCCCCTTAGTTGTTGGTGTTGGCACAACACTGTAAGCACTCACAGTTACTCTTGGTTGGTGCTGGAACGCCCTGCTGTCAACTATTATATCAGGAATTGTAATTACATATAATTGTTGAACAGTGGTAGTAAAAATTGGGCCTTTGATGGTGGTGCTGGTGCCACAACACTGTAAGCCCTGACAGTTACTCTTGGTGGGTGCAGCAATGGGCCCTGCTGTGAATTATTAGATCAAGAATTGTAATTACATGCCCCTTTTGAACAGGGGCTGAAAAATTGGGCCTTTCGTGGTGGTGGTGGTGGTGGCGTTGCCACAACACTGTAAGCCCTCAGAGTTACTCTTGGTGGGTGCAGCAATGGGCCCTGCTGTGAATTATTAGATCAAGAATTGTAATTACATGCTGTCAGGTCTGCCAGGAAACTACAACCGTCCCTCCGCTTACCTGACCGGTAGTCTTGTTATCCCGGTGTCAGGTGGAGGGACGGCTGAGATCTCCCACAGACAGGAAATAAGGAACCACAAAGGAAGGTGCAGATAGCCTAACCACAACCCCCAGCAACAACTCACGGTTAGTAGGCAGAAGACAGGATCCCAGGAGGGAAAAGGACAATCCAGGTAACGTAGTCAGAACAAGCCAGGGAGGGTCGACAGCAAGGTTAACCAGGTTCAAGGGATAATCCAGGAATCGTAGTCAAGACGAGCCAAGTAGAAAACCAAAAAGCAAGCGCATCCATAAACAGGAACCTAGCCTAAGGCACGGACAGGAAGGGGAAGTGGGAATATATAGGGACACTAATGAGAAGACTGCTGACAGCTGGTCCCAGGGTGGAGCAAACATCCCCACTAGTGAAAAAGAACAACTACGATGCTAACATAAAACCAGTTCACTGGTGGCTCAGGACATAGGAAAACAGTCTCTGAACACCAGGCCCTGGGATCAAATCCCAGACACGGCGTGACAGTACCCCCCACACAAAGATGCCCCCAAACCTATTTGGGTTTGGATGGGTGCCTGTCTTGGAAGGACTTGACCAGCCGTGGGGCATGAACATCACGAGCAGGCACCCAAGTCCTCTCTGCAATGGAGTAGCCCTTCCAGTCCACCAGATATTGTAATTGTCTACCCCTATGTCGGGAATCCAGAATTTTGCTAACTTCATACTCTTGATGGTCATCCACAGAGACTGGAGAGGGACGTCTAGAGGGGAGAGAGAATCTATTCTTGACAAAGGGCTTAAGCAAAGATACATGAAATGTATTGGGAATACGAAGATGAGGGGGCAAGCGTAGTTTATAAGCCACAGGGTTGACCTGACAGAATGCGAAAAGGTCCTATAAATCTAGGACCTAACTTAGAGGAAGGTTGTCGCAGTTTCATGTTCTTGGTGGACAACCAAACCAGCTGATTAAGACGATAGCGGGGTGCAGGTTTTCTGTGACGATCTGCATACCCCTTGTATCTATGTACAGACTGAAGCAGAACCTTTCTTATGTTTCTCCAGTGCGTAGTCAATCTTGATACCATGTTGGCTGCCGCAGGTACCTCCACCAAGGAAGACTGGAAGGGGAGAACCCTGGGTTGATACCCAAAGGCAGCTTGGAAAGGGGAACATCTAAGGGAAGAGTGCCACTGCGAATTGTGTGCTAGTTCTGCTAGAGGTAACATCTCGCTCCAGTTGTCATGTTCAGCATTGATATAAGCTCGTAGGTAGATCTCCAAATCTTGATTGACCCTCTCTGTCTGGCCATTAGATTGAGGATGGTATCCAGAGGACAGGGAATTCTTGATCCCCAGATGTTTGCAAATGGCCCTCCAGAACGAGGATATGAATTGAGGGCCTCTATCGCTAACAATATCAACAGGGATGCCGTGTAAGCGGATGACATTCTCAATAAAGGATAAAGCCAGGCTTGGGGCAGAAGGTAGTGCGGGCATGGGAATGAAGTGGGCCAACTTTGAAAATCGGTCCACTATCACCCAAATTACGGTATTTCCACTGGAGGTGGGCAAGTCCACGATAAAATCCATGCTGATATGAGTCCAGGGAGCACGAGGAACAGGTAACGGTTGAAGTAGACCTTGTGGAACAGAACGATGCATTTTGATGGCAGCACAAACCGAACAGGCTCTAACAAAGGCTATAACATCCTTTTCTAGAGTAGGCCACCAAACCAGGGACTTCAAACGTAGGAAGGTTTGGTTGATACCAGGGTGTCCGGATACCATCTGGCCATGGGCCCACTGTAACACTTCTTTTCGTAATTCTAGGGGAACAAACAAGGTATTGGGTGGAACTGAGAGATTAGAAGGTGCCCGAGACTGTGCGGCCAACAAGTTCCTTTGTAAAGCAGTATCCAGTTGTGCAATAATTCGTTCCGGAGGAATAATATGATCAGGAGGTATTTGCAGATTCTCACAAGGGAATTGCCGAGACAGGGCATCGGCCTTGGTGTTCTTGGTGCCAGGAATGTACGTCACTACAAAGTTGAATCGGGTGAAGAATAACGCCCAGCGGGCTTGTCTGGGATTCAGTCTTTGGGCCTTCTCTAAGTAGATTAGGTTCTTATGGTCAGTTTGAACCACAACAGGAAGTTCCGTACCTTCTAAAAGATGTCTCCATTCGGAAAATGCTAATTTTATAGCTAAAAGTTCTCTATTCCCTATGTCATATTTTTGTTCTGCAGCAGAGAACTTCTTGGAGAAAAAGGCAACCGGATGCAACTTGTTAGAAGTGGGTTCTCGTTGGGATAATACTGCTCCGGCCCCTACTTCGGAGGCATCAACTTCCAAGAAATATTGAGCCGAAGGCTGAGGATGGCGAAGAACAGGAGCAGAGCAAAAAGCAGATTTTAGAAGGTCGAAAGCCTCCAGAGCTTCAGGAGGCAATGAGAGCATTTGGTCCCTTTTTTTGTGAGGACGGTGATGGGAGCCAAAATTTTGGAGAAATTCTTGATGAATTTGCGGTAGTAGTTACAAAATCCAATAAAACGCTGTATTTCCTTTAAGGTAGAAGGTCTAGGCCATTGTAAGATAGCATCGAGTTTCTTGGAGTCCATCTGGAATCCATTAGATGAAATTATATAACCTAAGAAAGGTATTTCCGATTGTTCAAAAGAGCACTTGGAAGGTTTGGCGTACAGCTTATGATCTCTTAAACGTTGGAGAACAGTGCAAACATGGCCACGGTGAAGCTTTAAGTCTTTAGAGTGAATGAGTATATCATCTAAATAGACAACAAAAGAGTCAAGTAGATCCCTGAAAATATCATTCACAAACTCTTGAAATACCGCGGGAGCATTGCAAAGCCCAAAAGGCATCACAAGACACTCATAATGCCCCCTTCTGGTATTAAAAGCTGTCTTCCATTCATCTCCTGCTTTAATTCTAATGAGGTTATATGCAGACCGAAGATCCAATTTGGTAAAGATCTTTGACCCCTGGACACGGTCAAACAGCTCAGTAATTAAGGGCAACGGATACCGATTTTTTACAGTAATACGGTTGAGGGATCTGTAGTCAACGCAGGGTCTAAGTCCTCCATCTTTTTTCTCCACGAAAAAGAAGCCTGCTCCCACAGGAGAGGAGGAAGGCCGGATGAAACCCTTTTTTAGGCTGTCTTCAATGTATTCCTCCATAGCCTTGGTTTCCGCAAGGTTAAGAGGATAGGTTCTCCCCTTAGGAAGAGGAGAACCGGGAAGCAAGTCAATAGCACAGTCATACGGGCGGTGTGGAGGGAGGCCCTCTGCTTCTTTTTCAGAAAATACGTCAGCAAACCCGGCATAAGCCTCCGGTAGTTCAGGGACAATAGAGACCCCAAGAATGGACACTTTATTACGTATAAACTTTTGGATACAGTGAACATGACAAAAGGTGCTCCAGGCAGAAATTTGACCAGAGGACCAGTCAATAGATGGATTATGTTTACATAACCAAGGGAACCCAAGAATTACAGGATACTTAGGAGACGGGATGACATTAAATGATAGCTCTTCAGAATGCAGAGCCCCCACTAGAACGGAAAGGGGCTTGGTCTCTAGAGAGATAAGTCCATCACCAAGAGGTTCTCCGCCAAGAGTAGTTACACACAGAGGTGGATCTTTCGGAACCGTCGGAATCTGAAGACTTAACCAGCGTTGCATCGAGAAATACCCCACCTGCACCAGAATCAACAAAGGCAACGGTGGAGTAGCTCTTATTGTTCCAAGATAATAATACGGGTACTACTAATCTCTCTAGAGGAGGTTTCAAAACAGCGTGGCCTAATGGGGCTCCTTGATCTCCCATTAAGCCCGGGAGTTTTTTCAGTCGCATCGGACAAGAATGCAGGAAGTGACCCGGCTTACCACAAAATAGACAGAGGCCTAGAGTTCTGCGTTTGGTACGTTCATCATCAGACAAACGCACAGCCCCTACATCCATGGGTTCTTCCTCAAACCCGGCGGTTGGAGGACAAAATTGTCTCTGACGCTCCCTCTCAGACTGGCGTTCAGAGAAGCGAGTATCCACGAGGATACACAAACTGATGAAATCCTCCAATGCCACTGGGATCTCACGGTAAGTTAATTCGTCCTTAATGCGTTCCGCTAGACCTCTGCGGAAGGCGGCCTTAAGGGCGCAATTATCCCAGGAAGTATCTGCCGCAAGTGTGCGGAATTCTATTGCATAAGATGCTACTGTGCGTTTACCCTGGTGTAAGTCAAGAATACTGGCCTCAGCTGCCCTTACTCTGTCAGGAACGTCAAATATTCTCTCAACGGTTTGCATAAACGTGGGGTAATCAGTAAGTACAGGAGAATCTTTCTCAAGAAGAGGCGACACCGAGGACAGAGCTCTACGCTTAAGCAAGGAAATAAATGTCACCTTGGCTTGGGTAGAGGTAAACACAGAAGGTTGATTTTTAAAATGCAACCGGCAATGGTTGAGAAATCCCCTGCAATCCAAGGGGTTCCCATCATACTTATCGGGGAGAGGTATCTTTGGAGCGGGAGAACCCACAGATTTAGACACAACTACAGGTTCTCCAACCCCAGACTCAAGATCTTTTGGTGTAGCAGGACTAGTACCATGTGCCAAGGCCAAAGTAGATAACAGAGTAGCGATGGCACCCAATTTCTCCTCCAATGACTGTACATGATTAGCCTGCTCACACAACATCTGACCCTGTAGAGAGACTGCCTGCACCAGCTCGCTGAGGTCCATCTGGCCTTAGGATAATGTCAGGTCTGCCAGGAAACTACAACCGTCCCTCCGCTTTCCTGACCGGTAGTCTTGTTATCCCGGTGTCAGGTGGAGGGACGGCTGAGATCTCCCACAGACAGGAAATAAGGAACCACAAAGGAAGGTGCAGATAGCCTAACCACAACCCCCAGCAACAACTCACGGTTAGTAGGCAGAAGACAGGATCCCAGGAGGGAAAAGGACAATCCAGGTAACGTAGTCAGAACAAGCCAGGGAGGGTCGGCAGCAAGGTTAACCAGGTTCAAGGGATAATCCAGGAATCGTAGTCAAGACGAGCCAAGTAGAAAACCAAACAGCAAGAGCATCCATAAACAGGAACCTATCCTAAGGCACGGACAGGAAGGGGAAGTGGGAATATATAGGGACACTAATGAGAAGACTGCTGACAGCTGGTCCCAGGGTGGAGCAAACATCCCCACTAGTGAAAAAGAACAACTACGATGCTAACATAAAACCAGTTCACTGGTGGCTCAGGACATAGGAAAACAGTCTCTGAACACCAGGCCCTGGGATCAAATCCCAGACACGGCGTGACACATGCCCCTGTTGAACAGGGGCTGAAAAATTGGGCCTTAGGCACTGGTGGCACAACACTGCAACCCCTCACAGATACTGTACTTGGAGCACAGCAATGAGCCCTGTTGCAAAGTATTGCTTCAAAAATTGTAATGACACGCCCCTGTTAAACAGGGGCTGAAAAATTGGGCCTTAGGCACTGGTGGCACAACACTCCAACCCCTCACAGATACTGTACTTGGAGCACAGCAATGAGCCCTGTTGCAAAGTATTGCTTCAAAAATTGTAATTACACGCCCCTGTTAAACAGGGGCTGAAAAATTGGGCCTTAGCCACTGGTGGCGGCACCCATAAACAAAAATGATCTTCCAAGCTATCATCATCAATCGTATCATTGAGGACTCGGAGGAGGAGGATAGCCAGTCAACATAACAGCACAGGCACTCAGCATCAGCATCAGTCTTGAAGGGATGTGACATGTTAAAATCAATTAGTCTGTTATATCAGCATCAGGTGTGTGGTAGCTGGTGGTGATCCAAGACTGGTTCATCTTGATGAAAGTCAGTCGATCAACCGAGTCGGTGGACAGGCGCACCCTGTGATCCGTGACAAATCCTCCAGCAGCACTGAATGTGCATTCCGAAAGAACGCTGGATGCAGGACAGGCCAGTAGCTCAATTGCATACTGTGCAAGCTCTGGCCAGTGATCCATCCTCAAGACCCAGTAAGCCAGAGGATTTTCGGTGGGGAAGGTGTTAGAGCTGCACGATTAATCGTTTGAGAATCGCGATCTCGATTCACCCCCCCCCCCACGATCTCCAGGCTGGATGACCGCGATTTTCTTAAATCCCCGCCAGTTCCACGTAACCAGCGTGGAACGCAAATTGATCATAGAGCGTGATGCATTGAAACAGTCTCTCCTCTGCTCGCACGCAGCCCCGCCTCCTCCTAACCCCACGCTGTGATAGACAGAATGCGGGTCCAATCAATGCTGGGATGTGTTCTGTCTATCACAGCGCAGGGTTAGGAGGAGGCAGGGTTGTGTGCGAGCAGAGGAGAGACAATTTCAACATACCGGCGGCGGTGAGTTTCTATAAGAAAATGTGTGCTGCTGTCCGTCCTCCCTTCTCCCCCCTCTCTCCCCCCCCCCCACATACCACACTTGGCTGGCTGTCTTCGGGATTCCGTCCCCCCCCCCCCGGCCGCCGAGTCTGTCCTCCGTCTGTCTCCTGTCCCTGCCGCCTATGTTCACAGTGAGAGAAGAGACCTGTGCTCTTCCCATCTCAGCTGTGACAGGAGTACTAGGACTCCTGTTTTTGGAAGTGAGAGGGTCAATAAAGAGAACCTCCAATTGGTATCACACAGTGAATTGTTTTCTCCTGTGTGATGGCAATAAAGTGGAAAAAAAATGATAAAAAAATAATAATTAAATTAATAAAATAAAGAAATTAAAAAGTAAAGAATAATAAAAATATTAAAAATAAGAAAGTTTTGCAAAAAAAAAAAAGACGACAAGCAAATTTTTAATTTTTTTTTAAATTTACCATTTTAAAGAATCGTGAGAGAATCGTGATCTTTGTTCTAATCAAAAGAATCGTGATTCTCATTTTTCCCAAAATCGTGCAGCTCTAGAAGGTGTCCAAGTCTGACCTTGCCCCTAGATATTCCTGCACCATGTTTATCAGACGCTGGCGATGGTTGCTGGAACCGATCATACTTTGGGGCTGCGGACTAAAGAATTGTCTGAACGCATCGGTCAGACGGCCACCTTCCCCACCGCTCCTTCTTTGACTGGCCGAAGCCTCAGCAACTCGTTGTCCAGGACCAGGAGTTTGTAACCTCCCAGTCTCTGGGAACGCGTTGCACAGACCTTTTTGCAAGGCCTCCCGGAGTTGTCTCATCCTCTGCTCCCTCTGCGACGGTAACATAAGGTCCGCAACCTTACCCTTGTACCGTGGATCAAGGAGAGTGGCCAGCCAGTAATGGTCCCTCTCCTTGATCCGAAGAATATGAGGATCCTTCCGCAGACTTTGCAGGATCAGGGAGGCCATGCAGCGTAGGTTAGCTGAGGCATTCGATCCGGAGTCCTCTGGGTCACTAAGGACGACATGATCCGCAGCCACCTCCTCCCAGCCACGTACAAGTCCACTGGTTTCTTGGGACTGTAAATCATCCCTAAAAGACTGCTGCTGATGATGCTGAGTGCCAGCCTCCACCTCCATGCTGACACAATCCTCCTCCTCCTCCTCCTCCTCCTCTTCCTGTGCGATGGGTGGGACAGAAGGAACACTGTCTGGGTAAAGGGGGCCTTGAGAGGCAAGGAAGTCCTCCTCTTCCTGCCTCTGTTCTGCCTCAAGTGCCCTGTCCATTATTCCACGCAGCGTGTGCTCCAACAGGTGGACAAGAGGTACAGTGTCACTGATGCATGCACTGTCACTGCTCACCATCCTCGTGGCCTCCTCAAATGGTGCCAGGACAGTGCATGCATCCCTGATCATGCCCCACTGGCGTGGAGAAAAAAAACCAAGCTCCCCTGACCCTGTCCTGGTGCCGTAGTCGCACAGGTACTCATTGATGGCCCTCTGCTGCGCGTGCAGCCGCTGCAGCATGGCCAACGTTGAGTTCCACCTGGTGGGCATGTCACATATAAGGCGGTTCTTGGGCAGGTTCAACTCCTTTTGCAGCTCAGCCAGGCGAGCACTGGCATTATAAGATCTGCGGAAATGCACACAGACTTTCCTGGCCTGCCTCAGGACATCCTGTAAGCCCGGGTACCTGCCCAAGAACCGCTGCACCACCAGGTTAAGGACGTGAGCCACACAGGGCACATGGGTCAGTTGTCCCTGTCGGAGGGCGGAGAGGAGGTTGGTGCCATTGTCGCAAACCACCATTCCTGGCTTAAGCTGGCGTGGCGTCAACCACCTCTCGGCCTGGCCCTGCAGAGCAGACAGGACCTCTGCCCCAGTGTGGCTTCTGTCCCCCAAACACACCAGCGCAAGCACGGCATGGCATCTTTTTGCCTGCGTACTTGCGTAGCCCCTTGAACGGCTACGGAGCACCGCTGGTTCAGAGGACAAGGCACAGGAAGAGGCCATGGAGGAAGAAGAAGAGGAGGGGGTGGAGGAGAGAGGTGTGTCACAACCAGTAGTAGCATTTTGGAGGCGTGGCGGTGGAACAACCTCCAACACTACTGCACCTTGTCCTGCATCCTTCCCAGCTGCCAAAAGAGTGACCCAATGGGCCGTGAAAGAAAGGTAACGTCCCTGTCCATGCCTGCTGGACCATGAGTCAGCGGTAATATGCACCTTACCGCTGACCGCCCTGTCCAGCGAGGCCAAGACATTGCCTTCCACATGCCGGTAGAGAGCCGGAATAGCCTTCCGTGAGAAAAAGTGGCGTTTGGGAACCTGCCACTGAGGAACCGCACATTGCACAAACTCACGGAAGGGGGCCGAGTCTACCAACTGAAAAGGCAGCAGTTGAAGCGCTAGCAATTTAGCCAAGCTAGCATTCAACCGCTGGGCATGTGGATGGCTGGGAGTGAACTTCTTTCGACGGTCCAGCAGCTGGGGCAGGGAAATTTGCCTGCTAGAATCGGACGTCGGTGTACTGCTAGCAGAGTGGCCGCAAGTACTTGGCTGTGACACACCTAATTCTACACCTTCATTCCTCTCAGTGCATGTTTCAGAGAGGACTGAAGTTATAGTGGGGTTGGAGATCCCAGCTGATGCGGTGCAAGGAGAGGTCCGCTTTGTTCTTTGGTGTGGGTCTTTGAGGTAGGCTTGCCAACGAGCTGCATGGCAGGTCAACATATGTCTGGTCAGGCATGTGGTACCCAAGCGGCTGATGTTTTGGCCACGCGATATACGCTTGAGACATATGTTGCAAACAGCAGCTGTGCGATCTGATGCACTAGCCTCAAAAAAGGCCCACACCAAAGAACTTTTTGAATGACGGGCAGAGGCAGCGCCCTGCACAGGCGGAGCTCTGCGGTGTGATTCCGTCGGTGTACTGCCCTTACGCTGGCCACCAAAGGGCATCCTGCCTCGTTGGAGATGTGCCTCCTCCTCATCCTCCTCCTCCTCCTCTCTCCTATTAGGCACCCACGTGGAGTCAGTGACCTCATCATCCCCTCCCTCCTCATCACTGGAGCCAATCTGGCAGTATGCTGCAGCTGCTGGAACATGACTGCCAGATTGGTGTCCTTCTTGAGCATCCCCTCTGTCTGCTCTCACGCTACTGCCTTCCTCTAGCTGGGTTTCATCATCAGACCCTTCGAAACGCTGGGCATCCTCCTGGAGCATGTACCCAACACTGTGCTCAAACAGTTCGGGGGACTCCTCAGGAGGAGGACATGGTGGGTCTAGGGAAGGAGTGACTGATGATGAGTCTGACATTGATACCAGGGAAGAGGACGCTTTGGCAGCTGCTTTGCCAGTACCCTGAGCCTGGGTGAGAGAGGATGAGGAGGAGGAGGAGGAGGGCTTGGTCATCCACTCTACCAAGTCTTCGGCATGATGTGGCTCAACATGTCCAGCTGCCGAAAAGAAGGACAAGCGTGTCCCATGGCCATGTGCTGATGACAATGCACCGCGTCCACGACCAGCACTGTTGCCCCCAGACACAGAGCCTGCTTGCCCTCTTTTATTGCCTCCTGACTGTCTGCCTCTCCTTGTTTGCCTTCCAGACATTCTAATGGATGGCCTGCAGGGAGATGGGAAAAAAGCAATAAGGGCTACCTTCAGGTGTCCTTCTCTGTCCCTTTACTTAAGGATTTCTAAATATGGTTGAGGATGATTGCTTTCGCACAGAATAGCACAATGACAATTTCCCTGACTGTCCAAAAAACAAGGATTTCAAAGATGGTTGATGAGGAATGCTTTAGCACAGTATAGCACAATGAGAATTTCCCTCACTGTCCTTCCCTGTCCCTACAAACAAGGTTTAGCACAGTAAAACACACTGACACTTTCCCTACCTATAGTTTTCTGTCCCTATAAAAAATGTTTTTTTAAAGATGGTTGATGATGAATGCTTTAGCACAGTATAGCACAATGAGAATTTCCCTCACTGTCCTTCCCTGTCCCTACAAACAAGGATTAGCACAGTAAAACACACTGACACTCTCCCTACCTATAGTTTTCTGTCCCTATAAAAAATGTTTTTTTTAAAGATGGTTGATGATGAATGCTTTAGCACAGTATAGCACAATGAGAATTTCCCTCACTGTCCTTCCCTGTCCCTACAAACAAGGATTAGCACAGTAAAACACACTGACACTCTCCCTACCTATAGTTTTCTGTCCCTATAAAAAATGTTTTTTTAAAGATGGTTGATGATGAATGCTTTAGCACAGTATAGCACAATGAGAATTTCCCTCACTGTCCTTCCCTGTCCCTACAAACAAGGTTTAGCACAGTAAAACAGACTGACACTCTCCCTACCTATCCTTCTCTTTCCCTAAACTAAAGGAATCCAGGTTAAGCAAGAAAAAAAAATGTCACTGTCCCTGCCTATGCTTCTCTTTCCCTGCTCCGGAACACACTACACTAGGCCGCCGTGCTGGCGGCCTTTTATAGTGTGGGGCGTGTACTAAACACCCTCAGCAATAATTGGCCACAGGCATCCTGCCTGTGGCCAATCATTGCTCTCCTCGCTGCCGGCGCTGTGATTGGCCAAGCATGCGGGGTCACAGTGCATGCTTGGCCAATCACAGCGCCTGGATGACACTGCGATGGCGTAGTGCATTGTGGGCCGCGAATTAGGCGCGAACGGCCCAAATCGTTCGTTGTTCGGCGAACGATCGAACAGCCGATGTTCGAGTCGAACGTATGTTCGACTCGAACACCGAGCTCATCCCTACTCCTCATGTATCATGGCCAAGTCCGAGTTGGAGAGGACACTCAGATTTAGCTGTGCCGAGAAACCCACCTCACATTTATATGCACACTTGATCTTTGTGTCTCTCCCGCCTCTTGACAAACTCTGGTCTCGCTGGCAGCGAGATGTTCCCACACTGGACAATGATGTCTGGGATTTCCCTTTTAGCTCACTAGTTTCCATTTGTGACAGACTGGTTCAGTTTAAAATTGTACATAGGGCATACTTCACCCCACACAGACTTCATCAGATGGACCCTACACATTCCTCTGAATGCTAGAGGTGTGGGGCCTCGCCGGGAGATTTTCCCCATATCTTCTGGCGTTGCCCAGAAGTTCAGCAGTATTGGGGGGAGGTGCTCGAATTGATCAACAAGGTGGCATCAGTCACACTTCCATTGGCAATGGAAGTGTGCCTTCTGGGACTAATAGAAACCATTATACCGACCAAGGCTATGTGCACACTGATTGGCTTATTACTTTTTTACGCCCGGAAGAACATTGCAATGCAGTGGAAAAAGCCCACTTCCCCTTCATTAGTACAGTGGAAACGTTTGGTGAATAACAGCCTTCCTTTGTATAAATATACTTACGTAAATAGAGGCTGCCCACAAAAGTATGAAAAAGTTTGGCGTACTTGGTTGGCTGAACCTGAAACGGCCTAATAGATGGGGGTTCTGTATTGATAGCTTGCTGATATATTGGCCAACATCTGGGAGTGGGATGTAATTTTTGGGGGCACCGCTATTATCAGATGCTATTGTTGGATATTTTTGATAAGAACCCAATGGGGCATTTCCCAAGCTCACGCTCTGAGCGAGTGGATGCATGTCACACGATTGTTGTTTTTTCCAACCGTTACACTCACATATGCAGAGTTGTACTGTAGCACCATGAATGTTCTTGTGTACTGAAGGCACTTAAGTTGTATGTGTTTTGTTTTGTCTATAAAATATGCAATAAAAATCTTTTTTAAAAAATAAACAGAAAAAGTCCATAGGGTGATATCAACGAAGAAAATTTCACAAAAGTACAATTTTAGATGTGTTGAACTTTAGTGTGGATAGAAGGTAACCGAGCCAATCCACAGAAATCACCCAAGCGTATAAGCCACCACTACTGAGGGGATTAGGGTATGCTTACCAGATTGTATGGACTGTATTGTATGTGCTGCCAACACTGAGTCAGACATGTTTTAAAAGAATAAGCTCTCCCAAACTTCTCACTGTATGGCCGGTCATCGATCAATTCCACATCAAATAGGGTAAACCTCTCAGGAGGTCAATCATCATAAACGTAAAAGAGATCTCCACATAGTGTAAAACCATTTAAAATGCTATTTATTAAAAGAATATTACATCACTTACATCAAGTAGAAAATAAACAAGCATGTCATCAAACAGTCCAATGTCCTTGTAGTAAACACAGTGTTTAACCACTTAAGCCCCGGACCATTTGGTAGCTAAAGGACCAGAGGTGAATTCAGAATTTTGCACTGCGCTGCTTTAACTGTAAATTGTGCGGACATGCAATGTTGTACCCAAACGAAATTTGCGTCCTTTTCTTCCCACAAATAGAGCTTTATTTTAATGGTATTTGATTGCCTCTGCGATTTTTATTTTTTGCGATATAAACGGAAAAAGACCGAAAATTTTGAAAAAAAATGATATTTTCTACTTTTTGTTATAAGAAAAATCGAATAAACTCAATTTTAGTCATACATTTAGGCCAAAATGTATTCAGCCACATGTCTTTAGTAAAAAAAATGTCAATAAGCGTATATTTATCGGTTTGCGCAAAAGTTATAGCGTTTACAAACTAGGGTACATTTTCTGGAATTTACACAGCTTTTAATTTATGACTGCCTATCTCATTTCTTGAGGTGCTAAAATGACAGGGCAGTACAAAACCCCCCCAAATGACCCCATTTTAGAAAGTAGACACCCCAAGGAAATTGCTGAGAGGCATGTTGAGCCCATTGAATATTTTTTTTTTTGTCCCAAGTGATTGAATAATGACAAGAAAAAAAAAAATTACAAAAAGTTGTCACTAAATGATATATTGCTCACACATGCCATGGTTATATGTGGAATTGCACCCCAAAATACATTCTGCTGCTTCTCCTGAGTACGGGGATACCACATGTGTGGGACTTTTTAGGAGCCTAGCCACGTACGGGACCCCGGAAACCAATCACCGCCTTCAGGATTTCTAAGGGCGCAAATTTTTGATTTCACTCCTCACTACCTATCACAGTTTTGAAGGCCATAAAATGCCAAAATAGCACAAAACCCCCCCAAATGACCCCATTTTAGAAAGTAGACACCCCAAGGAAATTGCTGAGAGGCCTGTTGAGCCCATTGAATATTTTTTTTTTGTCCCAAGTGATTGAATAATGACAAAAAAAAAAAAAATTACAAAAAGTTGTCACTAAATGATATATTGCTCACACATGCCATGGTTATATGTGGAATTGCACCCCAAAATACATTCTGCTGCTTCTCCTGAGTACGGGGATACTACATGTGTGGGACTTTTTAGGAGCCTAGCCACGTACGGGACCCCGAAAACCAAGCACCGCCTCCAGGATTTCTAAGGGCGCAAATTTTTGATTTCACTCCTCACTACCTATCACAGTTTTGAAGGCCATAAAATGCCAAAATAGCACAAAACCCCCACCAAATGACCCCATTTTGGAAAGTAGACACCCCAAGCTGTTTGCTGAGAGGCATGGTGAGTATTTTACAGCTCTCATTTGTTTTTGAAAATGAAGAAAGAACATTTTTTTTTTCTTTTTTTTTTCAATTTTCAAAACTTTGTGACAAAAAGCGAGATCTGCAAAATACTCACAATACCTCTCAGCAAATAGCTTGGGGTGTCTACTTTCCAAAATGGGGTCATTTGGGGGGGGGGGGGGTTTGTGCCATCTGGGCATTCCATGGCCTCCGAAACTGTGATAGGCAGTGAGAAGTGAAATCAAAAATTGACACCCTTAGAAAGCCTGAAGGCGGTGCTTGGTTTTTGGGGTCCCGTACGCGGCTAGGCTCCCAAAAAGTCTCACACATGTGGTATCCCCGTACTCAGGAGAAGCAACAGAATGTATTTTGGGGTGTAATTCCACATATGCCCATGGCATGTTTGAGCAATATATCATTTAGTGACAACTTTGTGCAAAAAAAAAAAAAAAAAAAAAATTTCTTCCGCAACTTGTGTCAACATATAAAATATTCCAAAAATGATTGCTTAGTGACAGTGGTGATAGGGGGTGAAAGGGTTATCTGGGGGGTGATCAGGGGGTTAAACCTTTATTAGGGGGGTTAGGGGGCTACACTGGACCTAAGACTAAACTTTGGTGACACTTTTACAGTCACAAATGTCACTGATTGCAGTGATCACTAAATAAATGGTCACTGCAATCAGTGACACTGTGACTGGGGGCTGGGGGGGGCTGGGGGGTGATCTGGGGGTGTCTGGGGGTGTCTGGGGGGGCGATTTATGTGCCTATGTGTCCTGGTGTCAGTGTAGTGTTGTGTGTACTAACCTGGCATCTTCTCCTGTACGGCGCTCGGTATATGTGAGCGCCCCAGGAGAGATGACATCACTTCCTCCTTCCTGGCAGGCAGGGGAAGCTCTCTCATTCGCCGGGAGCGATCGAGAGGGGGTGGCCGGAATCGAACGGCCGTCCCCTCATGCCGGATCGCTCCCGAAGGTAAAACGACCGCTCACTGTAAAGAAGGGGGTCCGATCGGACCCCCCAACTATACAAAGGCAATCACGTATATATACGTGATTGTGCCTGTCGGTGCCATTCTGCTGACGTATATTTACAGTGGGCGGTCGTTAAGTGGTTAAATGAGCATCAACCCGCATAGGAAGCGGTCAAACCGGTGTGACTCCGACTTCAAGTAGTTCCTGCACTACTTTTTGCAAGTTTAGGTGTGATTTGCATAGATATCTAGGCATGATGTCGCACAGATGTCTTCCAAGTCGCACCTGAGGTAGCACTAAAATTCTACTTTGAAATTGTGCTACTTCAAGTGAAGTAGCACGATTTTAATGTCGCGGTCAGTGTGACCGGGGTGTTACCGTCATTAGGCCTGCTATCCTACCTACAGTATATACCGAGTGCATCCTGGTGCAAATCACCACTTCCAGCTGTTTTTTCCAGAATGGTAAAATGGAATTGGTCATTCCCAGTCTTTGGAGATAAGGCTGGCCATACATTATACAATTTTCTCATACAACTTTCCTTTAGATTTACCAAAATATGAGGTCAAACCTAAACACTTTCAAATAATATGTAATCAGCTAGGGGTCCTCATTGGATAGCTATTGGCTCCCGCTGCTGTCATTCAAATCCTGTGACACGGGAGCAGGGGGCGGGGTTGAGTCCCGCTATCTGTGTCAATGGACGCAACAGCAGGACTATGGAGCGAGCCCACACGAGTGCCCCTATGAAAATTGGCTCTGTGTGGGGGCACTCAACGAAGAGGAGGAGCCAGGAGCGCAGCCGGGGGACCCCAGAAAAGGAGGATAGGGGCCGCTATGTGCAAAACACTTGCATAGAGCAGGTAAGTATGACATGCTTGTTATTAAAAAAAAAAAAAAAAAACCTTTACAATCACTTTAACACAAAACCTTCAGACACCACCATGAGCTCCCCAATAAGCCAGAGCTCCCGGCTATGTCCTGTGTCACCCAATGGGCTCACTAAGTGTGGGTTTCCAAGGCTCAGCCCCATTCTATGTAGTCTTATTTTTTATTTTTTTATTTATCAAATTCATGAAAAAATGCATTCATAAATGTGTCCTTTAGTGTATTTATGTGAATCTTCCACTTTTAAAGCAACATATGTATTTTTGAACTTATGAGGGCCCCTTTAATCAGTTTTAAATCCAAAGTATCTTCATCATTAAAAGCCGAACTTCACCCAAAAGAGAAACTTCCGCTTTTCGGCATCCCCTCTCCCCTGCCCCCCCATCACTTTTGGTTACATTTTTATGGGGGGGGGGGGAGCTGGTACCTGGGGTTGCCTAGACAATCCAAGTGGAACTTTGCCCCCCCTCAGCCCGCAGCCTTCTGGGACACATTACAAGTCCCAGAAGGCTGCAGGACTATTCACAAAGCATAGTGCGGCTCACACATGTGCAGTGGGAAGCCAGCTGTGAAGCTACAAGAGGAGTCACAACTGGCTTCCCTTAGTAAACATGCCAACTGTGAAGCTACAAGAGGAGTCACAACTGGCTTCCCTTAGTAAACATACCAGCTGTGAAGCTACAAGAGGAGTCACAACTGGCTTCCCTTAGTAAACATGCCAGCTGTGAAGCTACAAGTGGAGTCACAACTGGCTTCCCTTAGTAAACATACCAGCTGTGAAGCTACAAGAGGAGTCACAACTGGCTTCCCTTAGTAAACATGCCAGCTGTGAAGCTACAAGTGGAGTCACAACTGGCTTCCCTTAGTAAACATGCCAGCTGTGAAGCTACAAGAGGAGTCACAGCTGGCTTCCCTTAGTAAACATGCCAGCTGTGAAGCTACAAGAGGAGTCACAACTGGCTTCCCTTAGTAAACATGCCAGCTGTGAAGCTACAAGAGGAGTCACAACTGGCTTCCCTTAGTAAACATGCCAGCTGTGAAGCTACAAGAGGAGTCACAACTGGCTTCCCTTAGTAAACATGCCAACTGTGAAGCTACAAGAGGAGTCACAACTGGCTTCCCTTAGTAAACATACCAGCGCCGGGGACCCAAAGACCGGTGAATAACTGACCCAGCCTGAAGTTCTTTTTTAAGGACTCTCCGTAGAGGGGCTTAGCTGGCAAATACAGGCATGTACTTGTTTTATACTCATTGGACATCCTACTGTATAGAAAGGTTCAATTTGGCCTGAGCCAAGTGATATAAATCATAAAATATAGCACCAAACGTGGCACCATGACAGCCATGCATTTCAATGGGAGATTCAGAATAAGAAGCCAAGCTATTCCTTAATGAAAACCATCTTGGCTCACCAGTAATCCACTTGTTTTATACTCATTGGACATCCTTCTTTATAGAAAATGTCAATTTGGCCAAATTAAGTGCAAAATCAAGTGCCTGATATACAATATATACACAATTTGTTACACAATTGCACTTTATACTGTATGTGGTTAATTATTTTTAATTGTTTTTGTGGCACATTTACACTTCTAATATTAGCGCTGTTTTTTTTTAGTTTTTTTTTATGTATGTTAGGAGCTGGTATTACAGTTATATAAGTGTCTGCTTACTATTTAGTTGTTGGTGACCCAGTGCAGATTTATACACATTTTTACTAAAATGTGACAGTTAGCATTTCTGGCATGGCGGGAATGTAACTGGTTTTTGAAATAGTTAAATTGATGGGTTTAGTTCCGCTTTAAAAAAAACATTTGTGCAGGTTAGTTAAAGTGGAGTTCCACCCAAAAGTGGAACTTCTGCTTATATGCTTCCTCGCCACCCTCCGGCAGGCCCGGACTGGCCATAGCTATGAGTAAACACTAAGTGTAGTGTGAAACGCGTCAGCTGTCCTAGGTTCGTTGCTGTGACTTGTAGTGCCTGTTTCCATTTTTACAATAAAGCTACGTTGGATTGGAGTGCGGCTGTCCTAATCATCTTTTGTTCCTAATTGCCATGTGCATTGCCAGCACCCTCGGTTCCTGAGAGAAAGACTGAAACCAAGCTAGATCTGCCTGGAGCGGCAATTTTCTTTCTGGCCATAGGGCATACCGGGCATATGCCCGGTGGGCCGCCGGGCCGCATGCCACGTCTCCCCCCAGTGCACTCTCAGCTGTGAGTCGGAGCCGCACTCGAGTGACACCCGTCGGCATATCAGGGGGCCGGGACCCGCAACGATCCCCTTCTCTCTGGCACGGTGGCCGCGGCTCTGATGATCTGATCAGTCTCGGCTTGGCTGTCTCACACAGCCGAGCAGAGTGAAGCCGCCTCCCCCTCCTCCTTTATGTCTACACAGGGTCTGTATTGTAGGGGGGTTCTGTATTGTAGGGGTGGTCTGAAATGTAGGGGGGTTCTGTATTGTAGGGGGGTCTGTAATGTAGGGGGATTCTGTATTGTAGGGGGGGTCTGAAATGTAGGGGGGTTCTGTATTGTAGGGGGGTCTGAAATGTAGGGGGTTCTGTATTGTAGGGGGGGTCTGTAATGTAGGGGGTATTGTAGGGGGGGTTCTGTATTGTAGGGGGTCTGTATTGTAGGGGGGTCTGTAATGTAGGTGGGTTCTGTATTGTAGGGGGGTTCTGTATTGTAGGTGGGGTCTGAAATGTAGGGGGGGTTCTGTATTGTAGGGGGGTTCTGAAATGTAGGGGGTTCTGTATTGTAGGGGGGTCTGAAATGTAGGGGGGTTCTGTATTGTAGGGGGGTCTGTAATGTAGGGGGTTTTGTAGGGGGGAGGCTGAAATGTAGGGGGGTTCTGTATTGTAGGGGGGGTTCTGTATTGTAGGGGGGTTCTGTATTGTAGGGGGGGTCTGTAATGGGGTCTGTATTGTAGGGGGGTTCTGTATTGCAGGGGGGTCTGTAATGTAGGGAGGTTCTGTATTGTAGGGGGGGGTCTGAAATGTAGGGTGGTTCTGTATTGTAGGGGGTTCTGTATTGTAGGGGGGTCTGTATTGTAGGGGGGTCTGTATTGTAGGCAGTCTGTAATTTAGGGGGGTTCTGTATTGTAGGGGGGTCTGTATTGTAGAGGGGGGTCTGTAAAGTAGGGGGGTCTGTAATGTAGGGGGGGCTGTATTGTAGGGGGGTCTGTAATGTAGGGAGGGTGTCTGTACTGTAGGTAGGGGGTCTGTATTGTAGAGGGGGTCTGTATTGTAGAGGAGGTCTGTAATGTAAGGGGGGTCTGTATTGTAGAAGGGGGTTGTAATGTAGGGGGGTCTGTATTGTAGAGGGGGTCTGTAATGTAGGGGGGTCTGTACTGTAGGGGAGTCTGCACTGTAGGGAGGGGGTCTGTACTGTAGGGAGGGGGTCTGAACTATAGGGAGGTCTGTGTAACATGCGGGGGGGGTCCAGAACTGTTAGGGGGTGTCTGTGTAACAAACTGTGGGGGGCTGTGTAATGTAAATGGGTCCAGAGGTGCGGTGCTATGTGATGTAAAGGGGTCCAGAGGTGCAGGGTGCTGTGTAATGTAAAAGGGTCCAGAGGTGCAAGGTGCTGTGTAATGTAAAGGGGTCCAGAGGTGCAGGGTGCTGTGTAATGTAAAGGGGCCCAGAGGTGCAGGGTGCTGTGTAATGTAAAGGGGTCCAGAGGCGCAGGGTGCTGTGTAATGTAAAGGGGTCCAGAGGTGCAGGGTGCTGTGTAATGTAAAGGGGCCCAGAGGTGCAGGGTGCTGTGTAATGTAAAGGGGCCCAGAGGTGCAGGGTGCTGTGTAATGTAAAGGGGCCCAGAGGTGCAGGGTGCTGTGTAATGTAAAGGGGTCCAGAGGTGCAGGGTGCTGTGTAATGTAAAGGGGCCCAGAGGTGCAGGGTGCTGTGTAATGTAAAGGGGCCCAGAGGTGCAGGGTGCGGTGCTATGTAATGTAAAAGTGTCCAGGGTGCTGTGTAATGTAAAGGGGCCCAGAGGTGCAGGGTGCGGTGCTATGTAATGTAAAAGGGTCCAGGGTGCTGTGTAATGTAAAGGGGCCCAGAGGTGCAGGGTGCTGTGTAATGTAAAGGGGCCCAGAGGTGCAGGGTGCGGTGCTATGTAATGTAAAAGGGTCCAGGGTGCTGTGTAATGTAAAGGGGTCCAGAGGTGCAGGGTGCTGTGTAATGTAAAGGGGTCCAGAGGTACAAGGTACCTCCCCCCCCCAGGGCTGCTCAGTCTTAAATGCCCGGGCCTATTTTTTGTCCCAGTCTGGGTCTGCCCTCCGGTGTCACATTTGACACCTTTCAAGGGGAGGGGGGAACGGGAACTTGTTTTTGACAGGTACCCTTCCCCACTTCCGGGAGACTGCACCGCGCGGCTGTCCCTCGGAAGTTCAGCCCCCCTCCTCCTTCCTCCACCGCCGGGCCAGTTAGAAAGCGCAGTCACTGCTGGTTTATTCTTAGGTTCAATTGCGGCGGCAGCACCCGAAAATCAGCTTTGGGTGCCGACATCGTGGGAACCCTGGACAGGTAAGTATCCTAATATTAAAAGTCAGCAGCTACAGTATTTGTAGCTGCTGACTTTTAATATTTTTCGTGGGTGGCGGACATCACAGGGACCTGCCCTTTATTTACGACATGATTGTGGAATTACTATACTGATATGATGGAATTAGCTGACTATTGTGTTTGTGATCTCAGCAAACATCCAAGCAAGATCTACAGTATATTGGGAGGGGAAGGTCTACTAGCTGATCACAGTGCCAAGTACTGTATGTCTGCTATATACACAGACATACTGTATACATATATACATTTGTGTCATACAACTTTGTTGAAAACTGTTTAAATAGAGGAGATGTGTTTTAATCATTCACCCACTATATCCTGTACCCAGATCTTCATATATATATATATATTTATTTATTATACGCAATAAATTATATATATATATATATATATATATATATATATATATATATACACATGCAGTTTACAGCAATCAGTATCTTCTAACCTCCAACCTTTTTTTTTTTTTCTATAAATAATACTGTGTTTACTGGCTGTGTATTTAGTGACACTTTGGCCCATGTTTATATCTCTATCTGCTGAGCTGTGCTCTGTGTCATCCTGTGTAATGTAATTACAGCTGCATGCCCACAGGGGCTCAGGGCTTCTCCAGAGTTTGCAAGAGGACAACCTGGGACTACAGGCAGCTTTGGGGGCCAATTCATTAATACCAAATCCAATCGGCTATGTGGAAAGCGTTTGATTACCCTCATCCAGCCGCTCATCTCTACAGGACAAATTCAATTTAGTTTGAACTGTTACCGGTTAAATTGTATTAATGAATATTCCAAGTAACACATGCAGTAAGGAAATTCAGGATTTGCCCCATGCTGCAATAGATGACACAACCCAAACATAGCAGAAAACATAAGCAGAGCTTCCGCAGATGCACAATATGTTACACCCAGCTTTTCAGGAGAACAATAACTACTACATTGATAAAATAATTATCAAAGATTTGTAAGATGAAGATATATATGATGGATTGCTAACTAGGGGTCCTCTTACTGTCTGACAATTTTACCGCTATCCATCCAATGTCAAGGCATGAACTATTCCACTAGTAAAAAGAAACGCACTAGTAATATTAATATCTGGTCAGTTCACAGGTAAAGCAGAAATACTTAGAATGGCTTTACAGTATATAAAATTCAAGGTATCAGTACCCAATAAAGTCAATGCCAACACAAACATATACACTTTATTATGGTAATGTCACTTCAGAAGTTATATTCAATATTTTTCAATGTGCCTTCATTAAAGGTGAAGTTCAAGTTTTCTAGAAAATAGTAGAGATTTGTAAAATGTTTATTAATTTTATTATCATACCTGTAGGCCATTCGGGCCCTTCTGGAAAAGCTTTCAGTTAGCCGTTCCCATATTATTAACCACTTAAGCCCCGGACCATTTGGTAGCTAAAGGACCAGAGGTGAATTCAGAATTTTGCACTGCGCTGCTTTAACTGTAAATTGTGCGGACATGCAATGTTGTACCGAAACGAAATTTGCGTCCTTTTCTTCCCACAAATAGAGCTTTCTTTTAATGGTATTTGATTGCCTCTATGATTTTTATTTTTTGCGATATAAACGGAAAAAGACCGAAAATTTTGAAAAAAAAAGATATTTTCTACTTTTTGTTATAAGAAAAATCGAATAAACTCAATTTTAGTCATACATTTAGGCCAAAATGTATTCAGCCACATGTCTTTAGTAAAAAAAATGTCAATAAGCGTATATTTATTGGTTTGCGCAAAAGTTATAGCGTCTACAAACTAGGGTACATTTTCTGGAATTTACACAGCTTTTAATTTATGACTGCCTATCTCATTTCTTGAGGTGCTAAAATGGCAGGGCAGTACAAACCCCCCCCCAAATGACCCAATTTTGGAAAGTAGACACCCCAAGGAAATTGCTGAGAGGCATGTTGAGCCCATTGAATATTTTTTTTTTGTCTCAAGTGATTGAATAATGACAAAAAAAAAAAATTACAAAAAGTTGTCACTAAATGATATATTGCTCACACATGCCATGGTTATATGTGGAATTGCACCCCAAAATACATTTTGCTGCTTCTCCTGAGTACGGGGATACCACATGTGTGGGACTTTTTGGGAGCCTAGCCGCGTACGGGACCCCGAAAACCAAGCACCGCCTTCAGGATTTCTAAGGGCGCAAATTTTTGATTTCACTCCTCACTACCTATCACAGTTTCGAAGGCCATAAAATGCCAAAATAGCACAAAACTCCCCCCAAATTACCCCATTTTAGAAAGTAGACACCCCAAGGAAATTGCTGAGAGGCCTGTTGAGCCCATTGAATATTTTTTTTTTGTCCCAAGTGATTGAATAATGACAAAAAAAAAAAAAAAAAAAAGTTGTCACTAAATGATATATTGCTCACACATGCCATGGTTATATATGGAATTACACCCCAAAATACATTTTTCTGCTTCTCCTGAGTACGGGGATACCACATGTGTGGGACTTTTTGGGAGCCTAGCCGCGTACGGGACCCCAAAAACCAAGCACCGCCTTCAGGATTTCTAGGCACAAATTTTTGATTTCACTCCTCACTACCTATCACAGTTTCGAAGGCCATAAAATGCCAAAATAGCACAAACCCCCCCCCAAATGACCCCATTTTGGAAAGTAGACACCCCAAGCTATTTGCTGAGAGGCATGGTGAGTATTTTACAGCTCTCATTTGTTTTTGAAAATGAAGAAAGAAATTTTTTTTTTTTTTTTTTTTTACATTTTCAAAACTTTGTGACAAAAAGCGAGATCTGCAAAATACTCACCATACCTCTCAGCAAATAGCTTGGGGTGTCTACTTTTCAAAATGGGGTCATTTGGGGGGGTTTTGTGCCATCTGGGCATTCCATGGCCTCCGAAACTGTGATAGGCAGTGAGAAGGTAAATCAAAAATTTACACCCTTAGAAAGCCTGAAGGCGGTGCTTGGTTTTGGGGTCCCGTACGCGGCTAGGCTCCCAAAAAGTCTCACACATGTGGTATCCCCGTACTCAGGAGAAGCAACAGAATGTATTTTGGGGTGTAATTCCACATATGTCCATGGCATGTTTCAGCAATATATCATTTAGTGACAACTTTGTGCAAAAATAAATAAATAAATAGTCTTTTTTCCGCAACTTGTGTCAACATATAAAATATTCCATGGACTCGACATGCCTCTCAGTATATAGCTTGGGGTGTCTACTTTCCAAAATGGGGTCATTTGGGGGGGGGTTTGAACTGTTCTGGCATTTTATACACAACATTAGGAAGCTTACATCCACTCTTCTAACCACCAGACAAAGCCCTTTTTGACACTTTTTGTTTACATGAAAACATATTTTTTTTTGCAAGAAAATTATGTTGAACCCCCAAACATTATATATATTTTTAAAGCAAAGGCCCTACAGATTAAAATGGTGGGTGTTTCATTTTTTTTTTTTCTACACAGTATTTGCCCAGCGATTTTTCAAACGCTTTTTTTGGGGAAAAAATACACTTTTTTTAATTTTAATGCACTAAAACACACTATATTGCCCAAATGTTTGATGAAATAAAAAAGATGATCTTAGGCCGAGTACATAGATACCAAACACGACAAGCTTTAAAATTTCGCACAAACGCGCATTTGCAACAAACTACATACATTTTTAAAAGCCTTTAAAAGCCTTTACAGGTTACGCCGTTAGATTTACAGAGGAGGTCTACTGCTAAAAGTACTGCCCTCGATCTGACCTTCGCGGTGATACCTCACATGCATGGTGCAATTGCTGTTTACATATGACGCCAGACCGACGCTTGCGTTCGCCATTGGGCAAGAGCAGGGCAGGACAGGGGTGCTTTTTTTTTTTTTATATTATTAATTTTGCTTTTTTATTTTATTTTTAAACTGTTGCTTCCATATTTTTTTTTTTTTTAGAATTTTTATTGTTATCTCAGGGAATGTAAATATCCCCTATGATAGCAATAGGTAGTGACAGGTACTCTTTTTTTGAAAAAACTGGGTCTATTGGACCCTAGATCTTTCCTCTGCCCTCAAAGCATCTGACCACACCAAGATCGGTGTGATAAAATGCTTTCCCAATTTCCCAATGGCGCTTTTAATATCCGGGGGGGGGGACATTCCCTCCCACTGCTTGTAAAAGCAGTCCAGAGGCTAATTAGCCACTAGGATTGCTTTTACATGAAAGCCGGCCGCTGGCTGAAAAGAATGATACCAAGATGATACCTAAACCCGCAGGCATCATTCTGGTATAAACATTCAAAGTCCAGCAACATACCAGTACGTTGCTGGTCCTTGTTGGACATGTATTGTAATCTTTTTTTTCATGCAGCCTGTTGGCTGAACGAAAAAAAAAGATTGATCGGTGGGTATGCCCACCATTAGAATACCGCCCTTCATCCACCCACTTCTAATGATGGGCATACATGCACCATTTATATATGCCGAAGCATGGGGGCATCTTCCCGCAAAAGTTATGCCGCGTACACATGGTCAGACTTTTCCACGGGCAAGCCTCCGTCGGAATTTCGACCATATGTACGCGGCATTAGGAGCAAAATCGCTCCTCTGCCCCTGCTGCCCCAAAGCTTCGGCATATATGCTTTTTTTTTTAACTGTGGTGGTGAAATCACCTCCTACAGCACTGGAGTCGCAGGGATCAGGCCTGTCTCTGCGAACGCTGCAGTTATGTGTGTTGTGTTTTGCAAGTGACAGTGATCGATCGATACTGCACTTGGGTGGCCTGGGCTGGGCAGAGGGGCAAAACGCAGGTGCTAGCAGGTATCTGGGCTGATCCCGCTAACACTGCGTTTTTGGGAACCCTAAACAGCTGGGGGCGCTAGTATAGATCTGATCAGATCAGATATTGATCTGTTCAGATACTATACCACTAAGAGGGGTGTATGCTTCACGCGTGGGTGTTAGCGCTACTGGCACTAACCTGACGCTGCCTGGGGTGTGACGCAGACCCTCTCTGACGCTAAAACCTAATTGATATCACCCGCCGGGCGATCAGGGGGTTAAACCTTTATTGGGTTATATACGGCGGGTGCCCTGACACTATAAAAAGCAAACTAACCAGCGTCACCCGTAACACTTATATGGTGATTACTGGTGAAAGGGTTAACTAGGGGCAATTAGGGGGTTAAAACCTTTATTAGATAATATATGGGGGTACCTGACGCTATATAAAAACCTGACGGCGAACCTAAAAAAAAATAACTGGCTACCTATCGGCATCACCGACACTAAGACAGCGATCAGAAAAACGATCGCTTAGCGACAGTGGTGAAAGAGGGTGAAAGGGTTACCTGGGGGGCGATCAAGGGGGTTAAACCTTTATTAGATAATATATGGGGGTACCGGACGCTATAAAAACCTGCGGCAAACCTAAAAAAAATTACTGGCTACCGATCGGCATCACCGACACTAAGACAGCGATCAGAAAAACGATCGCTTAGCGACAGTGGTGATAGGGGGTGAAAGGGTTACCTGGGGGGCGATCAAGGGGCTTAAACCTTTATTAGGTAATATATGGGGGTACCTGACGCTATAAAAACCTGCGGCGAACCTAAAAAAAATAACTGGCTACCGGTCTGCATCACCGACGCTAAGACAGCGATCAGAAAAATGATCGCTTAGCGACAGTGGTGATAGGGGGTGAATGGGTTATCTGGGGGGCGATCAGGGGGTTAAACCTTTGTTAGGGGGGGTTAAGGGGCTACACTGGACCTAAAACTAACTTTAGTGACACTTTTACAGTCACAAATGTCACTGATTGCAGTGATCAGTAAATAAATGGTCACTGCAATCAGTGACACTGTGACTGGGGGCTGGGGGTGATCTGGGGTGTCTGGGGGGGCCTGGGGGGCGATTTATGTGCCTATGTGTCCTGGTGTCAGTGTAGTGTTTTGTGCACTAACCTGCATCTTCTCTTGTGCGGCGCTCGGTATATGTGAGCGCCGCAGGAGAGATGACATCACTTCCTCTGCCTGTGTTTACATTACACAGGCAGGGGAAGGATTCGATTCGCTGGGAGCGATCGAGAGGGGGTGGCCGTCCCCTCTTCCTGGATCGCTCCCGAAAACTTAACGACAGCTCACTGTAAAGAAGGGGGGTCCGATTGGACCCCCCAACTATACAAAGGCGATCAGGTACATATACGTGATTCTGCCTGTCGGTTCCATTCTGCCGACGTATTTTTACAGTGGGCGGTCGTTAAGTGGTTAAACAAAAGCTTGGCAGCATGTCGGAATTATTTTCATACATATGGATTAGTATATGTACTGAGATTTACAAGGTCAAGCGTCCTGCTCTGTCAGCCAAGATTAGGAAGGTACCTTCTGTAGTATACTAGTCTCTCTATGTCCCACTTCATAGCTCTATCTGGGCAGGTGCGCTTCCTGATGTCACTATCAGTCCCAGGGGCACAAGTACTCATGTCAGAGAACACTCAGCCTTTTGCATCCTACTCCCAGTTAGGGTGACCACATTTCCAAACTACCATTCAGGTACACCCTCCCCTCCCAAAAATCAGCCTGTGCTGTAAACGAATCACAGCACAGTAAATGGACACAAGAGGCGGGATTTATGATTTCTAGAATCACAAGCAGGGGGCGGGATTGTGCTCCTCCAGGCATTCCTGGCCAGGACAAGTACTGTCAGTGAGTAAAGCGGTGATGTGGCGGCCTTTTTTGGGGGCATCAGATTGGCCCGGGGGGTGGCTGTGTCAGTTTCATTCCAGGACACTGTATTGTCCTGGAATGAATGTGCCCGGGACAGACGTGCAAAATGCGGGACTGTCCCGGGCAATCCGGGACATGTGGTCACCCTACTCCCAGTCCACTTAAACAATGTTTCAAGTCAGGGCGACTACAGATAGCTCTTCTGGGTGATAGACTATCTCACCCGGGCCTTCTGACCTGTGCAGCCCTTTGCGGTACCTGACTACATCTGCATGGCTGATGTTTGGCTTCTATGCCCTGTCTCACCTAGGGCTCCTCCGACCCTGGCATTTATATGGGCACTAGCTCTACCCATTAAATCACTGCAGGGTAGCTTTGTTTAAAAGGTGAACTAACACCCAATTATCTAATTCCCCTTTATCACACTATTTTGGGACAGAGCCACCTAGTGACAGACTAGCTAACTGTACATGCTTACAAGCAGCCCTTTCAGTATTTTCACAAGAGAACCATTTATTTGGACAGAGATATAACAGAAGCGAGAAGGAGACTAGGTGGGATGGCAGTATTATTGAAAAAAAAGTTTGGGAACAGATCAGTTGCCGAGAACCTTTTTCATACATATGAATTAGTGTATGTACTGAACTCAGGCTGTAATCTTGTTGAGAAACACTGAATTATGCAGGCAGCTGTGATATTACGTGCTTGTATACACAGCACACAACATATTGGCAGTAGTTCAGATTACTCAGAACAGTCTTTTCCTCATTGCACATAAGAGGAGCCATGCACATAGAATTGGGGATTCTTATATTAGTTAAGGATTATTATAGTGCATGCTATAGTAATAAATACGAGAGGGATGATACTTAACGCTTCTATTTATTTAAAGGTCTTTCAGAACTCTAGCCCTCCTTAACCAGCCTGTAATATCTTCAACACCCGGCCAGTTTCCAGTGCTGTGAAAGTCTGCCTGACAATTATTCATTTGTGCAACATTGTTCCTAAAATTTATTTTATACCATTTTGTTCTGAGACAGATGGAGCTTTCTTTTAAAGATGTTTAATACAGCTGTTTTTTGTTAGGTCTATTTTTCATAACAAAAAACACCAAAAAAAAAAACAACATTAAAAAACAAATGTAGCGCCCTGCTCCCAATGACTATGTCAAATTTAGTGGGTATCTGAGCCAATATTTAGGCTCAGATTGTTTGCCTGTAGGTGGAGTTACCACCTCAGGCCAATGTGGAAGATTGAACGGCCAAATTTTATTGGGTATCTTTCCTCGGGAACAGTTCAGTGGGCGTGGTCTACCCGCTGAGCATGCCGGGGAAGGGTACTTAAGGGGCAGACGCCATCTTTTGGGGTCCTTCTTCCCCTCGCGGCCTTCCTGACGCGAGGAGTGCGTGGTGGTATTTCGGCCTCGGGACAACTTGGTCCGAGGCTGCAACTCTACCAAGTAGGCCCAGTTATGCTGACTGGGCTTACACCTTGAAGGTGATCCTGTGCTGTCCGTCCTGTGGGAGGAAGCTACTCAATGGAGGAAACCAGGGGAGGACCTGTCCTGGAAAAGACCGAGCGGAAGGCTGGTGTCTTGAGGAGGGCCTGGCAATTCTATTGGAGGATGCACCGTAGCTAAAGTTCACCTTACAGTATGCTGGGTTGGCTTAAAGGCTCTTGACTGTTTGGCGGGAAGTTCGGGTGGTAAGTCCTGTGGCAGAGGATCCCGGATTATCCATTTTTGTGCACAACCAGTCTGTGGCAGAGACTGGTCCTGATCATTGTCCGAGCATCATTCCGGCTGCTAGGCCAGGTGAGAGGGGCCTATCCGGGTGAGCAATACCCACTCGAGGAAGAGTGGTGAATGACTGTATAGTGTAGGAGTTTTTTCCCAGTGATCTGTACCGCGTACCTGAACCTACTCCCTTCCCTTCACCCTTCTACTATTCTTCAAATGTTTTATGCAAAGGAAAATAAAACCTAACAGCTTAAGGTTTTACATCTTGTGTCGACATTGGAGTTTTTTTACAGACTTTCTTCCCCTAGACAACGAATACTGAGGTAACGTGCAAGGCCCAAATTAAAACCAGCAGCTTCTACAGGGGTGTGCTACACAAATGTAGCGGGTATTTAAATTTGGGGGGTGCATCTGGGTCATTTAACCCAGATGTACTAATTGTTAGGGAATCTGAGAATCCCTTTTGTGGTTCTTGGAGGACTCTGGTGGTGCAAGGTTCCCTGTGGCCTGCAGGTGGTGTTGTCGCTCTGGGTCGGAGTTGAACCTGCACCGCAAGACTGTTCCTTTTTGTCCTTTCCTGGCGCCGGTACAGCGGGGCGGCGAACCCGCTGTGACGCAAAGGGAGAGGAGATAAAGGGGGCGGACGCCTGGGTGCTGGCATTCCGGAGTTCCGGGCCCAGGTGCCCTTGACCTGGCCGGAGCGAGGGATGGAGTCCATCCCAGGCACCTTAAGCCTGGGGTGAGGTACTACGGCCAAGGCCTGGAGCCCAAGACTTCGACTGGGTTCCGCGAGGGTGGAGGAGTCCGAGGGGCCCTAAGGTGTTAGGACCCGTATCTGAGGCGAGGAGGCCGGGGAGTGTAACCCTTCCGAATAGCCCGGTACAGCATTAATCCGGTGACGGCGGGGCCTCTGGCAACTCCCTTGGAGGGATGTCTTTCCCCTGACAGGGGCTGCAACGTGGCGAAGGTAACTCCAGTTCTTGTACACTAGAGTCACTGGAAGAGACTCTGCAACTAAAAAGTCCATTTAACAGCCACTGTGCTTAGCAACCATTGGTGAAACCTCAACGGTTTAGTTTCTTTGAGGATTGTGCCTTGACCTACTCCCCACCAATACTGAACTGTTCTATGGGTCTCAAACTGTCTGCTCTCAAAGGACTATTTGTTTGCCGTTATGGAATAATTACGTGTTGGACCTTTTTCAGTGTGTGGTACTCCAATTACTGGGAGCAAAGGGGGTTATCAGCAGAACAGACTTGGCTCTGAGCGTATACACAGCCCGAAGGTAATCTGGTGCTGGCCTTCATCTCTACATGCTGTAATCTAGAGGACATGGGCCGTGGCGCACCTCGCTCTCCCCTTCAAAGTACCCCTAGACCGAAGCCAAAGTAAGCACTAAAAGAAGAGAGAGAGGGTGAGGCCGCTACACAAACAAAAAACATTTGCCTAATTTCTGTTAACCACTTGGCCGCTGGAAGATTTACCTCCCTTCATTAACAGGCCACTTTTTGTGATACGGAGCTGCGGAATCTTAACTGACAATTGTACAACACGATACACAAATACAATTAATGTAAATTTTTCCCCACAAATAGAGCTTTCTTTTGGTGGTATTTGATCACCTCTGGATTTCTTATTTTTTGTGCTATGAACAAAAAAATACCGACATTTTGAAAAAAATAAAAATTATATTTTTTACTTTCTGCTATAAAACATATCAAATAAAAAAATGGACAAAATCTAATTTCTTCATAACTTTTGGTCAAAACAGGTCAGGGCAGTACGAAAACAGAAACAACTTTCTAAAGAGTAGACACTTTATAATTTTTGTCAATTTTTTTTAGAAATTTAACATTAAAGCAGAATTTCACCCAAAAATTGAACTTTTGCTGTCCGGATTCCTCCCCCCCTCCGGTGTCACATTTGCCACCTTTCTGGGGGGAGAGGGGGAGCAGATACCTGTCTAAGCCAGGTATTTTCTTCCACTTCCGGCAAAAGATCGCCGCAGTATCTGTGGCGATCTGCCCCATGTCCGGCCCCTCCTCCATCCCCCCCCCGCTGTCTTCTGGGAGACACACAGGTCCCAAAAGACAGCAGCGACCACTCAGAATGCGCAGCCAGACTTGTGTAGGCTCAGTAGGGAACCAGCCTGTGAAGCCGCAAGGCTTTACTTTCTGATTCCCTTACTAGAAATGCCGGCGCCTCCACCTGGGAGCCGAGGGATGGGTCGGCTTCGGGTGAGGACATCGCGGGCACCCTGGACAGGTAAGTGTCCTTATTTTAAAAGTCAGCAGCTGCAGTATTTGTAGCTGCTGACTTTAATTTTTTTTTTTTTTTTGGGGCGAAACTCCACTTTAAGAGGGTATTAAGAGGGTTGAAACATGGAACTTGGTAATGGTGCACTAGATACTGTGCATTATTGTGCAGACATACACAGCTGCAGGAGGAGATGAAGAGGTTAATGTGCAGGATAAGGGAGATGTAGGGGTTAATGGCTGCAGATCACATGAGGGTGGTGAAAGATTCAGAGTCATGCATTAATTTCCCATTTATAACTAAAGCTTCGTACACATGAACAGATTTTCGGACGACCGTTCGCCTGTTTTTTTGTGGCATGCTAGTCACATGTCGAAAGTGAAGAGGTTACTCACAATACGAAAATTCTCGTACGACACAATTTAACATCAGAAGTGACGTAATGTATTGAATAGTTTTGTATGTATTCTTTCGTTTCTGAGCATGCGTAGTCTTGCTCTTATGATTTTTTTCGTACGAAAACCGTACTAATTAAACAAAAATCGGACTTTGAGTTCACATCCGACAGAAATTTTATAGTCTGCACATCCAGCTTTTGTCTGACGAAAAACCGGAAACGGCTGTCGAAAGCACCGTACTAACGATCCGAAAATTGGCAGATCGTTCGTCGGACTAAATTTTACTTCTGATTTTCGTATCGTGTGTACGGGCCTTTAGAGCCAGAGTTCACACCAGATGATGGTGAGGTAAACCCAGTGTTCTGTGAACGTTTTCCATACCGTGTTCAAAACGCACTGCAATTGCGATCTACAGCAGGTGTCAATTCTAGGGTTATGACACCTGTGAGGGGGTTAGCTCGGCAGCGGGTGTGTGTGACCCCCGAGATGGGCTCCCCACACAAAAACAGGCCCAGCAAACGGAGGTTGTGGTTTTCAAAATCAAAAAGGTGCGGTTTATTTTCTATTTACAGTGACAAAACACAGCAAAGCAAAAGAAACAAACAAAATAAATCCTGGTCAACTTGACCTCTGACTAAACATACAGGTTTCCTAACTAACAACTGGGATCAGCCTAGTGCTGTCCTAGTCCCTAAGTCCCTGGTTTTAAATGTCCAAGCAAATAGCCACACAGGCTTTGTCTCACCGCACAGGGGTTCACTCTCCCTAGACAGTCCACACAGGTCTGGTTCCAGGCATGAGCTAACCCCTAATGAAGCTGGGAGTTCTTATAGAGGCCTAAATGAGCTGACAAGCTTCAGCTGGTCTCATCAACTCCCTGTCTGTACGACGCCCCACACTCTCCCTAGAGGTATGAGTCATCCATGAGCCCACTAGCCTTATACAACTCTCCACCTAGTTGTATAAGTCGGCGTAAAGCCTGAATCTGGGCGAAATATATCTACCCCCCTGGATGCAACCAGGTGACTTTACCTTCCTGCTGTCACATACCCCCCCCTCTTGTTTTAACCTCGGGGTTGGAACACCAGCAATCAGGCATTCATGTACTCGAGACAAAGCATCCACATTCCCCATTTGAACGCCAGGGCGATGCTTTACTGTGAAGTTGAATTCCTGGAGGGCCAGGAACCACCTATTCACTCTTCTATTTGTTTCCTTGTTTTGAGCCATCCACTTTAACGGAGCATGATCCGTAACCATGTCAAAGTGCCTACCTAGCAGGTAGTACCGAAGGGAATCTAGAGCCCACTTCACCGCTAAACACTCCTTTTCAACGGTGGCGTAATTTACCTCATGGGACTTCAACTTCCTGCTGAGGTAAATGACTGGGTGCTCTTCCCCGTTCCAGACCTGGGACAATACTGCTCCTAACCCCACATCTGACGCATCACTTTGTACGACAAAGTCTTTAGAGAAGTCGGGTGAGTACAACACTGGCTGGCTACATAAGGCTTGTTTCAAGAATTGGAATGCTGCCTCAGCCTCGGGGGTCCATTTAATCATGACCGACCCTTTCCCCTTCGTCAGGTTGGTTAGGGGCACAGCCTTAGAAGCAAAGTGGGGAATGAATCGCCGATAATACCCAGCGATTCCCAGAAAGGCTCGTACTTGCTTCTTGCTGTTGGGACGTGGCCAACTCTGGATGGCCTCGACTTTGTTGAGTTGGGGTTTTATTACTCCCCTCCCAATGGTGTACCCAAGATATTTGGCCTCCTCCTGCCCAATGGTACACTTCTTGGGGTTAGCCGTAAACCCCGCTTCCCGAACAGAGTCCAGGACTGCTTGCACTTTTGGCAGATGTGAGGCCCAATCTGTGCTATGGACAATTATGTCATCCAGGTAAGCCGCAGCATACTTCCGATGGGGCCTCAGCATCTGGTCCATTTTCCGCTGGAATGTGGCCGGCGCATTCTGTAACCCGAACGGCATTCTTTTATATTGGAACGCCCCGTCTGGGGTTACAAATGCGGTTTTCTCTTTGGCCGACTTGGCCAGGGGGATTTGCCAATACCCTTTTGTGAGGTCAAGAGTCGTCATGTATCGGGCTGTTCCCAGCCGGTCGATCAACTCATCTATACGTGGCATGGGGTAGGTGTCAAATTTTGTAACTTTGTTCAACTGTCGAAAATCGTTACAAAATCGCCAGCTCCCATCCGGTTTAGGCACCAACACAATGGGACTAGACCAATCACTTTGGGACTCCTCTATCACCCCTAAGTTCAGCATTTTCTGTACTTCCTCCCGTATTGCCTCCCGTCGGGCCTCTGGGATCCGATAGGGTTTTAACTTCACCCTTTCACCGGGTCGGGGTAATGATGTCATGCTCTACCCCAGATGTTTGTCCCGGCAGCTCAGAGAATACCTCCTTGTTGCGAAGCACAAACTCCTTAACCTCCTGTTGTTGGGGTTGTGACAAGGTGGCTGCTATTCCAACCTCCGGAATCACGCAACCAGTTTGAGCTGGTGACCAAGTGTCTGCGACTAGGGACTCTCTATCCCTCCAGGCTTTCAACAGATTAACGTGATAGATCTGTTCGGGCTTTCGCCTTCCTGGTTGTCTGACCTTGTAATTCACTTCGCTCACTTTTTCCATTATCTCGTAGGGGCCTTGCAATTTGGCAAGGAATTTACTTTCAACCGTAGGGACAAGTACCAGTATCCTATCCCCCGGGGAAAAGGTACGGGTCTTGGCTGCACGGTTGTACACTCTCTGCTGTGCTAACTGCGCTTGGGCCAAATGTTCCTTCACGATGGGCATTACCTGTGCAATTCGGTCTTGCATCAGGGCGACATGCTCAATCACACTCCTGTGGGGAGAACTCTCACTTTCCCAAGTTTCCTTGGCAATATCCAACAGCCCTCTTGGGTGTCTCCCATACAGTAACTCAAAGGGGGAGAATCCCGTAGAGGATTGGGGCACCTCCCTAATAGCAAACATCAGATAAGGAAGTAGACAGTCCCAATCCTTTCCATCTCTATCCACCACTTTCTTCAACATTTGTTTTAGGGTTTTGTTGAACCTTTCAACCAGCCCATCGGTTTGGGGGTGATACACAGATGTACGTAATTGCGTCACTTTGAACAATTTACACAGCTCCTTCATAACCCGGGACATAAAGGGTGTACCTTGGTCCGTAAGCAGTTCTTTACAAATACCCACCCGGCTAAACACAAGAGATAGCTCTTTGGCTATGGTTTTGGCCGAGGTATTTCGGAGAGGGATCGCTTCTGGATAACGGGTGGCATAGTCCATTATAACTAATATGTACTGGTGCCCCCTAGCGGACTTGATTATAGGACCTACCAAATCCATGGCGATCCTCTCAAACGGGACCTCAATGATGGGTAGAGGGACCAGCGGGCTACGGAAATGTGGCATCGGGGCCGACCTCTGACACACAGGGCAGGAGGAACAATAATTTTCTATGTCCTTCATCACCCCCGGCCAATAGAATCTCTGTAATACCCTCTCTCGGGTTTTCTCTGTCCCCAGATGACCTCCAAGAATGTGCCCATGGGCCAACTCCAACACCAACTTCCTGTAAGGTTTGGGCACCACAAGCTGCTCAACGGTTTCTTCTGCCCTTTTTGCCACCCGATACAGTAGGTCCTTCTCTACGCTGAAGTATGGGTAAGTGCAGGTATTATCTGGGTTCACTAACTCGCCATCTATTTTCACTACGTTTTCCCGTGCCTTTATTAGGGCGGGGTCTTTCAACTGTTCTGTGGCAAAGTTTTCCCTGTGAACCTCAAGATCAGAAAACTCCACAGACGGTAGGTTTTCGTCTGAGGAGGTGGGCTCCTCTCCAGTTTCTTGAGTCTCCCCTGCCAATACTGATAAGGGAAATTCCGGAGAGTCCTCACCACTCTCAGGGGAGTTCTGGCTATCACATTCCTGGTACATAGGGGCACCAGTGGGGGGCTCAGGATCATCCCACAGTTCCCAGAACTTCGGAAAATCCCTTCCCACAATGGCGTCATGCGGTAACTGAGATACTAAGCCCACTGGATGAGAGAGGGTACCTTTGGGGGTCTCGAAACACACTGTAGTCACTGGATACTCTCGGGTGTCCCCATGCACACAAATAACAGCTACCTTGCTATTCCCAGAGACCTCTGTTTTAACTAACTCAGCCTTTATCAGGGTCACAAGGCTACCTGAATCCAGCAATACCACAACATTTCTACCATTAACACACATTTTGCATAAATGTTTCTCAGTTCCTCGAATGGCAGTGCATGCGACTGTCGCACACAGCGACTGACGTCTGCCCGTCAGAAAGTCACACTGCATGGGTTCCTCCACAACCGGGCAATTGGCTGCAATATGTCCCGCTTGCCGGCAGCGGTAGCAAACGATCCTTCTTGCGGCCTCTTGAGCCGCTGATTTCCCAGGCTGTTCTCGCCAAACTTGGGGTAGAGCTCCCACCCTCTCACTCTCTCCACCCTCACCCCTTGGAATCCTCTTATCTGCCCCTGGGGATGGTCTGGTCTTAGGGTGGAAAGTCCGAGTGTCTCTGGAAGAGGCCGTCAGGTTCTCTGTAGCCAAGTATTTCTCCACACGATCCACAAGACCATCGGCCGTCTCTGGGTCTCCATGGCTTACCCACTTTTGGATGGCAGTAGGAAGAGCTCTCAAAAACCGATCCATTACAACACGTTCCACAATCTTTGGTGCGGACAAAGTCTCTGGCTGTAGCCACTTTCTGCTCAGGTGAATGAGATCATACATTTGAGACCTGGGGGGTTTTCCAAGCTGGAAAGTCCAGTTATGCACACGCTGAGCCCGGACAGCCTGGGTGACACCCAGCCTTGCCAATATTTCAGCTTTTAGCATCGCATAGTCTTTTGCTTGGTTAGGCTCTAGGTCATAGTAAGCTTTCTGCGATTCACCAGTTAACAGAGGAGCCACCAGTCCAGCCCACTGCTCCTCAGGCCACTTTTCTCTTTCAGCGGTCCTTTCAAATGTGGTCAAAAATACCTCTGGATCATCCTCTCCAGTCATTTTTGTCAATAAACGACTCACCCCAAAGGACGCGGTATTAGTGGGACGGCTTTCCTCACTGGTCTGCGGACGTTGCTGCATTGCTGCTTCCATCTGTTGTTGTAGTCTCTGCTCTTGCTTCTGTAACAGGTCTATGAAGCGGGCCTCAGATTGCTGCTGGGCTTGTTGCTGAGCCTCCAGACTCTGTTGCAAAGTTGCGTTTGTCTGCTGCTGGGCTGCAAGGCTCTGTTGATGAGCTTGCTGCTGGGCTGCAAGGCTCTGTTGATGAGCTTGCTGCTGGGCTGCGAAGTTCTGTTGTTGAGCTGCAAGGCTCTTTTGCAAACCTGCATTTGTCTGCTGTTGATTGGCATTTGCTAGAGCCAGCTGCTTCAGTATCTCCTCCATGCTGGCTTAAAAAAAAACTGCCCGCATTCTCCACCAACTGTGAGGGGGTTAGCTCGGCAGCGGGTGTGTGTGACCCCCGAGATGGGCTCCCCACACAAAAACAGGCCCAGCAAACGGAGGTTGTGGTTTTCAAAATCAAAAAGGTGCGGTTTATTTTCTATTTACAGTGACAAAACACAGCAAAGCAAAAGAAACATAAACAAAATAAATCCTGGTCAACTTGACCTCTGACTAAACATACAGGTTTCCTAACTAACAACTGGGATCAGCCTAGTGCTGTCCTAGTCCCTAAGTCCCTGGTTTTAAATGTCCAAGCAAATAGCCACACAGGCTTTGTCTCACCGCACAGGGGTTCACTCTCCCTAGACAGTCCACACAGGTCTGGTTCCAGGCATGAGCTAACCCCTAATGAAGCTGGGAGTTCTTATAGAGGCCTAAATGAGCTGACAAGCTTCAGCTGGTCTCATCAACTCCCTGTCTGTACGACGCCCCACACTCTCCCTAGAGGTATGAGTCATCCATGAGCCCACTAGCCTTATACAACTCTCCACCTAGTTGTATAAGTCGGCGTAAAGCCTGAATCTGGGCGAAATATATCTACCCCCCTGGATGCAACCAGGTGACTTTACCTTCCTGCTGTCACACACCCTAAATGCTAGTCGCAAACACAGTGCGTTTCCCTTCACTGCATGGTACAGAAGTACTGTGCGACGTGGTTGCAGTGAGTTTCAAAAAGTAGTGTATCCCCTACAAGGATTTTGCACAGAGCAGCCTGATCCTCTTTTTCTGGGGTGTCCCGGCGGCGCTCCTGGCTCCTCCTTTTCATTGGGTGCCCCCACGGAAAGCCGCTTTCTGTGGGGGCACCCATGCGGGTGTGCTCACGCGTCCCGCTGATGCAACCGTTGATACAGACAGCAGGACTCTGCCAATGGCTCCTGCTGCTATCAATCTATCCAATGAGGACAGAGATAGCGGCGGGAGCTGCTGGGCTTGTGCTCGTCCCTTGAACGGACGGGTTCAGGTAAGAAAAACGGGGGCTCTGGGGGCAGCTGCAGCACAGAAGGTTTTTCACCTTAATGCATAGAATGTATTAAAACAGAGGTCAACCCAGAATTTTTTTTTACATTAAAAATCCTAAAAAAAGAGAAAAAAATGAATAGAAAAAAAAATAAAAATTTATACTCACCCGAAATGCCTGTTGCTATGCGGAAGTCCCCTAATCTGCCTCTACTGTGCCTCTTCCTTGTCCTCGGATTGAGAACTTCCATTTCCTCTTCTTGTGAATGGGGTGCGCTGCCTTCTGGGAACTGTGTGTATCCCAGGAGGCAAGCCGCCCATTCACAAAGCGCCGTGCGAGTGGCGCATGCGCAGTAGGAAACGGGCAGTGAAGCCGTAAGGCTTCACTGCCTGTTTCCCTTAGTCAGGATGGAGGAGCCGGGACCTGACAGCAGCGATCGATCACCATGGCGGGACCGACATCGCGGGCGAGTAGGACAGGTAAGTGTCCTTATTAAAAGTCAGCAGCTACACTGTTAGTAGCTGCTGACTTTTTTTTTTTCTGCCTGCACCTCCGCTTTAAGATGAAAAACCTTGAGGGTTTACAACCCTTTTAGGCACTTGGATCTACATATGTGCTTTGATGGTTGTCCCTGTCAACTTGTTTATTTCAGATCGACAGTGGATACAGAAGTGGGATTTGTTGATGGGTTGGGGTGTAGGGTAATTTGTGTTCTCCTAAATTGTCGGTAACCTTCCTGAATTTGACTTTACTACCCAAAGACCTCAAAGTTGCTGAAGTTTTGACCACATAACAGTGGGACGCTGCAGTTATATTTGGAGTTTTCTTATAGGCTTAGAGCCGGTTCACACCAGGGCGACTCGTCAGGTGACTCAGTCGCCTGACAAGTCGCGTCCCACGCTTTTCAATGGAACCGTTCTAAGTAAGAGCGACTCAGGTTGCTCCGACTTAGAAAAAGGTTCCTGTACTACTTTTGGGGGCGACCCAAGGCGACCTGCATTGACTTTTATATAGAAGTCTTATGCAAATCGCCTCGGCGGGCGTCTCAAGTCGTCTTGAGATCGCGCCGCCGAGGTCGCCCCCACAAGTCGTGCCGCGTCGCGCCGCCCTGGTGTGAACCGGCTCTTAAGGTGTGCTCGTGAGTGTTTAATTCTGGGAGGTCTCCATGGGCCATAGTGGTCACTTTCAGTGCTTCTTGAACTGCAGTTTAAGTGGTTGTAAAAACTCTGTCATGAAATATAAATAAAGCATATCCCTCTATAATTTGTACTTGTCTCAATTAGGAGTCTCAATTAAGTGTCACTTATGTCTTTTTCTTCATTCCTATGCTATCAGCATTTCTGACAAGTTTTCCTGACACTAATGCCGTGTACACACGACCGTTTTTCACGTCGTTAAAAATGCCATTTTTTAAATTGGTCATTAAAAACGATTGTGTGTAGGCTCCAGAGCATTTTTAACGACGTGAAAAACGGCCTCCAAAAAATGAGAACCTGCTATATTTTTTCACGTCGTGAAAAATGGTAGTGTGTATGCTTTTATGAGGGGAAAAAAAACGCGCATGCTCAGAATCAAGTATGAGATGGGAGCGAAGATAGCACATTTGTCACGCTGTAATGGACTGAAAAGCACGAGGCTGAAAAGTGCGAATCGCCGCTCAACAAACTTTACTAATATGAAGGGTGGCGCCATTCGAACGGAACTTCCCCTTTATAGTGCCGTTACACGTGTTGTACGTCACTGCGCTTTGCTCAAGCGTTTTTTTTTTAATGAACGTGTGTATGCATGACAGGCTTGAGAGGAAACAAGAAAAATCACGTCGAGAAAAACGTTGTTTTTGAAAATGACATTAAAAACGATCGTGTGTACGCGGCATCAGTGAAAAAAGCTGACAGGAGAGGGAGCACCAGCTGCTTGACAGACTCGGCTCTGTCCCTGTGAGCTGTGTGTGTGTGTGTGTGTGTGTGTGTGTGGGGGGGAGGGGGGGGGTCGGGCCCTTCCCTTCCCTTCCCTCCTCTCCCCTCCAATCAGCTCTCAGACCTCTCCTTACTGAGCTCTGCAGAGTGTAATTTCAGTTCCTGCTCCCTTTTTTCTGAACTCTCAGACAAGCTTTATAATTCAGCACTTTGAACAGACGTAGAGAAGACTGCAGATAGGCAGGTACAACTTATGTGGGAGAATTTGTTTAATCTCTGTGTATCACCTGAGGCCAGTCACATCACTGGGTATACTGTATGTAAGGGTTTACAACCACTATCAAGCGGTAGTAAACTGCAGCAGTTTAAGAAAAAAAAAAGCACCTGTAAGGCAAATGCATACTAGCACATTATAAAATACTTTATACAAGAGAGAAAGAGCTGGCAACTCCAAAGTCCTTGTTACAAAATTGTATTGGCTACATATGAGCATTAAAAAGCAAACAGTTGACGCGTTTCGACGTGAGTCATAGCAAGTTTACAATGAAATAAAAACATTTATAAAGAAACAGATACACAACTCCACCCTCTTCTGAGGCACAAAAAGGGCTATTACCTCATTATTTTTCAGGAGTGTACCCTATGTATGAGTGGGATCTCGGGAGGGAGAGGAGAAGGGAAAACACTGGGTCCTAAAGAAATAGTGTAAATTGATAGTACAATCAGCATGGTTGCTTAACAGCATGGTGCTTCTTCTAAGGCCTGGTGCTTCCACTGTCCCTTAGGGCAACCATGCTGATTGTACTATCAATTTACACTATTCCTTTAGGACCCAGCATTTTCCCTTCTCCCCTCCCTCCTGAGATCACACTAATACATAGGGTACACTCCTGAAAGATAATGAGGTAATAGCCCTTTTTGTGCCTCAGAAGAGGGTGGAGTTTTGTATCTGTTTCTCTATAAATGTTTTTATTTCATTGTACACTTGCTATGACTAAGGCTCACGTCGAAACGCGTCAGTTTGCTTTTTAATGCTCATATGTAACCAATACGGTACATTTTTGTAACAAGGACTTTAGAGTTGCCGGCTCTTCTCTCTTATATATTGTATTTAGTGTGAGAAAACACACTGAGCCTTGGCACCTGTGCTGCAGACTGCACACTAGGATTTGATTGCTTCTGTTGAGAGTGCTGCATCTTTCTTCTTTCCTCATGGATTATGAAATACTTACCTTAGAACAAAGCCCTCCAGCGGTGCGCTGTCACCACTGAGAGGGCTGACATCTTCCCCCGCTGCTTTGGCAGTGTGAGTGGCCGGAGCCGCGATGATGTCACTCCTGCTCATGCGCGCGGGAGCCCTTGGTTCCGGAACAAAGCGCTGAATGCCAGACCTTCAGATCGCATGCACCATTGACGTGACCAGCTGCATCAAGGATGAATATCTCCTAAACGGTGCACATTTTAGGAGATATTCATTTTACCTACAGGTAATCCTTATTTTAGGCTTACCTGTAGATACAAATCACAAAGGGGGCTTTACTGCCACTTTAAGGTGATGATGCAGCCAACATCTGCTGTATATATAACCACTAAACTATATATTACCGCCTAATGGCCTGCAGAAAAAAACACTCGCATAGTGACCCAACATAACCCTATAAAAACGAAAAATTATTTTGTTGTGGGGGCAAAAAAAGATATTGCTATTTTTTTTTTTTTTAATTGTTGTTTAGCTGGGCTTTTTTGATTTAGAAAAAAAAAAGTTTTGTTACTAGCTGACACCTGGTTCAGATGCAAGAAAATTGCCACAAACCTTTTTCTATTATTCCAAAAAATTTGCCTTATCGGTTTAGGTTATGTGGTCAGCTTAGGTGCAAGCTACACAAAAGAGTTCTTTAGAAGCAGTGACCACATCAGGCTAATCTGCTGCATTCACTTATGAAGTTCTGTTTTCTGCAGTTTTGCTTCATGATTTTACCCTTACGACCGTTTTTCATGACGAGAAAAATGCAATTTTTTAAATTGGTCATTAAAAACGATTGTGTGTAGGCTCCAGAGCATTAAAAATTTAGAACATGCTCTATTTTTTCTCGTCGTTTTTCACGTCGTCGTTTTTCTCGTCGTGAAAAACGGCCGTGTGTATGCTTTAATGACGGCAAAAAACACGCATGCTCAGAAGCAAGTTATGAGACGGGAGCGCTCGTTCTGGTAAAACTAGCGTTCATAATGGAGATAGCACATTCGTCACGCTGTAACGGACTGAAAAGCACAGAGACTGAAAAGCGCGAATCGTCTCTCACCAAACTTTTACTAACACGCGGTAACACGAAATCAGCAAAAGCAGCCCAAAGGGTGGCGCCATTGGAATGGAACTTCCCCTTTATAGTGCCGTCGTACGTGTTGTCGTACTTGTTGTACATCACCGCGCTTTGCTCGAGCATTTTTTCACGATAGTGTGTATGCAAGGCAGGCTTGAGAAGAATCACGTCGAGAAAAAGTTTGTTTTTTTCCATGACATTAAAAACGGTCGTGTGTACGCGGCATTATTCGCGGCTAGAAGAATTTGCAAATGTGTAAAAGCTGCCTGAAAGTCAATTTTTTCCTCTTTTGTTTTTTTTTTTCTAAAAAATATTTTGGGTACGTGTGGGCTTTTGGGATTACACTGACCTAGCTAACAGAACTGTGATCTTCTACTGTAACAAGTCACGTGAATTTTCCAAGTGTTTCCAAGTGTTATGTACGCAGTGTCATCCAGGAACCACTTAACTTGAAAGTTTATTCACCTTTTCTTTGCTGCAAAGGCAGCTGGGATGCATTTTTAACACACAAGATTGCTTTACTTTTCGACAACTGGTCAGCATATTCTATATTATGTACTGGTATTGGTATATATCTTTTTTGTCAATTGTTATTTTGTAGTAGACTCTATGAAGTGTAACATGAGAGATTGCACTGAATATATAATCTGTAGGTTTTTTTGCTCTGATTTTGCTTACCTAGGGCTACACAAAAAAACTATTTGCTATTGAGAGATTTAAAGTGTAACTCTACTTTTGTGGGAAAAATAAAATGGCAAATAAAAAAAAATAACATAGCATATACAATTGCAACAAGTCATATTGTAGTTAAATGTTATAAAAAAAAATTACAATTCCTTTTCAATCTGCAGTGCTGTAATATTCTGTAAAAATGCAATGCAATAATACAACCTGGAGGTGTTCTGAGCACAGATGGTGTACAGATTACCCCCAGAAATTTCATTTCCTGCTTCTGTGATTGGTTTACAAATTTTCCCAGATTTTGGAGATCCCCTGCAACAAAAATTGCATTTTGGTGATATGCTGCCAAAGGGAAAGTATGTCTAAAGTGCAGACCCTGCCACTTTCTTCATTAGAACCCTGCAAGGACAGCAGCTGATTGAAAATTATAAAATCGCTCACATTCACATCCATTTTGGACATAGACACAAACAAACAGCTATTTCTTTGGCATAACAAAAGGTAGGAATCCCTACAATGTATATAAGCATCACAATGTACCGATACGTCGTGGTGCTCATGTGCACTATATGCAACCCCTAGAGCGTGCAGCAGTGCGATCTGCAACCGTTGTGTCCACCGGACATGGCAGATTTCGATGCTCGGTATTGGGCCGTTGTGAGCGGCCCAGATACTAGGTGATCACTGTGCAACCAGATGTCACATAGTAAACAATAGTCATCAATGGAATCCATTCATGACATCATTGTTAACTTCTGTGATTGGTCACCAGTGATCACATGGTACCTGGGCCAATCACAGCACCTTGTACAATGTGATAGCTGTGGGGCAGGATACGAGCTTTGTGCTGACGTCACCCTCCACTGCTCGACTTCCACGGACGTATGTGTGTGACTAGCGCCTTTGACCGGTCGGCGCTGTCACACTTCTAAGGCTGTTTTTAAACTGCATTTTTGTAAGTATGTTTTCTTCTTTTAAATAAACATCCACCAAGGATTTTACACTATGTAGTGTCCTCCCTTCCTTTCATGTTCCGCATCGAGTACTGCATGATGGTATATGAGCGTTTTGGCTACCAAATTAATTGAGGCTCAACATATACTGAAGCTTGGAGTCCTATTGATTACCATTTGAGGCTGTTTGGGGTCCTCCGTCATAGGGGACCATCGCTTTTTGGTAAGCAGGAATTTTTACTGGTGGTGGTGAAAGTCACGAATACAAGAAGATTTGGAATCGTTTTTGTTTTGTTTTCTTTCTTTTTTCCTTTTTTCTTTTTTATCTAGTATGGACACTTGATCACGGGTGTGTTTTTTTGTATGGACTTTAGACTTGATCATTTAAGGGTCCTATACAAGCATGTAATAATATTATTAATTAAGTTTGTATTATTATTAATTTATATGCTTTGTTTACATTGTTTAGTTATTGTTCTTCACTGAGCACTCACATAATTTATCACTGTGGTGATTTGGAAACAATTTTTTCAATTACTCAGTGGTGGGCTTATGTTTATATTCATAAGTTAGCGCGACTATATATTTTTTCCTAATGAGTCATGAATGAAAGACATTCATGACAGTTTAAACAATTGCTGTTACGGTGATCATCATTGTAACACAAGCAATCACAGTGTAAAATAAAAATAAAAATCCCTTATCACCTCCCCAGGGTAGTGCAGTGTCACTATAGTGATACTGCACTACTCTGATGACAGTATGTAAAAAAAAAAAAAGTTGCATTTTTTTTTCTTACTTTTTATTTACATATTGTCACGAAAATTCAGAGCCCCGGTGCAAGAAACCATGAAGGGCCCCTTGACCCCAAGCCGGGCTCTTCCCTCCAGGCCCAGGGCCCTTCCCACTGATCCCGGGGCACTTTACTCCCATTTTTTGACGCTTTATGGTCTTGCAGTGGGGCCCTTTCACATGTTTAGTGGGCCACCTTCCTGCTGTCTTCAGGCCCCCCATGGTGGCAGAACACCAGGGCCCAGTTGCAAGTGCGACCTTTGGGACCCTGGTAGTTCTGCCACTGGTGTCAGTAGTTTTTATTTTTATTTATTTTTTACTATTTTTTTTCTTACAATTTTTTATTTTTTATTATTCTTTTACTATTTTTAGCGGGGGGAGCTTTGATGAGATACCAGGGGTCTAAACTGATGTTCCATCAGTTACAGAGCTTCCCATTTATTCACAAACTGAAGCATAATACACCTAGTTTACTATGCTTCAGTTATGAATGGACATCAGTGGCGGCCCCCGTCCATTAAGGGTGCACAGGCGCCGCCCCCGTCATCCGCCGCCTCCCCTATCTATGCGTCTGGCCCCTTTCAGGACACCAGCGCATGGATTCCAATGTGGAGGTGTATTTTTTGAAGCACCTATTAGAGCAAGAGGCTCTAATAGGCTTCCATATAGGGTGGGCTCGGGTCGCAGAGACTGCGATCCGATCCCACCCAGGTGTGTTACAACAGCGATTGAATATTTGCTGTTGTAACACTTATCCTCCTCCCGGCCAATCAGGAAACGGGCTTTGACACTGGTCACCCGATTGGCCGAAAGGACAGGCGATCCTATTGGACGCTTAAGAGGAGGAGGGGAGGAGCTGGAAGTCGCCATGGAGGACAGGACTCGAAACCCAGTCGAGATGCTACACGCTGCCTGCCACCCGCCACGATGGGGTAAGAGCTGGAAATGCAGCTCGGGGGGGTATATTTGTGTGCTGTTCGGGGGGGGATGGGTGGTTGTTTGCGCCCCCCCAAAAAAAAAACACCAGCCGCCACTGATGGACATAGTCAGTGATCAGTACCATCACTGACTCTGTCCATTCAGAAAAGGAAGGGGCCAGTAAAATACATATTTACCAGCCCCTTCTCTCGCTCTCCATTCTGATACATCTGAGAGGGGTGGGGGAACACAGAGCTGTGGGGGCGAGGGGGAGCCAGGAAAGCACACAGGGGCCCAGTGGCAGCATAGATAGGAGGGGTGGCATATAGAAGAACAGATTCCCTCCATTTTTCTCCTGCAGCTGATGAATGCCTGCAGGAGGGAGAGGAACAGAAGAGGGCTTTCAGTGGCTGCAGGAGGAAAATGGGGGGCATCAATTCTCGATATGCCGCCACCCCGGCCGTCTCTCCTATCCAGGTGTACAGGGTAGCCCCTGGAGCATGGGGCCCGGGTGGCAATTGCGACCCCTGTAGGTACGCCCCTGAACACAGTGGTGATTAAATACCCCAAAAATAAAGCTATATTTGTGTGAAAAAAATTATATAAAATTTAATTTGCGTAGTGTTGCATGACCGAGCAATTGCCTGTTAAAGTAGCGTAGTGCTGAATGAATGAATGAATGAGTGACTTGTAAAGCGCTCACATGCAAACTGAATTGCCTCTAGGTGCTTTTTGCAGCCAGTGTCTGCTTGGCTGGTGCGGTCATTTTACCCCGTAGGATCTCGACACGCTTGGGACACACAATCGTACACACATATATACTGGGCCAATTTGGACAAGATCCAATTAACCTATCAGCATGTCTTTGGAGTGTGGGAGGAAACCGGAGTACCCGGAGGAAACCCACACAGACACAGGGAGAACATGCAAACTCCAGGCAGATGGTGTCGTGGTCGGGATTTGAACCAGTGACCCTTTTGCTGCTAGGTGAAAGTGCTAACCACTACACCACTGTGCTGAATAGCAATAAATGTCCTGGTCATGAAGGTGGTAAGATCCTCCAGAAGTCAAGTGGTAAATGGGCTTCCAATATGTCAGAATGGACAAATAAACATACCTGAGCCCCTTTTCTCCAGTGCAGCGCACCTCAACACATGGTTGTGAGTTACTGTGCAGTGTGGTGGCTACAGTGCTAGTGCATTGGAGGGGCCGTTCCAAATGAATAGCCATTTCAAGCTCCATTGTGCTTAAAGTTCATTAACGCAACACCAAACTGATCATGTGCAGGGTGACTCCAAAGGCTCTGTCTTATCAGAAGATGGATTGGGGACAGTGGAAGAAGAGGAGGATCAGAGGAGACAGAATCAAACAGTCTTTTTACACAATGCAGAGGATTAACCCCTTAGGTTCCACAGTGAGTATAACAAGTATGCTTTACTGCATTATACAGACTGATTTTACTGTTGTGGGTTTAGTAACACTTTAAAGTCTTCTCTGATCCTCCCTTTCTTCCACAGTTCCCAAAACATCTTCTGATAGAACAGGGCCCTCACTTTTCAACAGAATTTCCCCCTTAGCTTAGCTAAGTGAATAAGGTGAATCTTGTGTTGGCAATGTTTATACCTTACTTGACATATTAATGATACATAAAAATGATTGATTAAACCTTTGGTCTATATAAAATCAAGCAAACGATAGCGGTATGAAAAAGGAAAAAAGTAGTTTATTATACAGGAAAGAAGAAACTTGTATTAATCCAGAACTTGTGACTATAACATAAATTATATCACCTTTGAAACAAAGAGGTTACTCATACAACACAATAATATTACATAAGAATATGGCTATTACACAATAATATTACATAAGAATATGGCTATAAGGGAGACAACCGTGTATCAGCACAAGTTAAAGGAAGATTAGAGTTACAGGAGAGATTAAGGAAATTAAAGAGGTATATTTACAGAGTACTTCACCATGCTCCTCAGGTCAGGCCATCATTTGCAAGGAACTCATCATGGCTCTGGCTGACTAATTTATACCCCTTCCATGCCAGAATCCAAAATCCGGTGGTCTCATTGGTTCAAAGCTGACCACCTGATTGGTTGAAATCTCAAGTCTCTTTACCTAGCCTGCCCACTCTAAAGCTGAAATACTGGTTGCTTTATCAGCAGTGTAACCAGTTCCCGCATTAGCATGCTAAGGGCCCCTGCGGTGTAGACAAAAGATATCTGAGTATCACCTGAAACCCCCCTTATATTCTCAGTAGGCAGTAAAAACTGTCCTTTAGGAACATAACTTGGCATTATATCACAAAATATATATATATATATATATTCCTGTAACATTATATACGGTTACACCCATCCCCCTACATATACATCCATTGGGGCATGGTGCTTTATTTAGTATATGAAATGTTCAAAATATCCACCACAGTACCCCCTCAAGTTCATTATTGAACTTATGACCTCCTTCAATAATCTTGTACCCACCCACACCGGCCCAGAAGCCCTCCGACCCTTCCCCTACCACCACTGCGGCCTCTTCCTTTCTTGAACCCGCCGTAACCCATCAAGGTAGACTTGAGACAGTTCTGGTGCCTTTGAGACTTCACATCCGACCCATGAGAGTCTGTACTGCAATGCTTCATCGCCCCTCTGCATTGGAAAAGCGGAATTCAAACATTACTGGCGGGATCCTTGCATATTTAGTCCTGTAGCTTGGAAATATTGGTGTTATGATTGTCACGATTGGATCGGACCGCGAGACAGCACTTTTCAGCATGGTGAAGGAAAGTTTCAGAAGAGTCTTATTCGTGGCACGTTTTTCTTAAGAGATGCGTTGCTTCTTCAGGTGGTGGTTGGGCGGGCCTCCGGACAGTCGTGCATGAATACAAAAAAACAAGAACAAGAGGGAGAATGTCAGACAGGAATATCTATGAGGGGTGCAATGTGGACGAGTCAGGTGGGATCCCCACAGGGTACCGAGACCGCGCCACGGCCAGTATCATCCATTGCCCTTGATGGTAGGGATAGTCAACACTGTCTGCTATTGTCAGGTCCCTGGGTTCACCACACCTGCTCACAGGGCTCAGGTTAAAGCAGTGGGCAGACTAGGGGAGTACAACTACATTAAGACATGCTAACTGGATACTCTGGCTTCACTGGGTGTACAATATGGTGCTGGTGGGCAGGAATGCTCATGCGTTTTAAACAATGAATGATATGACTGATGTCCTAGTTACATTATCCTGAGAAGGTGGATGATAGAAACCAAAAGACAAAGCTTTGAGAGCCTAATATTAAAGAAGAAAGGACGAGAGGTGAGTAATAAAAGGAAAGGAGAATAGTAAAAAACATAAAAAACAAGAAAAAAAACATATACAGGTCCTTCTCAAAAAATTAGCATATTGTGATAAAGTTCATTATTTTCTGTAATGTACTAATAAACATTAGACTTTCATATATTTTAGATTCATTACACACAACTGAAGTAGTTCAAGCCTTTTCTTGTTTTAATATTGATGATTTTGGCATACAGCTCATGAAAACCCAAAATTCCTATCTCAAAAAATTAGCATATTTCATCCGACCAATAAAAGAAAAGTGTTTTTAATACAAAAAAAGTCAACCTTCAAATAATTATGTTCAGTTATGCACTCAATACTTGGTCGGGAATCCTTTTGCAGAAATGACTGCTTCAATGCGGCGTGGCATGGAGGCAACCAGCCTGTGGCACTGCTGAGGTGTTATGGAGGCCCAGGATGCTTCGATAGCGGCCTTAAGCTCATCCAGAGTGTTGGGTCTTGCGTCTCTCAACTTTCTCTTCCCAATATCCCACAGATTCTCTATGGGGTTCAGGTCAGGAGAGTTGGCAGGCCAATTGAGCACAGTAATACCATGGTCAGTAAACCATTTACCAGTGGTTTTGGCACTGTGAGCAGGTGCCAGGTCGTGCTGAAAAATGAAATCTTCATCTCCATAAAGCTTTTCAGCAGATGGAAGCATGAAGTGCTCCAAAATCTCCTGATAGCTAGCTGCATTGACCCTGCCCTTGATAAAACACAGTGGACCAACACCAGCAGCTGACATGGCACCCCAGACCATCACTGACTGTGGGTACTTGACACTGGACTTCAGACATTTTGGCATTTTCCTCTCCCCAGTCTTCCTCCAGACTCTGGCACCTTGATTTCTGAATGTACTTTGGACCACTGAGCAACAGTCCAGTGCTGCTTCTCTGTAGCCCAGGTCAGGCGCTTCTGCCGCTTTTTCTGGTTCAAAAGTGGCTTGACCTGGGGAATGCGGCACCTGTAGCCCATTTCCTGCACACGCCTGTTCACAGTGGCTCTGGATGTTTCTACTCCAGACTCAGTCCACTGCTTCCGCAGGTCCTCCAAGGTCTGGAATCGGTCCTTCTCCACAATCTTCTTCAGGGTCCGGTCACCTCTTCTCGTTGTGCAGCGTTTTCTGCCACACTTTTTCCTTCCCACAGACTTCCCACTGAGGTGCCTTGATACAGCACTCTGGGAACAGCCTATTCGTTCAGAAATTTATTTCTGTGTCTTACCCTCTTGCTTGAGGGTGTCAATGATGGCCTTCTGGACAGCAGTCAGGTCGGCAGTCTTACCCATGATTGCGGTTTTGAGTAATGAACCAGGCTGGGAGTTTTTAAAAGCCTCAGGAATCTTTTGCAGGTGTTTAGAGTTAATTAGTTGATTCAGATGATTAGGTTAATAGCTTGTTTAGAGAACCTTTTCATGATATGCTAATTTTTTGAGATAGGAATTTTGGGTTGTCATGAGCTGTATGCCAAAATCATCAATATTAAAACAAGAAAAGGCTTGAACTACTTCAAGTTGTGTTTAACGAATCTAAAATATATGAAAGTCTAATGTTTATCAGTACATTACAGAAAATAATGAACTTTATCACAATATGCTAATTTTTTGAGAAGGACCTGTATATAGTTCAATTTAAAAAAAAATAATAATGCATTATCTGTACTTTCAGATCTATGCACTACTCCCCCTTTCAGGTGGGCAAAGTCCAAACATTTTGGAACTTTTCCCACCTGAATGAAATGAAAAAAAACTGATGGAGAGAGAGAGAAAATTAATAAAAGATTAAAATCAAAAAATTATACTCCCCCCCTTCTTTTCTTTTTTTTTTTTGAAAAGGGAAAGATAAAAAATAAAACTGAACAATAATTAAGAAACTAAAAATTAAAAATTAAAATTAATGAAAAAATTTATCAAACAAAACATTTTTTTTAAAAAGGGAAAAAAATTAAAAATTAAAAAAAAAATTATCAAAAAATTAAAAATGAAATAAACATTAAAAATAAAGAAATAAAAATTGATAAAAAAATGAAAGAGCTAGAAATAAAGTTGAAAAATAAAAATTAATAAAAAATTACTTTTACCAAAACTTAAAATTAATTTAAAAAAGGAAACGTTAAAAAAATTCTAATGAATAAAGGTTACAATGAAAAAAATAAAAATTCTTAAAAATGTAAATTGGATGTATAAAAACGAAAAAAAAATTGAACATGATCAAAATGAAAAAATACGAGTACCAAAAAAACAAAAAAAACGTAAGAACAATATAGTTCTAGGGTTCTCTCTTAAATGCGCAATTCTTTGTACTGGCCTGGATTGGATCAAGCTTCCTCAGAGATTTGTTTCTAAATCAGTAGCTTTTTCTGTTCCTTGAGAGAAGATACCTCGTTGAGGTGCACATTCTCATAGCTTTGGCGTTCATTCTCCTGATAGCAATGCACATTATTACCGTATTTATCGGCGTATAACACGCACCGGCGTATAACACGCACCCCAAGTTTAGGAGGGAATTTTAAGGAAAAAAACTTTTAGGAGGGAAATTCAAGGAAAAAAAACTTACATTTAAATGCAGCATGCAGCCTTGCCCAGTGTCCATCTGCAGCCTTGCCCAGTGTCCATCTGTCCATCTGCAGCCGTGCCCAGTGTCCATCTGTCCATCTGCAGCCGTGCCCAGTGTCCATCTGTCCATCTGCAGCCATGCCCAGTGTCCATCTGTCCATCTGCAGCCTTGCCCTGTGTCCATCTGTCCATCTGCAGCCGTGCCCAGTGTCCATCTGTAGCCTTGCCCAGTGTCCATCTGTCCATCTGCAGCCGTGCCCAGTGTCCATCTGTCCATCTGCAGCCGTGCCCAGTGTTCATCTGTCCATCTGCAGCCGTGCCCAGTGCCTTTGCGATCGTGTCAGTCCCGGCGGTTTTTAAAATTTGGCGCCGATTTCTGTGGAGAGGAGCGAGCGGGGCCGAGTGTACTTCGGCTGGACTCGGCTCCTCTCGCAGTTCCGCCCATCTCCACTGACTGCGCCGCTGACGGAGAAAGCCGAGTGTACTTCGCCTAGACTCGTGTCTGCTCACAGTCACAGGCAGGACTGCGAGAGGAGCCGAGACTAGGCGAAGTACACTCGGCTTTCTCCGTCAGCGGCGCAGTCAGAGATGGGCGGGACTGCGAGAGGAGCCGAGAAAAGCCGATTGTACTTCGGCTTCGGCTCCGCTCGCTCCTCTCGCTCGTTTTCAGCAGGGGAATTCGACGGAGTATCGGCGTATAACACGCACCCACGATTTTCCCCTGATTTTAAGGGGAAAAAAGTGCGTGTTATACGCCGATAAATACGGTACTTGCATCAGGGAAAGCAATAAGGCTACACAGATTAGGACAACAACAGGGTGGAGCAAAATGTTTAGGAAAGCTGTAGCGTTAGGACTATACCCAAATAAACTTTCCCACCAGGAAATCTTAGCGTCTGCGTCTAAAGCATGGGATACTTGGATCAATTTATTTTGATCATGGGTGAGTCGTATGGTGGCTTGTTTCTCAGCATCTCTTAGTACATTTAATATTTCATCCTGTTGTCCGAAATCTACCAGCCAAGCCTTTAACTCTGCCCCAAATCCCAGAGGAAGTTTCTGTAGGTGTATGGGGGTGTCAGGTTTGATATCAAGCCTCCTCTCTGGGGTAATAGGGGTACGTCCTTGTGTCTCGGCTATATCTATTCCAAGGACCAGGGAAGATGTACAGTAGACTCCCTGAGGTAATGTACCACGTTGAGTACAGTTTAACCCGTAGGCAGAATATAGGGCATCACTGTGCATTTGATACCAGCACCAATACCCTTGCCCCAAGTATTTTACATAAGGTTGGGACAATTCCTCGGCATCCATGAGACATGACCCTTCCCTGTGCCAGCATTGTTGTCTCGTGATCCTATCCTGTTTCCCTTGGCATAACACCACCCCTTCCTTCCTCCAGCACCCATCAGTATCAATCATTTGAGGTTGTCCCGACTCATAAACCATCAGATCATGATGGACTCGGGGGTGTAACACGGTAGAGCCTGATAGGATAGTACCCAAATTGACCGTGGTATAAGCACGATGTTCCGTCCCGGCGACCGGAATCAGGGATGAGACCGTGCAAGTCAGGTTCTGACAGCCATGGAATTGAGTCATCCACCAATCCATATGACTCATAGCAAACTTGGATACTACCCTACCTGCCTGCTTTCTCAAATTTAGTGGAAATTGTCCTGCTGAAAAAGAAGCAATCATTACTCTGAGGTCCTGGGATAGTTCTGATTGTACCTGGGTGCAAGATAAAGCAAGTTGGATGTCTTCTTGTACTTTAGATAATCCCGCTATAAGTCCAGTGAACTTCTGTTTCATTATCTTAGACAATGAGGCAGTAGCATCAATATGAGCATGTTGTAGATTTTCAAGGATATGATTCACATCTAGCTGCACCTTAACCCCTTCCCCAACATGCTGTGCCAACCCTCCTAGCTTGTTTCTGAGTACCTCTAGATCCATTGTGTTTAGGCTACCCAGGGCAACACCCCCTGCTCCTAAGGCAGTCTCTATTAGGTCTCTCTTTGCTCTAATGGGGGAATATTCTGAATATCCAGAATGCATCCATTCCTTTAACATGTATATCTGATTCTTTATAAAGGTTTTACACCGTTGATCCCATTTATCAACTCGGAAATCAGATAAGGTTATTCTCCATGTATATAACATAAATTGTGTTTCTGTTAGTACTGTCCAGTGAGAGGAGAGTAAAGGGATGACTAGATCTGCAGCCTTCACTATAGGGGCTTTACAGGAGTCTGAACTAATTTTTGCTGGCACAAGAACATCCAACTCATTGGGTACTCGTACCACTGTCACACAGATCTTTCCTCGCCCTTTCCAGGGATACCAACGTTTAGGATCCATAACAGGGGTACTGATTCCGGGGAACATGTCATCCCTCTTAAGTTTTGTCATTTTCATAAAGGTCCAACAGCCTTCGTCAAATGCGTTGCAGAATGGCCACACAAATGGGCCATCTAGATGTAAGTCTAGATCCAGATCGTATCCTTGGGGGTCTTGCCAGTCCACAGTCATATGCACGCCTCTCATTTCTTCATTCATTGGCCTTCCATTCATCCACTCATTCACACTAGGCAGATCCACCCCATTGCATAAGACATCCCACTTCCATGGGTTTGGACTGTTAAAAACCAAGGACTGATTTGGGGGCCAGTAAGCTGTGTCGATAAAATAGTGACCCTCTGTCTCGGGGACACAGGTATCCCTCATTACCTGCAACACAAAGGCATGTATGGAAAGTCTTGGTTGTAAATCCAGGACCTCATACTGTTTGTTCTCAGCATCGGTCCTAATTTTTAAGATTACAGTGTTGGTATATTTGGCAGAGAGAGTTACATTTGCTCGTTCATACCACACGGCCTGATGAGCGTTACTACAATTCAACTGCAGTACCACCTTTTTCTTTGACAAGTAGTTTAGCGGATGTGTCCTCCTATCATAGGTGGGATGCTTAGTGATCAGAATCTCAAGGGTTCCCTCAGCGGGGTGGAAACACTTGTCGGCTAGTGACCCTTGAACCAGTTCTGGAAAATCATAATAGTACCTCTTATATTCTTTCTCTTCCCCCTGATTGAAGATGATGTACACAATATACCACCCTTCATAGTTCTCCCCTGTGGGATCTATTGGATATAATTTGCTATTTTTGCATTTTATCCTCCATAGATCTGACCCCTTGGTTAAATTGTTTATGGACATTTCATAGGTCTCGGTATCAAGATCTACAAACATTCTCTTGGTAGATTGGCTGTCATTTGATTTTTCAGGAAAAATTCCGGGGATGAGACATTCCCTATCTTTGGGGTCCCAATCTCCTTCACACAAGGCAATGTTCTCATCTATGTGATAGGTGACATACATTATGGTGTCGGGTCTGTCTTTCACCCCCCCCCCCTTGTATTCGTACCCACTCAGGAAGATTGGCCATTCCATATGTAAGACGGCAAAGCCTATCTAGTAGATTCCCTGCATTAATGTCCCCATGGGCTGTGTGAAATCTGTAAGGTTGTGGATCGAGGCCGGTGGTATGTTCTAGCAAGGACCCATCAAAACTCATCCCTGCTATGGCATGAATGAGTATATACCCATGAAAGTACATTGGGTATCGGGGAAGGACTCGTCCGTGTTTGCACTCTGCCTTATGGATCTGTGTGGGACTCCACCCCTCAGGTTTTATTCCCCATTTACTATACTCCTCCGGTGGAGTCCAGGGTACTGGTTCTGGTCCATGGACAAACAGGGTTTTTGCCTCAGGAGTTGTTGGTTCTTGAGCAGAAATGAGAATATACCAGCTGAGTACACTTAAAAAGAGGGGAAACGTGCCCATTCCACCCGCTTCCCTAAACCTCCTTCTGAACTTGTTTGCAATGAGAAGCATGCACCCAGGAGATTTTTCCCTCTACCTTCACTGAGGTGGGGGTGGTCAGCAATACCTGGTAAGGACCCTCAAACCTGGATTCCAGTCCTCTTCGTTGAAATTTCTTGATCACCACCCAATCTCCAGGCTGTAGGGAGTGAGATTCACCGTCAAAATTTGGGTCTGGAATAGAAGAGAACACTTGGGCATGCAACTTAGTGAGCTGCTGGTGTAATTCCTGCACATACATTTTCAAGGAACAATGCATTAATGTCATCTCTTGTGGGAAAAACAATCCTGTCATTGGGGGTCTCCCAAACAATATCTCAAATGGAGATAGTTTTTCTGGACCTCTAGGAGTATGTCGCATGGATTTCAATACCAGAGGGAGAGCTTGCACCCAGGTAAGGCGCGTATTTTCACAAATTTTTGCTAGTCTATTCTTAATGATCCCATTATACCTTTCGACCTTCCCTGATGCCTGTGGATGGTAGGGAGTATGGAACTTTTGTTCAATTTGGAGTCCTCCCATAACCTCAGCCATCACTTGGCCTGTGAAATGGCTCCCCTGATCAGATTCTACCGTCTCCATTAGGCCATACCTGCACACAATTTCCTGCAATAGTTTATTTGCAGTGACTGATGCCGTTGCATTGGCTACAGGCCAGGCCTCTACCCATCCTGAAAACATGTCTACACAAACTAGGACATATTGGAATTGTTGGCATTTTGGCAATTGAATGTAATCAATCTGCAGCCTCTGGAAGGGAAGGGATACTGTGCTTTGGGCAAATGTTTAATTGGGGTTTTGACAAGCCTCCCAGGATTATGTATCTGACATGTTTCGCACCCTTGACAGAATTTCTCTGCAACAGTGGTGAATCCAGGGGCCACCCAGTGAGATGTGATTGTGGAGACCATTGCTCCTTTGGCTAGATGAGAGGGGCCGTGCGATGCCTCCGCCAAATATGGATACAATGCTGGAGGAGCACAGTACCTTCCATCCTCATGGGCCCAAAGTCCAGCAGTTTCCTTACATCCCTGGTCTCGCCACTTCCGTTTTGTGTTTTCATCGGTTTGCATTTGCAATTTCTCCAGGACAGCCAAATCTACTTGATCCGGACTGTCGGAGCAAGATGTAGCCATGAAGATTTCCACAGACTCGGTGCCAGTTACAGCCGCTACCTTTGCCGCGGCATCTGCTTTAGCATTTCCAAGTGAAACCTCATCCGTGCCTCTGGTGTGTGCTGCACATTTTAGAACTGCTATTTCCTCGGGGAACCACAGTGCCTCAAGGACTTTCTTAATGAGCCCACCATGTTTGATAGGTTTTCCACAGGTGGTCAGAAAGCCTCTTAATTTCCATAGTTGGCCAAAATCGTGACATATGCCAAAGGCATATCTTGAGTCGGTGTAGACATTGAGCCTTTTTTCTTTTCCTACTATGCAAGCCTGCATGAGAGCCATAAGCTCTGCCACCTGGGCGGAATGATGCCCAGGTAGTTTTCCTTGGAAAAGGATTTCATCCTTGGTGACCACAGAATATCCTGTAACAGGGTGCCCTTCTTCAGTATAGAAGCGGGATCCATCTACAAACACTGTGAGGTCAGCATTGGGAATGGGGGTGTCTCTTACTCTCTGTGCTTCCAGATAATGATCCTCCATTTCTGCATTGCAGTCATGACTTTCTATTTCATCTTTCACTGTCTCTGGTAGCAGGGTAGCTGGATTTAATTTCGCACACCTTTTGAGGGTGATATTTGTGGGCGTTAAAAGTGCCAGTTCATATCTGGTCAATCTCGCTGACGAAATGTGCTTTGTGGTCAGGTTCTGCATGACCACGTGAACCTCATGGGGTACATAAACTTCCAACGGGTTCCCTAGCACAATGTCTGCAGTCTTAGTCAGCATCTCCGCCGCTGCTGCTACTGCCCTCAGGCAGGGTGCCATTGCATTGACAACGGTGTCAATCTGACAGCTGTAATAGCCAATTGGCTCCAGCAGCGTGGCCTTTGGACTCGTGGCAGTAAAGCCTGAATCCCTTGGTATAATTTGGCAGGCCCAAAACGGGTGCTTCACTGATTGCAGCCTTCAAGGTCTGAATAGCATGCATTTGCCCTTCACTGAGTTCCAGTTTTCCCTGTGTGTTTACAGAGTCATAGAGTGGCTTACAAACATTGGACATTTCTGGTATCCATTGTCGGCAATATCCGACCAATCCTAGGAATCCCCTCAATTGTTTTGCATTTTGTGGCATTTTGCTATTCAGAATAGCCTTCTTTCGGTCTTGTGTCAAGTGTTTTTTTCCTTGGGAGATGCAATGACCCAGAAACACAACTCGGTCCCTGTTGTATTGTAACTTGGCCGGGGATACTCTGCATCCCTCCTCTGCAAGGTGATTTAACAAGGAGATAGTTGCATCTCTACATGCCTCTCTCGTGTTGCCTCCAATTAGCAAGTCATCCACATACTGGAGGAGAGTGGTACCCTCCGGGCAGTGCCACCTGTCCAGACATTCTTTCATGGCTTTGCTGTACTCATTTGGACTAGATACCATACCCATGGGCAATCTACTCCAGGTATACTGTTGCCGTTCAAAGCTGAAGGCGAAGAGGTATTGACAGTCAGGGTGGAGTGGTACCGTGAAAAAGGCATCCTTCAAATCCATAACTGTGAAATATTGATTAGACGGGATGATGTTACTTAGAATAGTGTGAGGGTTTGGTACCACGGGAGCATCCTCTTGGATGATTTTGTTAATTGCCCTCAGGTCTTGTACCATCCGGTACACGTTTCGGCCTGTTTTTTTCACAGGGTACAAGGGGGTATTAGCTGGTGAACTCACTTTCACCAGTATACCCTCTTTCAGGAGGTGTGTGATTTGGTCTCTAATTCCCTCCAATTGGGCCAATTGTAATGGATACTGAGGTAACCTAGGAATGATAGCATCAGGTTTTAGTTTGATCCTAACAGGGGGGCAGCGGATCATAAGCCCCGTGTTCCCCTCTTTTGCCCAAACATCTGGATTGGTACCCTCAAATAAATCACTGGGCAAGCTCTCCGTAAGACTTGCATCCAGTTTTAATTTACACAAGGTAATTATACTATCCCAGGTTTCTACCATTTGGGGTTGGTCAGAATCGGAAGGGATGTTTACCTCCACTCCATCCTCCGTAAAGTATATTTGTGCTCTCATTTGGGAGAGCAAATCTTTTCCCAGCAAATTGCAAGGAACTGAATTGCTCAAGAGCAGGGAAGCTTCAGTTTGAAAGGGCCCTATTCGAACTTTTGTAGGAGTAGTTTCCACTAGGGGGTATACTATACCCCCTAGCCCAACTCCTCTCACAGTCTTTTGAACAGGAAGATTCACCTCACTGGATTTTAAAATTGTTCGAGCGGCCCCCGTGTCAACCAATAGCCTTAGGGTCTGATTATTTAATTTCATCTGTACATAAGCACTACCTTGCTAATTTGTCGAGATTACAGGTAACACCGGGAGCTCTCCCCGTCATTGGGGGTCTCTTTCAGATTCCCTCTCTTGTCTTGGTGGCCTACTTTGTCTTGGAGCTGTACAATACCTCCTGATGTGACCAGGCTGGCGGCAGTTGTAACAAACTCGTCTCCCTCTTGGTTTTTGGTCAAGATCTGCTTTGTTCACCTGATCAGTGACTAGAGATGAGCCGAACACCCCCGGGTTCGGTTCGCACCAGAACCCGCGAACGGACCGAACGTTCGTACGAACATTAGAACCCTATTAAATACAATGGATGCGAACGTTCGAATTCTAAAGTGCTAATTATAACGACTATTATGCATGTTATTGTCCTAATAAGGGTTTGGGAACCCGGGTTCTGCACCAGGGGACATGTATCAATGCAAAAAGAAGTTTTAAAAACGGTCGTTTTTCGGGAGCAGTCATTTTAATGATGCATAAACTGAAAAAAAAAAAGTCAAATATTCCTTTAAATATCGTACCTGGGGGGTGTCTAAAGTATGCCTGTGAAGTGCCACGTGTTTCCCGTGTTTAGAACTGTCCCTGCACAAAATGACACTTCTAAAGGAAAAAAAAAAACATTTAAAACTGCTTGCGGCTTTAATGTAATGTCTGGTCCCGGTAATATGGATGAAAATCTTTAAGAAAAATGGCATAGCTACCCCATGACCCCCCCCCCCCTACCCCAGCCCATTACCAGCCCCTTTGGGTCTTGTATGGATATTAAGGGGAACACCGCACACAAAATAAAAAAGGCCCTATATACTCTGAACAGCCGTATACAGGCGGTGCATACAAGACAGGGACTGTAGGTTTGTTCTTATGTAGAATGTGTTTGTAATTTTGAACAGGTACATTGTTTAAGTGTAGCTCCAGCCCAAAAATCTATTTTTAAACTTTTTGGAAAACATAGGTAAGGGTTATCACCCCTGTAACATTTGTTTTGCTGTCTGTGCCCCTGTTCAGAACATTTCACCTCACTTTCCGTCCCAATGACAACTGTTTTTGAAATGTGGTGTTTTTCTTGAAACAAGGATTGGTGATAAAGCATCAGTACAGAGGAGACACCTTTCTCCCATATTAATTCTTACAGGAGAGAATTTTCCTTCCTAGGGGTAGATTTCCTCTCACTTCCTGTTGTCTTCTTGCGTTTGCAAGTAGGAGTCGTTTGTAAGTTGGATGTTTGAAAGTAGGGACCTGCCGTATATACTCTGCAGAAATAGGCCCCTTAGTTGTTGGTGTTGGCACAACACTGTAAGCACTCACAGTTACTCTTGGTTGGTGCTGGAACGCCCTGCTGTCAACTATTATATCAGGAATTGTAATTACATATAATTGTTGAACAGTGGTAGTAAAAATTGGGCCTTTGATGGTGGTGCTGGTGCCACAACACTGTAAGCCCTGACAGTTACTCTTGGTGGGTGCAGCAATGGGCCCTGCTGTGAATTATTAGATCAAGAATTGTAATTGCATGCCCCTGTTGAACAGGGGCTGAAAAATTGGGCCTTTCGTGGTGGTGGTGGTGTTGCCACAACACTGTAAGCCCTCAGAGTTACTCTTGGTGGGTGCAGGAATGGGCCCTGCTGTGAATTATTAGATCAAGAATTGTAATTACATGCCCCTTTTGAACAGGGGCTGAAAAATTGGGCCTTTCGTGGTGGTGGTGGTGGTGGCGTTGCCACAACACTGTAAACCCTCAGAGTTACTCTTGGTGGGTGCAGCAATGGGCCCTGCTGTGAATTATTAGATCAAGAATTGTAATTACATGCCCCTGTTGAACAGGGGCTGAAAAATTGGGCCTTAGGCACTGGTGGCACAACACTCCAACCCCTCACAGATACTGTACTTGGAGCACAGCAATGAGCCCTGTTGCAAAGTATTGCTTAAAAAATTGTAATTACACGCCCCTGTTAAACAGGGGCTGAAAAATTGGGCCTTAGCCACTGGTGGCGGCACCCATAAACAAAAATGATCTTCCAAGCTATCATCATCAATCGTATCATTGAGGACTCGGAGGAGGAGGATAGCCAGTCAACATAACAGCACAGGCACTCAGCATCAGCATCAGTCTTGAAGGGATGTGACATGTTAAAATCAATTAGTCTGTTATATCAGCATCAGGTGTGTGGTAGCTGGTGGTGATCCAAGACTGGTTCATCTTGATGAAAGTCAGTCGATCAACCGAGTCGGTGGACAGGCGCACCCTGTGATCCGTGACAAATCCTCCAGCAGCACTGAATGTGCGTTCCGAAAGAACGCTGGATGCAGGACAGGCCAGTAGCTCAATTGCATACTGTGCAAGCTCTGGCCAGTGATCCATCCTCAAGACCCAGTAAGCCAGAGGATTTTCGGTGGGGAAGGTGTCCAAGTCTGACCTTGCCCCTAGATATTCCTGCACCATGTATATCAGACGCTGGCGATGGTTGCTGGAACCGATCATACTTTGGGGCTGCGGACTAAAGAATTGTCTGAACGCATCGGTCAGACGGCCACCTTCCCCACCGCTCCTTCTTTGACTGGCCGAAGCCTCAGCAACTCGTTGTCCAGGACCAGGAGTTTGTAACCTCCCAGTCTCTGGGAACGCGTTGCACAGACCTTTCTGCAAGGCCTCCCGGAGTTGTCTCATCCTCTGCTCCCTCTGCGACGGTAACATAAGGTCCGCAACCTTACCCTTGTACCATGGATCAAGGAGAGTGGCCAGCCAGTAATGGTCCCTCTCCTTGATCCGAAGAATACGAGGATCCTTCCGCAGACTTTGCAGGATCAGGGAGGCCATGCAGCGTAGGTTAGCTGAGGCATTCGGTCCGGAGTCCTCTGGGTCACTAAGGACGACATGATCCGCAGCCACCTCCTCCCAGCCACGTACAAGTCCACTGGTTTCTTGGGACTGTAAATCATCCCTAAAAGACTGCTGCTGATGATGCTGAGTGCCAGCCTCCACCTCCATGCTGACACAATCCTCCTCCTCCTCCTCCTCCTCTTCCTGTGCGATGGGTGGGACAGAAGGAACACTGTCTGGGTAAAGGGGGCCTTGAGAGGCAAGGAAGTCCTCCTCTTCCTGCCTCTGTTCTGCCTCAAGTGCCCTGTCCATTATTCCACGCAGCGTGTGCTCCAACAGGTGGAGAAGAGGTACAGTGTCACTGATGCATGCACTGTCACTGCTCACCATCCTCGTGGCCTCCTCAAATGGTGCCAGGACAGTGCATGCATCCCTGATCATGCCCCACTGGCGTGGAGAAAAAAAAACAAGCTCCCCTGACCCTGTCCTGGTGCCGTAGTCGCACAGGTACTCATTGATGGCCCTCTGCTGCATGTGCAGCCGCTGCAGCATGGCCAACGTTGAGTTCCACCTGGTGGGCATGTCACATATAAGGCGGTTCTTGGGCAGGTTCAACTCCTTTTGCAGCTCAGCCAGGCGAGCACTGGCATTATAAGATCTGCGGAAATGCACACAGACTTTCCTGGCCTGCCTCAGGACATCCTGTAAGCCCGGGTACCTGCCCAAGAACCGCTGCACCACCAGGTTAAGGACGTGAGCCACACAGGGCACATGGGTCAGTTGTCCCTGTCGGAGGGCGGAGAGGAGGTTGGTGCCATTGTCGCAAACCACCATTCCTGGCTTAAGCTGGCGTGGCGTCAACCACCTCTCGGCCTGGCCCTGCAGAGCAGACAGGACCTCTGCCCCAGTGTGGCTTCTGTCCCCCAAACACACCAGCGCAAGCACGGCATGGCATCTTTTTGCCTGCGTACTTGCGTAGCCCCTTGAACGGCTACGGAGCACCGCTGGTTCAGAGGACAAAGCACAGGAAGAGGCCATGGAGGAAGAAGAAGAGGAGGGGGTGGAGGAGAGAGGTGTGTCACAACCAGTAGTAGCATTTTGGAGGCGTGGCGGTGGAACAACCTCCAACACTACTGCACCTTGTCCTGCATCCTTCCCAGCTGCCAAAAGAGTGACCCAATGGGCCGTGAAAGAAAGGTAACGTCCATGCCTGCTGGACCATGAGTCAGCGGTAATATGCACCTTACCGCTGACCGCCCTGTCCAGCGAGGCCAAGACATTGCCTTCCACATGCCGGTAGAGAGCCGAAATAGCCTTCCGTGAGAAAAAGTGGCGTTTGGGAACCTACCACTGAGGAACCGCACATTGCACAAACTCACGGAAGGGGGCCGAGTCTACCAACTGAAAAGGCAGCAGTTGAAGCGCTAGCAATTTAGCCAAGCTAGCATTCAACCGCTGGGCATGTGGATGGCTGGGAGTGAACTTCTTTCGACGGTCCAGCAGCTGGGGCAGGGAAATTTGCCTGCTAGAATCGGACGTCGGTGTACTGCTAGCAGAGTGGCCGCAAGTACTTGGCTGTGACACACCTAATTCTACACCTTCATTCCTCTCAGTGCATGTTTCAGAGAGGACTGAAGTTATAGTGGGGTTGGAGATCCCAGCTGATGCGGTGCAAGGAGAGGTCCGCTTTGTTCTTTGGTGTGGGTCTTTGAGGTAGGCTTGCCAACGAGCTGCATGGCAGGTCAACATATGTCTGGTCAGGCATGTGGTACCCAAGCGGCTGATGTTTTGGCCACGCGATATACGCTTGAGACATATGTTGCAAACAGCAGCTGTGCGATCTGATGCACTAGCCTCAAAAAAGGCCCACACCAAAGAACTTTTTGAATGACGGGCAGAGGCAGCGCCCTGCACAGGCGGAGCTCTGCGGTGTGATTCCGTCTGTGTACTGCCCTTACGCTGGCCACCAAAGGGCATCCTGCCTCGTTGGAGATGTGCCTCCTCCTCATCCTCCTCCTCCTCCTCTCTCCTATTAGGCACCCACGTGGAGTCAGTGACCTCATCATCCCCTCCCTCCTCATCACTGGAGCCAATCTGGCAGTATGCTGCAGCTGCTGGAACATGACTGCCAGATTGGTGTCCTTCTTGAGCATCCCCTCTGTCTGCTCTCACGCTACTGCCTTCCTGTAGCTGGGTTTCATCATCAGACCCTTCGAAACGCTGGGCATCCTCCTGGAGCATGTACCCAACACTGTGCTCAAACAGTTCGGGGGACTCCTCAGGAGGAGGACATGGTGGGTCTAGGGAAGGAGTGACTGATGATGAGTCTGACATTGATACCAGGGAAGAGGACGCTTTGGCAGCTGCTTTGCCAGTACCCTGAGCCTGGGTGAGAGAGGATGAGGAGGAGGAGGAGGGCTTGGTCATCCACTCTACCAAGTCTTCGGCATGATGTGGCTCAACATGTCCAGCTGCCGAAAAGAAGGACAAGCGTGTCCCATGGCCATGTGCTGATGACAATGCACCGCGTCCACGACCAGCACTGTTGCCCCCAGACACAGAGCCTGCTTGCCCTCTTTTATTGCCTCCTGACTGTCTGCCTCTCCTTGTTTGCCTTCCAGACATTCTAATGGATGGCCTGCAGGGAGATGGGAAAAAAGCAATAAGGGCTACCTTCAGGTGTCCTTCTCTGTCCCTTTACTTAAGGATTTCTAAATATGGTTGAGGATGATTGCTTTCGCACAGAATAGCACAACGACAATTTCCCTGACTGTCCAAAAAACAAGGATTTCAAAGATGGTTGATGAGGAATGCTTTAGCACAGTATAGCACAAGGAGAATTTCCCTCACTGTCCTTCCCTGTCCCTACAAACAAGGATTAGCACAGTAAAACACACTGACACTCTCCCTACCTATAGTTTTCTGTCCCTATAAAAAATGTTTTTTTAAAGATGGTTGATGATCAATGCTTTAGCACAGTATAGCACAAGGAGAATTTCCCTCACTGTCCTTCCCTGTCCCTACAAACAAGGATTAGCACAGTAAAACACACTGACACTCTCCCTACCTATAGTTTTCTGTCCCTATAAAAAAATTTTTTTTAAAGATGCTTGATGATCAATGCTTTAGCACACTATAGCACAAGGAGAATTTCCCTCACTGTCCTTCCCTGTCCCTACAAACAAGGATTAGCACAGTAAAACACACTGACACTCTCCCTACCTATAGTTTTCTGTCCCTATAAAAAAAATTTTTTTAAAGATGGTTGATGATCAATGCTTTAGCACACTATAGCACAAGGAGAATTTCCCTCACTGTCCTTCCCTGTCCCTACAAACAAGGATTAGCACAGTAAAACACACTGACACTCTCCCTACCTATAGTTTTCTGTCCCTATAAAATATTTTTTTTTAAAGATGGTTGATGATCAATGCTTTAGCACACTATAGCAGAAGGAGAATTTCCCTCACTGTCCTTCCCTGTCCCTACAAACAAGGATTAGCACAGTAAAACACACTGACACTCTCCCTACCTATAGTTTTCTGTCCCTATAAAAAATGTTTTTTTAAAGATGGTTGATGATGAATGCTTTAGCACAGTATAGCACAAGGAGAATTTCCCTCACTGTCCTTCCCTGTCCCTACAAACAAGGATTAGCACAGTAAAACACACTGACACTCTCCCTACCTATAGTTTTCTGTCCCTATAAAAAATGTTTTTTTAAAGATGGTTGATGATCAATGCTTTAGCACACTATAGCACAAGGAGAATTTCCCTCACTGTCCTTCCCTGTCCCTACAAACAAGGATTAGCACAGTAAAACACACTGACACTCTCCCTACCTATAGTTTTCTGTCCCTATAAAAAATGTTTTTTTAAAGATGGTTGATGATCAATGCTTTAGCACAGTATAGCACAAGGAGAATTTCCCTCACTGTCCTTCCCTGTCCCTACAAACAAGGATTATCACAGTAAAACACACTGACACTCTCCCTACCTATCCTTCTCTTTCCCTAAACTAAAGGAATCCAGGTTAAGCAAGAAAAAAAAATGTCACTGTCCCTGCCTATGCTTCTCTTTCCCTGCTCCGGAACACACTACACTAGGCCGCCGTGCTGGCGGCCTTTTATAGTGTGGGGCGTGTACTAAACACCCTCAGCAATAATTGGCCACAGGCATCCTGCCTGTTGCCAATCATTGCTCTCCTCGCTGCCGGCGCTGTGATTGGCCAAGCATGCGGGGTCACAGTGCATGCTTGGCCAATCACAGCGCCTGGATGACACTGCGATGGCGTAGTGCATTGTGGGCCGTTCGCGTCACTCGAATTAGGCGCGAACGGCCCAAATCGTTCGATCTTCGTCGAACGATCGAACAGCCGATGTTCGAGTCGAACGTATGTTCGACTCGAACACCGAGCTCATCCCTGTCAGTGACAAGGTAGATCCTTTGAGGTTTCTGTGACTCCCAATCTGCTATATTCCTTTCAATAGCAGTTGCAAGTGACAACAAAGAGGAGAGGGGCTTATCTCTCCAGTCTGGATTTGCCGTCATCAATTTTTCCCTAATGTTTCCTCTCAACCCGGTAATAAAGCTATGTATCAATACGGGCGATAGGGCACTGTTAGTAATGTCCCCACCAGCCGATTCCACGGCTTGTTTAAAGTGATTGTAGTATGTCATACAATCTTCCGTTGGACCCTGGATCACTCCTGACACCTTTGTCCAAGACTGGGGAGGATAGACTGTCTTAATCAACTGTGCTAATTGCTTAGTGAGTATATCTCCTTGCTGGCTGGAATCAACATACAGGGTTCGTGGAATATGAGTTTTATTGAGGATTTCATCAAAGTCCCCATCTCCACAAACCCTTTTCATTATTTGAAGCATATCACTCCAGTTAGCATTGTAGCTGGCCTGGATGTCCAGCAGCTCCTTGGCAAATTTGATGGGATCTGTCCTCGGATGGGGGATAACACTCAGAAATCCTTTCATCTCAGAGGGAGTCCATGGTACATGATGTGTCATTCGTCCCGTGGAATTCCCACTGTTATCATAAACCACCTGTTCTCTTACAGGATAGACAGATGTGTCATCCGGAAAAGATATTAGTTGTGGATTGGTCTTTTGGGATTCTGTCACAGGTTCCCAATAAGAATGGGGAGGATTGTTGCTGCCATGTGGGGGTACTTTATCCAATTGCAAAGTGCCCTGAAGGGTGGCATTAATAGTCCCATGGTACACTGGTGTGCCCACATTGGGTGATATCCTTTCCTCATTAGAGTGACACCACATAGGTCCTTGTTGTGGGGTGCTAGTTACTTGGGGGTATAAAGGTACATAGGCCGTATGCCCCGTAGCAGAACTGCCAGTATTGCTTGCAGCAGCGTAATTGTTTGTTAACTGCCGTCTAGGGGAGAATGTGGGTTCGCGGCCCGTAAATGGAGTATTACTATATTCGGGAGGTTCTTTCGTCCAAGGAGAAGAGAGTATCCCTTTTGATGGTATATGGTCTCTGGAACTGGGGAGACTTTTCTCCCTTGAGTCCAGCATTCTCTTCCCCTGGCTGGTTGCGCTATCTCTCTCCTTTTGTTTCAATGCTTCACAGGAGGAGTTTTCCTGTGATTCATTTAGGGTTTTAACTGGGGTGTCAAATTGGGCCGCAAGTTGTGGCTTCCTCATTTTGTCCCCTCCTGATAGATGACAATTCCTCTCAGCCTCTGAGTATTTTTCCAACCAGGACCGGGCAATTGCATAAGGCCCCACTCCTGACAATTCCTCCTCGTCCCCCTGTTCCTCACTGTCACTACTCTGGGGATGTGGCTCTCCCTGCTTGTCCCTACTTCTCAGCATCATCTTGTGTGATTTCTCCTTAACACCTACTGTGAAAATATTCACATCGTCAGTTCTATTCATGGATTCTACCATCCATGCACTCCAAGCATCTCTTTCATTTGTTCGTCTCATCTTTCCGTGGTGATTGTACCACAGGGCTTCCCAAGCGTGTTGTTTAAAAGTACCCCTTTTAGAATATCGCTTCCCAGTCCAGCGATCCCAATCTTGCATATATTTCACCACCCAAGGTCCATATTTATCTATCATTTCTTCCTTCGGGGTCAAGTGGTAAGGTTCCCCACGGTTAGACTCCCTCTTTGAAGCGATTTTATTACCCATCCTTTACGGACGAAAGACCTTGAACTGATCCCGCAAACCTCTTATAGGTTGCTTTTTTCCCAGAGCTAGCTACTCTCTGACCAATGATTGGGTCGACAGGTACTGCCCCTGTCGGCGTTACTAATATTTTTTCGCTACCTGCCCGAACAATCCCTGTTCTGACTATAGTCCTTCAAAAAATTAGCCTGGGGATCTTCCCAACTAAAATAGTTTAATCCCACCCCGTGGACTTTTCTGCAATATTCTAAAAGAAATGCTCACTTATTAGACCTTATGATTGCTTGTAGTGCAGGAGGTAGTTTAACTGATGCCCACCTACTTGCACTATGATCTTTTAGTAGTTATGCTCTTAGCAGTTACAATATAGCCAGTGTTTACCGATAATTACAAAGCTTACAATCCCCAGTTAGTAGTTTACACATGAAGATAGAGTCACATACATCCAGACAATTCAGTGTGTCCTAGGCCCACAGGTGCAATTCAATCTCAAAGATTGGGAAGCGTCTTGACCTAGACTCATACAAGGGTCAATCAGAAGCGCTTGTTGGCAGAAAGGCCCAGATTCCAATTCTTTTCACTGCCTTCAAGCGTCCAATCAGAGCCCATATCATTCACGCTGACACCCTGCTGCAATTTTGGCCCAATCGAGCAGGATGTCCTCTCATACACTCCCAGTACAATTTATTTCACTTATACTGTTCATATCAGTCTCATCAAAAGTATTTTAGTACAGACAAAAGGTTATATATAAACAATGTTCATAGAAGCTTGCCAGTTTGGGTGTTCAGACAGGGAAGACAGACATACACATACGGACATAAAAATGCTTACCGTGTTTGGAGTTAGATTTGTCTGGTTCTGCTCTGTCCTCCACACATAAAATCCCAATAGCCCAAAACGTCCAGCTTCCTCACACGGGGCACCAAATGTGTTGGCAATGTTTATACCTTACTTGACATATTAATGATACATAAAAATGATTGATTAAACCTTTGGTCTATATAAAATCAAGCAAACGATAGCGGTACGAAAAAGGAAAAAAGTAGTTTATTATACAGGAAAGAAGAAACTTGTATTAATCCAGAACTTGTGACTATAACATAAATTATATCACCTTTGAAACAAAGAGGTTACTCATACAACACAATAATATTACATAAGAATATGGCTATTACACAATAATATTACATAAGAATATGGCTATAAGGGAGACAACCGTGTATCAGCACAAGTTAAAGGAAGATTAGAGTTACAGGAGAGATTAAGGAAATTAAAGAGGTATATTTACAGAGTACTTCACCATGCTCCTCCGGTCAGGCCATCATTTGCAAGGAACTCATCATGGCTCTGGCTGACTAATTTATACCCCTTCCATGCCAGAATCCAAAATCCGGTGGTCTCATTGGTTCAAAGCTGACCACCTGATTGGTTGAAATCTCAAGTCTCTTTACCTAGCCTGCCCACTCTAAAGCTGAAATACTGGTTGCTTTATCAGCAGTGTAACCAGTTCCCGCATTAGCATGCTAAGGGCCCCTGCGGTGTAGACAAAAGATATCTGAGTATCACCTGAAACCTCCCTTATATTCTCAGTAGGCAGTAAAAACTGTCCTTTAGGAACATAACTTGGCATTATATCACAAAATATATATATATATTCCTGTAACATTATATACGGTTACACCCATCCCCCTACATATACATCCATTGGGGCATGGTGCTTTATTTAGTATATGAAATGTTCAAAATATCCACCACAATCTCTACTAGCTTCCATCTTCCAATCACATGCAAGCAAATATATCACCTTTTTAAAAATGTCCTTGTATGTGATTGAGTATTCTTACCTTAGTGAATTTGAATTCACTTTGCAAAGTGAACAGCCTATTCACCTTTACTTAATCAACCTCAACAAGTCATTTGTCAGCAGGAGACAGACCTCTTGTCATTTGCCTCATTTGTGACACCGGAAGCAAAAATGGATAGATTGCCTATGGCAGCCAATTAGATCTAATCTTTCATTTGAACCAGGAAGGCTTTGCGTTTGGAGTAATTGCCCATTGCAGTCTTTTAGTAGTGCTAGGGAGTCACCTTGCCATAAGCAACAAGTTCACTTCTTTTGTTCAAGGTTTTTGCACCAGGTTTTGTAAATCAGATTCAATGTGTTACAAAGGAAACCTAGTAATTCATTGGTAACTAGTAATGGTGCCAAGGTACACCCACCCTGCCCTTAATCCTGTAAGGCCGGCCATAGATGGTTTGAAACTGGGCCGGTTTAGCATATGTCGAGGGTTATTACTGCGTCCACCGACACCGATGTCGAGGGCTATTATTATGTTCACTGACACCAATGTCGAGGGTGCATCAGTATGGATGATCCCTAAGAGCTATACTGCATTTGATAATCCTAGGTTCAGACTAGTGCGATCTCAAACATCGCATGTGATTCGCACCCGCACCGCAGGTACCGATCACATGCGATGTCTAAGCAATGGTAGTTCAGCCATACAGTTGTACGTGCAATCTATACTCCCTGAAAGCCATAGGTGTGCGCAGCCTATTGCATTAGGGTGTTCACCCCAAAGCTTAAATACACGTGTCTGTCTGTGTGTGTATCTATCTAGCTATCTATCTATATATATATATATATAGGGCAGAGGTTGGTGTTAGTATTTAGTTTTTATTATTTTTTTATTATTACTTACAATTGTATATTTTTTAAATATTTTTGACGATATTTTTTTTACAATAATTTTTTATTTTGTTCACAATTTTTTTTTAGGCGCTCCATTGGGGGACTTTGGTGAAATATCAGGGGTCTAAACAGCCCTGATGTCTAACTTTTGGGACAGAGAAAGGGACTGAGGACAGAGATTCCCAAGTCCCTTTCTTTGCAGCCAAGCAGCAGGGGGAATCTGCGCAGCACAGGGTGATTAGGGTGTGCCCAGGCACACCTGGCACACCCTGTGTGCACGGCTATGCTGAAAGTCCATACTTCCATCCCGAGAGTTTCCTTTTAAAATGGAACTAAACTTTATCTTAGCAACCCCAAACTGAAAACTATTTGATTCAATTCAAATATTCAAATCAGACGCATCCATTCATTGGCTCCATGCTTTAGTTGGTTCAGAAATCACTTTGAAAAATTCTAACTAGCAATTCGCTTTTTTGTTTTAAATTAAAGCGGAGGTTCTGCGGCCAAATGTTGTTTTTTTTTCTGTGCATTCAATGTGGGTTAACATCACAAGTTAGTACTCACTTGTTTGGCGAATACAACCATACCCCGTCCGTTTTTGTTTACAAGATTAACTTTTAAAAATCGTTTTATTGATTTCCCATTTTGCTTGTGGGCATTGTGAAGCCCACAAGCACTGACTTCCTGGAATGCCTCCCGGCATTCACCGCTCCTTCTCACGTACGAGCAGTGTTGACGGCGAGCAGCGCCGTCAACACTTCCTGGTTGCCATCACAACGGGCGGCGTCATGGAAAGTATACGCCCCGTTGTGATAGCATTCAAAACTCTCACAGCTCAGAACAGGGACAGGAGCATCAAGCAGATTACAGCTACGCCCCCGTCACGTGACCGGCTCCAAGTACACACTGCGGCTAGCTCCCAGAGAACACTGCGGCGCTGGGGAGACGCCTACTCCCGCAGGAGAGGGATTAATGAAAATGCCAATTACATAAGGTATTTACATATTAAAAAAAAAAAAAAAAAACGGCAGATTTTATATCCTACATGTCCACTGATGCGGTGGAGACAGTCTTGTGTTTTTGGTGAACCTCCGCTTTAAAGTATAACTAAAGGCAAAACTTTTTTTTGTTGTTTTGGATAGAGTGGAAAGGGATAAGAACCTGCCTGTCAGTTTTTATTCGTTTGTGTCCCCATTAAAGGAGATTCGCCCTCTCTATTTGTCCTGTTCAGGGATGAGCCGAACACCCCCCTGTTCGGTTCGCACCAGAACCTGCGAACAGACAAAATGTTCGTGTAAACTTAAGAACCCTATTAAATACAATGGACTCGAACGTTCGAAATCTAAAGTGTTAATTATAAAGGCTAATATGCAAGTTATTGTCCTAAAAAGTGTTTGGGGACCCGGGTCCTGCCCCAGGGGACATGTATCAATGCAAAAAGAAGTTTTAAAAACGGCCGTTTTTTCGGGAGCAGTGATTTTAATAATGCTTAAAATGAAAAAATAAAAGTGAAATATTCCTTTAAATTTCGTACCTGGGGGGTGTGTATGATATGCATGTAAAGTGGCGCTTGTTTCCCGTGCTTAGAACTGTCCCTGCAAAAAATGTCATTTTTGAAAGAAAAAAATGCATTTAAAACTGACTCGCGGCTATTAATGAATTGTCGGCTCCCGGCAATACATACAAAAGTCATTAATAAAAAAAAAAAAAAAAAGCGTGGGGGTTCCCCAGAATTCAATTACCAGGCCCTTCAGGTCTGGAATGGATATTAAGGGGAACCCCGCCGCAAATTTAAAAAAAATTGACGTGGGGTTCCCCCAAATATCCATTCCAGGCCCTTCAGATCTGGCATGGATTTTAAGGGGAACTCCACCCCAAATTTTAAAAAAAAATGGCGTGGAGTCCCCCTAAAAATCCATACCAGACCCCTTATCCGAGCACGCAACCTGGCCGGCCGCAGGGGAAAAGGGGGGGACGAGAGAGCGGCCCCCCTCCCTCCTGAACCGTACCAAGCCACATGCCCTCAACATGGGGAGGATGTCCCCATGTTGATGGGGACAAGGGCCTCATCCCCACAACCCTTGCCCGGTGGTTGTGGGGGTCTGCGGGCGGGGGGCTTATCGGAATCTGGAAGACCCCTTTAACAAAGGGGACCCCCAGATCCCGTCCCCCCCCCTATGTGAATTGGTAAGGGGTACATTGTACCCCTACCATTTCACGAAGAAAGCGTAAAAAAATGTTTAAAAAAAACACACAAACACCTTGAAAAAGTCCTTTATTAAAAAAATAAAATAAAACATTCCAGCGGTGAAATCCAGTGTCCCGCGGCGATCCCGATGTCCAGCGCTGTCTGTCATTGGTTGTGCCTGAGCGGACCTGATGGGGAACTCCCTCTCAGTATTTTAAATGTATAGACCCGCCCCTTCTAAAGTTCCCCATCAGGTCCGCTCAGCGGACTAGATGCGGAACATGAGAAGGGGCGGGTCTATACATGTATTACCACAGTGAGAGAAGTTCCCCATCAGGTCCGCCCCCTCGGTATGTCGGACCCGCCAACATCATTGGCTTGAGCGGGGAACTTCCTTCACTGTGTAATTTAAATTTACATAGTGAAGGAAGTTCCCCGCTCAAGCCAATGACGTAGGCGGGTCCGACATACCGAGGGGGCGGACCTGATGGGGAACTGCTCTCACTTTGGTAATACATGTATAGACCCGCCCCTTCTCATGTTCCACATCTGGTCCGCTGAGCGGACCTGATGGGGAACTTTAGAAGGGACGGGTCTATACATTTAAAATACTGAGAGGGAGTTCCCCATCAGGTCCGCTCAGGCACAACCAATGAAGGACAGCGCTGGACATCGGGATCGCCGCGGGACACTGGATTTCACCGCTGGAATGTTTTTTTTTTTTTTTTTTTAAATAAAGGACTTTTTCAAGGTGTTTGTGTGCTTTTTTAAACATTTTTTTACGCTTTCTTCGTGAAATGGTAGGGGTACAATGTACCCCTTACCAATTCACATAGGGGGGGGCGGGATCTGGGGGTCCCCTTTGTTAAAGGGGTCTTCCAGATTCCGATAAGCCCCCCGCCCGCAGACCCCCACAACCACCGGGCAAGGGTTGTGGGGATGAGGCCCTTGTCCCCATCAACATGGGGACATCCTCCCCATGTTGAGGGCATGTGGCTTGGTACGGTTCAGGAGGGAGGGGGGCCGCTCTCTCGTCCCCCCCTTTTCCCCTGCGGCCGGCCAGGTTGCGTGCTCGGATAAGGGGTCTGGTATGGATTTTTAGGGGGACTCCACGCCATTTTTTTAAAAATTTGGGGTGGAGTTCCCCTTAAAATCCATGCCAGATCTGAAGGGCCTGGAATGGATATTTGGGGGAACCCCACGTCAATTTTTTTTAAAATTTGCGGCGGGGTTCCCCTTAATATCCATTCCAGACCTGAAGGGCCTGGTAATTGAATTCTGGGGAACCCCCACGCTTTTTTTTTTTTATCAATGACTTTTGTATGTATTGCCGGGAGCCGACAATTCATTAATAGCCGCGAGTCAGTTTTAAATGCATTTTTTTCTTTCAAAAATTACATTTTTTGCAGGGACAGTTCTAAGCACGGGAAACATGCGCCACTTTACATGCATATCATACACACCCCCCAGGTACGAAATTTAAAGGAATATTTCACTTTTATTTTTTCATTTTAAGCATTATTAAAATCATTGCTCCTGAAAAAACGGCCGTTTTTAAAACTTCTTTTTGCATTGATACATGTCCCCTGGGGCAGGACCCGGGTCCCCAAACACTTTTTAGGACAATAACTTGCATATAAGCCTTTATAATTAGCACTTTAGATTTCTCCCATAGATTTTTCGAATTTGCCTCGAACACCCCAATTTGTTCGCTGTTCGGCGAACGGGCGAACAGGCAATGTTCGAGTCGAACATGAGTTCGACTCGAACTCGAAGCTCATCCCTAGTCCTGTTTACCATTATCATTGAAGGTGAAAGTAAAAGAAATCCCTAAATTTTGGGTTGTCCCCAGAAAAGTAATAGAAGGGAAATCTTCCAATGGGGGAACTAGATCTGGTGACCTGGGGGTCCCAAAGGAATCCCCTTAATTTGCAGGTAAGTATTTGATGGAGAATTTTCAGTTTTCCTGACAGACTGCATGGCAGCATACATATGGGAAATATCTTGCCGTACACATCCGGGTGGGCAGATGCTGAGCAAAGAAAAATGTAATTGACACCGTTAACCAACAGGATTTGTGAACCCAAATTAACAGAAGATAGGGCAGCTGGTTCTACACAATAATGGGTCATAAACGTATTGATTGAAGACCGGGAGGCCGTCTTACAGATCACTTCGGGGGCCACATCCCAAGAGGCTGCCCAAGATGTTGAGACACTTCTGGTCGAGTGCACCAAGCCCTTCACTTTATAGGCCCACTGAATGGACTCAACGATCCACGCAGCCATGAATCTATATGAGGCACGCATCCTTGTTCTTCCTGTGGAAGAGGACGAAAGGGGGCCGTGGTCTTTAGATACAGTTTTGAGGTATCTCTCACATCAAGTGGATGGACTTCGGAAACTTCGGTTGATTTTAAAGTGGGGAGAACATTCTCCTGATTTTCATGGAAGACAAAAGTGACTTTAGGACCACTATGTCTGGGAAGAAGGTTAGAAAAGGCTCCTTCGAGCCCAGAGCTTGGATCTTGGATATCCTTTTTGCTGATGTGATGGCCATTAAGAAGGCAGTTTTGAGTGCAATTTCTTTGACTGAGAGTGGCTTGCCAGGTTCTGACCTGAGCTCCGAGAAGAAGTCGAGGACCAATGGGAGATCCCACTTGGGGAATCTTGGCTTACTCTGGGGCCTGAGCCTCACTACCCCTTTGAAGAACTGATGGACAAGCACATGCCTGGCTCATAATATTCCATATAGCCGAGACCTGCACCCAGAGAGAGCTAACTGACAAGGCCAGATCTAGGCCCGACTGTAAGAATGTCTTGAACTGCTGGGGCACTGCAAGGACTGGCTCTTATGTAGACTCTGTTAGTGCTCGTCCTCTTAGAGTTTAAGAGTGCTGGACAGCCTAAAGCCTCTGCCTTCCCCTCTCAAGAACCAGGCCTTTAAGTGCAGGTGAGCTAGGCATGGATGTAGGGCGGCGCCCTGAGACAGTAAGTCTGGTCTAAGAGGCAGGGGAATTGGATCCCGATAACTGAGTAGCGTCAATAGGGGAAACCATGGCCTGTTGGGCCAATATGGGATTATTGCCACTACCTCCAGCTCTTCTGTCCTGAGTCTCCATAGGAACTGGAGAATAACTGAAACTGGAGGAAAGGCATAAGCCCTGCAAAACTTCCAATGCTCCGTGGGGTCTGGGAATCTCGAGTAATATTTTGCTAGTTTGTTGTTGCATGGGGACGCAAGGAGGTCGACCTCCGGAGTGATACCCAGGGTCAAGCCCCAATCGAAGACCTCCTTGTGTAGAGCCCACTAGTGGTTGTTCAGCTGGACTCGAGAGAGGAAATCTGCTTGAACATTCTGGACTCGGGCTGCGGGTTCCCCCCTGTTTCCTTACGTAGGCCACTGCTGTTGTGTTGTCTAATCTGAGTGTCACTGAAGACCCCAACGTTAGGAGATGGAAGGCCTGTAATGCCTGGAACGCAGCCCGGAGATCCAGAATAATTGAAACTATCTCTTGAGCAGGGAAGTGCCATCTTCCCTGGGCCATTTCTGTTAGACAGTGAGCACCCCAGCCTACATTGCTGGCATCTGCCGTTATCGTGACCCATTAAATGGGAATAACGGAGTGACAATTGGGAAGATTCTTCCATTGAAGCCACCAGGGAAGGCACTCTTTCATGGATGGCGTTAAGTAGATGCATTGGCCTTTGCTCTCTGACCTCCATTATTGGAGGAAGCCTTTCTGGAAGGGCCGCATTTTCCACAGCGCCCATTTCACCATGGGTGCCGTTGCAACCATGGTGCCAATAATCCTCAGACACTGCGAAGGCACAGAGATGAGATGAAATGAAGAGAGTGCCTGACTATTCTGTCTCTGACCACCGGAACTTTTTCCTCAGGCAGAGAGATGGTGCCCCTCACCGTGTCAAACTGAGCCCCGAACTGCCATCCGGACTGTTGCCTGACATTCTTTGAACCATTAAAATTTGGTGTAAGTGTGTTCATTTGAGCACTAATACATTGCCCAAAAATAATTCTCCTTCCTTTGTGGATGTGTGTGGTGAATATATATATAACGGCACCCCAAGAATGAAAGGGGTTAATGCCGTTTAGGATATTCCCTCTCCGAACACACATCCGCTAACAACACTCCACAGTCAGGCGACCGAGACCCATAGGAATAATTCTTCCAGAAATATGAGACAAACGCTCTGAGGTTTCCAACTGGTCTGACACTTTATTGAGAAAAGAACAGGCTTTTATATACACTAAACGAATACTGTAGTCCAAATGAACAACTCCACCCACAACATCACACAATGGTCACATAATGAGCCCCCAATACACATTCTGACATCTCTTAGCAGACAACAGGTGAGTTCATTAGCTAATCCCTTTTCAGCTTAAATGACTATGCATAACCTTTATGTTCCCCAGACTGTCTGTCTGCTAATTTACAATACCCATAATTACAGAGTTAATTATCACACCCCACAATGAAAAGATCTTTAGAATAGTTGGGATTCATTAACATTACACAGGCAGACAGGTGATTGAAGTTGAACACATCAGCCCTTTCAATTAACCTGTTGAGTTCAGAATTAACAAACGGTAAGTAGTTGTTTACAGATATCCTGGGGAATATGGTGGATTAATATTACGGACCCATTTTAAAGCAATCCAAGACATATTCTCAATGTCCATTATTTCCTGGCTCATACTTTCTAAGAACTTCTGGGTTCCATGGGCCCACCTGTTACATCTCTCCCCTTTCAGCAGGAGACTAACACAGGAGGAGACCCCAGACGGGTTGACTCCGAAGTTAGTCCATAGTTCCATTCCTCTAATGCCTGGACAACCCATCAGCATTGCCATTTTGCTTACCGGGTCATTAGCTGATGGTGAAGTTGTAACGTTGTAGGGCGAATAATGGAATTCAGTTCTGGAACAGTCACTTGCTTTGCTCTCTCAATGGCTCCCAAAACTTGTTGCCGATGCTCTTGGGAAAGGTAAGGCAAAACCTGGGCACAAATCCCATTTAACCTTTTGACAATTTTAGCTTGTTTGTGCATTTCATTGTTCAAGCCATGGGACATCTCATAATACATGACGTAGTGTCGTTGCATCTCCGATTTCTCACTGGCCAACTTGTCACATTCCAATTTTAGACTGTGATATTGTGCCTGATCTAAGGTACATGTCGGGGGAGGTAGTCTTACCCGGGTCTCAGCAGCAAGCGGGTCGGTTCCAGCAGCACAGGTCTGGGCACAGGTAGTCACTGGGTTGGCTTCAGCGGGGCCCATCGGGGCGTAAGCAGAAACGAGGGGGGCCAAATTATTCCCCAGTAGTACATCCGCTGGCAAATCCTTCATCACCCCCACATTCACGTGTCCCGAACCAACCCCCCAATCCAGGTGAACACGGGCAACGGGTAGCCGGAAGATGGTGCCTCCCGCTACACTTACGGCTACAGTGTCTCCGGTATGTTGGCTCTCTGGGATGAGGTTCTTCTGTAGTAGGCTCATGGTGGCGCCAGTATCACGTAGGCCATTGGCTACCTTTCCATTGACCCAGACAGTCTGCCTGTGTTGCTGCCTATTGTCCCGGTTAGCTGCTTGTATTGGATCAGCCTCGTGCAGGACGCCCCAAAGTTCTTCCTCCTCAACGCAGTGGGCCGCAGGCATGGATGTGCGGGGGCTCCCCCTTGCTGGCTGTCTCCATGACTGGGACTGGATGGCTGGATTCAACGGACAGTCTGGCTTTTTGTGCCCTAGCTGTTTACACCCGAAACACCTGATGGGTTGTGAGTAGTCCTGGGAGTTGAACCTGGGCTGCTGAGGATAAGTGGCCGCTGGAGGTGGTGCTGAAGTTGGGTTAGAGGCTGGTAAACTGGGCCGAGATAGTGGATAGCGCTCGCTTTCGCCTGACCTTCGAGAGTCCAGATATTCATCGACCAAAGTAGCCGCTTGCTGTACATTCCGTGGTCGCTTATCTCGCACCCAATCCCGTAATACCGGAGGGGTGTGGTTAAAGAACTGTTCTAAGAGTACTAGCTGGGTGATGTCCTCTATGGTATGAGCGTGGCTTCCCTGGAACCAGCCCTTAAGGTTTTGCTGCAGACGATGTGCCCACTCCCCGTATGTTATGTTGGTTTGTTTCCGGGATTCTCGAAACTTAATCCGGCTGGCTTCGTGTGTAATGGCAAATCGGGCTAGCAGAGCTTCTTTTACCCGGTCATAGTCTTTAGCGTCCTCATCCTCCAGGGCCCGTTACGCATCCGCCGCTCTGCCAGTTAAATTACTCGCCAGTAAGGCAACCCAATCTTGGGGCAGTACTTCATGTATCTGGCATAGTCTCTCAAAGTCCTGCAGGATCGCTTCAATTTCCTCCTCTCCTTCCTTAAATAGTTTGAACGCCCGAAAGGGCAACTTACGGAATGGCGCTGCATCGTTAGGTGTTGTCTCCGATTGCCGTATTTCCGCCATTCTCCGCTCATGTTGCCGCTCTAGTTCTCTCTCGTCGCTCATCCTGCAGCTGGATGTCTCTAATGGCATTCTGTATGGCGGTCTCTGATGGGTTAGCACCATATAATGCCAACCACTCTCGAACTCATTGCTGAAACAAGTCTTCAACTGACCGGGGTCCTGCATCACCATCCCTCTGATCCATCTTGGGTAGCTCACTGATCAGGGTGGCCTTGTTCTTTGTCCCACCGGTCCCTCCACGGCTCTCAAGTAAGTCTTTCAGCGCGGCTTTCCTGCAGGCTGCATAGCTGGTCATTCACTGTGGTGGTTTGGAGTGTCCTAGTAACTGGAGAGAAAATCCCACCGCTGCCAACCAATGTAACGGCACCCCAAGTATGAAAGGGGTTAACGCCGTTTAGGATATTCCCTCTCCGAACATTCATCCGCTACCGACACTCCACAGTCAGGCGACCGAGACCCATAGGAATAATTCTTCCAGAAATACGAGACAAACGCTCTGTATGAGGTTTCCAACTGGTCTGACACTTTATTGAGAAAAGAACAGGCTTTTATATACACTAAACGAGTACTGTAGTCCAAATGAACAACTCCACCCACAACATCACACAATGGTCACATAATGAGCCCCCAATACACATTCTGACATCTCTTAGCAGACAACAGTTCATTAGCTAATTCCTTTTCAGCTTAAATGACTATGCATAACCTTTATGTTCCCCAGACTGTCTGTCTGCTAATTTACAATACCCACAATTACAGAGTAAATTATCACACCCCACAATGAAAAGATCTTTAGAATACTTGGGATTCATTAACATTACACAGGCAGACAGGTGATTGAAGTTGAACACATCATCCCTTTCAATTACCTGTTGAGTTCAGAATCAACAAACGGTAAATAGTTGTTTACAGATATCCTGGGGAATATCGTGGATTAATATTACAGACCCATTTTAAAGCAATCCAAGACATATTCTCAATGTCCATTATTTCCTGGCTCATACTTTCTAAGAACTTCTGGGTTCCACGGGCCCACCCGTTTATATATATATATATATATATATATATATATATATATATATATATATAATCTCCTCTTTGGCCCCCAACAAATCCCAGAGCTCCGCTCAGGGTAAGGATGAGCTCAGGTTGTAAAAATTATATATTTTCTCTTCTTTATCCCCTGAGAAATCTGGCCTTTATCTCTTCTGTGGCCCCCAAGCTCCGCTCAGGGCAAGGATGAGCTAGTTTTTTTTTATATATATATTTTATATTCTCTCTGGCCCCTACTTGTAATTTGCCCTTATTTGCCACCATCTCTTCTGTGGCACCCAAGCTCCGATAAGGGCAAGAATGAGCTTGTTTTTTTTAATTCTTATATATATTTAAATATTCGCTTTATATCCGTTACAGTAGTAAACTTATCTTATCCCCTGAGAAATCCTCGAGTGCCTCTCACTGCAAGGATGACCTCGGGCGAACCCGCTAGGACGTTGACAGCGCGCAGCGCCGCAGTCAATCGCCGCTGCCAATCACAGGCACTGAGACACAGAGCTCTGCAGCTGTGGACCGGGAAATAGCGGTGTCTGTTATTGGCGCTGCGTGCTGTCAGCTTTGGAACACGCCCCAGCAACACGCCCAGCTTATCAGTGAGAGGCGCTCAGGGATTGGAGAATATTATATATATATATATTTTTTTTTTAAGGCCCCGTTCACACCTATGCGAATTGGTTGCGGCTTAAACCGCATCCAATTCGCATAACATTAAAAAATACATTATTTTCAATGAGGCTGGTTCACATATGTGCGATGCATTCGCACTGCGCATTACCAAAAAACCGCGTGCGTCTTCTAGACATTGCGGTGCGGCTCAGGTGCGAATTCAGGTCCATTATCTTTTTTGGGCATGCACCTGATTCGCAGATGTCTTCCGTTCTGAACAGGACTTTTTTCAATGCTCACTACACTTCCCCCCCCTCTCCCAGGTCAACAAGTTTGCATGTTCCATCGCACACAAAACGCTGAACAGTTCTCTTATCTCCTTGCAGAGATAAGAGAGCTGAAATTCGCACCGCACAAGTGTGAACCCAGCCTTAAACCAAGCTCATCCTTACCCTGTGCAGAGCTTGGGGGGCCACAAAAGTGATAAAAGCAAATTGCAACCTCAATAACTCCCTGTTTCTCCCCGGCTTAGAACAACCTCATATTTTTGCCTGGTGGCCATCCCATGGATTCTCCCAGGTCCGACATTTACTCGGAACCCGCACCTTCCCCTCATGGGTTTCAATCCGAGAGGCTCATGAAGCTCCCTCAGTGGAATTTTTCCGCTATTTTCAACTTCGCCACTGGATCTCTCTCAGACGCAATGATACCTTTCCCTACCAGAAAACGGCCTTTGAGCAAACGTGCCTACATTCTCCAGGGTCTCCGGGGGCTATATCTTTGATTTACTTCTTCCTTTAACACAAGCGGGACCCCAACCTCCTTATCTTATGTCTTTAACCGGAAGCGGGACTTATCCCGCATCGATCTAGCGGATTGGAGCAAAGCCGGGTCTAATACTGCAAAATGTTCCTTTAACACTGCTACCCTAGAGGCAGCCTATAAGGTACTCCTCCGTTGGTATTGGGTTCCATCCCGTATCGCCAAATCAAACCCATCCTGCAGTGATCGAGGTTTCAGGGGTTGTGGTCAGCGTGGAGATGAACTTCATATCTGGTGGTCCTGCCCCCGCCTGGTGGGATTCTGGTCAAGGGTATCTGGTCTTCTGTCTTCTCTCTTCCATATATCCCCCCACAAGGATGCCAAATTGGCCTTACTTCACTGCCCGATCCCGGGCTTTTTTTCCCATCAGCAGAAGTTGGCCACCTATTTGTTTATCGCTGCGAAGCGTACAATAGCAAGGGCCTGGAAGAAGCCGGCTGTCTTGTTTGCGGAGGTGAAGAGCATCTTAACGACTCTCATGATTATTGAGAAGATGTCTAGTATTCTCCATTCTCCATGACTCCCACGCCAAGTTCCTCAAGGTTTGGGGCCCGTGGTGGTCCTACGTTCTTCCCACTTTGCATCCGACCAGCCTAGGCCTCGTTAATTGACCTCCTCTACCCTCCCAACCTGGGGGTGCCCTTTTCCTGCCCAATTTCTCTGCTTTGCACTTCTTCTCCTCCTCTGTCTTTCCTTCTCTGTCTTCTTTTTGCCATCTGGCCCCCTCTCCCCCCCCCCTTTTTCTCTCTCTCTCTCATTTTTCCCTATTCGTTTTTCCTTTGTGTTTTTTTAGTTTTGTTTTTTGTTTGTGTGTCCCCGATTTTAGTTTTACTTCCCACATTTTAGTGGACTACTCCACGCCTTGCCCTCTGAGCCAAAATACTCAGTTACCCTATGTTGACCCCCGGCCTAGGCCGGAGGGCTGTTGATGTCTGATAATTCCCACGATCAAATATGTTTTTAATGTGCACTATTCAGCTGTTCTATGTTATGTTTATATCCCCTGCGTGGGATCATTGCAGTTGTTCTCACTTCTCAAAAATTTTAATAAAAAAGATTGTACAAGAAAAGCAAATTGCAAGTGGGGGCCGTATAAAACCTCGCAGCGGGCCGCAACTGGCCCACGGGCCGGACTTTGGACATGCCTGGTGTAGACAAATATATCTGGTTCTTATTAGGGCTACGACGACTAATAAGACTTTTGAAAATATGCAAGGTGATGTCGAAAGCCCGAAGGGGAGACAGGTGAACTGTAGGTGAACCCGCCCTATGGCGACTCGGAGAAACTGTTGAAAATCCCTTGCTACGGGAACATGGAAGTAAGCGTCCTTTAAGTCTATAGACACCAGCCAATCTCCTGGTTGGACCGACTGCTGGATCATGAGAAGTGTTTCCATTTTGAACCTCTCCTTCTTGATGAAATTATTCAGGTGGGTAAGATCTATGATGGGCCTCCATGTGCCTTTTTTCTTTTGTACCATGAAGAGAGGTGTCACATACCTGGTCGGAGGCTGAAGTGCTGAGAGGGCTTCCCTTGCGTCTAAATTGCAGAGCGCCCCCTGAAGGTGGTACAGGGAGTGCTATATTCAAAGAAGCGGGGGTTTGTCAGCTCCGACAGGCTGAAGTGATGAAGAGATGTCCGCTGGAAGGCAGCTGACGAGCAGGGTGGGCTGCTGGGCAGGAGTCCCTCGGGAGTACCAGATGAGACTTGGCAGCAGGGAGAGCCAGGAGCAGAGTCAGGAGCCAGGCCAGAAGTCATACACAGAGGATCAGCCAGAGGTAAGCCGGGGTCATACACGGATCAGCAGGCAGAAGCAGAGTCACTGGAACAAGCCAAGGGTCAAAGCCAGGAAATAAAGATAAGATTGGTCAAAGGCAAGCCGGGTCGGTAACAGGAAATCCAAAGATAGCAGGTACAAGAACTCAGGAATACACAGGGAAGCTGAAGATCATCCAGTAGTTAATAGTTGCTGCTGCAGGCTTTAAATAGGCCACTGGGCGCCTAAAGTCTCTCACGTATTGCGTGCACTTTGGCGTACGTGCATGCGCACTGGAGAATATAACTTCCTGACCGTTCTTGCCCGTGTGCACATGCGCATTAGCAATGGCGATTTTGCGCTTGTTATGCCACGATTCTTCTGGCCATTGATAGATGCCAGTTCTTCTGCGGCTTGTTCTCTGACAAGAGGTGAGTAGATTCACTGGCCCCGCTCATTGAATGGGACAGGTACAGCAGTGCCCTGTGTAAATAAGGAATCCACATAGAACAGAAGCGTCTGCCTTTTTTCTGCTGAGAGCGGGAGGGATGTGGGGACGAACCTGAGCCTGGGAGCGTTTGAAGGTCCAAGCATGGCCCGAAGAGACCGTTCTGACGGTCCAGAAGTCCCGGATTGAGGCCGCCCAGAAAATGTCGATAGCAGAGAAGGCGAGCGCCCACCTGATATGTCTCAGTGGGCCCAATCTCAAAAAAACCTTAGTTGCCTCCCGGTCACCAATGGGACTACCCTTAGAAGGTTTCCGGAAAGAAGTTTGTCTTGACTACCAGCTTCTCCCGAATTCCCAACTGGGCCTGTAACTATGTGCTTCCCTAGCATGTTCTGGGTTTTGCTTCCTGGGAAGAGGCCGCTTCTAGTTTAGCAGGCGCCAGTCCTGGGGAAGGAACCCAGACTTACCTCCCATAGCCCAGGCTATTGCATCTAACTTGTTGCCGAAGAGGAAGGAGCCCTCAAAGGGAATCCAGCACCACACCTGCTTGGGGGCAGCGTCAGCCAACCACAGGAAAGCATAACCCAGACCACCAGGAGGATGATGTTGATGGAAGCCTCTCCCAAAAAGGCTGACGCCAGCCTCAGCTCCTGAATGGGTGAGCCACTGGCCACCTTTTTCGAGACGCTCTTCAGGGCCTTATCCACGCTGTCCACGCTGTCCACCCAGATCTCCATTGCTTTGGACATTGCGGCTAGGGCTAGGGCTCCTTTTAATGGCGCCTCTCATGCGTTAACCAAGTGTCCGGCCTGTCAAAATAGCCAATTCATCGAGATCTTCATTCACGTCACTTCCGGTTACTGTAAAGCATCAGTAATTGGAGATTGCTGTTTTGACACAACACCGGCAACCATATACACTCCGGTACACGATATTATGAGCGGGCATTGTTCGTCCGTCCGATACTAACCAATTTTTTCCTCCTTAGCTGTTGTCCTGTCAAAACAGCAAACTCTTCATGTACCGGAGTGTACAAGCTTGGTGATGTGTGAAAACAGCGATTCGTCTAAATCTCCAATTACTGATGTTTTACAGTAACTGGAAGTGACGTGATTGGAGATCTCGATGAATTGTCCGTAAACGAAGCGGCAGCTGGAACGCGGAAGAGTACCAGCCGCCATGGCCGGGGGACACTACCACCAGCGAAGAAGAACAGGGAGGAAGACACAGGGGGAAAAAAAAGCGCAGATAAACACTGCTGCCAATGGACTAAGAAAAAAAAAAAGGTACATCTCACCACTCCTGCCACAATCACAACAGGCCCGGGAAAGCACTGTCACACTGTCTGGGGCAGTGTTTCTCCACTCCAGTCCTCAAGGCGCACCAACAGGTCAGGTTTTCAGGATTTCCCTCAGATGAAACAGCTGTGGTAATTACTAAGGCAGTGAAACTGATCAAATTACCTGTGCAAACTAATGGAAATCATGTAAACATGACCTGTTGGGGCGCCTTGAGGCCTGGAGTTGAGAAACACTGGTCTGGGGCAAAACAAGGCCACCCGCTAATAGCTGGGTTATTTGGCCACCTCGCCGCTTGCCTGCAAATGGCCAGGCTTTAGCTCTTCTGGCACCTCTTCCATTGCCCACTCCATACCCCGCTAATAGCTGGGGCTTATTGGAGAATTGTGACCCATCTTCCTCTGGTCGTGGCTTGCCAGGCCTTGATCGTGGACGATATTTTTAAAGTAGTAACAATCCACCATTCAGGTCCTTCAGAGGAGGACAAAAAAGGAACACGGCTGCTGGCTCAGAGCAAAGATTTATTGGAGTAGGGTCCTGTAGGAAAAGAGGCAGGGCTAAACCCATACATATGCTGCCATGGAGTTTGTAAAGACAGAAAATTTTTGCCTATAGTTCCACTTTAATCATTTTTTTTCTTTTACTTTTTCATCCTTTGTTATACTGCAGTGTTGCGTATTTTAACCACTTCCAGTCTACATGCTCTAAATTGAGAGTTTCCTGATGGTGACAACAGTAGACCATGCCTTTGTAATGTGTGTTAAAACAGCCACTTGTAATCTCGATCTGAAGCCCAAGTGCCTGAGTGGTATTGCAGGAGCACAAGTAAGAGACAGGCTCAGAATGGTGTCGCCCTATAGACACTATCTCTACTGACCCTAAACGAGCAGAAAAAAATATATATTTAAAATCACAGTATGTTCTGCATACATGAAATTTCATTTGGGTTGGATTTAAAAGAGAAGTAGTTTTTTTTTTTTTTTTGCAGATTAATACTTACCTAGGTGGATACAGCATCTGCACTGAGAACCGAGCCACCGAACACCGCCGATGGCTCGGTTCTCTCACCTCCCCGAGTGGAGAGCTGCTGTCAGTCAGCATCTCTCCTGCTCTACTCCTCCATGCTCATTGGAGTGCTGAGCTGTGGAGGGGCGGGAAGAATTTGTCTCAGCCTCTCAGCGGCCCGCTGAGAGAGACTGCCATCAGTCCAGGCAGCTGGCGGATCCAGACTTCTTAAGTCAGAAAGACACACTGCCTCGACTGATTGCAATGATGTCAGCGGAGAGCGGACTCCAGACCGCTCTCTGCTGAAAACGGGTCACAGGAGTGCAAAAACTAATTGCACTCCTGTGATCCATAGGAGAAGCCCAGCCTAAAAAGCTCAGGCTGGACTTCTCCTTCAAATACACTTCTGGCCAAAGAACTATGTTGTTTAGTTTTCTCTCGTCTTATAAAATCATTAACCGTTTGCAATAATGGATGCATACTATATTGCTATTGTTTGAGCTGAGTGCTTTCTCTGCCCACCAACTTCTATTAGAACAGTAGGAGCAGTGTTTTAAAGCCTACTTGGCTTGTTCTGTCTTTCAAACCCAAATTTATACAAACAAAAAAAAAAAAGACTTGAAGCTTATGTGAAATTATATTGATTGTGTTTAGATGTGCTTTAACACAACAATGTAATTATAAAGAAGTTTTTTTCAGTCTTTTTAAATGGACAGAAAGGGCACTGGCAATCTCTACCTTCAACACCACCTTCAAAAAATGAAATGTTAAAGGTGTCTAACAGTCCGCAAACACTATGCAAAGCACACAGTGGGTTGGTGGCAAGCAACACGCTAACCATAGCAACACAGTGAATGATAGTTTAAGTACTTAGGGAACCCTCCTCCTCACAAGAGGCACATTCTCTAAATGAAGTCAGAATTCAGCATTGATTTGCAGAGTCATTCCTGAATCTCGACACTTGCAGACTTCAGTTTAAAAGATTTTATTGCATGATTGGCAGGTAGCATCTCAATAAGGCTTAACAGACCACATGAATGCCCGAGTTTTGAACATGTTGGCTTCATACATATCCCTTTTCGACAAAAGTATCTGCTAATTATTACTATCATTTTTTCTTTCAGATTTTGTATACTGTATGGTACATGAAAAAATAACATATTGTGGCACACCATAACTTATTTGTAAGGTATTCTATGTTATGATCATCATAAATGTATTTTTATAGATCATTTTTACATGGTCCCATAGGTTTCTGCCATTATAATGCGATTAAGCATCTGGCTGTAGTCAGAAAGTGATTCAGTAGTTTAGGCATATATAGTATAGGATAGCCTAATAGGAAAAAGGCTGTGTCAAGATGGATTGGTTGGGGTGTATCAACAAGGGGTTTGATAAGCTACCAAAAAGTGCATACTTTACTTTAGGACATTTCCAGTAAATGTGGTATAGGCTACCTGTATGGGTGTTGCATCTCCAACAAATAGTTGGAATTGCTAGGTTAATTGCATAGAGAATATCTGGTGTTTTTTTTTAAAGAGGACATCTGGAGGTTTTATTGGCATTACTCTATATCTCCTCTCATTCCTCAAATTTTAGAGTGTGGCCCAGGGAGATATCCCATTTAAGCATATATTTATGTTTAGGGAATGGGTCAGTAGAGATAATGCATGGCTTGCCTTAGACACTATGTAATTGAGGAAATTGAGGAAAGAAAATTGCTCAATTCCCCCATCAACACATTCAGCTATTGTAGCTGGACAGGGGGAGGTTTCCCAGCTGTCATAATACAAATGATCACTATAGCTATAGCAGCTGGCGGTAATCGAACAAGAAATACCCAACAGGCGGGTTGTACTGAAGTCAAAATGTCCAACAGCCTGCCCATAGACCGATCAAAATTTGGCTGGTTCAGCCATAACCAGGCAAATTCCGATCTGTCTATGGCCAGCCTAAGTATCTATAAATGTCTGATATTAGGTGTTTGTGAGTAGGGCCTTCCAAGCATAGCTCTCCAAATGAAGTCAACCTGGTGAATGTCATGATTTTCATAATAGTAAGCATGCAGTTTGATTTTAAGATAACCAAATAGAGCCTTATAGGAAGGTTGAACGTGGTTTGTAAATCCCGAAAAGAAAAGGAGGGCCCAATTTGTCTTGAGAATGATGTGAAAATTAAATAGAGTTGTCAAGCCAGTAATGAGCAACATGATGGCTGAGGCTAGCAGGTAGTGATGAGCCGAACACCCCCGGGTTCGGTTCGCACCAGAACCCGCGAACGGACCGAAAGTTCGCACGAACATTAGAACCCTATTAAATACAATGGATGCGAACGTTCAAAATCTAAAGTGCTAATTATAACGACTATTATCCATGTTATTGTCCTAAACAGAGTTTGGGAACCCGGGTTCTGCACCAGGGGACATGTATCAAAGCAAAAAGAAGTTTTAAAAACGGCCGTTTTTCGGGAGCAGTCATTTTAATGATGCATAAAGTGAAAAAAAAAAAAAAGTCAAATATTCCTTTAAATATTGTACCTGGGGGGTGTCTAAAGTATGCCTGTGAAGTGCCACGTGTTTCCCGTGTTTAGAACTGTCCCTGCACAAAATTACATTTCTAAAGGAAAAAAAAGCCATTTAAAACTGCTTGCGGCTTTAATGTAATGTCTGGTCCCGGTAATATGGATGAAAATCTTTAAGAAAAATGGCATAGCTACCCCATCACCCCCCCCCCCCCCCCACCCCAGCCCATTACCAGCCCCTTTGGGTCTTGTATGGATATTAAGGGGAACCCCGCACACAAAATAAAAAAGGCCCTATATACTCTGAACAGCCGTATACAGGCGGTGCATACAAGACAGGGACTGTAGGTTTGTTCTTATGTAGAATCTGTTTGTAATTTAGAACAGCTACATTGTTTAAGTGTAGCTCCAGCCCAAATACCTATTTTTAAGCTTTTTGGAAAACATAGGGAAGGGTTATCACCCCTGTAACATTTGTTTTGCTGTCTGTGCCCCTGTTCAGAACATTTCACCTCACTTTGCGTCCCAATGACAACTGTTTTTGAAATGTGGTGTTTTTATTGAAACAAGGATTGGTGATAAAGCATCAGTAGAGAGGAGACACCTTTCTCCCATATTAATTCTTACAGGAGAGAATTTTCCTTCCAAGGGGTAGATTTCCTCTCACTTCCTGTTGTCTTCTTCCGTTTGCAAGTAGTAGTCGTTTGTAAGTTGGATGTTTGAAAGTAGGGACCTGCCGTATATACTCTGCAGAAATTGGCCCCTTAGGTGTTGGTGTTGGCACAACACTGTAAGCACTCACAGTTACTCTTGGTGGGTGCTGGAACGCCCTGCTGTCAACTATTATATCAGGAATTGTAATAACATATAATTGTTGAACAGTGGTAGTAAAAATTGGGCCTTTGATGGTGGTGTGATGGTGCCACAACACTGTAAGGCCTGACAGTTACTGTTGGTGGGCGCAGCAATGGGTCCTGATGTGAATTATTAGATCAATAATTATAATTGCATGCCCCTGTTGAACAGGGGCTGAAAAATTGGGCCTTTAGTGGTGGTGGTGGTGGTGGTGGTGGTGTTGACACAACACTGTAAGGCCTGACAGTTACTCTTGGTGGGCGCAGCAATGGGCCCTGCTGTGAATTATTAGATCAATAATTATAATTGCATGCCCCTGTTGAACAGGGGCTGAAAAATTGGGCCTTAGGCACTGGTGGCACAACACTGCAACCCCTCACAGATACTGTACTTGGAGCACAGCAATGAGGCCTGTTGCAAAGTATTGCATCAAAAATTGTAATTACACGCCCCTGTTAAACAGGGGCTGAAAAATTGGGCCTTAGCCACTGGTGGCGGCACCCATAAACCAAAATGATCTTCCAAGCTATCATCATTAATCGGATCATTGAGGAGGAGGAGGATAGCCAGTCAACATAACAGCACAGGCACTCAGCATCAGTCTTGAAGGGATGTGACATTTTAAAATCAATTAGTCTGTTATATCAGCATCAGGTGTGTGGTAGCTGGTGGTGATCCAAGACTGGTTCATCTTGATGAAAGTCAGTCGATCAACCGAGTCGGTGGACAGGCGCACCCTGTGATCCGTGACAAATCCTCCAGCAGCACTGAATGTGTGTTCTGAAAGAACGCTGGATGCAGGACAGGCCAGTAGCTCAATTGCATACTGTGCAAGCTCTGGCCAGTGATCCATCCTCAAGACCCAGTAAGCCAGAGGATTTTCGGTGGGGAAGGTGTCCAAGTCTGACCTTGCCCCTAGGTATTCCTGCACCATGTATATCAGACGCTGGCGATGGTTGCTGGAACCGATCATACTTTGGGGCTGCGGACTAAAGAATTGTCTGAACGCATCGGTCAGACGGCCACCTTCCCCACCGCTCCTTCTTTGACTGCCCGAAGCCTCAGCAACTCGTTGTCCAGGACCAGGAGTTTGTAACCTCACAGTCTCTGGGAACGCGTTGCACAGACCTTTCTGCAAGGCCTCCCGGAGTTGTCTCATCCTCTGCTCCCTCTGCGACGGTAACATAAGGTCCGCAACCTTACCCTTGTACCGTGGATCAAGGAGAGTGGCCAGCCAGTAATGGTCCCTCTCCTTGATCCGAAGAATACGAGGATCCTTCCGCAGACTTTGCAGGATCAGGGAGGCCATGCAGCGTAGGTTAGCTGAGGCATTCAGTCCGGAGTCCTCTGGGTCACTAAGGACGACATGATCCGCAGCCACCTCCTTCCAGCCACGTACAAGTCCACTCGTTTCTTGGGACTGTAAATCATCCCTAAAAGACTGCTGCTGATGATGCTGAGTGCCAGCCTCCACCTCCATGCTGACACAATCCTCCTCCTCCTCTTCCTGTGCGATGGGTGGGACAGAAGGAACACTGTCTGGGTAAAGGGGGCCTTGAGAGGCAAGGAAGTCCTCCTCTTCCTGCCTCTGTTCTGCCTCAAGTGCCCTGTCCATTATTCCACGCAGCGTGTGCTCCAACAGGTGGACAAGAGGTACAGTGTCACTGATGCATGCACTGTCACTGCTCACCATCCTCGTGGCCTCCTCAAATGGTGCCAGGACAGTGCATGCATCCCTGATCATGCCCCACTGGCGTGGTGAAAAAAACCCGAGCTCCCCTGACCCTGTCCTGGTGCCGTAGTCGCACAGGTACTCATTGATGGCCCTCTGCTGCGTGTGCAGCCGCTGCAGCATGGCCAACGTTGAGTTCCACCTGGTGGGCATGTCACATATAAGGCGGTTCTTGGGCAGGTTCAACTCCTTTTGCAGCTCAGCCAGGCGAGCACTGGCATTATAAGATCTGCGGAAATGCACACAGACTTTCCTGGCCTGCCTCAGGACATCCTGTAAGCCCGGGTACCTGCCCAAGAACCGCTGCACCACCAGGTTAAGGACGTGAGCCATACAGGGCACATGGGTCAGTTGTCCCTGTCAGAGGGCGGAGAGGAGGTTGGTGCCATTGTCGCAAACCACCATTCCTGGCTTAAGCTGGCGTGGCGTCAACCACCTCTCGGCCTGCCCCTGCAGAGCAGACAGGACCTCTGCCCCAGTGTGGCTCCTGTCCCCCAAACACACCAGCGCAAGCACGGCATGGCATCTTTTTGCCTGCGTACTTGCGTAGCCCCTTGAACGCCTACGGAGCACCGCTAGTTCCGAGGACAAACCACAGGAAGAGGCCATGGAGGAAGAAGAAGAGGAGGGGGTGGAGGAGAGAGGTGTGTCACAACCAGTAGTAGCATTTTGGAGGCGTGGCGGTGGAACAACCTCCAACACTACTGCACCTTGTCCTGCATCCTTCCCAGCTGCCAAAAGAGTGACCCAATGGGCCGTGAAAGAAAGGTAACGTCCCTGTCCATGCCTGCTGGACCATGAGTCAGCGGTAATATGCACCTTACCACTGACCGCCCTGTCCAACGAGGCCAAGACATTGCCTTCCACATGCCTGTAGAGAGCCGGAATCGCCTTCCGTGAGAAAAAGTGGCGTTTGGGAACCTGCCACTGAGGAACCGCACATTGCACAAACTCACGGAAGGGGGCCGAGTCTACCAACTGAAAAAGGTTCAGGAAACCAAAAACACTCTGCACAACACAACAAACTGGTCACGTCTGGCTGACGCGTTTCACACTATTAAAAGTGCTTGCTCATGCTATGAGTAAGCACTTTTAATAGTGTGAAACGCGTCAGCCAGACGTGACCAGTTTGTTGTGTTGTGCAGAGTGTTTTTGGTTTCCTGAACCTTTTTTTGGAATAAAGGCTTTTTAACCGGAGTGCTGCGTCCAGAAGACCTTTCTTTCTTTCTTCAATTGCATTTGCATTTGCCTGCACCCTCGGTTGCTGGGAGGAGGTAATTCCAGGGACTTCCACACCTGAGCGGCTTCCTTTCTCCTGTCTCTACCAACTGAAAAGGCAGCAGTTGAAGCGCTAGCAATTTAGCCAAGCTAGCATTCAACCGCTGGGCATGTGGATGGCTGGGAGTGAACTTCTTTTGACGGTCCAGCAGCTGGGGCAGGGAAATTTGCCTGCTAGAATCGGACGTCGGTGTACTGCTAGCAGAGTGGACGCAAGTACTTGGCTGTGACACACCTAATTCTACACCTTCATTCCTCTCAGTGCAGGTTTCAGAGAGGACTGAAGGTATAGTGGGGTTGGAGATCCCAGGTGATGCGGTGCAAGGAGAGGTCCGCTTTGTTCTTTGGTGTGGGTCTTTAAGGTAGGCTTGCCAACGAGCTGCATGGCAGGTCAACATATGTCTGATCAAGCATGTGGTGCCCAAGCGGCTGATGTTTTGGCCACGCGATATACGCTTGAGACATATGTTGCAAACAGCAGCTGTGCGATCTGATGCACTCGCCTCAAAGAAGGCCCACACCAAAGAACTTTTTGAATGACGGGCAGAGGCAGCGCCCTGCACAGGCGGAGCTCTGCGGTGTGATTCCGTCGGTGTGCAGATCCTTCGAAACGCTGGGCATCCTCCTGGAGCATGTACCCAACACTGTGCTCAAACAGTTCGGGGGACTCCTCAGGAGGAGGACATGGTGGGTCTAGGGAAGGAGTGACTAATGATGACATTGATACCAGAGAAGAGGACGCTTTGGCAGCTGCTTTGCCAGTACCCTGAGCCTGGGTGAGAGAGGATGAGGAGGATGAGGTGGGCTTGGTCATCCACTCTACCAAGTCTTCGGCATGATGTGGCTCAACATGTCCAGCTGCCGAAAAGAAGGACAAGCGTGTCCCATGGCCATGTGCTGATGACAATGCACCGCGTCCACGACCAGCACTGTTGCCCCCAGACACAGAGCCTGCTTGCCCTCTTTTTTTGCCTCCTTACTGTCTGCCTCTCCTTGTTTGCCTTCCAGACATTTTAATGGATGGCCTGCAGGGAGATGGGAAAAACAGCAATAAGGGCTACCTTCAGGTGTATACTGTGCAGGAGGCTTAGCAACAAAGACACTGACACTGTCCCCTGCCTATCCTTCTCTGTCCCTCAACACAAGGATTTGCAATATGCTTCAGCAAGATTGGTTTAGCACAGAATAGCACACTGACAGTTTCCCTCACTGTCCTTCTCTGTCCCTACAAACAAGGTTTAGCACAGAATAGTACACTGATAGTTGCCCCGAGTGTCCTTCTCTGTCCCTAAACTCAAGGATTTCAAATATGGTTCAGCAAGATTGGTTTAGAACAGAATAGCACACTGACAGTTTCCCCGAGTGTCCTTCTCTGTCCCTAAACTCAAGGATTTCAAATATGGTTCAGCAAGATTGGTTTAGCACAGAATAGCACACTGATAGTTTCCCTCACTGTCCTTCTCTGTCCCTACAAACAAGATTTAGCACAGAATAGCACACTGACACTTTCCCTCACTGTCCTTCTCTGTCCCTACAAACAAGGTTTAGCACAGAATGACACACTGACACTCTCCCTACCTATCCTTCTCTGTCCCTAAACACAAGGAATCCAGGATTAGTAAAGGAAAAAAATGACACTGTCCCTGCCTATGCTTCTCTTTCCCTGCTCCGGAACACACTACACAAGGCCGCCGCGCTGGCGGCCTTTTATAGTGTGGGGCGTGTACTAAACCCCCTCAGCAATAATTGGCCACAAGCATCCTGCCTGTGGCCAATCATTGCTCTCCTCGCTGCCGGCGCTGTGATTGGCCAAGCATGCGGGGTCACAGTGCATGCTTGGCCAATCACAGCGCCTGGATGACACTGCGATGGCGTAGTGCATTGTGGGCCGTTCGCGTCACTCGAATTTGGCGCGAACGGCCCAAATCGTTCGATCTTCGTCGAACGATCGAACAGCCGATGTTCGAGTCGAACGTATGTTCGACTCGAACACGAAGCTCATCCCTACTAGCAGGTAGTTTTCATGTATAGAGGAAAAAAGTCACTAGTGACATTGCAGACGATAAATAAAAAATGTAGTTTTGCAGTATGACCATATGTTTCTGGTGTGGGTCATGGGGGACAATAGATAACGTTATTTCCGGGTGGGGGTGGTAGAGAGTTAGAATGAACTGTCATCTACAGTTCCTCTATTTCTGACTGCCTGTTAAAATGATAGAAAGTTGACCAGAACAGAAGATTAAAGTATCTAAAACCAAAACGTAAAATATTGCAACCTGCCAGCTCTTAGGCTACTTTCACACTGAGGCGTTTAAAAAACGCCTATTTTACAACTAGCGCTATTGCCGCGTTTTTCTCGCGTTAGCGCTAAAAATAGCGCCAACGCGCTAGCGTTTTGTCCGCGTTTTCTAAGCGTTAGCGTTAGATTATAAAACACACCCCAATTACATCACATCCTGTACACTTCCTTGTTTTCCGTGGGTGAAGAGACAGAAGGAAGAGAAAATGGATTTTACAGAGCTAATGTTACTTTTTGTGCTAATGTTTTGGGAACATACCTTGAAACAGAGGCAGGAACGTCGCTATTGGATACATCCCATCCTCCAAACACACTCCTCAAGAGGACAATTTGTGTTACTTTATCAGAACTTGAGAGAGCACCCAGAAAAGTTCAAAAATTACACTCGGATGAGTATGGCAACGTAAGTGATAATATACTATCACATTGAGATTTTTCTCTAAATTAACACTACACAACTCTAACCCTAATCCCACTTCTACTAGTCTCCACCCCTTAACCCTAACCCTAATCCCACTTCTACTAGTCTCCACCCCTTAACCCTAATCCCACTTCTACTAGTCTCCACCCCTTAACCCTAACCCTAATCCCACTTCTACTAGTCTCCACCCCTTAACCCTAACCCTAATCCCAATTCTACTAGTCTCCACCCCTTAACCCTAATCCCACTTCTACTAGTCTCCACCCCTTAACCCTAATCCCACTTCTACTAGTCTCCACCCCTTAACCCTAATCCCACTTCTACTAGTCTCTACCCCTTAATCCTAACCCTAATCCCACTTCTACTAGTCTCCACCCCTTAACCCTAACCCTAATCCCACTTCTACTCTGCTTAATCCCTTAACCCTAACCCTAATCCCACTTCTACTCTGCTTAATCCCTTAACCCTAATCCCACTTCTACTAGTCTCCACCCCTTCACCCTAACCCCACTTCTACTAGTTTCCACCCCTTAACCCTAATCCCACTTCTACTCTGCTTAATCCCTTAACCCTAATCCCACTTCTACTCTGCTTAATCCCTTAACCCTAACCCTAATCCCACTTCTACTAGTCTCCACCCCTTAACCCTAATCCCACTTCTACTAGTCTCCACCCCTTAACCCTAACCCTAATCCCACTTCTACTCTGCTTAATCCCTTAACCCTAACCCTAATCCCACTTCTACTCTGCTTAATCCCTTAACCCTAACCCCACTTCTACTAGTCTCCAACCCTTAACCCTAACCCTAATCTCACTTTTCTGACTACCAAATCCTTATTTGTCAAATATTAATAATAATTATATTTTTGCAGATTTGACTTTCTGCTTGACATCTTAACCCCTGACTTGTTAAGACAGGATACCAATTTCAGGTTGGCAATATCACCATGTGAACATTTACTAATAACGCTAAGGTAAGTATATATGAATACTTAACATGTGCATGTTTAAACACGTAATAAAATGGCACTTAAATTTGCAAAAGGAAATATATATATATATTATTTCTTGCATATATATTATTTGAAATGCACAACATGTGCAAAAGATTAACCCAAATAAGAAAGAGCATCAACATGTGCATTTTTCGTAACGAATTTAAGGAAGAACTAACAAATTTAACAAAAAAAAAGAATAAGACAACAAATTAGAGATTCTGATATTGGGAAGGATGGTGTGTCTCTTCTAGAGGGGTGGGAGGGGGAGCTTGGACATTGTGAAAATATGGCTGCACTTTATAATGTACTCCCTGAAATCGTTGTGGGTTTGGTGTAATTTGATCATTTGGATATGAGTGTTGGGACATGACGGGAAATTGTAAACCAGAAACTGATGGGTATGATTGGGTTTGTGAGGTACCTGGACCCTCATGCCTCCCATAAAACTGCTGACTGGTGTTGCCCTCATATGTTGGATCTATATTTGGATTATTTTGGGTTTGAAAAGAATGAATCAGTCTTAAGATTTCTGCCCTCATGGTACACTGATGTTCAGATGGAACTTTTGCCATTTGAGGCACCAGGCTTTTTGCAAAGGCCTCCAATTCACCTCCATCTTTCTCTCGTTTCTCAAATAATTTTTTGACAACCTCAAGGAAGTCCTCAGACATTTGTTGTTTTGTTTTTTTTCCGAAGTCTGTTGCTGGCCAATGCTGCTTCTTGTGTTTCCGCTTCAGTTTCATCTCCATCCAATAATTGGCTTGTCTGTTCTGCATCATCAGGCTCTTCATCTGTGTCACTATCCATATTGCTTTCTGTTCTGGAATTTAATTGTAAAATGTAAAAGTATTTGTACCGTGCATGCCTCCCAAAAATGTAAGCTATTATGTTATCCAATTTTTTGAAAAATTAATTAAACATTCCTAATAAATGTTTGTATACTTACGGTCTCAACTCCATGACGGGCTTCAGGAACATGAGTTCCTCGTAGTGGCAATACACTCTCCCTTTTCTCTTTCCTGCAGAACCCCTTCTTAGCTTGTTTTGAATAAGGTGTTCTCGGCGGAAATTATCTCTCATTGTCTTCCACCTTTTCTTTATTACTCGTACTGAAATAATTTGTTTGTGTTTCTAAATTACAGATATCTTGGTACTGGAAATACCTATACATCATTACACTATGAATTCAGAACAGGAGTCTCGACAATTGGAGAAATTGTTAAGTTAACATGTGATGCAATTTGGAAATTGAAAACTAGCTTCATGCCTATTCCAAATAAAGATAAATGGAATGATATTGCTAATCAGTTCTGGAGCAAAACCAACTTTCCAAACTGCCTGGGAGCAATTGATGGAAAACACATTCGACTAATCAAACCCTGTCACAGTGGTAGCCAAATTTTTTAATTATATATTTTTTTTCTGTTGTGCTTATGGCTGTGGTTGATGCAGACTATAAATTTATATATATTGATGTTGGGGCATTTGGGAGTTCTGCAGACTCTTCAGTTTTTCAGAATTCAACATTTGGTAAGCGTCTTCAAACTAATCGCCTTGATTTGCCAGAAAACAAACCATTACCTGGTACAGAAAGTCCAGATATGCCATTTAATGTTGTGGCTGATGAGGCTTTCGCTATACAAGAACATTTAATGAAGCCCTACTCACGGAGGAATCTGGACACCCAGAAGAGAATCTTCAATTATCGTCTCTGTCGGGCACATAGGCTGGTTGAATGTGCCTTTGGCATTCTTGCCAACAAATGGCAAATATTCCTTAAACCAATAAATCTCAAGCTTGAAAATGCCTGTAAATTAATAAAGGCAGCATGTGTGTTGCACAATATAGTAAGGGATAGAGATGGTGTAAATTTTGAGGACACATTGTCTCACAATTTTGAGACTGCTGATTTTCCTCATGTACGTGGTCCAACATTGGGTTTCCGAATTAGGGATGAATTAGCAAATTATTTTTTGAGCCCTGCAGGAGCTGTAAGTTGGCAAGGAAATATGATCTAAAATTTAAAAGGTAATGCATTAAAATTATCAATAATTATTTTTCACAAATTTTTGTGGTTGTCTGCAAGTATATACTTCCAACCAAAAAAGCATATTGTTTTTGATTTTGACTTTGTGGAAATATCTTGGAATGATGCCTAAAAAATAAAATATGTTTTGTTTCACCTTGTTTCAACTTTGTTTATGAGTTCAATAATAAAAATATTATACAGTATCTCACAAAAGTTGGTACACCACTAAGGCTCCATGTACACTGTAGCTAAAAATAGGCAGTTTGGAATGCCGGATTGCTGCCAGGAAAACGCGATTGAAGGCCAGGTTTGCACTGGCCTGCGGGAGTGAAGCTGTGCGAGTTCAGGTGAACTTTCCCGAATTATCTCCCACTGGTCAGTCCCGATTTCTGAGGCAATTACACAGACATCTGTGCATGTTTCTGCACAGATGTCAATGTCAATGGCAGTTGGAGATCTCAAAAATTTGTACAGAAAGTAATTAATAAAAATTGTTGCAACGCCGCATATGCGGCGTGACACCGATCAGGGCGGGGGCATTGCCATCAATTAGTGGCAAATCATGCAGTTTTGTCCTTGTATTTTGCCTGTCAAATCACATGTCAAAACGGCTTTATTCTCTAAAAAATGCTGCCAATGGCAATGCCCTAATCGGTGACACGACGCATCTTAAGCCTAGTAGAAGTGGGATTAGGGTTAGGGTTAAGGGATTAAGCCTAGTAGAAGTGGGATTAGGGTTAGGGTTAAGGGGTGGAGACTAGTAGAAGTGGGATTAGGGTTAGGGTTAAGGGGTGGAGACTAGTAGAAGTGGGATTAGGGTTAGGGTTAAGGGGTGGAGACTAGTAGAAGTGGGATTAGGGTTAAGGGGTGGAGACTAGTAGAAGTGGGATTAGGGTTAGGGTTAAGGGATTAAGCCTAGTAGAAGTGGGATTAGGGTTAGGGTTAAGGGGTGGAGACTAGTAGAAGTGGGATTAGGGTTAGGGTTAAGGGGTGGATACTAGTAGAAGTGGGATTAGGGTTAAGGGGTGGAGACTAGTAGAAGTGGGATTAGGGTTAGGGTTAAGGGGTGGAGACTAGTAGAAGTGGGATTAGGGTTAAGGGGTGGAGACTAGTAGAAGTGGGATTAGGGTTAGGGTTAAGGGATTAAGCCTAGTAGAAGTGGGATTAGGGTTAGGGTTAAGGGGTGGAGACTAGTAGAAGTGGGATTAGGGTTAGGGTTAAGGGGTGGATACTAGTAGAAGTGGGATTAGGGTTAAGGGGTGGAGACTAGTAGAAGTGGGATTAGGGTTAGGGTTAAGGGGTGGAGACTAGTAGAAGTGGGATTAGGGTTGAACTTTTTGCACTTGAGACTACTCTGAGTGGGATTACAAATGCTTTGGCGGTTGAACTTTTTGCACTTGACATTCACACTTCTGCTTATGTGACAAGGGTTATGGGATTGGTACTCACGTTTGGAACTCTTTTGCTTTCTTGTAAGGTCAGTCCAGTCCTCAATATGCTGTTCAGCAATGGCCTCCCAAGCTAAATTCTTTTTGCTGCGTTTTGCATACCGTGCATTTTTGTTGTCCCAAAGCTCTGGGTGGTCCCGCACTGACTCCATGAACTCTTCCGGCTCTATTGTAGTTGCTCTGGACCTGGATGGTCTGGTCACATTTGCTGCCCGGGCTTGCATCTGTGTATCTCCTCGATCCATGCTCTCTTCCTCCTCAACCCCTCCCAACAGGATTTCCTTTTATCCCAGCATCCTATACTGCACTGCGGTCATGTGACCTTCCCACAGCTTCATTGTACTGTCTAGTGCGTTTTTAAGGCGTTTTTAAAGCGCTACATATTCATTTCAATGGACTTGGGCGTTATAGAAGCGCTATTTTTAGCGCTACAAACAAGCTCAAAAGATGCTGCTTGCAGGACTTTTTCCAACGCCCCGCCAGCGCAACACCTCAGTGTGAAAGCATCCATTGTGATTAATGTTACACATTTTTCATGCGCTTTAGATGCGCTATTTTTAGCGCTAAAACACCTGCAAAGCGCCTCAGTGTGAAAGAGGCCTTAGATGTGGTGGATCATTCGTTTTATTTTTTCAGGCTTTTTTTTTTCACTTTATTTTCATCTGATGACCCTGCCAATAACACACTTCCTGTTCTAGGGTGACAATACTCACTGACTATACTGTATCGAACAGACACCTCTAACTGTGTTATCACAGTTAAAGGTTTCTCTTAGATAGTAAACTGCAATACAGTAATACCTTGGATTGCGAGTAACGCGGTTAAAAACGCAAGCGAGCGATCATGGTGTGGAGTTATTGCGGGCGCGCTCCCCTGATACAGCGGCGGCCATAGCCGCCGACTGTATCACTCGGCCCCGCCCCCGGCGCACCCCATCATTGGATGCGATTGACAGCAGTGTAGCCAATCGACGGCCAGGCTGAGAACCGAGGATGATGACGGGGGACGGGGGGTGCCGGTACTGTCGGATGTTTTTTCACCTTAATGCATAGGATGCATTAAGGTGAAAAAACATTTACCTTTACAACCCCTTTAAGCCCTTTGAAGTTGGGTGTCCTTTTCAGCTTTGAGGATTTTACTATACAGTGACCACTGATTATTTATTTTTGACCTACTTAGTTTACTTAGTTATTGGACCGATCCTGTGTTGGAGTTGGAAATAGTGTTGCAGATTGTCTAATTTTTAATAAACCTTTAATCAAGTCTAAAGTGGTATTGCCTGGCAGGGGCATATGTAGCTGTGATGTCAGTTCAATATGAGGCTGGTCCAACCAGATAATAGATCCTAGGTCTAAGGATATAGTGATTTGTAAGGTAGATATTTTGGTGAGAAAGCCATCTATTCTGGAGTGGGTTTTGTGAACAGGCAAGTAAAATGTATACATTTTTTCTGAAGGATTTTTCATCTGCCAGTTGTCAAATAGAGAGAGTATTTAAGAAGTGGTTGGAATTTTTGGGTTAAGTGCAGTTTATCTTTCGGAATGGGCTCCAGGTTGAATTAGATTTAAAGTCTGAGAGAGGTAGGCAACTACCTATTTTACAGTTTTTCCTGGATTGTGCAGAAGCAGAATAAGATTGTGCAGTAGTAGAATAAAGGATGTGGAAACAATTCCATATGAAATTAAAATTATTATTATGTTTATTTAAATGAATCCGATACATCAATACATATGGTACAGAGGTAGGCACAGTCAATTTTAAGCTGGCGAGTTTATCCAGAATTTCGTTAAAGATCACTTGTGTAGGGTCATTGGGTCATCTATTATAGCTTCTAGGAGGCTTTTGATTCTGATGTTTCTTCATGGCTTCTATTGTCTAGCTCTTCCAAGTGTCTTTGAATATTCTTTTATTGTGGAGCTTTGGCTAATGACTTGAGCTTGCTTGTGGACAGCTAATTTTGTAGACTGAAGCTCATCTATAGTTTTGACGCTATTAGTAAAACTGGAAGTCTGGTTTAAGGGATTTAAGTTCAGTATTAAGTTTCATGTACCTCATGGACAAGTAGGCAAAAGTTATTTTTTGTAGAAATTTATAATGGTTCTTCCAAGACAAAGGTTCCTCTGTTCCTAAGCTACACAAGGGGGAAGGAGACAGGCACTGTATGTCATGTATGGGAGCAGGTTTCAGGGTGGAGAACCTTGTTAGTGGATGAGGTCAGCTTGTGGTGCAGTTGGTCAAAAATACAATTCCAAGGTTCATACCACTCTGGATCATTGGGGCCTGTTCAGTGGAGCGGCCTACGGCTTTGTTTTCCTGGCGTAAGTTCATGTCCCCTATGGGATGATGGGTGTGAGCTGCAGCCTGTTGCATTGTATTCCTGCAATCCAGGAGCTTTTTAGAAGGCCTGTTTCACAATCTGTTAGGACTCTTACAGCAAGGGTTTGCAAAGCTTTCAGCAAGCCACCTCTCCCGGGCTCTCCAGTCCCATCGTGGAGGTCGGGAGCAATGCGGGTGGCAGCGATGGCTGCCCTGTACAGAGAGAGGAACGGACATCATTCCCCTCTCTCTCTGCAACCCTGGAAACTGGAAATGAGCAGTTCATCACTTCTGGTTCTGCCCCCTTGTTTACCTGCCAGCAACGGCCAGGTAAGCAGCTGTTCAGAGCGATCTGTATCTGATCAGCTACATGGGAGGCCAGAGGAGAGGGTCTAATAGACCCAAGATCTCTTCATAAAGAGGACCTGTCACGGCCCATGCTATCAAAAGGGATGTTGTTCATCCATTGTGATAGCAATTAAGCTCGTACGAAAACAAAAACGGCCCTGTCCCACCGCGCTTAGGCACAAATGTGAACGCATACGTTGCTCCTGCACGCATATGTAAACAGTGATCGCACCACACATGAGGTATTGTCGCGAACGTCAGAGCGAGAGCAATAATTCTAGCACCAGACCTCCTGTGCAACTCTAAACTGGTAACCTGTAAAGGCGTTTAAAGCGTCGCTTATGGAGAATTTTAAGCACCGTAGGTTGCCGCCATTCCACGGGCATATGCAATTTTAAAGCGTAACATGTTAGGTATCTATTTACTCAGCGGAACATCATCTTTCACATTATGCAAAAATATTGGGCCAACTTTAGTGTCTTTTTTAATTCACTAATTTTTTTTTTCCCCCACTGCGCAAATACAGTGTGACAAAAAATTGCAACAACCACCATTTTATTCTATAGGGTCTCTTCTAAAAAATATATATATATATATATATATATATATATATATATATATATATATATATATATAGCGCCCCTCTACTTGAGGGGTGCCGTGTGCCTAAATTTAGGGGTTGGTCTGAGCTAGTAGCCAGGCTCAGACCGCTTTTATTGATAGGTTTGGTTATTTGTTCTTCAGGTGTTGTACTGGTGTGCAGTTGCCTGTGGCCTGTAGGTGGCACTGCCATGACAGGTCAGGGTTGAACCACTGGTAACAGTGCTGTGCCTTAGGGCAGTGGTCATCAACCCTGTCCTCAGGGCCCACTAACAGGCCAGGTTTTCAAGATAACTGAAATACATCACAGGTGATATCATATGCTGCTCACTGATTGCAGTATTCTAGTCTGCATCACCCCAAGGTAATACATAAAACTTGGCCTGTTAGTGGGCCCTGAGGACAGGGTTGATGACCACTGCCTTAGGGTGTCCTCTCTCGGCAGTAGTACAGTGGGCGTGGTCAACCTGCTGTGCATTCTGGGAGAGGATACATAAGGGGCAGACGCCGCCTGGAGGTTGTTCCAGAGTTCCGGGGCTCTGGGGTTCAGGTCGCGTGACCTGGCCCTCCAGGCCAGGGGTGCGCATGAGGCATCGGTCCCAGGCACCTTTAGTCTGGAGCTGCAACTTTGCCATTGAGCCCAGCACCTTTAGCTGGGGCTCAGCTCTAACAGGAGTAATCCCAGGGTGCCCCTGAGAGGGGACTCGCTCTAAGAAGAAGAGACCGGAGGAGGACCTTTCTGAGGGACGGGTGAGAGTTTCACGGTGAAAGAGAGGCCCGGTAAACTTCTGGAGGGATTCAGCTAGTCATCTAAGGCCTTGTAATGTGCAGCAACTTGCACCTGTTCTTGAATTACAAGAGCTAAGAGGTTCGGGGCTCAGAGATTTTGTGGCAGAGGATCTCCCGATTGTATCTCCAAAGAAACTTAATTGAAGTAAAGTTTGTGCATCACTACGGCTGCTAGGACCGTGAGAGGGGACTATCCGGGTGAGCAGAGTCCACTCGGGATTGAGTGGTGATACCAAGTGCCTGAACCTGCCTCCCTGTTTCTTTACTCTTCAACTCCAACTTTCCTATCCAGTTATCAGCATAAAGAAAATAAACCTTCCTTCATTAAGGTTTAACCTTGTCTGGACATTGGCCTTATTGGTGCACCTACAACCGACTCTTCCCTACACTCTAGGGGTGAGAACCAGCCGAGGCAAGGTAACTCGCTGCAGGACCCAACAAATTCCGAACACCGCTCACCCTCTTAAGAAGAGGGAACCTGGGCATTGTGGTACGGTGTGTCCCGCCTTGAGGAGGAAAGGCCAGGGATCTGTGTGCTATTATATATATATATATATCATAGGCGTGCGCAAGGGGTGTGCCAGGTGTGCCTGGGCACACCCTAACCCTGAAGTTGGCAACCCGTCAATCGTGGGCAGGTGACAGGTAAGCTGTGATCCTTACTTGCTGAACCCCAGAACCTGGACAGAATAGGCAGCGGGGGGGTGGAAATTAGTGGAACCGATTCGTATCTTCTTCTGCAGCCTCTGAAAGAAGGCTTCTCCTCCTCTCCCTCTCGCCGACATTCAGCTGCCACTGGAGAAAAATACAGAGGGATCGGTAACAATATATGCCACCCCTCTTGTCCCAGGTCCTCTTCTTTCTACTGCCCAGGACCCCCTGAGTACTCCCCTGCTCATATCCCCCCCCCCCCCGACGAGCAGGGAAGAGGTCAGTTAATATGTCCCAAACGCATATGTGTTTGAGCTTTGAGGTGCACACCCTAATGCAATAGGCTGCGCACACCTATGATAGATTATATATATATATATATATATATATATATATAAATATCTTAGCGCAATACCCCCGCAGGGGCCGCTGGTTTAAGATTTTGGGCCTGCCGTTACCTTACTGTTCATCACATCCGTCCTAGGGGTCTTCCTTGAAGAGTTGTTCCCAAGTGTCTGCACCAAACACTTAAGCCTCGTACACACGACCGAGAATCTCGTCATGAAAAAACACATCGTTTTTCTTGACGAGATTTTTGGACAAGAAACTTGTCCCGGCCGAGTGTACAGACGCTCGATTCAAAGAACCCGCGGTTTTTTGAATAGAGCGAACGCGGTGACGTCATCGACTACGACGAGCGTGCACTCGTCACATTCGATGCCGTCGCCGCCATCTTGCTTCACCCTAACTATGCCTAGTAAGCTACTGCGCATGTGTCGACGTCATTTCGAGCATGCGCGGGCTTCCCGGAGGACAGGTAAGTGTACACACACACACACACACACTTTTCTCATCGAGAAACAGGCTGACGAGAATCTCGACGAGAAAATAGAGAGCAGGTTCTCTATATTTTTCGTCGAGATTGTCGGTTTTCTTGACGAAAAACCTGATAGCCGCGTACACACGACCGATTGACTCGGCAAGAAAGCTCTGCCAGCAAGTTTCTTGTCGTTTTTCGACGAGAAACTCGGTCGTGTGTATGAGGCTTTAGTCTCTTTTTCTCAAGGGTTTTATTATACTTTCGCGGATCACGGGTACTTTCTTTTATCCAGAGGACAAACAGCTTCCACACTGGATCTTGCAACCACCAGATAGGCCTCCCTCACGGACCTAGCAGCCAGTGCAAGCTTGTTCAAAAAGTCTCTGCCACAGACTTGTGTAACCACACACGTGGTAAACTTCTGAAAACGTAACACACAGTTCCAGGATCTTTCAGCCAGCAACACCGAGGTCAATTTTGTCTGGATGGATCCTCCAATTGAGTCCTCAATTGTTCGGTCCCTTCCGGCAGGCAAGACGACACAGGACCATCCCTGGAACAGTAGGCCCCAGCAACTCCTGGGCCTACTCTCAGTAACGGAGCCTCAGGTCCGCAGGCCCTGATGCAGAAAAACTGCTAACACATCCCTGAGGCCAGGAGGCCGTCAGGTCAGGATCGGAAGACCCCAAAAAAACGGTGTCTGTCCCTTAAGTACCCCCTCCCAGAATGCACAGCAGGTGACCACTCCCACTGCGCTGCTTCTGGGAAAGGAATATCCAATGCATCCAGCCTACTGCAATTCCAACATTGACCTGTGGTGACAACGACACCTACAGTCAGGTGGAAAATGTGCAACTCAGCTGAACTGGAACAGAGACCCATAATTTGGTACAATTATTCTGAGCTAAACTATGGCTCATATAAAACACACAAAAAGGCACTGGAAAATCTATATAGATGAATGTGTGAAATAGATGTGCAGCAGCTAAACAGCAAGTGCTAAAACTTGAATATTGTGAAAACGTAAATTTAACTATAGCGCTAGCAAAACCACACAAGAAAAACCCAGGAAATAGCCAATAATATCTCAATGTGACAAACCAATAGTCAGTGAATAAATCTTCTTCCAAAATGTGATTCAAAAAAAACATGTGCAAAAAAATGAGAATATTGATTAAATAGGCAGCAAATGATCACAAATAGTCCTGCAGGTGTCACAAGCTCAGATGGATTATAGTCAAACGATCCACTCTCCATTAGTAGATGGTGCTTACTTCCAAGGACAGGGACTGAATGATGAGTTCAATATATAAACAAAAATCCAAATGAAATGACTTACTGGAAACTGGTAGAGTGAAGTTCAAATGCACGGGAGAACAATGAGAGATTACTTGCCAAGTCTAGCCCGTTGGCTAGACATTCAAAGCACAGGATGGTAAAGGCAGGCACTCAGTATCAACTTCCACGAGCGCCGCTGAATAGCGTGCGCTCCACAAGAAGCAGGAAATGGTGTCAATGGTTTAGCCGTAAACCGGACGTGCGTCGACGCGTTTCGCTCCTCCCACAGAGCGTCATCAAAGGACATCACATCCGGTCTAGAGCAAAGCAATTTATAGTGGGGGAATGACCTCCCACTGGGTGTAATCAATTGAGGAAAAACCTACTTCCTGGTTAAACATCATTGTCCTGATTACCATCCAAACTTTATTGAAAAAGAGACAAAAGACTGAATTCGCTCGGATTCTTCTTGTGAATGGGGCGTGCTCCCTTCTGGGAACTGTGTGTATGCCAGGAGGCAGCCGCCCATTTCCAAAGCGCCATGCATGCGCAGCAGGAAGGAGGTGCCGGGACCTGCCAGGGCCGAGCGTTCGCCGTCTGGGGCCCGACATCGCGGGCAAGTAGGACAGGTAAGTGTCCTTATTAAAAGTCGGTGTTAGTAGCTGCTGACTTTTAAAAAAAATAAATAAAAATAAAATCGCGGGTGGAATCCCGCTTTAAAGCTCTAAATTAAAAAATTTACAAAAAATTCCAAAAGTAAATTTTTGGGCACACAAATGCAATAAATAACAAAATTTTGGGGTAAAATATAAAAGATGAGATTGTGCCGGAGAAAAAGATACCCAATGTGTCAAACCTTAAAACGCCTGTAAAATGGAAACAAACTTCATTACCCTATATTTTCTATAGGCAGTGTTTTAAATCTCCTACATGTTTAGAGTTAAAGAGGAGTTCTAGCTTGTATTAAAATAAATTAAAAAGCAGCAGCTACAAATACTATACATAAAAAGGACATATACCTGTCCAGGTATCCCACGCTGTCAGCCCCCCTAGCCGATTTGTCTACCAGCTTTGGGTGCAGGTGCCAGCATTCTTACTAAGGGAAACAGGTAGTGAAGCCTTGTGGCTTCACAGCCTGTTTCCTGCTACGCATGCGTGAGTCCTGAATGGTCCCGTGTGGACCTGTGTGTCTCCCAGAAGGCAGTGGGGGAAAAGGAGGAGGGGTTAGAAATTTCTTAGATCGCTGCATCATTGTGCGGTGATCTTATCTGGAAGTGGGAACGGACACCTGCATCGGTCTCCTCTCCCTGACAGGATGTGGATCTGTGTGTTTACACACACAGATCCACGTCCTTGGCTGTGTAACGGCCGATCGCGGGTACCTGGAGGACATCGCGGCCGCTAGGCACCATGCATCGGCATCTCAGTGACGCGCTGCCGGCAGCGCTCACGCGCCCCCCAGTGGCCGGAGGAGCCGAGGCCATCTATTGATGGCCTCCCTGATTTCTAGAGCCACCATGTGGCCGTCATTTGTCTATGGCCCGGGCTCCAACAAAGCTTGCTTGCTTAAAAGTCTGCAAATGCTTTCCAAAAGCTTGCTGTTAATCCTTTTATACAAGCTGAAGTCTGCATGAAACAGGTCTAAGGGCTTCTGGTGGTGCCAGAGCCACACGTACCTCTATGTCTGAGGAATGTGAGGCAGTTTTTGGCTGTCGGGAGTGAGCCGTGGTATGGCTCAAGTGTGTTGAGTCCTGGATGTTAGCCACATCTGCAGGTTTTTTTTGCAGAGCACGGAGGGGAGGAGGAGCAGGGCAGCAGTGTTATACCACACACTCAGGAGGGTAACACCACTCTAGTCATACATTATACAATTTTTAAATTAAATTTCCTTTAGATTTACCTTCAACTATGTAGTACAAGGGCCTGCCTGATTGTATACAGCAGTGTATCTCAACTTTTTTTTTAGTCAAGGCACCCTTTAAAATGATGTCCAATCTCAAGGCATCCCATTCTTAAATAAAAAAATAAATAAAGTAATAGTTCTACATAATGCAGCAATGACACCCAATGTTAGAAGTGATTTATTCTTTCAAAGCAGACACCTACTGCATATTGGTTCTGACTAGTACTGCAATGTTCCTCTCCCTCACCCAGCTAATGTACTGATACTGTACAGTACTGATGGAAAGGGGAAGGGAAGGGTCTAACAAGGATGTTATGGAGGCACCCAGTGTCCTTCCCAGTGGCGGCTGGTGCTCTATTTTTGGGAGTTTGTCGCCCCCCCTGCAGTCAGTAGGTCACACCAACACCCACCCCCAGTCACTCGATCGTCAGCCCACCAGCCCTGCACTTACTCCATCTAGGTCGCGGGCAGCGCTTCCGCCTCCTCAGCGGCTTCCCCTGCGTCTTCTCCTCCTCCGCGGCCAATATGATCACTTCTCCGCTCGGCCAATCGGTCTCGGGATCCGCTTCCCGATTGGCCGGGAGGAGAATCAGGAAGACAATAACGAATATTAATTTGCTATTGTCACACAACTTGGTGGGCTCAGGGCGTAGTGCACTGCACCCTGAGCCCATCCTTTTTTAAAGCAAATCGGAGCCTCGGGCTCTAATCACGGGCTTCTAAAAAATAAAAAGCAAAACCCCTATTGGAAGCCATGCGTCCAGAACCCTGCATGTAGATTAGGGGCCGAACACATGGATTAGGGGGGACGGTGTGCCCCTGGAGAAACCTGAAGGCATCCTGGTTGAAAAAGGCTGGACTACAGTCACAAGTGAATACAGAGGTGCCACCTTCCTCTCCGCAGTCTGCTTTCCGAACAGTGAAGACAAAGCACCACGAATGCATGTATGAACCAGTCTTCATTCTACTGAGCAGGGTATAACAGGTGTCAGATTTGGGTGCGTATGTCATTTACACCCCATCTTTTTTTTTTTAAAGAGTACAATTATGTATTAAATTACATGGCGTTTTGTTAAAGCGGCCTGTAGTTTAGCTGTAAAAGTGTTTTTTGCAATTTCTTATTAAAAGTAAATGTAGGGCCCAGCTGTTATCGATTACAACTTATTGAATACTCAGAGCACCACCGAGGAAACACGGTGTAACTAAACCCAAAAACAAACATACATTTTATTTATTACAGTGTGCCAGTCCTTAAATGTGGTGGTTGCATAGATTTCTTTTATTTTAGGCAGTTTTTCATTTGTTTTTACCTGGGGGTCCTGCCAGTAACACACATCCCATCCTAAAGTAACAACGCTCACCCGCTGTACTGTATATATGCAGGAGCAAAAGGACTACAGAACACCTCCCCCTCAGCTCATCCCTATTACATAAGGGTACAGTGTTCACCAGAGAGATCGTTGAGAACACTGCTAACAGAAAGAGAGCACAGTAAGTTATCAGATTCAAGATTTCTGGTAGGATCAACAAGAATTGCTTCCATTAAATAGATACAGCAACAAGCTTTCAATAGTATATTTAAAGTGTTACTAAACCTACAACAGTAAAATCAGTCTGTATGTGCAGTAAAGCATGCTTGTTATACTCACTGTGGAACCTAAGGTGTTAATCCTTTGCATTGTGTAAGAAGGCTGTTTGATTCTGGCTTCTCTGATCCCCCTTCTTCCACTGACCCCTGAGGATTTTCTGATAACACAGAGTCTATGGAGTCAGGCTGCACATGCTCAGTTTGGAGTGTATTGCTAGAGAGGTTTTTTTCTTGGGAGAGTGCATGTGATCAGCACAGGACCAATCAGCACTGTCCAGACAGAGTGGCAGGAGTCCTGCAGTGTCATAGGACAGTCAGAAAACACCTTCTTCAAGCTTTAATCAGTGCTTGGCTGGACACTGATAGAAGTCACAAGACTGCTCTGACTGCTGACGAGAAAAGGTATTTAGCATTAAAATGATTTCATTTAAATGTTCTGTGTACTGTGGGAGACCAGATATAGTGAATGCAGGTTCTGGGTTTAGCAACACTTCAACAGACCAAGAGGAAGCAAATAAAAGATGTTCATTGTTAGGGATTACATATACTTTAAACAGATTCCTCTTAGAACAGTTTAAAACAGATTCAACTTATTCATGGTGGAGGATCCCCCATGTAGTTTTTTTTAAAATAGAAATATTTTATGCATTCATTTTATATAGTGCTTAGAGTTTTCCTCAAGTCATAACGCAATTTATTTAGGAAAAGAAGCTCTAAACCACCCTCCCTTCTCATTCATTGAAAGTTAGAAGCAATTTATGAAAGTAGTTGCCAAGGGCAAAATAGATGCCATATCTGTACTAAAAAAAAAAAGAGCATCTAGTAAAGGATTAGTTGCTATGAGCAATACTTACATGCTGCTTTTCCCCTAGTACATTAGACCCATAACCTTATTGTATGAAGCTGCTATTACGGTTTTACAAAGATCATTTCCCATGATCCTTGTCTGAATAACGATCTCTCTCTCTGTCCCCCCCCCCCCCCCCCCCAAGTCGGTGACCTATTTTAAAAACTAGAATAAAAGCCAAGAACTCCCAAGAAAATCTAAAAAACAAAAAAAAAGAAAATATGGGAAAACAGGACATATAATCCTCTCCAGATTGCTACTGTCCTTTCTGAGAGATTTATTAAGAAAATTGAGCCACTTGCTATATCTGGAGATGTGGTCATGTTTTATAAACTGCAGTCCCAAATGGGTATCTGCCTGCCAAAATAAAGAGTGCCTGTTGTTTATTTTATGAGACACACAAAACAGACGGGTTTGCTTTACCCAGCCATTTTAAACTTTCCATAAAACAGAATTTGGGTTCCTAACCTTGTCAAATAGAGGCCTTTTATTAAGCTATATACCAGTTTGTGAAGCCTTTGCTGTCTAACTCATGGGCTGCCTAGTTTCAGGCCAGACAAGTACCTACTTACCATCACTAGGAGCTATGTAGTTGTCCAGGAACTGGTACACATCCCGAGACTCATACAATAGCACCTACCACCTGAAAAATCTAATCTCTGGGGGCAAATTTCCTGGAAAGCAATGGTGATGTAGTATAGTAACCCATAGCAACACGTTTCAGATAACTAAAGTCAGGGTGGGGAATGAATTTTTGATTGACTGCTATTAAACACTCCCCTTTTGTCACGGTAAACAAACCCATATATCTTGTGTTTAGCCTTGTATGGAATTAGATGAGAAGAGTTTCCATTCATAAAACTTGACACGTGTGGTGCTCAGTTAGACCGATGCACGGCTGCAAGGACATCAAGTTCTACTCACTAAACAGATTAGTAACATTGATGTCATAAGTCTCCCCCACCATGAGCGAAAGTTATTGTTTTCACAGATACAAATTAACGTGTTGTGTTCACAAAAACACTGGGCTGCTTTATGTAAATGTGAAAAAGAAACCCAGCAACCAACGAGATCTTGACTTTCATTTTCTGATCATACATAGGAAAGAAAATAGAGCTGGAATAGACTGCATGTTAATGGGCACTGAATTCTAAAAACTAAACAGATTATCTGAAAACCGCAAGCATAAGTAACAAGTGAGGGTACCAATTTCTGAAAATTGAACATAATGGGGTTGATTTTTCTAAAACGTGAGGATGCAAAATCTGGTGCGGCTGTGTATGGTAGCCAGTTTCGAACTTCAGTTTGTTCAATAAAGCTTTGTCAAAAATAAATAAAAATGGCAGCCTATTGGGTACCATGTAGAGCTGCACCAGATTTTGCACTCTAGAATTTTAGAAAACCAACCCAAAACGAAAATGCAGAAATAATGGATGTCTTAACAGTTTAATTTTCAGATTTCATTCCCTCACCTGCACTCATAAAATAAGACTTAGAATTGCTGGTTGTAGGCAACTATAAATCTCATAACAGAGAATCCCTATAGCAGTCTTCATTTTATTGCAAGCAGTCTTACATTTTTAGTTTGTTTCCCATTTGAGCAAGTTTCTGGAAATTTCAAACCTGTATCTCCCTCCTTTCCCTGGAATGCAAACCATCATAAATAGGTCTTAGTTAAATGTATGAATAGGAAGTAAATGTACACATTTTTCTGTTTACCTGGAGACAATGATGGATGCAGAATGAACAGACAACTGTAAACCACGGCACACAATAAAAACAGTAATATGCATAAAAACAGTTGAAACACAAATATAAGCACTTTTATTTACCCAAGCTCAGCTTGGGACAGCAATATTGTGTAAAGCAGGAGATATTCTCCGTCATCAGGAATACACAATGAAGATGTTAGCAGAGATGGATTTGGTTTACTAGAGAATGTACAGTTTAAAACTCCCTCTTTAAGCTCTCTCCTTCATGTACCCAATAAATAAAAAGTTCCTAGAAGAAGAAATCTCTCACCAGACAGAGTGAGTCCAGTTCCTGCACAGAATCCGACGGAAAGCCTTTCTGAAGTCCTGGTTGAATATTGTGTATATAACAGGATTGAGGGAGCTGTTACAATACCCTATCCAGAAAAAGAACTGAAACACACTTTGTGGGATGTAACAGAGTTCAGGGCATATGGCTTGAAGGCTGTAGGTAAAAAAGAAAGGGAACCAACATAAGACAAAGACACCGATAACTACAGCTAGAACAAACGTAAACCTCTTCTCTCGGTTGATATGGCTTTTCTTTTTGGACAAGGAGGAAACAGAGTCTTTTGGCAACAGTACAACACCTTTGGATGTGACCATGCTGTCCATCATTGAAGGCCCATGGCCATTGGTCTCTTTAAGGCATCCAGGCTCTGGATGACCGGTATTCTCCTTTAGGACAGGATGGGCCACTTTGACAGGACACAGGTCAGGGGGCACAGAACTCAGCTTCTCCTCTGGATTAGAGCAGGCATGACCTGTTGATTTCTTCACACTGTGTCCAGCACGGGGACAAAATAACTTACATGTCCTCTCTTTAGGTTTACCGTCGTTGGTGTTCTTTCTACTCTGACGTTTGGCTATTAGATAAATTCTGAGGTACACCAAAATCATGATCAGACAGGGAGCAAAAAAAGAGCAGATGCTGGAGGAAAGAATATACCAGGGCTCCTCATTCAATTTACACTGAGGCTTGTCTCTGTTGTGGTCTTCCTTCTTACCTTTGTAAATTAACGGTGGCAGGGAGATCAAGGCTGCCAAAGTCCAGACTATTAAGATGATACACTTTATCCTCCTAGGAGTCCTCTTGGAATTATATTCAATAGCTTGACTGACTGACCAGTACCTGTCCAAACTAATGGCACAAAGGTGCACTATGGACGATGTGCAGAAGAGAACATCCAGTGCCAAGTACATCTCACACCAGGTCTTGCCGAAGTACCAGTATCCCATCAGCTCATTTGCCAAGGAAAAGGGAATAATAAGAGTGGCAACTAAGATGTCTGCTGCGGCCAGCGACACCAGAAAGAGATTTTGAGGAGCTTTCAGTGAGCGGCTAGTCAGCACCGCTATAACCACCAGAACATTGCCGAATATGGTGAAGAGGATGAGAAAGGTGATAATTGCCGCTATAACAGCGGTGGCTTGGATGGAGTATGACAGTTGTGATGCCATAACCTCCTGATGAAATGCAAAAAAAGATAAGCAGCAGTTCCAAAACCCCCAATGTCCACTCTAGAGAGATGATAAATCCAGATCTCTAGGCTCCATCAGTCCACACTTTTGTTAAGCATAAAAACAAAACTTTGAGGGACTTCATGAAAAGTTCAGAAATGGCAGATGCTGCAAACATAGATCGTCATCAAATTCACCCAAATCTTGCAAGTGTCTTCCTTTTGCAGAAGTCTTTCCTCTGTGCTTAGCTATGAAATATGCAATCCTGCTCTCATTTCTCTCTCACTGAGGTACGAAATAGAGATTGTCGGCTTTTAAAGTAGTGAATGTTTAGTTTACACAACCCTACTGAGTGATGTCAGAAACTCAACAGCTCAGCCTCCTTCTAAAGAGGGGAGGAGGGAGCCACAGGCTGGATCCTCTTCACTCCATAGATTTATTTCCTGAACACAGCTGCTCACTGCTCTTCCTCCTGCTGTTTCAGAAGAGTTCAGTGGTTCCACAATACTTGCAGGACCACCAAGGGCACCATGACTAATTTCCTGCAATAAGATGTGCTTCAGTGGCACTGCACAGGGAGTAATACTGCAGCTTTAAGGATACATTCTGCAGAAAGAAACATTTCAGACTTGGTAGCACTTTACCCAACAAGTAAGCAGAATACTTCTCCAGCTTTAGTCTGCAATAGTATATGGAGACGCAAAGGCTGTCACCTTACTACAATAACCACCTCGGTCATCTGTGTGAGTGCTGGGAAAAAGTAAATCAAATGCAACTTATGCTATTACAAAACATGTTAACGGCAAACACTGTTTTAACTCCTTCATTTACTGGGTTCAACATTCAGCACCAAGGATAGCTCAAGTAAAATTGCTGCGCCAGCACCCTCTACTGGCCATTTATGGTTTCAAAAGTTTTAGAATTGAGACATGCCATTCCTTTCATAAATTGGTTTATTACATTACAGAATGCAAGACACCACAGGTTGTTTTTTTTTTCAGCTGCAATTCCCAATATAAAGGTCATCAATAGCAATTTTACTTGCATTCACTGGATCAACAACACCTTCCACAACCACCTACAAGAGAAAAATAAAAAAATAAGTCAATATTTTTTATTTATTTATACATAAAATAGGCAAAAAAAAGAAAAAAAAAAATGTAATATAGTGGAATTTAACAGCTATGGCACAGTACTGAGCTGGGTGATTTTATCCCAAAATTTGAGAAATTTGTTTTCTGCTCCATTCCCTCATCCATTTGCTAGAAATAGATGCACACCAATTCAAAAAATACTGTATCTGACCACATATTAGAGATTTGAGGTGAAAGCAAGTCAAAGAAATGATGTGATAAATGAGTTACACAAAATGTACACACAGGTTATCTACCATTTGCATTGCATGCTGCTGAGGTTACAGCTATTCAGCTTCCCCCCACTAATTTCCAGCCACATCATTCAAGTCACCGATACACACATTGTCATCATGTGTCAAACATAAAAGGTGCAATCAAATCAAATTGAAAAAAATCAAGCCTTCAAAAAGCATTCAGGGAAAAAAAGTCAACCTCAGTGATTAATTTTTTATCCAGGTATTGCTGTAGTCTACCAGGCTATCCCAATGATGTCTGCCTATGTCTAGCGGTCTGGGAACCCCTTTGGCTTATTTGTTTGTGATACAGGAGAGGTTTTCCCAAACATGCCCACTTTAGGATCACTCACATACTGATAAACTCATGTAGTAAAGTGCCAGAGAGAGAGAGAGAAATCATGAGGATTAATTGAGTGGACTTTCACATTTTAAGTACATTAGATATGTTTGTGTTTGCTGGATAACCTTTGCTTTTAGTGGAAACCTTACCTGAAAAGGTGTTAAGTTCCGCTTTAACACTTCCTTCCCCTTCCTCTCCCACTTTGAGTTTTTTTTTTTTTGGGGGGGTATCTAGTTTTAGCAGGTACCTGCTCCCCCTTCTGCTCCAACCACCTTGGCGATCAGGGCAGAAGTTCTCCCTCAAAACAACCCACCTCCCTCTGCAACCTTCTGGGACATGTCACAGGTCCACGCGGACTCCTGGGATATCGGTATGATCTATGCCAGGAGTCCATTGGAATCGCCTAATACTGAAACAGCGCTGCGCAGTGGCGTTACTGTGCAGGCGCAAGATGAGTAGCCAGCTGCACCAAATCCTGGAAATGAAGACAAGGGGGCTTTAGTTGCCCACAGTAGAGATGGGCCCTGCCTGCTTCCAAGATCAGATACAAAAAAACAAAAGGAATAGGTACCTATATAGGGAACTCATCCAGTATATAATGTATCGGGGATCTAATTGTTTAGTACGGCTTATGTCTCCCTTGGAAGGTCGGCAATGGGCCACACAATATTAAATGGAGTACCTATATGAAAAAGATACACCCGATTTTAGTGCCTCTGAATTGCTTCCAAGATCAGGTTAGTTTTGCACGATTTAGACGTAAAATAAAAAGACCACACATTAATGACATTATCTAAATGTTGCTGTTGAAATTGACACAATTACAGTGGAGTATTTAAAAAAAAATGAATTGGGGGACTGGAACTCTGCTTGAAGCATGGTTTTAAAATGCAGCAAGTACTGTAACATTAGTACCAACATAACTTGCAGGCATGGTGTAGGATAATGTTGGTGGTGGATTACAAACCAATAATGTTACCTGCATTATATTAGCAGAGTGTATCCAATGCTTATGACAAACACTATGCTATTTTGAATTTAGTAAAAAACTCTGATAAAAAGAGATTTCCCATTCACTGAGTGAGCTGGTGCATGAAGCACATCACTGGATTTTTTAGAATCTGCTCATGCTTGTAGCAATCGTTTCAGCTATTTATAAAAGTTTTTTTGTCTTGGTGTGCCATAACTTTCAACCACCCCTCATTTGGAGGGACAGCCTCTCCTTTCCTCCTTCACTTCTGCGGAGGTTGACAATTGCAAACACACCTATTGAGGTCAATGGGAGCGCAACACAGCCACAAGCCAAATGCAAGGTGCCATTTTTTATTACAAAGAAAAAAAAGCAGACGTTCAGGAGGCAGCAGGATCACCTGCCAGCCACTGCTATACCACCCTCTGAAAAGCGATCCACTATGATCCCCTTTTAGAAGGCAGTAAACACTGCTGCCAATGGGAAAGAGCTGCAACAGTACCTGTTATATATATATATATATATATATAGCGGGTACTTGAATTTCCTAACAATCAAGGCATCTGGGTTACACTACCACCCAGATGCTTCCCCTAAATTCAAGGTTCCCTTTGTGAGTCTTGGAGGACTCTGGTGGTGTGAAGTTCCCGCTGGCCTATAGGTGGCGTTGTTGCCTTGGACCGAGGTTGGGCTCACACCGCAAGACTGTACCTTTTTGTCCTCCCATGGAGCTGGTACAGCAGGGCGGGGAACCTGCTGTGGCGCGAAGGGAGAGGTCATAAAAGGGGCGGACACCCTGATCACGGGGTTAGAGTCCGGAGTCAGAAGATGCGGCCGCACCCAGGCACCTTCAGCCTGGGTGCTGGCGTTCCGGTGTTCCAGGCCAAGGTGCCCTTGACCTAGCCGGAGCGGAGATGGAGTCCATCTCAGGCACCTTTAGCCTGGGGTGAGGTACTATGGCGGATGCCTGGGGCTCAGTACCTTCAACTGAGTTCCGCGAGGGTGGAGGAATCCGAGGGGACCCTAACTCCTTGGGTGCCCGTGTCTGAGTTCGTGAGGACTGGTGTGCAGTAACTTCTCTTTAGAGTCCGGCGCGGCATCGCTGGTGACGGAGAGGCCTCCATTTCTCCCTTGGACGGATTTCTTCCTCTGACAGGGGCAGAGTGAGCGAAGGTAATTCACGTTCTATATCACCTAGTCAGTGGCAGTGACTATTCACCACTGGTGACAGCACAGTGGTCAGCAGCAGAAGGGAAAGGATTGTGCCTCGATCTGTCCCCATTTTCCAAAGTAAAGAAACTGTTTTATTGCTTGGCAAGAAGAATAAAACTGAGTTGGACCTATTCACTGTGTGGAACTCTGGTTACTAGAAGCAAAGGAGTCAGGGACGAAGGACTGGACCTGACTCTAGGACACCTACACAAAACCCAATTTGCTGGCCTTCACCTCTTAGCTATGGAGGACATGGGCCATGGTGTGTCTTATCCCTCTCTCCCAGGTACCCCTAGACAACAGCCATATAACCGATGAAGATAGAGAGAGGGGTGAGCCTCCACTAAATAGATAGATAGACCACCATGCTTGACTGTAGGCAAGATACACTAGTCTTTGTAATCCTCACCAGGTTGCCGCCACACAATCTTGACACCATCTGAACCAAATAAGTAAGGATGAGCTCAGGCGTGTCCTTAACCCGCATGTGCAGAGCCCACCAGGAAGTCGGCACTGCACAGTGCTAATCACAGGCAGTGAGACATTTATCGATCTCTGCAGCTGCGGATTGGGAAAATGTCTCACTGCCTGTGATTGGCACTGTGCAGTCCCGACTTCCTGACGGGCTCTGCACGTGCCGGTTAAGAACATGCCTGAGCTCACCCTTACAATTAAGTTCATCTTGGTCTCATCAGACCACAGGACATTGTTCCAGTAATCCATGTCCTTAATCTACTTGTCTTCAGCAAACTGTTTGCAGGCTTCCTTCTGGTATGACAGCCATTCAGACCAATTTGATGCAGTGTTCGGCGTATGGTCTGAGCACCGACAGGCTGACCCCCCCCCCCCCACCTCTTCAACCTCTGCAGCAATGCTGGCAGCACTCATACATCTATTTCCCCAAAGACAACCTCTGGATATGACACTGAGCATGTGGACTGAACTTCTTTGGTCGACCATGGCGAGGCCTGTTCTGAGTGGAACCTGTCCTGTTACACGGCTGTATGGTCTTGGCCACCTTGCTGCAGCTCAGTTTCAGGGACTTTTGAAATGTTCCTATAGTCTAGGCCAGTGTTTCTCAACTCCAGTCCTCAAGGCACCCCAACAGGTCATGTTTTCAGGATTTCCCTCAGTTGAAACAGCTGTGGTAATTACTAAGGCAGTGAAACTGATCAAACAACCTGTGCAAAATAATGGAAAGCCTGAAAACATGAGCTGTTGGGGCGCCTTGAGGACTGGAGTTGAGAAACACTGGTCTAGGCCATCTTAATGTAGAGCAACAATTCTTTTTTTCAGATCCTCAGAGTTCTTTGCCATGAGGTGCCATGTTGAACTTCCAGTGACCAGTATGAGAAAGTGAGAGCGATAACACCAAATTTTAACACACTTGCTCCCCATTCACACCCGAGACCTTGTAACACTAAAGCGTCACATGACACCGGGGATGGAATATGGTTCATTGGGCCCAAGTGTACTCACTTTTGTTGCCAGCGGTTTAGACATTAATGGCTCTGTGTCAAGTTATTTTGAGGGGACAGGAAATTTACACTGTTATACAAGCTGTACACTCACTACTTTACATTGTAGCAAAGTGACATTTCTTCAGTGTTGTCACATGAAAAGATATAATAAAATATTTACAAAAATGTGAGGGGTGTACTCACTTTTGTAAGATACTGTATATACACACACATTTATGCGTAGATGAGCTTTTGCAAAAAGTGCACTAAAAACCACACTAAACACCTATAATTCTCAAGGAGAGCTAGAAGACATATGGTTAGGGGATTAAAATATGTAGTATAGTGTATTTTTATGCTGCTTTTGAACATTTATGGCAATCAAACACTACACTATAGAGCCCCATGATTATAGTGTAAATGTTAGCATAGCTCTAGACTGCTGTGCTATGTGTATACTTCAACTAGGATTTATTCATCTGAAATAAATATAGGTCTCCACAGACTCATGGTATAGTGGCTTAAAATTACACTATTCTAAGCTCAACTCTTTTTATTTCAAGTTTTAAAGAGCATCTGTGTACCTAAGATGAAGATCTTCCTCTTACTTTTTAACAGTACAGAAAGTGATAGGAAATCTCTAAAGCCTCGTACACACGACCGAGAATCTCGTCAAGAAAAAAACACGTCGTTTTTCTTGACGAGATTCTTGGACAAGAAACTTGTCCCGGCCGAGTGTACAGACGCTCCTTTCAAAGAACCCGCGGTTCTTTGAATGGAGCGAACGCGGTGACGTAATCTACTACGACGAGCATGCGCTCGTTACATTCGATGCCGTCGCTGCCATCTTGCTACACCCTACCTATGCCTAGGAAGCTACCGCGCATGTGTCGAAGTCATTTCGAGCATGCGCGGGCTTCCCGGAGGACAGGTAAGTGTACACACACACACACACACACACACACTTTTCTCGTCGCGAAACATGCTGACAAGAATCTTGACGAGAAAATAGAGAGCAGGTTCTCTATTTTTCTCGTCGAGATTCTTGTCGGTTTTCTTGACGAGAAACCTGATAGCCGCGTACACACGACCGATTTACTCAGCAAGAAAGCTCTGCCAGCAAGTTTGTCGTTTTTCGACGAGAAACTCGGTCGTGTGTACGAGGCTTAACAGGGATACAGACAAAACATTTTAAGTTGAATAAGGACTGTTTTTATTTGTTGCGTTTGCCTTCCTCCCTGAGTGTCACAGGGACAGAACATGAGTGAAAATCTCTCCAGTGGGGTCAAAGAAAGAAACACCAAACAGAAATGCTGAACTTTTCCTTACTCTAAAATGAATACAATGAATTGGAGTTAGGATTTAATATTACAGGTCAGTATGATACTTATCTGCACATTATGGTACTGAGGTTGCGGGTGTAAATCTATTTGTGCTTTAGTCCACCTAAGACGCAGTTGCCCTCCAACTGACCAGAGCAGGATCCTTTTTCCACTATCAGATGTGATATATATGTTCAGAGTACCTACAACATAAAAGCAAAGATAAACCATAATAATAGCTTAAAAATAAAAAATAAAAGATTTTTTTTTCTTTTTACTTCTTTTCTGCTGTTACCAAGTAATTATGTGGAAAGTCAGCACTTTCAGGTTTTTCTATTTAAATCTAAACTCAACCCTTACTGTCAGCCTTGTACAGCACTGTACAAGCACTCCTGTACAGATATTCCTTCCTCCAATTTCACTGCACACTGAATTTCTCACAGTGTGCATTAGAAGCTGCAGCAAGTCAGATAAGAGCCCATCTCATGATCTCTAGCCCTTTCCTCCCCAGTCTTACTGTCGCTGGCCTGTTCCTTCCATTTATTGGATTTCCTTTCTCTTAATCATGGAGTCTCAGCAATGTCAGCATCACATGTGGGTTTTACTGCAGAAATGAATCATAGAAATATGCCTTACATGTAAAATACTTTTGTGGCTGCAAGCATCCTTTATGTGTACAATTTAACACCTTCAGCAGTATTGTCTTGCAAAAAAAAAAAAAAAATTCTATGCAATCTATAGAAAAAAAGATGTATAAACTTAAATGTTTTTTCTAGTTTGAGCAGTGTTCGTTTTAGAACTAGTCTTACTTCAAAAAAGTGCATATTTTATTCTAGAATTCGTCCTTTTAGAATAACAGTAAAATTTAATTTCTATTAAAATCATAGCAAAGTTTTATACGAATGAAAAAAACAAACATTTTTTCTCTTTGTAATTTTGCAATCACTAAAAACATTAACCAAAAAAAACATTTAAGGGTAGAAAAAAGGACTTAATTAGGGCCATTTAGGGATAAGAAGGGTTAAATAGGAACACGGTTTCATTAATTTTGCTTTTCTTTTTGAACTTACAAGGCATTATTTACAATGTAGTAAACTACCATTGCTATTTTATAAGCCTAGATTCACACTATGCCAGTTTCCCTGTTGCCTCTTTAGCGAGGGCACAACAGCCTATTCATTTGAATGGGCTGCTGTATCTATGGAAAAGCATGCAGAGGGGCAGCCGCAGGGGAACTGCATAGTGCGAACAGCAGCCCATTTTTGATGTGGGTGTGGGAAGTTGAAAGCCATTTGCCCGATATGGACATTACCACTTTCCTTGTTTTCAGCTTTTTACAGTGTGCCCGCTATGAGAAAAATAAGTCTCTGGGTGCAATAGGACCAAATTATGGGCATGAGACAACATGTGTGGGAGACAAGAAGTCACCATTTACGAATTAAAGATATCACCCCTGTATTTATAGCCATGTATAAATAGTAACCTTGATACGGTAATCACCAACTGATTGGGAAGCGGTTTAAAAATAAATACACTATAAATATTGGTGATTATCTTGAATCAAAACACCAGCTACCATGAATTGACTTACCCATAATGGTGTTTTGGTATCCACCATACCAGAAAGAGATACAACTAAAGGATTGTGTGATAGGTCTTACAAGTACTGCTCTCTGTTGTGGAATTTGTTTTCTTTGGTGGCTGTACAGCAATAAGTGGCGCCCTAGAGATGACAAGGAGAGATGCATTGTGTATAATAAAAGGTTATATTTATATTTGTATTTATTTATAATAAAGGTTAATCAAGTGACACCACTGCATGTGTGGTGTCAAAAATTGACGGATGCTGGAATGCTAAACCACCACAGATTATCACTCTGTAACTGTATTGGTGAGATTTTTCGGACTTCAGTTCCTGGTTCTGCCAAGGCCATCATGAGGGGTTCCCATTCTCTGGCAGGATTTTCTTTCACATTATGGAAAATGCAACGGGAGGTGCCTGAACACGCATAGATGTATGGGAACACAGCAACATGGGCACCCGAAGAAACACCCTCACACTTTGCCATCCAGAAGAAAGGACAGGAGACCCAGAACATCAGACGACTGCAGATGAAGGGAAGTATTTGGACTTTATAAAGTAATAGGGTTTGGGCTCTTGGCCAAAGTTAGACTTTAACTGAACAGATATGGGTGAATCTTTAACGTTAATGGTTATGTTGAGCACATGAATCAATTTTTTTAAATTTCCTCATTTATATTTGACAATTGATTGTTTTATTTAAACCAAAATTATGCAAATTACTTTATCTTCATTTTATGCAGTTTTTCCTTCAAGGAGTTAAACACTATTCTGTTATACCACTTTACAATTGAATTAAAAATGTTAAAAAACATAACCCGTGGCAAGTTTTTAGATTTAGATGACGTTGTGTATTTCTTACATTGTAAGCAGGTAATTTAATGTTGTTTTTGGATTTAACATGGCTTGAAAACTACATTTATTCAGGTCTCCCAACAAATACAGTAGATCTAAGAAAAACAAACTTTTTTTATGATATCTAAAACACACTGATACCAGCATTAACACTAAAGTAAAAAGAAAAAACATTTTATTAACCCAACTAAAACAGTCTGGCCAGGAACTATGAACCTGTCCTAGATCCAGGTAAACATTTTTGGAAGAGTTAGATCCTCTCAGGTTTATATATCATTACCTGGCCTCTGCTGGAAAAATTCACCTTTTATGAAAGTGAGGGGAAATCGGAAAGGTTACAGCTGCCAAGAAAACTTAGCAAAGCATATATCTTTCTATAGTGTATTTATGCCTCAATGAACAGCACCTAGTGCGATTTCTAGCTTTTCTCTACTTCCTTTGCTATTTGCATGAGTCACTTCTGATGATTTTTCCCAACACCAAGCAATCCCGAAGAGATGGCCCTGCTATCCGACCTCTGCCTCCACCCACCCCAGCACACAGCATGTGATTGACAGCCACAGCTGTTCATGTTTCCTTATGTAGAGGGGTGTGTGTTTATTCCCTCCACTCAGGTTTCAGAATACACTCAGTTTTCCTCAATGTGCTGTGCAGTGTGTGACATCAGATCCCTACCTCCTAAAGCTCAGAAATGCTGTGTAAACTGTGCACTTTGAATGGCTGAAGATGAGAGAGAGCTGCAGATAAACAGGCACAATATATATAGGATTATTTATTTCATCTCAGTGTATTACCTGAGGCCAGTCACTTCAGTGGGTATATGTAAGGGTTTACAACCACTTTAAAAGGAATTTTTTAAAATGGAGACAGCTGTTCCCCAGACAATGGTCTAATGGGACATAAAGTGAAGGGAATTCTCCCCAATAGGACACAGATGGCAAAATATAATCTGACAGGGGTAATGACCTTCCCCTACTATATCCAAAAAAAAAAAAGGTTTGTCTATAGTTTTACTTTAAATCAGATATTCTGTAATTGCATGAATACTCAGCTGCATTAACCACTTGAGGACCGCCGCACGCCGATGTACGTCGGCAGAATGGCACATGGGCGTACAGGTACGTTCCCTTTAAGAGCCCAGCCGTGGGTCGCGGGCGCCGGCACTGCGCTCGCGACCCGGTCCTCTTCTCTGTGACCGTCCCCGCGGGAACAGCGGACCCGATCGCCGCTGGTGTCCCGCGATCGGGTCACAGAAGAGGAAGAACGGGGAGAGGTAAGTGTAAACAAACCTTTCCCCGTGCTTCCTAGTGAGCCTGTCACTGATCGTCTGTTCCCTGTCATAGGGAACGACGATCAGTGACGTCACACGCTAACCCCCCCCCCCACAGTAAGTAAAACACATCAGGGCACACTTAACCCCTACAGCGCCCCTCCTGGTTAACCCCTTCACTGCCAGTGTCATTTTCACAGTAACCAGTGCATTTTTATAGCACTGATCGCTGTAAAAATGACAATGGTACCAAAAATGTTTCAAAAGTGTCCGATGTGTCCACCATAATGTTGCAGTCATGAAAAAAAAAATCACTGATCGCCGCCATCACTAGTAAAAAAATAAAAAATTATTAAAAATGCCATAAAACTATCCCCTATTTTGTAAATGCTATAACTTTTGCGTAAAGCAATCAATAAACGCTTATTGTGATTTTTTTTACCAAAAATATGTAGAAGAATACGTATCGGCCTAATCTGAGGAAAAAATATGTTTTTTTATATATTTTTTGGGATATTTATTATAGCAAAAAAAAAATTGCATTTTTTTCAAAATTGTCGCTCTATTTTTGTTTATAGCGTAAAAAATAAAAACCGCAGAGGTGATCAAATACCACCAAAAGAAAGTTCTATTTGTGGGTAAAAAAAATAGGATTTTTTACTCACCGTAAAATCCTTTTCTTTGAGTCCATGGACCGACACAGCATCTCTATTGACAAAGTGGGTATTATCCGTTAATTAGGAGTGACTAGGCAGAAAAACTTGTAAAAAATGTGTTGCATCACACCTTCTACAGTACCGCCCAGGGGGCGGACCCTCTGGGTATACCCTCTCAGTCTGCACATCGCAGATCAGTTCGTCAAAAAGCAGTACAAACTTAAAAGGAGGGGTGGGTGCTGTGTCGGTCCATGGACTCAGAGAAAAGGATTTTACGGTGAGTAAAAAATCCTATTTACTCTTTTGTCCATGGACCGACACAGCTTCTCTATTGACAAAGTGGGACGTCCCAAAGCAGTGTCAGAGAAAAAACGAGGGGTGGTAACAGCATAAAAACAAACTTCACCCCAAAACACAAAACAGCACTCCAACGGAGGAGTTGCAACTCTAAACAGCCGCCTGCAAAACCTTGCGGCCGAAAGAGGCATCCGAAGATGCACCTACATCAACTTTGTAGAATTTTGTGAAAGTGTGAGCGGACGACCAAGTCGCCGCTTTACATAGTTGGGAAACAGACGCTTGATGTCGGAAAGCCCAAGAGGCACCTATTGCCCTGGTCGAATGCGCCGCGACAGGAAAGGGGGGTGCCTGACCCTTTAAGGCGTAAGCCTGGATTACTATCTGTCGGATCCACCTAGAGATGGTGGCCGATGAGACTGCTTGGCCCTTCTTGGGATCAGCCACCGAAACAAACAGTGAATCTGACTTCCGGAACAGGGAAGTAGCAGATATGTATACTCTCAAAGCTCGGACAACGTCCAAGGAATGCAACGCCGACTCCTTAGGATTCGACGGCTGAGGACACAAGGATGGAAGTACAATGTCTTTGTTGAGATGAAAAGCCGAAACGACCTTCGGAAGAAAGGAAGGCTGCGGCCGCAGCACCACCTTATCCTTGTGGAAAATCAAATAGGGAGCCTTGCAGGACAGGGCTGCCAGCTCAGAGACTCGTCTAACTGACGTAACAGCCACCAAAAAGACCACCTTCTGAGAAAGTGTCAACAGGGGAATATCTCTAATATTCTCAAACGGTGCCGTCTGAAGCACCGAGAGGACCAGGTTCAAGTCCCACGGAGGTAACGGGGGGCGGACCGGAGGGGCCACATGTCAAACCCCCTGCACAAATGTACTCACGAGAGAGTGAGTCGCCAGGGGTCGCTGAAAAAAAGACAGCCAGGGCAGATATCTGTCCCTTAATCGTACTTAGGGCAAGCCTTTGGTCTACCCCATGCTGTAAAAACAGCAGGATTCTGGAAACCAAATAGGTACGCGGATGCCATTTCATTTCCTCACACATGGAGATGTAGGCCCTCCAAGTGCGGTGCTAGACCTTCCTAGAGGACGGTTTCCGAGCACTTCTCATAGTAGAGATTACTGAGTCTGACAGGCCCCGATCTCTCAGTACCTGGTTCTCAACAGCCATGCCGTTAAAGCCAATGACTGTAAAGCAGGATGGAATATGGGACCTTGCGATAGCAGGTCCTTCCGTAGTGGTAGGCGCCAGGGGACGTCTGCTACCAGACGTACTAGATCGGCGTACCAAGGACGCTGAGGCCAATCTGGAGCGATTAGGATCATTGGAATTCCCTCTGCCTCCACTCTGCGGAGCAGAAGAGGAAGAAGCCTTAAGGGAGGGAAGGCATAGATTAGCCGATACTGACCCCACGATGCTACCAACGCGTCCGTTGCGTCTGCCCATGGGTCTCTTGACCGGGCCACAAACCTCAATACCTTCCGATTGAGTCGGGAAGCCAGAAGATCTATGTCTGGTGTGCCCCATCTTTGGCAGAGGAGTTGGAACACCTCCGGGTGTAAGGACCATTCTCCCTGGTCCAGCATCTGGCGGCTCAGGTAGTCCGCCTGCTAGTTTTCCACACCCGGAATGTACACGGCCGACAGTGCCGGTACGCTCCTCTCTGCCCACTTCAGGATGCGAGCGATCTCCGATGCTGCAGCTGAGCTTCTTGTTCCTCCTTGATGATTGACATATGCCACTGCTGTGGCGTTGTCTGACTGGACGCCCTTGCAGTCTCTGAGACCATTTGAAGAGGCACAGCTTGATCGCCCGGATCTCCAGGACATTGATCGGCAGGAGGGCTTCCTCTGGGGTCCAGCGACCTTGCGCCGACTGGACACCCCAGACTCCCCCCCCAACCTGTAAGGCTGGCGTCCGTCGTGATCACTATCCAGTAAACCGGAAGAAATGACTTCCCGGCCATTAGAGCCGGTGCTGTCAGCCACCATACCAGGGATCTCCTGACTAGGTGGCTCACTCGGATTTGATAATCCAGAGATGAAGGGCATCTGTTCCATCTGGACAGAACTTCCTTCTGTAACACTCGAGTGTGGTATTGAGCATATGGGACCGCCTCGAAGGAGGCTACCATGAGGCACAACACTCGCATGCAAAAACGGAGTGACGACCAATTCCTGGAAGTCAGCTGCCGTACTGCAGCCCGGAGGTTCTGCAACTTCTTCACAGGGAGGAATACCTTTGCCTCTGAGGAATCCAGAATCAACCCCAGGTACACTAGGCGTTGAGTGGGCACCAATACTGACTTTTGCGTGTTTAGTATCCAACCACAGTCTCGAAGAGTCTGACAGGTAATGGACACGCTTACCTCTAATTCTGAGCTTGAAGGGGCCTTCAGCAGAAGGTCGTCCAAGTAACCTGTGATAGCGATACCCCGCTGTCTTAGAAGTGCCAGAATCGGAGCGAGCACCTTGGTGAACGTCCTGGGTGCTGAGGCAAGGCCAAACGGGAGGGCCACAAACTGGTAGTGGTTCTTCCCGATAGCAAATCGCAGAAACCTCTGGTGTCTGGAATATATGGGGACATGCAGGTATGCGTCCTTGATGTCCAAGGAGGCCAGAAAGTCCCCCGGATGGAGAGCCGTGGCTACGGATCGAACCGACTCCATCCAAAATCTTTGTACCTTCACAAAGCAATTGAGGGCTCTGAGATCCAAGATTGGACGAACCCCCTCCTTCTTTGGCACAATGAACAGATTTGAGTAAAAACCCTGACCCCGTTCCTGTTCTGGAACAGGAATAACTACCCCGCGTTCCAGTAGACCCTGGACCACCCCATACAGGGCCTCCCGACGGGTCGGTAGTAGCTGGAGATTGGAGGTGATGAATCTGTCTGGTGGACAAGAGAGAAATTCTATCTTGTAGCCTGAGGAGATTACTTCGCAAACCCACCTGTCGGAGACTAGAGCAGTCCACTGAGTCGCGAATTTGCGAAGACGTCCCCCCACCCGAGAGCTGCGTGGGGGCGGACCTTCATGTGGACGCAGATTTGTCCGCAGGCTTGTTGGGTCTGCGGGACCAAGGACGCTTTTGTCCTTGGGCAGGCGCTTTATCGGCCTGGGGTCTTTTCCCTGTCGCCTTAAGGGGGCGAAAAAAACGCTTACGTGCAGTAAAGGAGGGCCCTTGCCCTTGGCGTGGTCCCCTACCCTTGCTAGTTTGGGGAAGCAAAGTGCTTTTACCTCCTGTGGCATCCTTGATGATGTCATCCAGAGAAGCCCCAAAAAGTCTGTCGCCCTTAAAAGGCAGATCCAATAGGGCTTTCTTGGAAGTCTGGTCCGCAGACCAGCCCTTTAGCCAGATCAGGCGGCGTATTGCTACTGCATAAATCGAAGCTCTTGACAGCAGGGGAATAGTATCCATGTCTGACTCGCAGACAAACTTAAGGCCCTGGACCAACTGGTCGGCCAAAGTTATCTCATTAGGAGGAGCATCTCGCTCCTTTAACCCCTGGAGTAGCAATTTTGCCCATTCAGTAAGTGTCTGAGACACTAGGGCCCCCGCCAATGCCGGGCGTACTGCAGAGCCTACCACTGAGTATAGGTAGTGAGCGAGTGCTTCAGCCTTCTTATCCACAGGGTCCTTGAAAACAGGAGCCCCTTCTACTGGAATAGTGGTGGCTCTATTAAGTCTGGACACCGAAGGGTCCACTATAGGGGGAGAGGTCCATATCTTCAGAAAACTCTCCTCAAAGGGGTACCGTACTGCAAACCTCTTTGGGGCTGTAAAGACCCTCAGTGGGTTCTCCCATTCCTTGTATAAGAGTTTGTCAAAATAAGACACACAAGGGAACACCTTAGCAGTGCGGGCAGGTTTACGAAACCCAAAGGGGACTGGAGTATCTGCTACTTCTTCAGTCCTTTCCAACTTTAGCGTATCCCGCACTGCAGTAATAAGGTCAGATACCAAAGCCGTCTCGCGTACTGACCTGGACTTGGAGTCCTCCTCACTGTCCGATCGGTCACGGTCTGCAGTCTCTGATGCATCAGAATCTGGGCCATGAGCCGTAGCTGGACCTGGTTCTGCATCAGAAATATCCCCAGAAGATTGCAGGGGACGGGGGCGTTTATTACCCCCTGTATTCCCGTGTGCTGCTTCCACCCTGGCAGCAAACGCCCCTAGGATTGCCGACATAGCGTCCATAGACACCTCAGGGACACCAGCTGCTAAATCTGGTGTTTCAGGGGAGAAGACATCTGGCTCAGATGCCATGCTGACCACACTTTGACACTCACAGGGCTCCAGGCAAGATATCAATAGGCCACCCTCCTGCGCTGCAGAGATGCTGGGTTACCCAGAGGACTCACCACCCTGGATAGGTACTGCTATGCTGCGCCTGTGATGCTGTCCCCTTGCTGCTGTGTCAGTCTGCTTCTTTTATCAGCACTTCCTGTGTGAATTTTCGCGCCAGTGTAATGCACCCTAGAGGCTGGAGGCTCTCGCAAAATGGTTGCCAAAAACGTCTGTATGGAAGATAATGTGGGCTCTAAGAAAATGGCCGCCGACAGAAGACAGAGGTCAGGCAGCCATAGCCCACAAAAAGATGGCCGCCGAACGGCAATATCTGCATACAGGGTGGACCAACATGGCCGCCGATCACCTGATAGGGGCCAGTGGGTGTGGCCGAACCACAGGAAGATGGCCGCCAGGCAGTTACAAGAGGCCAAACTTGGCATGGACCACCTCAAAATGGCCGCCGACAGCATGGAGACACAGAAACGCAGGTAAGCAAAAATGACATTTCTTTTAAATGTTAGTTACAGCCAGCCCCGCTCCAGTGGGACCCCCTAGGTGACCCCCAGCACCCAGCAACCTTTAGCTAGAAGCCCAGGGAGGAGGGAAAGGCAGGGAGAGAGGGCAGAAAGGGGCCACAACCACTTACTTGATCTCTCCAGGAATGTCCAGCTAAATCACCCAGCCGAGGCAGGGGAGTTTTACTTACCTATCCTGCATGTATTCTGCTGGAAGACATTCCAAACAGATCATCGTCCGCGCACGGAAGGTGACTGTTGGCCAGGCATGCTGTGATTGGACCCAGAAGGGACGATCATATGTATGCCCTGGAGCATGACGCTCACCGGACAGGCTGCTGCGACTCGGCCGTAAGGTCAGCCGAAGCTGAGCGGTCCGATGCAAGCCTTGGAGCGTAAGCTCACCGGCCAGGCTGCTGCGACTCGGCCGTAAGGTCAGCCGAAGCTGAGCGGTCCGATGCAGGCCCTGGAGCATAGGCTCACCGGCCACCCGTGGAGCGACGGGCATGTCGTGGAAAACCCAGCGCGTAGCTAGGGTCAGCACACGCTCGATGGCCGAAACTGGGGAGACTACAAGGATCGAGGATCCAGCCTGTCACCCAGTCGGCAGTTGATCGAAGATCGCAGGAAACAACAAATGTAGCAAAAAAAATATATATATATATATATATATATATATATATATATATATATATATATATATCTTTTTTCCCCCGGACCAATGGGCCCGAAGGGAGCCATGTCCTACTCCTTGCTAGACAGAAAAAAACTGATCTGCGATGTGCAGACTGAGAGGGTATACCCAGAGGGTCCGCCCCCTGGGCGGTACTGTAGAAGGTGTGATGCAACACTTTTTACAAGTTTTTCTGCCTAGTCACTCCTAATTAACGGATAATACCCACTTTGTCAATAGAGAAGCTGTGTCGGTCCATGGACGAAAGAGTAAAGGACGCCAATTTTGGTTGGGAGCCACGTCGCACGACCGCGCAATTGTCAGTTAAAGCGCCGCAGTGCAGAATCGCAAAAAGTGGCCAGGTCTTTAAGCTGCATAATGGCCGGAGTCTTAAAGGGGTTGTAAAGGTTAATTTTTTATTTTTCTAAATAGGTTCCTTTAAGCTAGTGCATTGTTGGTTCACTTACCTTTTCCTTAGATTTCCCTTCTAAATATTTGTTTTCTTTGTCTGAATTTCTCACTTCCTGTTCCCTCCTCAGTAAGCTGTTCTGGCTGACTCCACACCACTCGGATGATGGTGTGAAGTTTAGTGAGGAGAAACAGGAAGTGAGAAATTCAGACAAAGAAAACAAACATTTAGAAGGTAAATCAAAGGAAAAGGTAAGTGGAACCAACAATGCACTAGCTTAAAGGAACCTATTTAGAAAAATAAAAAATTAACCTTTACAACCCCTTTAAGTGGTTAATGAGTGTTTATAGTGGTTTCCTGTAATCCTTGATTAAAAAAAGAAGTACAGGCCAGCAATCTGGCTCTACCGCAGTGCATGTGCTGCCAGTCAACCTACTGACAGAACAGAGTGTTAGTAAAGAGGGGACAATCAATAGATTGGAAAGTGGCCTTGATTTCACCGTTTTAAATTACAAATTCTTTCACAAGTTAAAAACAAAGTTATGTTTCAACAAAATATTTAGCTGCTTGCTCAGATTTCTGCTTTAACAGGCATTTTACATGAAAAAAAAAAATGTATATGGTAGCTAGGCTGCAAAGATAATGAAGTATGATATTAGACATCCGCTACTTTCGAGACCCTCCCAACCTATACAATTCAAATTTTATTTTATTTTTTTGATTAATTATGTACAATCACACACTCGTTTTCATATTCCCCTCCATTCTCTTCTTTTTATATTAATCTTACTACTCCTTACCCCTTTCTTGCCCAATATTTATTTATTGGGGTCTTTTCTTCATATATTTCTCTCATTATTTTACAATTTAGATTTTTTATGTTTATTTTATTTAATTTACCAATATTATCCATTCCACCTAGTGCCCATATCAGTTTTATCCTGAATCCCGTGTCATTTGACCCTTGGGGTTGAGTTTGGTGGTGTCCCGCTGTCCCTGTTCTCTACTTCCAGGGTTGCGATCGGCTCAGCTCCTTCCCCCCCACCCGCCTTTATGACGGGGTCGGGGTCGGATCTCAGCTCATCAACGTCATGTTCAGTGTGCCTGGTATCTGGCGTCGCCTGATGCCGCTCCACCGTGGCGCGCTGGTTCCATCCCTCGCCTTGCAGGGGAGTTGATGGACCCCAGCATTAGCGAGTTAATACATGATGTTGGCGGGGTTCCGCCCAGGACCGGGGGGCTATATAACAGTGGGTGGCGGACTGCTGTCTATCGCTGGACGGCCACCATTCCATAGTGATACCATCTGCTTACCTTGCCTCTGGAAGCTCAGGTAAATGGGGCATTCGACATAGTCCCCGTCACATACTTTCAACCCAGTCATGCATACAGCTAACTCCATTGATCCTCTCACACGTACATTTGTTCATGCACATACATACTGACACACATTCAAACTTACATTTATACTCTCTCACACACACACACACACACACACACACACACACACACTTCTTTACCCCCATTTGACAAAAATCCTTTATTTTTTTTATTCACCTATATACCATCTATGCATGGTTATACTCCTTCATGTGCATTTGATATGCAGATGCATCAAACTACACTTATTCTCACTATATCAGCATTTCATTATTTATTTATCATGTAACAGCTGCTTTTCACTTTTTTCATGCATTTACATAGCGTTTCACCTTTACCACACTTCATTATATCTCCACATTGACACACTTTTCATACCTCATTTTTTCCATTTTCATCCAGATTTATCCAATCATTATACAAGCACCCTTCCTGGCATGTTGGCTTGCGGCGAGCGATGGGTCTGCCCCCCACAACCCCCTGTATACCCTGGCTAGCGGATCTCCCGCATTAACCCGGGTGAGACTTCATACGCGGCATCACCTTCCAGGCCTTTCCCCAATTAAGGTCTCAGTACACGGGCTGTCTGGCAAGGTATAATATTGCTACATTTTTTATTCCCCTTTTCTTACTTTTTCTCACTGCATTGGGTTTGTCTATGGGGACTAGTGGATCCCCAGAAACTACCACAACAAATTTTTCTATTTATCTCATTCTAGATTACTTTCATGCATCCAAACTCCTGATGAGTGGTAGGCGACCATGAAACGCGTAGAGTTTAAATCCTCGGATGCTCTACATCAGCCCATATTTTTTATTATTTATCAATTACATACGTGTTGATCATGTTGTTATTACCTACATATTTATTATCATGTTTGTATGTCATTAATCATGTTCCCCAATTACCGTATATACTCGAGTATAAGTTTTTAAGCACAATTTTTTGTGCTGAAAATGCCCCCCTCGGCTTATACTCGAGTCACCTTTTTGCGCCTGATCTCCCGGACTTTGGAGAGCCGGTACCGGCCGGCCCTAGGTCCTCTGGACCCCAAACTTGGTACACATATAGCCCCACTCTTCCTCTACAAGTTTGCAAAGTTTCTTGTCCGGGGGACCTACGGCCGGGTAGCACCGATTTTTCAAAGCCGGGCACCCCTTCCATAGACTCCCATGTTAAACGTCAGTCTAGTCATGGACACAGTGAGGCATGGACACAGTGAGGCATGGACACAGTGAGGCACACCCTAGGCTTATACTCGAGTCAATACGTTTTCCCAGTTTTGTGGTAAAATTAGGTGCCTCGGCTTATATTCGGGTCGGCTTATACTCGAGTATATACGGTGATCATGTGTTATTAAATTAATGATGATTATGAATTGTTCCTTTGTGATTACATTTCTGTATCATAAATGTATTGTGATTACTGGTTTACTTATACCGTATCATGTCAATTTAGAGGGAACCATGACATCCAAGTTATTTATCTTTTTTCATTATACCCTTATTCCTCAATTAAAGTCCCAACTCCACTACCTTCTTGCATTTTTACATATTATTTAGGGATGGAGGTATTCAGGTATGCTTTTAGGCAGGGATGGGTCTCAATCTCCCTTCTCTCGAAGTATATTATTAGTTATTGGTTTTGTACAAATATGTAAACCGATCAAGGGCAGCACAGAAAGGGTACTTTAAATGTTTATTCGTGACAGTATAAATATAACTTACCTCCCGCTTTTAAATGGCCAGTGTCCACATTCACACTTCCCGAAGCCAGACTCCAGTCCAAGTCATCATCAATGATTTGCTTCCACCCACACATTCCAGATTCAAAGCCACAGAGGGATTCAAGTTTGATGGCCGCAGCTAAAGGTCTACCAAGATAGAACATTTCATGAAGAGACTTTAAGAGGCTCTTTTTTCTTGGCTGAATTTCTTTCAAAATGCTGACAGTGGTTTCACCTGAGTCAGGTGATGACCTTTTACCAAGTATTTTTAGAAGCTCTGCTTTCAGGTGACCATCTTCCTGATCATCTGGAAGATTAGCTACATCTTTGGTTCCAGTCTGCCCAGGAATTCCAGTACTTTGGAAAATAAAACTTGACATAGCCTTTCCTATGGCAGTGTGATGCACAATTGTTTTGGTGGCTGCATCAGATATCTGTGATGCTGATCTGCTCAGAGTTTTAAGAACGGCTGTTACAGAAGTATTAATGGTAGACTTGGTTTCCATGGTTGGTAAAATCAAACTAGTGTAACCAGCTTCTTGAATTGTAGTGCCTAGTCCTTCTTGACTAAAGAATAAACCAGAACCTATATTTGTGTTATTTGTTATATATGTGCTCAGCAACTCTTTGGTTCTCCCTTTTAGAGTAGAGGTGGCTAGAGAAGATCCAATAAGAGACACCCGTGTTTTACTGCTGGAGGTCTGAAGAGTGGTGGTCTGTGTATTAAAGAGAGTTCTTTTTACATTTTTATGTGTTACAGGCCAAAGTGGGGGTCTTCCACTAACTATTTGACTACTGGTGTCAAAAATGTTTTGTCTTAATTCTGCACTTGAGGCATAAGCTGAAACCAAAGCTTTTTTAGGCCCTCCGGTTAGTACAGAAATAGAACTTGCAAATGAAGCAATCTTAGATTTCTGAGTGATAAAAGAGCTAACAGCTGGACCGAACTCTGCTTCTTGAATAGCAGAAGTGTTTGGAGAAAGATTAAACCCTTCACTGGTAGAAGAAGAGGTGGAAGCTGGATTGCGCTTAGATGCTTGATTGGCAAACAAAGTGGAAGTTGGACTGTGCTCAGGTTTACAATTGGCAATAGAGGTGGGAGCTGGACTGTGCTCAGCTTCTTGAGTGGCCAAAGAGTTGAAATCTAGACTGTGCCCAGGTTTTTGACTGGCAGAAGAGTTTGGAGCTGGAAGGAGCTCAGTTTCACGATTGGCAGAAATGCTGCGAGCTGGGCTGGACTTCGTTTCCTGAGTGATAGAAGAGGTGGAAGTTGGAGCTTGTGTAGCAGAAAAGTTAGGTGTTAAAAAAAAATGAGATTCTTCTCTGAAGGTAGAAACAGAAGCTGGACCTGTGCTTAATTCAGTGTCTGCATCTTGTTTAGTATTTTCTGGGCTACAGTCATATATTACTGGAGCAGAAAGTTCAAGTGAAAAGTCTGTTGTGAAAAAATTAAAAAGGGGGAGGGGGGAAAAAGAGTGGGTAAGGTGACAACTAATGTACCTTGTCATATACACTTGTGATAAAATAATTTCATCATAAAAAAAATTAAAAAAAATAAAAAATAAAAAAATAAACTTATAGAAAAAATCTAAATAGCAAGATATTTAACTAGACAAATTACAAGCTCCAACTTATAGCAGCATTCCTGCCTAACACTAACTATGCTTAAAAAAATATTCCTTCTCCCCTCCAGATACCTACCCCAGCTAACCTGTGTAAACTTACAAGCACTCGACAATGGCCATAATTCTGCAAATTCATTAAGGGGCGGCACTGAGGCCAGTGTTCGCCTGGACACACCGATCTCAGTGCTGTTCAGTTGGGCTGAGCCTGGTAAAATTCACAAGCTCAGTGTTACTAAGCCCCCAGCCCAACCTCAGGCTGCATCCACTACCTTCAGGTTTGTGCCTATAATCAAATACTTACCTTCAGTCCCACGCAGGCAAAGCAGCGCATTGAAGATTACCAGACATCACACAGGCTTAGCAACAACAAAAAAAATAAAAAAAACACAGACATGATGCAGCCTCAGTCATGCTCATGGCAGGGGCTGCCATAAGTACACAGGAACCATAGGTACAGATGAAACCGTGGTGTGCATATGCAGTATACGCAGGGCACAGCCAGGACTTTTCAAGCAAAGGCTGTGCTGCACCAGGCAGGGTTCCACAGTAAGAGCCCATTCACACAGGGACGACTTTGGATCAGACTTCAAGTCGCCCCAAGTCGCCCCTAGTCGCGCTGCATGAGAAAATCAATGTAAGTGAATGGAGCCGTCTTAATGCACACTACTGCAGTCGCTCCGACTTCAGAATAGGTTCCTGTACTACTTCAATCCGACTTGTAGGCAACTTGTACCCATTGATTTCAATGGAAGTCACCTCAGAAGTCGGATCACTGTCTTAACAGAAGCAACAATACAGAAAGAGAACATACATTTCTCAGGCAAACCCCTCCCTCCCCCTCCCTCCCACAGAGCTGATTCTTGTTTGATTGGCCACTGGAAAGCCTCCTGTCCTGGAGGCAACTTGAAGTTGCCTTCTAAGTTGCCTCATGTCGCACTGTGATTCATGCTCAAGTCGTGTCCAAGTTGCCCCCCAAAGTCGCGCTGCCCGTGTGAATGGAGTCTAAAAGGTCTTCAAAATTGTTGCAGAAGATGAGAAGAATTGCTGAAGTTGTCCTTTAAATTAAAAACACTAAAGCAAGGCTGTCATTTCCTGAACAAACCTTAAAAAACAGCTCCCTGCGAAAGAAGAGGCAAGATTGTTATCATGCTGCTAATCTGATCTACAACCTCCATCAGGACCCTCAGCATTAGACAATTCCAGAGTGTTGGATGCCTGCATTTCTTTGCTTTGGTTCCATTCCCTACCCCATACGTAACTACAGGACGCAGCAGTGACACAAGGACAGAAGATAGAACCACTGGGCTTAGCAGGAGACAGATGCATTTGATTTTCCCAGAAATGCTAACTGCTGAAGAGTCTGTCAGAGATTGTGTTGCTTCAACAAAGATCAGTGGCATAAGCCACCGGAGAGCTTTGTAAAATACCTCCAGGGGCATTCCCACCATGAGGCAAGATGGGCCACATGCCTCAGTAGGGCATTCATTAAGGGGCAACACTGAGGCCAGTGTCCACATGTGGACACACCAATCTCAGTGTAGGCTGAAACTGGTAAAAATAATAGGCTCAGTGTTACTAAGCTCCCTGCCCACCCTGTATCTTTATCCTTTCATTGCTACTTAGTGAGCAACAATATGGTGAACCAACATGCTTGTTCCAGGTCATGACTCTATTAAAAGCATTGGAGTCGCAGAGATCCTTTGCCTGCAAGTCAGCAAAAGCAAGTCGTAAAGAGTAAATTCTCCACATTCCTTAATCAGCAATTTGTTTGTGTAGAAACGTGAAGCATGCGCCATAGCACTGCCCAGGTTAATGCATGACTTCTGCCTGTAGGGTGGGGACTGACATTTGCTTTGAAGAAACTATATATCCCACAAGCCAGTTTAAGAGTCTTATGTTTTTGGGTCTTTTTACAACAAGATACATGTAAATGCATAAATGCGGGCTGATGGCCAAAATAGCCCTGAAAAAAAAGGAAAGAAAAACGTTACCTTCTGGTTCTGTACAGTACAGTTTGTTGACTCTTAAAATATCCATTTTATGAAGTTTCATCCTTTGTCCAATTTCAGCCTTAGTACGGGGCACAATGGTTTTCGAGCCTTCTTCATTTGCAAAGGCAGTCCTGCAAGACATGCCATTTATTGAGACAGTTCGTGTTTGTTACCCCAGAATTTCAAATTCCTTATATACCTGTACTTGTATGAAAAAGTATCCTGTTCTCTTTCTATTGCTTCCTTTGTGTGAAATCTCTGGTGTTCCTGCCAGTGCCTCTGCTTTCCTGTTACAAACTGACCACACTAGGGCAGGAGAGCTCACCATAGTCAGATCCCTAGTTGTGCTGGGAACTAAATCTGCTCTCCTCCAATGATCAGAATTGTCCTGACATGCACCCGCACAGCCTTTCACTGGGAAGATCAGTGTGATTGTCACGTTGCACAGGCACTTTGTAGTATTGATTTTCACAATTTTTTTTATTTAAGATATATGTATCTTCTTCACTGCACTTGATTCTATTGAGCATTTAGATACACTGATCTTTTTATTTGTATTTTTACACCAGATGTAGCTTGTATGTTTGCTTTTAGCGCAAAAACATTCTTCTTTTTTATATAAGATCAGTATGATGTTGCTTCTCCTCCCCTCAGCTCTTATCCAGCTGAGAACAGAGGGAATGTTATCACTTATAAAATAGGGGGAAAAAGGCATTTATAATATTTTTTTATATCTATAAAAAAATGTTTTGCCTTTCATTTCAATTTTAAACTGAATGGGTTGTTTTACAAGGGAATCGATCAGCTGGGTTGGATGATTTCCAGCTAGTTCCTATGGAAAGGTTGATGCTCAAGAGTGTGTGAGCACTCCCCTTGTTTCCCTTAGGTTTATGTATACCCTACAATAAATTTTTCTCATTACCCTTTTGGCCTCCTAATCACTTGCCTACAGGACACTTTCACCCCCTTCCTGCCCAAGCCAATTTTCAGAATTGTCGCACTTTGAATGACAATTGCGTGGTCATGCAACACTGTACCCAAACAAAATGTTATCTTTTATTTTATTTTTTTAGATAGAGCTTTCTTTTGGTGGTATTTAACCCTTCCACGCTGACCGTATGCAAATATGCAGCCTTGGCTTGAAGGGGTTGTACCGGGGTCATGCATGCAGCTGCACGCATCACCCCGGTACCAAGTTTAAGAACAAACGGTCGGCTTTCTTGGGATAGCAACAGATGCGGCTAGCAGCCGTGGGCTATTATACCAAGGTCCCCCCTCCCACGGCTTGCCCCGGGCTCTCCTGTCCCACAGGGAGGCCTGAGCGACCAGCCGGCACGTCCGTCGGCTGGCCGGAGACCCGAACAAAGCCAGAAATCGGCTTCCTTGTAACAGCAATAAAAATGATCAGAATTTTTTTTTTTTTAAGGGACAGCATAATAAAATAAAAAAATTTAAAATTAAAAGCTCCCGTTCCTTCGTGTTTGCGCGCAGCAGCGAACGCATATAAAAAAATCGCGCCCGCAAATGCAATTAGTGTTTAAACCACACATGCGAGGTATCACCATGATAATAGTTCTAGTACACTAGTACAGGTAACCTGTAGACATTTTTAAAGCGTCGCCTATGGAGATTTTTTAAGTACCGTAGTTTGTCGCCATTCCATAAGTGTGCGCAATTTCAAAGAATGACATGTTGGGTACCTATTTACTCAGCGCAACATCTTTCATCTTATACAAAAAAATTGGGCTAACAGTTTTCTTTCTTTTTTTTTATTCTTGAAAGTGTCCATTATCCCCAAAAATTGTGTTTGAAAGACCGCTGCGCAAATACCGTGTGACATAAAATATTGCAACGATTGCCATTTTATTCTCTAGGGTCTCTGCTAAAAAAAAATATATGTTTGGGTGTTCCAAGTAATTTTCTACCAAAAAATATGGATTTTAACTTGTAAGCAACAAATTCAGAAAAAAGGCTTTGGCATGTAGGGGTTAATCACCACTGGGTTTTTTCTTTTGCTCAGTTTGGTGTGTATTGCTAGAGAGTTTTTTTTTCCTTTCTTGGGAGTGCACATGAGATCAGCACAGGGCCAAACCGGTGTTCTGACGAGATGGGTCCCCCGTCAGATAGTGCCCGGGCTGGACTGCGCAGCGCAGTGCATACGGAGCTTCCGGAAATCTCAGAGGATGAACAGCTGCGCATCAGCTGTAGACGGCGCATGCGCAATCAACACGCCGCTCGCGATGCTCGGGGCTGGTTATTCATTCAATACAGCAAGGGGAGGATGCTTTTCTCAAAGGGGCGGATGTATGGTTATGAAGACAGCAAAGGGCGGATGGTTTTCTCAATGGGGTGGATGTATGGTTATACATTCAACACAACACGATGCTCGGGGCTGGTTATAATAAGGGGCGGATGCTTTTCTCAATGAGGTGGATGTATGGATATAGATTGAACACAAGGGGAATAGGCCACATGATGGCCAGTGCTTTATGATGGGCAGTGGTTTTCTCAAAGGGGCGGATGTATGGTTATTCATTGAACACAAAGCATCCGCCCCTTATAATAACCAGCTCTGAGCATCGTGTTGATTATGTTGAATGTATAACCATACATCTGCCCCATTGCTGTCTTTATAACCATACATCCGCCTCTTGCTGTATTGAATGAATAACCAGCCCCGAGCATCGGGAGCGAGCGGCGTGTTGATTGCGCATACGCCGTCTACAGCTGATGCACAGCGGTTCATCCTCTGAGATTTTCGGCGGCTCCGTTTTGCACAGTCCAGGCCGGGCACTATCCAACGGGGGACCCATATCGACAGGACACCGGCACTGTCTAGACAGAGGGTCGAGAGAAAATGAAAACTCCTTTTACAAGCTTAAGCAGATACTGGTACAAGTCACAAGACTGCTATATACTGCTGATGAAACAAGGCATTTAGCCATTTATATTTACTAAAACGATTGCATGTCCATGTTCTGTGTACTGTGGGAGACCAGATATAGTGAATGCAGGGTCCTGGGTTTAGTAACACTTTATTGGTTTGCCTGAAGTTTATCTTTAGGATGCACTTGCACTATAGTGTTTTTTTTAATGTGCGCTCATATGCGTGTTTTTGCACCACATGCATAGGGCAGCCCCTTCATTTCAGTGGGCCTGCCCTATGTGTAACAAAGCACATGGACCTTTTTGAATGATGCACATCTGTTTTGAATGGCAACGCAAGCTCAACATGTTTTTTTTTTACACGTTTCAGAAACCCATGCATTAACAAAATGCTATAGCATGAATACAGCCTTATTAAAAACTAAAAGCAAACAGTTTCTGAGCATGTTTATTCATCATAAGCTAATGGTGGATACCCAGAATAATGAAGGATGGAGCCCAAAGTATAGTTCACAATCATGTTCGTTGTATCATATTTGCAGAAGTTCCGTTCATATCCTGAGGAAAAACAAAAACAAATGTAAGCATCTGGGGCGGAGTCACGTCGCTTCATCACTTCCCACATCTTTGGATCGCTCTTCACTGGCCAAAGCTTTTTATTGTCTAATACTATGTGAGTACCCTTTTTTCCCCGATTATATCAATAAACCAATTTTATACGGGTTCACACTATGGGCATCCTTTTTTCCTTTCCATAAACCTCACCTTCTTGGAGAACCACAAGGGACCAAAAGGAGCCACCCTGGATTCCTGAGACTGCTACACAGTGGCATATACTGTGACTGCATCATACCCCCTGAGGGTATGAAGGATCTGGTGAGTGCAACATCTTAAACAATCACGGATAATCACATTCACGGCACAGGCTACTAGAACAAGCACTGCAGCAAAGTCACCAATTTATCTTGTCACCATTTTCTGGATTTTCACCATTGGACTTTACTTTATTTTATCAGTTTCAATTTCATGCTGAACATTTTATGGGCATTGTCAGAGTGTATTACGGATCACGTGAACACTTTTTTCAACTGCTCAACCACTTGGGACTGAGCATAATTCCAGCTGGGTTTAGTAAACTCCCGGCCGAGACAATATCCCAATCTATTGTAATTTATTGTATTATATTTGTTCACACCACATCTCTTGCAGCACCACATTGGTAGCATCAATTTGCTTCACAGCACTTCCAATAGCTAGCCCTCAGCTAGCAAACACCCGGCCGAGCCGGAATTGGAAAATTCACACCACTCATTTATTCCAACCAATTTCTTCACCCACTTATACATTTATCAACACTATCACCTTCTGAAGGCCATTGCTAAGGCTAAGCAAACACCTGGCAGAGACACTCCAATTTATTTTATTTTATTTATTCAACTTATTTGATTGGATTTACATTCTACGTGAGGTCTCACTCTACTCAGGTTCTCCACAACAGAAAACACCAGGTAGAGCCCCCTTTGTTGCTCATTTGTATACTTTTTTATCAATTTTATCATTACCATTATCTGTCTTCCAGCAGATTGGTTTTATGTAAGAGCAGCGCCACCACTACACCCCTATTTTTCTTCATATCCTTGCTCCACCTATCCAGGAGGTAGCAATAAGTAGAGACAGCAGCTCTGACTACTGCGTTGTGTTTGAAGTCCTTTGCGTGGAGTCACCTTACCTTTCTTCATCTGAAAAAGTTGTTTTCCTTTTTTTTTAAAAGCTCAAATCCAGCCCTACAGTCTTGCGGAGCTGTACAGGCTCCTCTCTTGTACTGAAGTTGTATTGCTTACTCGTACTTCAGCCCATTGACTGAACGGAAAAAAAAAAAACTAACAGTGTATGGCCAGAGTTTGTGGCCAAAACAAAAAAAAAAGACCTGTTCAGGTAAATTGTTTAGTTAGAATAGGTGGATATTGCAACCAGTCCATTAAAAATGTCAGAACACGAAACAAAAAAATATATACTAACACAAGAGAAAAAGGGACAACTAATGGTAGCAACCAGGCAGTACTTTTTTGCATTCCTAATATATCAATAAAATCAACCTAGGACATCTGTGCTCTATGCATTTATAAAATTAAGAAGACTAAGTGTTTAAAAAACCTGCAAGTACAGGTTGCTAAATGTAAGTGACCTGACTGTATCACAAATCTATATTCCTAACATAGCTATGATTAGAAGATGAATAATTGAACTTGGCTCATACCCTTCTGTATCGCTTCCCAGTCAATCCTGATATAATTATCTCGGTCAGCTCGTGAGTGCTCATGCCAGAATCCGAGCACATGCAACAACTCATGTAGGACAGTCCCTTTTCCCTTGGCCAGGCAATCAAAGTTCAGAGAGACCTCTTGTCTCCTTCCTTTGCGACCAATAGCCGAGTAACATCTGAGGAAACCAAAAATACACAATTTCATGCCTTAAAAATAAAAATGATGTGTACATATAATCTATGTCCCTTTATCTTAGCTCGCTCTCCATAGCTATAGTTTTTTCCCCTATAGCTCGCCATATATCAGTTTGACATTATGTAGGGTATACCTTTAAGTATTATCAAAGAAAAGAAAAGGCTCCGCTCACCAACCCAGTGCATTAGTATGTAGAGCAACGTGGCCTCAGTCAGTGCCGCTCCAGCGACCACCCTGACATGTTTTGCCAGGCTCACTGGGGCTTGGTCACAGAGCCCACCTCTGTGACCAAGCCCCCGTGAGCATGGGGGGGGGGAAAGACATTTCAGGGGGCGGGCTGGAGCAGCGCTGACTAAGGCCACATTCATCTACATACTAATGCACTGGGCTAATGAGCGGAGCCTTTTCTTCTCTTTGATAATACTCTTACACCACTGACACCAGATTCCTTCACTGCAACTGGTGGGGAGATCTCTGTCTCAGCTTAGAGGCGCACTGCAACGGTTATTTGGTACACCTTTAAGTAGCTGCCCCTTTTCAAGACAAATACTACCAAAACAGATGAAACTAAAATAGTGTACCAGGCAATAATGTATCTGACTCCAAGGATAAGTCGTACTAGTTGGACAGCTTGTACAAATCTTACCTCAATCAACGCTTGTTTTCCAAGCAATATTCTCCACTGGAATTGCTAGCCAAGTCATGGAAAGACTCACATTAACCTTTAAAACCCAACTCCAGACATTTTATTTTTCTTAGTTTTGGACAGAGTATGGTGGGATAGAACCTTTGTCAGCTTAGTATTTGGGGTCGGTGTCTCCATTGAGGAGATTATTTTGCATTACCTGGGGTTAATAAGTTGTTGGCCAATCAAACCAATTGTTCTCCATCTTTAAAAACATCTCAACTTGAATTGCTATAAAAATAAATAAAAACAAAACTACCAAAATGTATGATCAAGATTATGGTTTCAGAACATCAGAGTAATCACCATCTAACCCCATCTCTCTGGACTTTAGGAACAGTTTGAGATTTACCAGATGCTTGGGGTTAAGTCTCTATTGTAAGGTCTGTCTGTGGGAATTTCATCCAAGGTATGTATGGGACACAGGATGTTTAGTCTTCCCAAGGTGACTTAATTTTTCTTGATGTCTTTAAAGGCAATTATTTGGAATGTCTGTGACTAAATATTTGGGCTAAATGTGGAAGAATGTTTTGGTTTGGGATGATTAGGTTTAGTGGCATATAATTTGTCTAATACCATCGGTCTGAACAGGACCTTTTAGATATGCTGTAGTGGGATTTCTAGTTATAAGCATTTTATCAATATTTTTTGATTCCTAAAAAAAAAAAAAAAAACGTTCCCAGTTAGAAAGAATATTGGAATGATTCCCCTTATTTTATGTGGGTAATAAAAAAGGCATTCAGTAGGACAAAGGGACTTGTAGGAGCCTGCTACATCATTCATGTATTTTGTGGCTGCCATCCTATATTTCTCTATTGTAGAGCAAGACTAGAATAAGTGCGTGAGATCTGGGTAAGGTTTTTGGCAATTTGGCAATTAAATGTATCCAGTCCAGGGATGGCATCTTTAAAAGGAATTGCTTTCCATAGTTCCTTTAGGGGAAATTGTTGCACTCACATTTAGAGGTGTCTCCCGACACAGGTAAAGCAGCATAGATTTGTGTACAGGTCTACTCAGGATCTATCAATACCATGATCAGGGACCCGATGTAGCATGGTGGCGATACCTCCAACAGCACACCCTACTTACGTTTCATCATTAGACGTCTTCACAGGGCAGTGAAATGCTCGTCATCACGAATCATTTAAATATACACCATTTTTCTTTATCCATGACTCAAAATCAAACTAATGTACTCCAAAACTACAATCTTGTGCTAGCCATTAGTCCTAATACATTATAAAAAAAAAACTAAATGACAATTTAACAATGTTTTGTCACAAAAATTAAAAATGATAGTGATGAAACTTAAAAAGGCAAATCTACTTGGAATCCTCACTATAATCAGACTATAATTTATTCATTAAACTCCACCTGGAATCCTCAATCTTTTTTAAACAATCTTTAGTTCATACATCAAGCCCATCTTCTGTGCGTGGATGAATATCCACCCACAGTGTGGGTCTTGAAGGGCAAACACAGATCAAAGTCTCCCCACAAGGTGCTGTTGGAGGTATCGCCATCACGCTACATTGGGTCCCTGCTCACGGTATCGATAGATCCAGAGTGGACCCGTACACAAATCTACGCTTGTTCACCTGAGTCAGGAGATGTCTCTAAATGTGAGTGCAATGCGATTTTAATTAAGTAAACCTGTATACCCCTGTCCTGTGATGCTGGGGCTGTATACCCCTGTCCTGTATACTCCTGTTCTGTGATGCTGGGGTTGTATACTCTGTCCTGCGATGCCAAGCTGTATACTCCTGACTATGGGTGGAAGCAAGTGGAAGGATTCTACAAGGGGTGGTGCTTTTGAGAAGTAGGAAGTTTAAAATGGAAGGGCGGGTCTGGTGCCCCCCATCATAAAACGTCACCAGCCGCCACTGGAGGGGACCAGTGCCCAAGAAGATAATGAGCAGGGAAAATGTCTAGTCCCCAGGGCAGGAAATTAGCTGTGCTCAGAGGAAAACTGTGGCTTTGATCAAATAGGGTGCATTCATACTTGCGAATACACTCACAGTGATTAGATGTGAGAACCCCAGCAGAGGGTTCCTGCAATTAGCTGCGAGAAGTAGCTCCATTAAAAAGTAATGGGAGGTTGCCAGTTTTTACAGCTAATCGAGGCTATTTCATTTCTCATGCAGTGATCACATGTGAGTGATTAGCCCTGGATGCAGACTACCTGTGTCCAGGACCGATTACTCACATGTAGACCCTGTGTGGTGATATGTTGCCCTCTACTGTTAGCTGCTACTATCACAGTGTTACATATAATTTTGTCTTGGCACTTCCTGTCTCTGGGGGCTGGTTTAAAAACCCCAGGAGGAGGAAGTTGAGAGATAGAGAGAGGAGCTGACACCACATGTTTACATACAAGAGCTGCATTACTGCAATATTGTAATTTTATCTAGAACAGAAGCAGAGACTATTGGGTAATGGTTTTGTCAGAGAACGGATCTTAGAAGGATTGGCACACCTGCAAATGCCCAGCAAAATCAAAGATTGTCACTAAGAAATTTGCCAATGGCACATAGAAATTCGAAAATGCGTGTGCGCGCACGGGCATGAACGGCCGCGAGGATTCATGTGCCAGTGCGCACGCCCCATAGCGCACGCAATGCGTGACAGATTCTGGCGGCCAATGGTCTATTTAAAGCCAGCAGTATGAGCCATTCGTTGGATGGACTTTAGATCCCCCATGTGCTCCGGTGTTCCTGTTCTTGTTATTATTGAATTTCCTGTTACCAACCCAGCTTGCCTTTGAACTGTCTTGTCTCCATTCCCAGCTGTGACCCTTGGCTTGTTCCAGTGATCCTGCTTCTGCTTGCTGATCTGTGCTTGACCCCTGGCTTGCTCTTCTGACTTTGCTACTGCCTGATTTCCAGTGAATGACCCCTGCTGACTCCTGACCCTGCTTGCTGCGTTTTCTGGCTGACCTTCCGTGCATGACTTCCGGCCTGGCTCCTGACTCTGCTCCTGGCTCTCTCTGCTGCCAAGTCTCACCAGGTACTCCTGAGGGACTCCTGCTCGTCAGCCACCATCTAATCAGGCATCTCTTCATCACCTCAGCCCGTCGCAGCAGACAACCCCTGCTTCTCTGAGCAAAGCACTCCGTTATTTCTTTAAGGTGTGTTCTGCACTTAGCTGTAAGGGAAGCCCTCTCAGCACTTCGCCCTCTGACCAGGTACGTGACAGATTTCTGTGCTTTGGCTGTTTAACTTAAGCTGCCCATAACTTCTTGATCTGAATCCTAGTGACAGACAAGTTTCTGTTCTATTCTTAGTATCCCACTTGCACAGTGCCCAGTAGTTAGGTCTGTGATACTATATGTGTGTAATGGTCACCTTTCAGTATTATCATTTATTTGTGTATTGCAATAGAGTTTATATACAGCTCCTGTTATTTTACTTAACACTGTCTCTTTTGGTCTGGGATTCTAAAGCCAGTTTTACCTTAGGGCTTGATAACCAACATACGCTAGAGCAGGGATATGCAATTAGCGGACCTCCAGCTGTTGCCAAACTACAAGTCCCATGAGGCATAGCGAGACTGACAGCAGCAAGCATGACACCCAGAGGCAGAGGCATGATGGGACTTGTAGTTTTGAAACAGCTAGAGGTCCGCTAATTGCATATTCCTGCGCTAGAGCCAGGTTAGGCATCACATGGCCACTTCTGGTAGTTAGAGGTCCGGTTGCATATTAGATTAGAAGCTACTATGGAGGGACTAAAGCACAGAATAGATAGGCAACTGAGTTCCTGTGCCACACCACAGTTTCTACATATGAGAAGCTGCGTTCCAGGCTGGTTGGACAACAATTGGAGGATCTCTCCATCACCGCTGATCTTGTTTTCAGGTCTCTGACACAAAGACAGATGCAGCTTCATGGTCAACTGGACTTTGCTGAAACTTTCATCTGGAGGTAGCTCTATTACTGTAATAACATTATATACTTGGGTATATGTGCACAATTCCACCAGGGCTCCTATTGTGCCCTTTGCTGATAATACTTGTTTGTACTTTGGATGTATATACTAGTATTATTCTTTTTTTATATAAAAGGTTATATCACTTCCATACTGGTGTGCATCTATGTACTTATAGTTAAATGTTATACACTTTGCTCCCAATTACTTTGATTAGATTACTGGCTAATTTCTTAGGATGGGAATTTCCTCTGTTCACAGAAGCCTGGTTGGAGGCACTTCCACCTTTGTTATCAAAGCCACTCTTCCACTTAGCAAAGGTTCTGGTTCTCTTATTTACCTACAGGGTTAGCACACTATCCCGTTTGGGGAGGGTCATTTCTTATAACCACCCAAACGGGGGCTACAGCTGCATGAGAGATTACATGCACTCAGCTGTGATTGGCTGCTAGAGCTTGCAGCCTCCCATTGCTTTCCGTGGGTCTAATCAAAAAAACTCTTGCTGGGCTTTTCACATCTAATCGCAGTAATCGTAATCACAGTATGGGTGCATTCACAAGTGTGAATGCACCCTAACACTGCAAGATGGTGCTTGCAAAGAAGACTGAGGAGTAAGTACATTGTGCATCAATTACCCATTTAAAATAATTTTTTGCCTGGGGTTGGGCTTTAAGATGTTTCAGTGTCTACGGGATTTCCAGCAATTATGAACTTTCGAAATCTGCCTCTGCATAGCCCTGTTCCCCATAAAGGATATCATAACAGGACATATCTTACCCTAGACCTGGTCGGATTGAGATGTAGTCTCGCTGGTCTGTGCGCTTCACAAAATGGATACACGTAGTTGCATGAAAGTCACTGAAGGCTTCCATTATGGTCTGTATGTGATCTGGCACTGCAAGCAGAAGCCATTATAGACAACAACAACTGCATCTCAATATACAACAAAATACAACACAATGTTTATAAAAGACAATTCTGAAAAATAGCTTTGGTGGTTTTGTTTTTTTACACTACAAAAGTTCTCTCAAGTGGAACTCTAGCAGTCCTCTGTGCAACAGAGCTCAGACTGGAAAAAAAGAGAAGCAGCACAACAAACCAGCCACTGTAATGCTAATAGGTACTGTACATGCTAATTGGAAGAGAACAGAGAGACACATCAGTGTGCTCCTTCTCTTTTTAATGTCCAGTCATAGACGGAGGGGAAAGACATGACCTGAGCGTTAACTGCAGAAGACAAAATTCAATTTTATAACTGTGTCTCTGTAGGGAGTAGAGGGGGAGAGACAGCACAACCACTCTGGTGTAGTAGGTTCCAACAACGTTTAATTACAAAAGAGGAAAAGTACTTTTCTCAATTAAATACTCACAAACATGTAAAAAAACACACATAATTGAGTCCCTGGGAGAAGAGAAGCCTGTAGTGAGGGCGCAGCTGGGTGGATGAAAAGCTGCTGCACAAAAATTTTCATGAATGGTTGAGCGCTGGTTATCTACCGCCACTCCAGGCATTAGGCGGAAAAAAGAAAAAAATTGTGTTTGTATCATCTTTTTAGGAAGTGTACTGTTAAAGATGGTGCCCTACTTAAGGCTTACAATCCCTGAATCACTGATAAACGAGTACCTACAGTGACTCATTAACTCGTGTGTGTAAATTTCATCTTCAGTTATTAAGCTTTGTTAAAAGGCTTTTACAGCAAAAGAGAAAAGGGTAAACATGAAAAAAAGTCTAAAGAACCATCTGCTGGATAAGTAGAAGACAGCAGATTTACAAAATATCTAAAATATTTAGGAAAGAAGGAAAGAAAGAAGGAAAGAAGGAAAGAAGGAAAGAAGGAAAGAAGGAAAGAAGGAAAGAAGGAAAGAAAGAAGGAAAGAAAGAAGGAAAGAAAGAAGGAAAGAAGGAAGGAAAGAAGGAAGGAAAGAAGGAAAGAAGGAAAGAAGGAAAGAAGGAAAGAAAGAAAGAAAAATACTCTTTATAGGAGAAACTAGGGTAGTTTTTGGTCAACTTTATTTAAAGCTGGACATTTGAAAAAAAAAAAAGCAAGAAAAAACATACAAGACAGCACAGTCCTTGTCTGCAGTATGAAAGTGCACTTATCCTGCATGTATGATCTAAAAGTAGACCATGGTATTTTTGTCTTCAAAAATATTTTTTTCCCCATCTTTTTTTGATCACATTGCTGCTGATCTTCTCCAATCTGTTTGATCATGCACTCCAGTGGTGGCTGCATAACAACTGCTTGGGGGGGTTTACAGATGTAACATGCATGCTCAGTAAAACTTCACTGGGAGAACATGTGACAGATTGACAACACATAAGAGCAATTGGAAAAAAAAGACAGAGCATTGTCGCCTTATAATTTTAAAAGGCTGCAGATTTAAACGTTTCCAATTGTGTCTACATGTTAATGTATTTATTCATTTTTTAAAGTATGTAAGCTTTTAGGGATTTGGTTTAGATCTACTTTAAAAAATAAAATAAAGATAGGAGCTCATTTGGCTTGAAATTACATTTTGCCAATAGGCCGTCAGCACAAGTAAACTCATCTGCGAAAATCGAAAGGAACTCTTTGAAGCCAGCGAATACAACTGCCAGTTTATACCAAACTCCAAGATACCCATTGTGTGTGAAATTGCATTTGAATTTTGTACTCACTGTAACTTGGATCAAGAACGTATGGTATTTGTACAATGCCATCTTTTTTTACCCATTTTGTAATATCTGGACTGAATTTGGTGGATGTCTAAAAAGGGGGAAAAAATCCAATATATGAAAAGAGCACAAGAAGAAGAATCTGGGCTATCTACATCTCAGTCAAGTATGGTTATCTCCAGTGCTGAATGAATGTTGAGATAAAGAAATTACATCTAAAACATTTGATAACCTTTGTTATATATAACACAAATTGTGATTTTTAACAATGCAATTTATTTTCAGTTTTTATTGTTTATTACCAAAAGTTAAGCTGTAGTTAAGGCAAATAACAATACATGATACAACAAAAGTAAAAAAAAATAAAAAAAATTGTGCTGTCCCCTTTAAATCAGAAAATGTTAATTTGTGAAAAAAATGTGGCACAAAAAATAATGTAAAAGACACGGACAATTTTTCATGCAAAATCAATTGTGTAAATCAATTATATCAGAAAGTAAAGCTTAAAAAATAAAAATGAGTGTCCAGTACAGTCCGTGAGTGACCATCACCACACTTAAGTGCAAACACACTATATTGCCAAAAGTATTGGGACACCTGCCTTTACACGCACATGAATTTTCCTGGCATCCCAGTCTTAAGCCCTGTACACACGGGCGGGAATCTCGTCGGGGTAAAAAAACGTTGGTTTTCCCGACGAGATTCCTGGCAAGCTTTTCTTGCTCACCGAATGTACACACGGCACATTCAAAAGAACCGCCGTTCTTTTGAATGGCAAGAACGCAGTGACGTAATTGACTACGACGAGCATGTGCTCGTCACATTTTGATGCCGCCGCTGCCATCTTGCTTCACCCTACACTACACCCTTGTAAGCTACCGCGCATGCGTCAAAGTCTCATCGAGCATGCACGGGTTTACCTGGAGACAGGTAAGCATACACACGGACGGTTTTCTCGTTGGGAAACAGGCTGACAAGAGTCCCGATGAGAAAATAGAGAGCAGGTTCTCTATTTTTCTCGTCGAGATTCCCGGCAGTTTTCCCCGACGAGAAATCATATACACGGCCGGTTTTCTCGGCAAAAAGCTTTCCCAGCAGTTTTCTTGCCGAGAAAACCGGCCGTGTGTACGGGGCTTCAGTCCAGAGGGTTCAATATTGAGTTGGCCCACCCTTTGCAGCTATAACAGCTTCAACTCTTCTGGGAAGGCTTGAACCCTACAGACTAAGACTGGGATGCCATTAACCGCTTAAGGATCGCCGCACGCAGATGTACGTTGACAGAATGGCACGGACAGGCAAATGGGCGTACAGGAACGTCCCCTTTAATTTGCCGCCGGGGGTGCGCTCACGACCCTGCCGCAAGCTCTGTGACCATGCCCGCGGGACCCGTGGACTCGATGTCCGCCGATGTCCCACGAACATCTCTCCGTTCTTCCTAGTGACAGGTCACTGATCGAATGCTCCCTCTCATCGGGAGCAGCGATCAGTGATGTGTCACTCGTAGCCATGCCCCCCCCCCACAGTTAGAATCACTCCCTAGGACACACTTAACCCCTTCAGCGCCCACTACAGATTAACCCCTTCACTGCCAGTGTCATTTTTACAGTCAGTGCATTTTTATAGCACTGATTGCTGTAAAAATGACAATGGTCCCAAAACGGTGTCAAAAGTGTCCGATGTGTCTGCCATAATGTCACGATAAAAATCGCTGATCGCCGCTATTACTAGTAAAAAAATAAATAAATAAATAATAATAAAAATGGCAATTTGCGCAAACCAATCAATCAATCAATAAACCCTTATTACGATTTTTTTTACCAAAAATATGTAGAAGAATACGTATCGGCCTAAACTGAGGAAAAAGTACCAGTTACTTACCGGTAATGGTCTTTCTGGTAGGTCTTCCAGGACGGCACAATGAGAGATGACTAGTCCACCTGACAGGAAACACAATCAAAGAGGTTAAAAACCCCACCCCTCCCTGTGCTCCTCAGTTTGTGAAAAAGTACTCCACACTAGTGCACGAGAGTGAAAACAACATACCACAACAACTATATATATATATATATATATATATATATATATATATACATACTTAACCAGAGCGGTGGGAAGTAGGCCTGCCGTCCTGGAAGACTTACCAGAAAGACCATTACCGGTAAGTAACTGGTACTTTTCTCAAGACGTCTTCCAGGAAGGCACAATGACAGAGAAGCAAGTAATTTGCAGGCCTACCTTAGGGTGGGACGACCGCTTGCAGGACCTTCCTACCAAATGAGAGGTCCTGAGGCGACAGCAACTCCACTCTATAATGCTTCAAAAAAGTGTTCTGGCTTGACCATGTCGCAGCTTGGCAGATTTGTTCGACCGAAGCTCCAGCCCTTTCTGCCCAGGAGGTCGCCAGAGACCGAGTGGAATGTGCCTTAACCTTCGGGGCTGTCTTAGCAGCCTGGTCATAAGCTAGGGAGATTGCTTGTTTTATCCACCTAGCTATGGTTACTCTAGAAGCCTGTTGGCCCTTTTTCTGACCAGAAAAATTAATAAATAAGTGGCTGGATTTTCTGAAAATGCTAACTCTATCCAAATAAGAAAGCAGACATCGTCTGACATCCAAACAATGAAAGGAAGCCTCCCTTTCATTCTGGGGATTGGAACAAAAAGAAGGGAGTATTATTTCCTGTGTTCTATGAAATTTTGATACTACCTTGGGAAGGTACAGGGGGTCCTGCCTGAGAACAACCCTGTCCTCAAATAACCGGAAAAACGGCTCTTTAATTGACAGAGCCTGCATATCACCTACTCTTTTGGCTGTCGTTATCGCCAGCAGAAAGGTAAACTTAACTGTGAGAAGTTTAATAGAAATACTGTCTAAAGGCTCGAATGGAGCCTTAGTTAACTGTTCTAGAACCAAGGAGAGATCCCAGGGTGGAACCCTAGAGATCTGTACTGGAGACATTCTGTCCCTAGCTGACAAGAATCTTTTAATCAACGGGTCCTGGGACAATCTTCTGTCCAGGAAGTAAGATAAGGCTGCTACCTGAACTCTTGGTGTCTTGGTAGCCAGCCCCAGCTCAACTCCATCCTGGAGAAATTCCAGAATGACCGAAGTTTCCTGTTGGGAAACCACTCTCTCTCAACACCAGCGAGAGAAGACCCCCCACACCTTAGCATAAATCCGCCTGGTGACCTCCTTTCTACTAGAGAGGAGAGTGGTGATCACTCTCTCTGAACAGCCCTTCTCCCGCAGGTTCTGCCTTTCAAGCACCAGGCCGTCAGTTTGAAGAAGCTGGGCTCTGGGTGGAAGACCGAACCCTGAAGAAGAAGGTCTGACCGAACTGGTAGATGGAGAGGGGGAGCTATAGACCAGTTCTCCAGAGTGGGAAACCAGGCTCTCTTGGGCCACCAGGGGGTGACCAAAATGAGACAGCATTCTGAGAGGTCCAGCTTCTGCAGGATCCTCGGAATCAGACTCAGAGGGGGAAAGGCATAGGCCAGATGAAAACTCCACACCTGGGCCAGCGCATCCACTCCCTCCGAGCCCCATTCCCGGGTCAGGGAAAAGAACCTCTTTAGCTTTTTGTTTTCCCTGCGGGCGAAGAGGTCTATCTCCGGATTGCCGAACCGTTGGCACACCAGATCGAACACCTCTGTGTTCAACTCCCATTCTCCCTGGAGAATTGGGTGGCGACTTAAAAAGTCCGCCTCTACGTTGTGAACCCCTTTTATGTGAACCGCTGTGATAGAGGGAATCCGGAGCTCTGCCCAGCTCAGGATCTCCAGAGACAAAGCCAGAAGGGTACGTGACCTGGTGCCTCCCTGATGGTTCAGGAATGCCACTGTGGTGGCATTGTCGGATAGAATCTGGACCTTTCGGCCCCTGACTCTCTCCTCGAAGGCCTTTAGAGCCTCCCGGACCGCCAACAATTCCCGGAGGTTTGAGGAGGCGCCCCTCTGACCTCGGTTCCAGGAACCCTGAGCTCTGAGCTTGTCTAAGTGAGCCCCCCAACCCCAGGCGCTTGCGTCTGTGGTTATCCTGAGAGGGTTGGACTGACTCCACAGACGACCCACCAGTAAATTCTGAGGAAGGAGCCACCACCTCAGATTCCTTTGCCACAACTGGGATGGGGACCCTGTAGTCTAGAGATTCCCTTGATCCGTCCCAAGAGGATAGAAGGAATTCTTGGAGAGGTCTGGAGTGGAGCTGAGCCCACGGCACCGCTGGGATGCAAGAGGTCATTAGACCCAGCACCCGCATGATGCTTCTGAAGGAGGATTCCTCTGCCTCCAACATAGACCTGACCATTGTCATAAGACCCTGGACCTTGTCCTGGGGTAAAACAAGTTTTCTTTCTAAGGAATCCACTAGGAATCCCAAGTAAACTTTCTTCTGTTCTGTGACCATCGAGGATTTTTCTTTGTTGATGATCCACCCCAGGCTTTCCAAGGTGCTCACGACCCTGGCCAGGTCTGCAAGAAGGAGATCTCGACTCTGATTGTAGAGAAGCAGATCGTTGAGGTAGGGGACTACTGCTATACCCTGCAGGTGCAGGTAAGCAATCACCTCCGCCATGATCTTTGTAAAGACTCTTGGACTGGATGACAGTCCGAAGGGAAGCGCAGCAAACTGCCAATGCTGCACTCCCTGGGCGGAAGTGATTGCAAACCTGAGAAAAGCCTGATGTGCTGGGAATATCGGGACGTGTAGATAGGCATCCTTTAGGTCTATGGTCACCATGAACACCCCCCTCAGAAGAAGCTTCCTGAGAGTGTACACGCTCTCCATCCGAAACCTCTTGCGACGCAGATAAGCGTTCAAGGGTCTCAAGTTTATTATAAGCCGATGCTTCCCTGACGGCTTTGGAACAACGAAAACGTGGGAATAGACGCCCAAACCTTGTTGTTCTGTAGGTACCGGGATAACTACTCCCTGCCTTTCCAGTTCTGAGACATTCTGTACCAGACCTGCAGCTTTTAAGGGGTCCCTGGGTAGATGTGTTACCAGAAACTTCGGGGGAGGGGAGTGAAGGAACTCTAGCTTGTAGCCCTCTTAAGATTTGGAGGACATGGGGGCTCTGAGATATGCTTTCCCATCTGGGGAGAAACTGGGAAAGCCTTCCCCCTACCCTTACGTCACTTAGAGTTCTTATCATTAGGCTTTTGGCTGGAGAAAAGGATACCTCCCTTCTGTTTGTCCTTGCCAGCACTCCACCTCCTAGTATTGACAGGTCTTTTGTCTGAAGACCGGTTCTTACCCTGGGGGCCTCGAAAAAATCTCCTTTTTTCCTTTTTAGGTTTGGTAGGAAACTTCTTACCCTTTTCGGTGGACCTGGACAGGGCTTGGTCAAGTCCTGTACCGAAAAGAAGGGAGCCCTCAAATGGGAGACCACATAAACGGGTCTTGGATGCACTATCACCATCCCAGGTTTTGACCCATACAGCTCTTCTAGCAGAGTTTAAGAGGGCTCCAGTCTTTGCAGTGGTTCTTACGGTTTCTACCGCTGCGTCCGCTAGGTACACCACCGCGCTACCTATTAGCTGCAACGACTCCAAGACTTCCTTGGATTTAGAAGTGCCTGAAACATGGTCCGTTAATTTTGAGATCCATGCATCTGCATTCCTGGCTACGCATGCTGAAGCCAGCGCCGGGCTCATGGCTGCCGCATTGGCTTCCCAGGCCCTCCGCAAGGTGGTTTCAGCACGTCGGTCCATCTGATCTTTGAGGTTACCAGTATCCTCAAAAGGAGAGGTCAGACTGTTTGGATACCTGGGCTAAGGAAGCATCCAATCTGGGTGTTTTGAAGAACCTATCTTCATCTTCCTCCTTGAAAGGGCACCTACGTTTCCACGTTTTTGGTCTTAAAAGCTTCCTTTCAGGATCCTTCCATTCTTGAAGGATAATGTCCTTCAGTGCCTGGTGGACGGGGAAGGTTCTGGGTTGAGACTTCAACAAACCCTGATACATTCTATCCTGTGCGGAAACCTGTTCCGCAGGCTCCTGGATCTCCTCAGAAGCATAAATTGCCCCAAGGAGGCCCTCCATATCATCGGCCGAGAAGATGTGCCTTCCTGGCCTGGAGCCCTCTTCCTCGTCCTCTGCCTGACTATCCACCAGACCCTCATCAGATACTTCTCGATCGGAGATATCTGAATCCTCCTCCAGCTCCGAACCCTGTGAAGGTAGGGATTTTAGAGGCTGCGGGCGTTTTTTAACCACCCTGGGAGTCAAAGAACTCTCCTGAGAGGAAGAGCCCCCCCCCCACTTGTCTGAGGTTCTGGTTCCCTAGACCTGAGTGAGGATTGAAACTCCTTAAGCGTAGTTAGCATCTGGGTCTGGACAGACAGGAAGTCTTTCATGACCTGAGATGTTTCTTTTCCAGCCAATTTCTGAATGCATTTAAAGCAGAAAGGTCTGGAATAGTCTGGAGGCAACCTATCGTTGCAGTAGCCACATCTTTTGATGCGAGCAGGGGCTTTAGAGGGACGGCTGGTAGACCCCTGGGCAGTGACGTCCCCTCCTGCAGAAAAAAACAAATATACACCAGGGAATTTTTTAGTACCAAACACCCCTGTGTAGAGCAAAAAGGGGAAGAGTCGGGGTACCTCCCCCATCATAACCCCTGCTGGCTGGGTAGGACTCACCTCCTGTGGCCTCCTCTGTAGCCTTGGCCGTACCGGGCCTTTCCTCATGCTCCCTGCGCTGTCCGGGCTCGAACCGTGTCGCTAAGAGCAAACAGGAGGAATGGGCGCCTCTTTTCCTGGCATCTTTATAGTGGAAGCTGGCTGAAAAGACGCCGGCCATCGCCATCTTGCCGTAGACCGGAAACCGGAAGTGGCGCGGCGCGCGGTGGCGTCATTCCGGGCGCTAGAGGAGGAAATCAATGAGTCCTCCAGGCCATGGGAAAATGGCGCCGCACATGCCTGAGCGGCGCCAATAGCCAGAACAGCGCTTCACCGCTGGGTTCACCACTGCATCTGCGGGAGACCTGCCAGCCCCCCCTCCGAAGTGGACACCCACCAGGTAGGGAGGAAAAAAGAGGAAACATTTGGCCCCTGAAGCTTCCAGGTACCCTGTACCTTAGGGCTTCAGAAAACTCAGGGGGGTTCTTCAAGGCTTTTCCTTCCCCCCTGAGTATGTTACAACAAAAGGGGGACCCCCCAGGAAGGATGAGCCCGTCCTGCTAGGTCTAGAGGCTTCCTAAGCGTTCGACCTAGGTCCCAGGGGGAGACCTCCAGCACCAGGCCTTTAGGTCTTTAGAAAATAAACGGTTTCGCTGTGGGGAAACACAATCAAAAAACTGAGGAGCACAGGGAGGGGTGGGGTTTTTAACCTCTTTGATTGATTGAGTTTCCTGTCAGGTGGACTAGTCATCTCTCATTGTGCCGTCCTGGAAGACGTCTTGAGAAAAATTTGTTTTTTTATATATTTTTTGGGGATATTTATTATAGCAAAAAATTTAATTTTTTTCAAAATTGTCGCTATATTTTTGTTTATAGCGCAAAAAATAAAAACCGCAGAGGTGATCAAATACCACCAAAAGAAAGCTCTATTTGTGGGAAAAAAAGGACATCAATTTTGTTTGGGAGCCACGTCGCACAACCGCGCAATTGTCAGTTAAAGCGACGGAGTGCCGAATCGCAAAAAGTGCTCTGGTCTTTGGCCAGCCAAATGGTCCGGGGCTTAAGTGGTTACATTTCATGAGCGTGTAAAGACAGGCGCCCCAATACAGTGCATATTCTTCCATATGCCCAAATCAGTGTTCCACCACCCGACAAACATTTAAAGTTGTTAGGTTTCCATGTCATTACCGAACGCAGCGATGCGGATGTCAACAGAAGGAACCGGTGAGAGTTGTGGGTGACACAGGAGATTGGAGGATGCACTGACTTGACAGCATCAGCGTTATTCTCTGCATAATTGTATATGAGCTCAGGGCACCATGGTGATAAAAAAAAGCACTACCATTGTACATATTGTTCAAGTTTCACAAAGTTTATAAAACTTACTAAAAGAATATCCCCTTCGAAATAAGCTCTGGACCCCAGATGGTCTTCTGAAACCAGCCCTAGAAAGAACGTGCAACGATAATCTTATCATTAGATTTATTTTGGATACGATTTAAAATTTTTAGTTTAGCTTATAAAATAGGCATTATTCATTCATGTTTGACTCTTTAAAGTAGAAGATGAGAAAGCAGAATAATTCTTACTTTGGTTAATTTGAAGAATGTCATCCACAGGTGCTGTACTGGCAGGGAGGCCTGTAGTAAAAACGGTCCCAGTCACCCCTGGAGGTCAACAGAAGAATACACATTACGGTAATTGTATATTCACACGTAAATGTATTTTGTATATTTGTAGCATTAGTAAAGAATAAATGCTTTATTAACCCCTTCAGCGCCCCCTATAGGTTAACCCCTTCACTGCCAGTGTCATTTTTACAGTACTCAGTACATTTTTATAGCACTGATCGCTGTAAAATTGACAATAGTCCCAAAATGGTGTCAAAGTGTCCGATGTGTTCCCTATAATGTCGCAGTCATGATAAAAATCAGTGATCGCCGCCATTACTAGTAGAAAAAAAAAATATTAATAAAAAAAATGGCATAAAACTATCCCCTATTTTGTAGACGCTATAACTTTTGCGCAAACCAAGTATAAGTATATTACCTCTTGTAATATACTTAAAGTGATGCTAAAGTCTTTTTTTTTTTTAATAACAAACATGTCATACTTACCTGCTCTGTGCGTGGAAACCTGAGACAGCAGTTATGGCACCAGCTTAAATGGGAGCAAAGGCAAAGCTTGAGAGATAAAGAATCCGCATATTCAGTTAAATCAGCTGCTGAAAGTGCTTAAAAATTAGGGCTTAATATCACTTTAAGCAATTTTTCAAATATATATTTTTTGATGTCCTTTTAGAAGCTCTGTTGGGAGCCATTAAAGCAGAACTTAAGTCAGGATTACTCATCTCTACTCCACGCCTGTGAGGTCCCTCGCTAGCAGACATGGGAGTAAGTCACACATGTGCAAGTCCCAAGCAAGTCTCAAGTTACTGTGATGAAAAGCAAGCAAGTCAAGTCGAGTCCCTGCTAGAAGTCAAGCAAGTCAAGTCATTTATTTTGGTCAAGTCACAAATCAAGTCAAAAATACTGATCTACCCCATACTGTATAAAAATAATAGGAGGGATAACAATAAATAATATTGGTTATGTGCCCGTGCCTCACTGTGCCCGTGCCTCACTGTGCCCAATGCCTCACTGTGCCCAATCGGCGGCATCCCGGCGGCCATTCCAGTATTCAAAAGACGCGCCTCGTCCTCGTCTGTGATAGGCGGAATACTCAATTTCCCAGCATTCAGTGTTTTGCCCATCACGGACATCCGCTCATCCTCATAACACAGACGAGGATAAGAGGATGTCCGTGATAGGCTGAACACTGCCTGCTGTGAAATTGAGTGTTCCGCCTATCACAGACGAGGAGGTGCGGCTTTTGAACACTGCAATGGCCGCCGGCTGTCTGCATGACACGCTGATCAGGTAGGCAGACAGCGGCTTGCGGTTAGTGTTAGTGGTGCCAAGTCATTGCAAGTCATATAGCCCAAGTCAAAGTCAAGTCGAGTCATTTATTGAATTCTGTCAGGCAAGTCGCAAGTCCTCAAACAGGTGACTCAAGTCTGACTTAAGTCAAGTCATGTGACTCAAGTCCCCCACCTCTGCTCGCTAGCATCTTCTCCTCCAGCTTCTTCCCATTGCTGGCCTTAAATCACCTTGATATCCTGGTGTGGGATGATGTCACTTCCGTGCATGCGCAGGAGTACCGCTGGAAACATGCGCAGTTCGATGCACGTTCTGCAGAATACTGCAAACAGGGAGGTAAGTTATTTTACTGCAGAAAGGACATTGCATGTCTAATCTGCAATAAAAAGGCTGTCTGTAATTTTTTTTTTTTTTTTTTTACTTTAGTTCCTCTTTCATGATCTTGCCCATTTAAATTTCCTATTTCATGAAAGAACAGAAAACCCTGCATAAGGAGTTATGTAATAGAAAGCACCTCCACCTTTTCAGACCAGTTATGTCAAACTAAATGGAAAAAGAGTGCCAAGTTTTAAATATTGAGCAACAGATATTGTTAATTAGCGCCTTACAACTGGCAAAATCGTATGTACGATTCAATACCAAATTACATAAGAAAGCTTTAAAAAAAAAAAAATAAAAAAAAAAAAAAAACATAATTATAAACCAATAGTTTTTTTTGGGGCTTCAGTTTGTTTAAATTCCTAAACTGAACAAGAGCCACATAGAATGGGTAAGAGGGCCACAGTAAAACTCAGCTGCAATAAAAACCCAAAAGTACTTGAACCATTTCCAGTTACACCCAAAAACAAAACAAACAATTTCTAGAATTGGGCTTTAACTAAAATCATGTTTTCATAGAAGTCATGACTGCATCTGCATGGATCCACTCAGCCTATGCAATGGGAAATACAGAACAGCAATATATATTTTTAATGTACTCTCGTTCTGATATGTCACTGACTGTCACCTAGTAAAGCCTTACTAAAGCAATATAACAATGGCAGGCTCCTTGTGCCAATTCTACCACCCAATTTTGAGCTTTATGTCTATGTGAAGAAAACTACATACTGCATTTAAGCGTTAAATTAAGAATAAGGCTCTATTTTGACTGTGTTTCTGGTAGATCTGCTAATAATCAGAGCATTACAGAATCACTGCACAGCAGGAAGCACAAGGTGATTGTATTCACCTTCATTGTGGCCTCCACTGCCCCAATCTGCCCTAAAATTCCTGTTTAAGTTTTAACGTTTTAAATGTAGCGCCCCTCTACTTTGAGGGGTGCTATGTGCCTAATTTTGGGGTTGGTCTGAGCTAGTAGCCAGGCTCAGACCGCTTTTATTGATCGGTTCTGTTATTTTGCTCTTCAGGTGTTGTACTGGTGTGCAGTTCCCTGTGGCCTGTAGGTGGCACTGCCATGACAGGTCAGGGTTGAACCACTGGTGACAGTTCTGTGCCTTAGGGAGTCCTCTCTCGGCAGTAGTAAGGTGGGCGTGGTCAGACTGCTGTGCATGCCGGGAGAGGATACACAAGGGGCAGACGCCGCCTGGAGCGGGGGTGTTGGAGAGTTCCGGGGATCCGGAGTTCAGGTCGCGTGACCTGGCCCCCCCAGGCCAGGGGTGCGTGTATGCATCGGTCCCAGGCACCTTTAGCCTGGGGCTGCAACTTCGCCATTGTGCCCAGCACCTTTATCTGGGGCTCAGCTCTAAGAGGAGGAATCGCAGGGTGCCCCTGAGAGGGGACCCGCTCTAAGAAGAAGAGACCGGGGGAGGACCTTTCTGAGGGACCGGTGAGAGTTTCACAGTGAAAGAGAGGCCCGGTAAACTTCTGGAGGGATTCCACTATTCATCTAAGGCCTTGTAATGTGCAGCAATTTGCACCTGTTCTTGAATTACAAGCGTTGAGAGGTTTGGGGCTCAGAGATTCTGTGGCAGAGGATCTCCCGATCGTATCTCCAAGGAAAATTTGAGAAGTAAAGTTCGTGCATCACTCCCACTGCTAGGACAGTGAGAGGGGACTATCCGGGTGAGCAGAGTCCACTTGGGATTGAGAGGTGATATTAAGTGCCTGAACCTGCCTCCCTGTTCTTTTATTCTTCAACTCCAACTTTCCTATCCAGTTTTCAGCATAAAGAAAATAAACCTTCCTTCATTAAGGTTTAACCTTGTCTGGACATTGGCCTTATTGGTGTACCTACAACAGACTCTTCCCTACACTCTAGGGGTGAGAACCAGCCGAGGGAAGGTAACTCGCTGCAGGACCCAACAATTTCTGAACACCACTCACCCTCTTACTCAAGAAGGAACCTGGGCATTGTGGTACGGTGTGTCCCGCCTTGAGGAGGTAAGGCCAGGGATCTGTGTGCTACATAAAAACTAACTTACACAGGCCTATGTAAGCCCAACATGACATGGCTCAGAAGTGAAACCAATGAATTCATTACAAGAGCCGTGCCATTAGGGTGACCACATTTCCAAACTACCATTCAGGGACACCCTCCCTTCCCAAAAATCATCTTGTGCTGTGACGAATCACAGCACAGTGTTTGGACAAGAGGCAGGATTTATGATTTCTCCAATCACAAGCAGGGGGCGGGATTGTGCTCCTCCAGGCATTCCCGGCCAGGACAAGTACTGTCAGTGAGTAAAGTGGTGACGGGGCGGCCCTTTTTGGGGCCATCAGATTGGCCCAGGGGGTGGCTGTGTCAGTTTTATTCCGGGCGGGACACTGTATTGTCCTGGAATGAATGTGCTTGGGACAGACCTGCAAAATGCGGGACTGTCCCGGGCAATCCGGGACACGTGGTCACCCTACGTGCCATATGTTCATCTATACCCAGAAGTACAAGAAAATATTGGGGGTTTCAAAACTGAATCAGTTTATGTACCTATATATTCAGTGGCAGAACTAAAGTACTAGAAGCCCAGGCAGCTGCTAAGGGGCCTAAGGTGTGAGATGGAGACCACCCTCAAGAAAGGCTGTGAAGGGAAATAAAACATCTATATGCATGCAAGGATAAAACAGATCTAGTACTAGAATATTAGGGGTTGGAGAGGTTGCAGTTGACACCTGTGAAGTCTCTAGGAAAGAACAGCAGATATCAGATGTACTGTATATAGGAGTCTTTGGTATTGTAGTGTCACTAGTCGCTTTGGCTTTCTCTGTGCAGCCAGCAGCTGCTATAAAGAAGAGCAATTAACCACTTCAGCTCCGGAAAGTTTACCCCCACACTTCATGACCAGGCCATTTTTTGCGAAAAGGCACTGTTATTTTAACTGACATTGCGTGGTTGTGCGACGCTGTACACAAACAATTTTTTCCCACAAATAGAGCTTTATTTTGGTGGTATTTAATCACCTCTGCAGTTTTTTTTTTTTTTTTTGCGCTATAAACAAAAAAAAAAAAAAGACAAAAAAAAGAAATAATATTTTTTACTTTCTGCTATAAAACATATACAATCAAAAAAATCGAATTCTTCATCAATTTAGGCCAACATATAGTCTGCTACATATTTTTGGGATTGGTAAAAAAATCCTAATAAGCGTATATTGATTGTTTGCGCTAAAGTTATAGCGTCTACAAATTATGGGATATTTTTAAGATTTTTTTTCTTACTAGTAATGGGGGCGATCAGCGACTTATAGGTGTCCCTAGGGAGTTATTTTTTAACTGTGTGGGAGGTGCTTTAACTGTGGGAAGACAGAGATCTGTGTTCCAGCTTAGCAGAAACACAAGATCTCTGTCTTCCCTTGTCACAGAGCAGCGATCTGCCTCGTTTACCGCCGTTCTGTCGCTCTCAGGAACGATCGACGGGTCCCGGGGGACATTGGGTCCACCGGACCCGCTGATTGGCTTCCGCTGAATCCAATCACAGCGGGAGCTGGTCGACGGCGGCTTGCCACAGACCCAGAAGAGCGAAATCACGTACAGGTACGCGATTTCGTGCAGGAGAGTTGCTGCCCCACAATATATTATGTGGGGCAGTCGGCAAGTGGTCAAAAAAGTCTGGTTAGACGTTTAATTCCCAAGGGGTCCAGTACACATTGCACTTGGTCCCGTTGAAATTTGTGCAGTGGATGCTGAGCAGCATGGTTGGATAAATCACCCCCGCCTCCACCACTATCTGACCTAGTTGCAGCAAGACGATAAATAACTACTGTAAATAGTTCTGACTGATAGACAAAAAGCTTGCACAACATCGGCTTCCACTGTGGTGTATTAATGGGTATTCTAAACAACCTAAAAAGGAATGACTGATTTGGAACTCACCTTCCTGCAACCAGCTATGCAGGGGAAGAGTGGAGAAGAAACTGCTGGCTTGTGTTATAAATGACAGCCGCTGGAAACCAGCGCTGTCATTTACATAAACACAAGCCCACAGCTGCACAAGCCAGCTACTACACCAATCTATTTTGGACAAATGTAGTAAGCTGGCATGTGTAGCTGTGGGCTTGCGTTTTGGTGAAATACGGCACTGGTCTCCAGTGGCTTTCATTCACAACACGGGTCGACAGTTCTTCTCCACTTTCCTCTGCTTAGCTGGCAGTGATCAGGCCATGACTTATTTCATTTAGCCTGTTCAGTACAAGGAGGATGTCAGAGGTTGTGCTAGCTGTCCTGTGTGTATTGTGTGTCACCCAGCGGAGAGAAGGCAGAGGCGGCACAGGGATGCAGAATGTAGACAGGAAGGCGACTTTAGTGTTGGCTGTAAGTTCCCCGTAGGAAAGCCCATAATTTGGGTTTCAGCCTGGAGTGGAGCTACAGCAACACACTGCTACAACCAGCACTGATAAGAAGAAAGATGTCCAAGAATTTCAAGAATTTTAAACTCCTGGCAAGACATTTTCTCTAGGTTGATCCTCCTCCACATCTAGGAGCAGATTAATTGGCATCAGAGCTTGTTTTTCAGCACAGCCACTGTAAAATTACCCCTGTATGCCTAACACAGCTAACTTTTGTAGTTCTGCAAACAGTCAAACTTTTAAAAGCTGATATAAGTAGTTTTGTCAGATTAAAGGGGTTGTAAAGGTAAAAACAAATTTGCACCTTAATGTATCCGATGCATTAAGGTGAAAAAACATCCGACAATACCGCCTCCCCCCCCCCCCCCCGAGCCCCCGTTTTACTTACCTGAGCCCACGAAATTCCCGCGCTCGCCCCAGTCATCCTCCTCGTTTCTGAGCCTGACCGTTGATTGGCTACACTGGATGGATTGAAAACAGCGCAGCCATAAGCTCACGCTGCGGTCAATCACATCCAATGACGCGGCGCGCCGGGGCCGAGTGATACAGTGAGCGGCTATAGCCGCCGGCTGTATCACTGGAGCGCGCCCGCAATCACTCACCACCATGCGAGCTCGCACGCATATAGGTGGTGAGTTCTTGCGGGGAGGAGCCGAGACAGCCGCCGAGGAACCCCAGAAGACCAGGTTTGGGGCCACTCTGTGCAAAACGAGCTGCACAGCAGAGGGAAGTATAACATGTTTGTTATTTAAAAAAAAAAAAAAAAAAAATTATTTAAACCCCTTTAAGGTCGCAAGAAACCTAGAATTAAGCTGTAAAAATAGATAAGTTTAATGTACATGGCAATATAGGAAGGCAGGTGTGGTCTGGATTAGAATATCAACCAAGATTACACTAGACACTGACATCAATCTTGGCCTTAATTTCTTTTAGATCATTCTATAAAAGTTCCCCACGATTCCCTCTAAATGCCAGACAGTGCTGGCTCAACTCCTACAGAGCTTACGAGTCCCGCTGCTGCAGCCATTGACACACAGATAGCAGACTTGGCCCCACCCCCTGGCTTCCGTGTCACTGGATTTGATTGACAGCAGCGGGAGCCAATGGCTCCTGCTGCTATCAATCTAACCAATGAGGACCCCCCGAGACAGCGGCTGGAGTTCCTGGGCTCGTGCCTGGAACGATCGGGTTCAGGTAAGAAAGGGGGGGGGGCTCTGGGGGCAGCTGCAGCACAGAAGGTCTTTCCCCTAAATGCATAACCCCTTTAATCGACTCTCTTGTTGCTCTGCAGAATTAGTTTGTGCTCTTTTAACTGCTTTTACTACAAAGCCAAGTCCATAGTTTGCGTGTGCAAAGACTTTTGCTTCAGCTTATAGAAAGGAGTTTACTGTCCTCAACCTGTACATAGTTAATTTTTCTTTTTCTTTTTTTTGGAGTATCCTACTCATATCCCTCGACCCTATTCCAGTTACTCCAAAAATAGAAAACAATCAAAAGAACACCACTAGACTGTTTTTTGGGGTTTTATTTAAGCAAAGAGTGACTGGGATCGTGTGCCTGGCTGCAAGGCAATCTACTGGGAAAAGAACCTGGGAAATTTCCAGCATTTCCTTTGGGGGTAGCACTATACAAACATAGGAAGAGTCCCATGTATAACCTCCTACTCATCCAGTCACCAACTACATCTTCAAATGTGGGGACAGTTTGCACTATTTTCTCTATTAGCCAACACATTCAGAGGTCCTACCAAGAGAGGAGATCCCTGCATCCTTCCATGGTTAGGCCTCAAGGCTTCAAGTGGTTGTATATCCTGTTACACCACTTGTACCTACAGGTAAGCCTATGATAAGGCCTACTTGTAGGTACTGTAAATATCTCCTAAACCTGCACGGTTAAGGAGATATTTACCATATACGCTTGTGCCAACGTCATCGGCGCACACGCACTGAAGAAACAGCTCGCTCGTGCTGACGTGTGACCGGTGGCTCCCACGTTCATGCGCCAGATCACAGCGTCAGAGCCCGGAAATAACTCCGGGAGACATGTCGCCGGTCATAGCGGTGTGCGGAGGCCGCTGCAACAACTTCAAACTAAGGTAAGTATTTCATAATGAGCTAGTATGCGTTGCATACTAGCTCATTATGCCTTTGTTATACTTTGTTTTTGTTCAGGTTTACAACCACTTTCAGGCTAGTTATATAAGCTTCGATTTCACTTGTACAGGCCCACAAACAAAATATCACTCAATTCCACCATCCACACTAAACAGAGTGGATAGATGAATGTTCTGTGTTGGCAAAAATGAGGCGAAGCTCGATATGTTTATGGCCAGTTTAAAGCAGAACTTCTCTCCCAATCAACATTGACTATTTTTAATCTTAAGGCTACTTTCACACTGAAGTGCTGGATGCGCTGGCGGTATAGCGGCGCTATTTTTAGCGCCGCTATACCGTTTTGTGAAGGAATGTGATGAGCATAATGTTAAACTAGAAAATGTCTATTCTCTATGCATCTTCACTATACTATAAAGTCTATATTGCTGTAACTTTTCCTTACTACATGTGGCCTCTAATAACACCCCCCTCCCACCGAGAAGACAGAAATGGTGGATACCCTCTTCTCCCACACATCTTTGGAATGCGGATATGAAGATAGGACCAGAGGACAGCCCAGCTTAATCATTACGTTTCTGTACTCTTTTTGTATTGCAGCCAATCAGATGTGGTTTGCAGTCTTACATTAACATAATAGTGATGTATCATGCTGTGTGTAAAAAGCTTAGTACTGCCTGGAATAAATTAGATACGGAAGTAACGGATCTGCACTTGCATGCAATGTTAGCTAAAACTTTATGTAGCGCTACCCCCAGTTAAGAGAGCCGCTGGTTTGAATTTTCGGGCCCTGAGTACAGCTCCACCAACCCCCGGCAATCTTGTATAGTCCCCTGTGGCACAGTTAGTCTAGGGGTGTTTTCTATTGCAGTCTACACCTGGTAACATACACACTTTAACCCCAGATTAACTATAAGCTCTATGAGTAATGATAACACAGTGATGCAAGTGGCAAGGTACAACAGCTTTACTTTAGGTTAAAAGAGCATGGGTTAAAACATAACATGTAACTGGCTTACAGAGCCCTGCAGCAATAGATGTAATATGTATATGGCAATAGCACAGCGCGGTAATCCACCACGTGCAGCTATTGCTATCTACGCGCCCTAAGCAATATTCTATCTCCCCTCCCTAGTCAGGCCTGACATGAAATCAAACTTAGTCTTGTGAACAGAGATTTCTTCGCATGCAAACTTGAAATGGTGGTGCACGTTCAGGAACAATATTGTAATCCACAAAGTAGGCAGTCATAAGGAACACTATGCCGGAGACCCTTTAACTCTGTCCTGCAACCGGTCTCCAGCGGAACAGTAATAAATGAACGGTGGGCCAAAGCAGTCTATAGGCCTAAACACAGTACAGCCGATTGGATTGAGCAGGTGCTCGCTCACCACTCCGGACGCGATCCCAGTCCGGGACTTCCACCTGCTGTGTCTCCACACACATCGTCCGCAACGATCGGGTCCCCGATCGTACTGATGTCCACAGCAAACTCGGTCAGGTGCCACCCAGGCTCCGCAGCGGGATGGAAGCCTCTCCGGAAGCTGCACAAGGCCCCAGGCTTCAGGCCTTGCACTGCAGCAGATCCGCACAGGAAGAAGCTGTTGCTAGCAGCGCGGTGTCCAAAGAGACCGAGCTCCACCTCGCCTCCTCAAATAGTCTCTCCCATGAGTCTCTGCGGTGGCAACACTGTACCCTGGGTTCCAAACAGGACTCTGATTTCAATGGGCAGGGGCGCTATAGGAGCGGTATTTTTACCGCTCTTACCGCGCCTCAAAGATGCGGCTTGCAGGAGTTTTTCGACCCTCCTGCAAGCGCACCGCTCCATTGTGAAAGCCCTCGGGCTTTCACACTGGATACAATGGAGCGGCTTTTTCGGGGCGCATTGCAGGCACTATTTTTAGCGCAATAGCACCTACAAAGCGCCTCATTGTGAAAGGGGCCTTATGCTGCTAGCATTAGTAAATAGGAAAGTATATTGCATTTACTTTTTTTCCAATATTTCCTGGTATTCAGGGCCTAGGCAAATTATGTCATAGATCCCAGGAGTCTTGAGGATAGGAGGAGGGGCTCTCTTAGCTAAGCACACTTTCTGCCTATATGCCTGAGCTAAGGGCAGATGGATTCCAGGAAGTAAATGCTAAATAAATCAACTGCCTTTACTCAAGATGGCCACAGACAGAAATGCCTAGGGGTGTTTTTGTAGTTCCGCTTTAAGAAAGCACAAACTTCTAGGATGGCATCCTCCTGGGACAAAAGTTCATGGGGGAGGAGACAGAACAGGAAGTGTCTCAGATATTTCAGATTTGGTACTGGAAGTGACGTTTAGTTGCCGCCATCTTGCTACACCCCACACTCCTCCATAGTAAGGACACAATGAGAAGGGGGAAAGCGGACATCTTGTTACACTCACCAGAGTTTTGCATTATACACGTATTTTTAACAGTATACTGAGTTTATATAGTGAAATACAGCAGTTAGAACTCCGTCGGACTGTTTAGATGTTGAATTTTAAAAACAGCAAACTTATGTCAGATTAGCAAACCTATGAGATCAGCAGGCTTGCTGCTGCTTTTAAAATTCAACATCTAACCAGTCAGACGGAGTTTTAAGTACTGTATTTCACTATATAACCTCAGGTTTACTGTTAAAAATAATAAGTGTAAAATGCAAAACTCTGGTGGGTGTAACAAGATGTCCGCTTTCCCCCTTCTCAGTGTATCCTTACTATGGAGGAGTGCGGGGTGTAGCAAGATGCCGGTGACGTCACTTCCGTTACCAATTCTGACGGGGTCGCCTAATCTGACGAAAGACCAGCATACATCAGAAGTTTCCCCAGGCCTGCTGATGGGCAAGGCTATAAAACACTTATGAGACAGAGTGACACCTCTTTAGCACTCCCTGATGGAGTATGCTCAAACACCATGCTACAGAAAAAGGAAATTTTATCTTCTGTTGAGGTATAATTAGGATTACCACAGCCCCCTTCTGGCTACCAAAAATACAAAAAGGAACAAAAAAGGAACTTAGCAAAATTACAACATTCAACCACCCTCACCATGCTTAAAAGATCTTGGTCACTCACAGTTCTACCAAAAATATGCCCGCCACAGAGTTGGGATACAGTGGAACCTCGGTTTACGAGCATATTCCGTTCCAGGAGAATGCTCGTAATCCAAAGTACTCGCATATCAAAGCGAATTTCCCCATTGAAGTCAATGGAAATGAAAATAATTTGTTCCGCAGTGACTTTAACCACTTAACGACCTCTCACTGTATATGTACGTCGGCAGAATGGCACCGACAGGCACAATCACGTACAGTGTACGTGATTGCCTTTGTACAGTTGGGGGGGTCCGATCAGACCCCCCTCCTATACAGTGAGCGGTCGGTATTCGTTGGGGAGCGATCCGAGATGAGGGGGCGGCCATTCGATTCCGGCCACCCCCCACGATCGCTCCCGGCGAATGGAAATGCTCCCTCTGCTGTGTAATGTTTACACAGGCAGAGGAAGCAGGAGGAAGTGATGTCATCTCTCATGCGGCGCTCACATATACCGAGCGCCGTACAAGAGAAGACACACAGGTCAGTACACGAACACTACACTGACACGAGGACACATAGGCACACAAATCGCCCCCCCCAGATCACCCCCCAGCCCCCAGTCACTGTGTCACTGATTTCAGTGACCATTTATTTACTGATCACTGCAATCAGTGACATTTGTGACTGTAAAAGTGTCACTACATTTAGTTTTAGGTCCAGTGTAGCCCCCTAACCCCCCCTAATAAAGGTTCAACCCCCTTGATCGCCCCCCAGGTAACCCTTTCACCCCCTATCACCACTGACGCCAAGCGATCATTTTTCTGATCGCTGTCTTAGCGTCGGTGATGCAGATCGGTAGCCAGTAATTTTTTTTAGGTTCGCCGCAGGTTTTTATAGCGTCAGGTACACCCATATATTATCTAATAAAGGTTTTAACCCCCTAATTGCCCCTAGTTAACCCTTTCACCAGTGATCACCATATAAGTGTTACGGGTGACGCTGGTTAGTTAGTTCGCTTTTTATAGTGTCAGGGCACCCGCTGTATATAACCCAATAACGGTTTAACCCCCTGATCGCCCGGCGGGTGAGATCAATTAGGTTTTAGCGTCAGAGAGGGTCTGCGTCACACCCCAGGCAGCGTCAGGTTAGTGCCAGTAACGCTAACACCCACGCGTGAAGCATACACCCCCCTTAGTGGTATAGTATCTGATCTGATCAGATCTATACTAGCGTCCCCAGCAGTTTAGGGTTCCCAAAAACGCAATGTTAGCGGGATCAGCCCAGATACCTGCTAGCACCTGCGTTTTGCCCCTCTGTCCAGCCCAGGCCACCCAAGTGCAGTATCGATCGATCACTGTCACTTATGTGAAGGGGGTGAGGCCGCTACATGTTTATCGGTTGTCCGAAAACTCTTGTCTAGGGGTACCTGGGTTTCGAGAGTGAGGTGCGCTACGGCCCATGTCCTCCCCATGGCTGTGGGTGAGGTGAAGGCCAGTATCAACATCTTCCTCGGGCCAAATGTGCATTGGGTTGCGGAACTTAGCCCTGCTATGCTGGAATCTCCCTTTGCTCCCATCAACAGAGTCCATACACCGATCACAGTCCAACTGTTAGTTTTATTTCGTAGCTCCACAACAAACAATATATGGCAGGATACGGTGGGATGAGCAGGCCGAGGCACTATCCGGATTGTAGTCCCTACACCCCCTGTGCTATGACCAGGGGTTGCAGGAGTCTTGATTAGAACAACTTCGCTGCGCTGCGGCCCCTATCAGGGGAAGACGACCCTCCAAGGGAGTTACCGGAGGCCCGTCCGTCACCGGGTTGACGCTGCTCCGGAGTCTTCAGACAGGTGACCTCCCCAGCCTCCTCACCTCAGATGCGGGTCCCCTCGCAAGGGGCACCCTGGAATCACTTCACCCTCGCGGGACCCGGTCAAAGTCACCAGGTCCCAGGCCTTCTACAAAGTACCTCACCCCAGGCTGAAGGTGCCTGGGATGGACTCCAGCTTCATTCCGGCCAGGCCTAGGGTGCCCAGGCCGGAACCTTGAACCGCCCGTACCCAGGCCGAGGGCGCCTGGGTACGTCAAGAGATGATTCCCCAAAAGACCTCGTGGCGAGGGCGTCTCCCCCTTTTATCTCCTCCCATCGACACCACGGCGGGTTCCCCGCCCCAGCCGTACCATCTCCAGGAAGGGACAAAAAGGGTAACACTGTGGTAGTGATTCTACCTCGAGCCTGTAGGTACCCCGCCACCCACAGGCCAAGGAGAATATTGCACCACCCAAACCTCCACGAATAACAAAAAGGGGTCTAATCCCTGACATAATTACACACCTGGGTCTCTCTACCCCCAGGTGTATCCCACTAACTTTGAAGACCCCGCTACACTTACAAAACACAACACACATAACTGCAGCGTTCGCAGAGACAGGCCTGATCCCTGCGACTCCAGTGCTGTAGGAGGTGATTTCACCACCACAGTAAAAAAAAAAAAAAAAAAAAAAAAAAAAGCATATATGCCGAAGCATTGGGGCAGCAGGGGCGGAGGAGCGGAGGAGCGATTTTGCTCCTAATGCCACGTACATACGGTCGAAATTCCGACGGAGACTTGCCCGTGGAAAAGTCCGACCATGTGTGTGCAGCATAACTTTTTTGCGGGAGGATGCCCCCATGCTTCGGCATATATAAATGGTGCATGTATGCCCATCATTAGAAGTGGGTGGATGACGGGCGGTATTCTAATGGTGGGCATACCCACCGATCAATCTTTTTTTTTCGTTCAGCCAACAGGCTGCATGAAAAAAAAAAAAAAAGAAGAAGATTACAATACATGTCCAACAAGGACCAGCAACGTACTGGTATGTTGCTGGACTTTGAATGTTTATACCAGAATGATGCCTGCGGGTTTAGGTATCATCTTGGTATCATTCTTTTCAGCCAGCGGCCGGCTTTCATGTAAAAGCAATCCTAGTGGCTAATTAGCCTCTGGACTGCTTTTACAAGCAGTGGGAGGGAATGTCGTTCCCCCCCCCCCCCCCCGGATATAAAAAGCGCCATTGGGAAATTGGGAAAGCATTTTATCACACCGATCGTGGTGTGGTCAGATGCTTTGAGGGCAGAGGAAAGATCTAGGGTCTAGAAGACCCCAGTTTTTTAAAAAAAAAAAAAAGGAGTACCTGTCACTACCTATTGCTATCATAGGGGATATTTACATTCCCTGAGATAACAATAAAAAAAAATATGGAAGGAACAATTTAAAAATAAAATAGCAAAATTAATAATATAAAAAAAAAAAAAAAAGCACCCCTGTCCTGCCCTGCTCTTGCCCAATGGCGAACGCAAGCGTCGGTCTGGCGTCATATGTAAACAGCAATTGCACCATGCATGTGAGGTATCACCGCGAAGGTCAGATCGAGGGCAGTAATTTTAGCAGTAGACCTCCTCTGTAAATCTAACGGGGTAACCTGTAAAGGCTTTTAAAAATGTATGTAGTTTGTCGCCAATGCGCGTTTGTGCGAAATTTTATGTACTCGGCCTAAGATCAACTTTATTTCATCAAACATTTGGGCAATATAGTGTGTTTTAGTGCATTAAAATTAAAAAAAGTGTATTTTTTCCCCAAAAAATGCGTTTGAAAAATCGCTGCGCAAATACTGTGTAGGAAAAAAAAATGCAACACCCACCATTTTAATATGTAGGGCCTTTGCTTTAAAAATATATATAATGTTTGGGGGTTCAACATAATTTTCTTGCAAAAAAAAAAAAAATGTTTTCATGTAAACAAAAAGTGTCAAAAAGGGCTTTGTCTTCAAGTGGTTAGAAGAGTGGATGTAAGCTTCCTAATGTTGTGTATAAAATGCCAGAACAGTTCAAAACCCCCCCAAATGACCCCATTTTGGAAAGTAGACACCCCAAGCTATATACTGAGAGGCATGTCGAGTCCATGGAATATTTTATATGTTGACACAAGTTGCGGAAAAACGACAATTTTTTTTTTTTTGGGACAAAGTTGTCACTAAATGATATATTGCTCAAACATGCCATGGGCATATGTGGAATTACACCCCAAAATACATTCTGTTGCTTCTCCTGAGTACGGGGATACCACGTGTGAGACTTTTTGGGAGCCTAGCCGCGTACGGGACCCCAAAAACCAAGCACCGCCTTCAGGCTAAGAGTGTAAATTTTTGATTTCACTTCTCACTGCCTATCACAGTTTCGGAGGCCATGGAATGCCCAGATGGCACAAACCCCCCCCCAAATGACCCCATTTTGGAAAGTAGACACCCCAAGCTATTTGCTGAGAGGTATTGTGAGTATTTTGCAGATCTCGCTTTTTGTCAAAGTTTTGAAAATTGAAAAAAATAAATTAAAAAAAAATATTTTCTTTCTTCATTTTCAAAAACAAAATGAGAGCTGTAAAATACTCACCATGCCTCTCAGCAAATAGCTTGGGGTGTCTACTTTCCAAAATGGGGTCATTTTGGGGGGTTTTGTGCTATTTTGGCATTTTATGGCCTTCGAAACTGTGATAGGTAGTGAGGAGTGAAATCAAAAATTTGCGCCCTTAGAAATCCTGAAGGCGGTGCTTGGTTTCCGGGGGCCCGTACGCGGCTAGGTTCCCAAAAAGTCCCACACATGTGGTATCCCCGTACTCAGGAGAAGCAGCAAAATGTATTTTGGGGTGCAATTCCACATATAACCATGGCATGTGTGAGCAATATATCATTTAGTGACAACTTTTAGTAATTTTTTTTTTCTTGTCATTATTCAATCACTTGAGACAAAAAATAAAAAATATTCAATGGGCTCAACATGCCTCTCAGCAATTTCCTTGGGATGTCTACTTTCCAAAATGGGGTCATTTGGGGGGGTTTTGTACTGCCCTGCCATTTTAGCACCTCAAGAAATGAGATAGGCAGTCAAACTAAAAGCTGTGTAAATTCCAGAAAATGTACCCTAGTTTGTAGACGCTATAACTTTTGCGCAAACCAATAAATATACGCTTATTGACATTTTTTTTACTAAAGACATGTGGCTGAATACATTTTGGCCTAAATGTATGACTACAATTGAGTTTATTCGATTTTTCTTATAACAAAAAGTAGAAAATATATTTTTTCAAAATTTTCGGTCTATTTCTGTTTATATCGCAAAAAATAAAAAAATCGCAGAGGCAATCAAATACCATTAAAAGAAAGCTCTATTTGTGGGAAGAAAAGGACGCAAATTTAGTTTGGGTACAACATTGCATGTCTGCACAATTTACAGTTAAAGCAGCGCAGTGCAAAATTCTGAAATCACCTCTGGTCCTTTAGCTACCAAATGGTCCGGGGCTTAAGTGGTTAATGGGATGCAATGCCGCATGCGACCAGAGGTCAGGGGTGCCAGAGAGCCTCGGAAACGTCCGAAAAGGCCCAAGGACACTTCGGCTGACCTCGGAAAGACTTCCTACCCGAGTCACGATTTTTTAAAATACAGTGCTCGTATTGCGAAACGTTCGTTAACCGCGTTACTCGCAATCCGAGGTTCCACTGTATATTGTCCAATTATGTAAGGGATAGGAAATGAAACACATTATGTTACAATCCAACTGTATGTACAAATTTCATGAAAATGTCAAATATTGCAAAGCTTTCAAACATACAATAGCAATCACCAGATACTTAAAGTGTTACTAAAACCAGGACCCGGCATTCACTATATCTGGTTCCCACAGTACACAGAACATGGAAATGCAATTATTTTAGTAAATATAAACTGCTAAATACCTTTTCTCATCAGCAATATATAGCTGTCTTGTGACTTCTATCAGTGCCTGGCAGAGCACTGGTTAAAGCTTGTAGGAGGAGTTTTCATTCTACTCTGACTGTCCTATGAGGCTGTAGGGCCCCCGACTCCCGTCTGGACAGCGCTGATTGGCCCTGTGCTGATCACATGCACCGTCCCAGGAAACAAAAACTCTAGCAATACACACCAAACTGAGCATGTGCAGAGTGTCCCCAAGGCTCAGTACAATCGGGAGATGGATTAGGGACTGTGGAAGAAAGAGGGGGTCAGAGAAGGCAGGATCAAACTGCTTTTTTATACAATGTGCAGGATTAACCCCCTTAGATTCCACAGTGAGTATAATAAGCATGCTTTACTGCATATACAGACTGATTTTACTGTTGTGGGTTTATTAACACTTTAAGTGACCATATTCTTCACCCGACACATCCTGTTTCTCTCACTAGATAAAATACCGTAGGCACATTACAATAAATTACAAAGTGCAATCACATTTTGCAGCAGCTCTTTTCTTTGAGAAGAAAGAAGAAAGAAGAAGAAGAAGAAGGAAGAAGAAGAAGGGGGGGGGGAAAGGGGGCCAGATGGCAAAGAGAGGACACAAGAGACGAGAAAGAAAGACGGAGGAGGAGGAGAAGTGCAGAGCAGAGAAATTGGGCAGGAAAAGGGGTAACCCCCAGGTCGGGAGGGTAGAGGAGGTCAATTAACGAGGCCTAGGCTGGTCGGATGCAAAGTGGGAAGAGCGTAGGACCACCACGGGCCCCAAACCTTGAGGAACTTGGCGTGGGAGTCATGGAGAATACTAGACATCTTCTCATTAATCACGAGAGTCATTAAGATGCTCTTCACCTCCGCAAACGAGACATCCGGCTTCTTCCAGGCCCTTGCTATTGTACGCTTCGCAGCGATAAACAAATAGGTGGCCAACTTCTGCTGATGGGAAAAAAGGCCCGGGATCGGGCAGTGAAGTAAGGCCAATTTGGCATCCTTGCGGGGGGATATATGGAAGAGAGAAGACAGAAGACCAAATACCCACCAGGCGGGGGCAGGACCACCAGATATGAAGTTAATCTCCACTCTGACCACAACCCCTGAAACATCTATCACTGCAGGATGGGTTTGATTTGGTGATACGGGATGGCACCCAATACCAACGGAGGAGTACCTTATAGGCTGCCTCTAGGGTAGCCGTGTTAAAGGATCGATGCGGGATAAGTCCCACTCCCAGTTAGGACATAAGATAAGGAGGTTGGGGTCCCGCTTGAGTAAAAGGGAGGAGTAAATCAAAGATATAGTACCCGGAGACCCTGGAGAATGTAGGCACGTTTGCTCAAAGGCCGTTTTCTGGTAGGGAAAGGTATCATTGCGTCTGAGAGAGGAGATCCAGTGGCGAAGTTGAAAATAGCGGAAAAATTCCACTGAGGGAGCTTCATGAGCCTCTCGGATTGAAGCCCATGAGGGGAAGGTGCGGGTACCAAGAAAATTTCGGACCTGGGAGAATCCATGGGCTGGCCACCAGGCAAAAATATGAGGTTGTTCTAAGCCGGCGGGGAACAGGGGGTTATTGAGTTTGCAATTTGCTTGTATCACTTTTGTGGCCCCCCAAGCTCCGCACAGGGTAAGGATGAGCTTGGTTTAAAAAAAAAATAAAAATAAATAATAATAATAATATAATATATAATATATTCTCTAATCCCCGAGCGCCTCTCACTGATAAGCTGGGCGTGTTGCTGGGGCGTGTTCCAAAGCTGACAGCACGCAGTGACAATAACAGACAGCGAGTTATTTCCCGGTCCACAGCTGCAGAGCTCGGTGTCTCAGTGCCTGTGATTGGTGACAGTGATTGGCTGCGGCACTGCGCACTGTCAACGTCCTAGCGGGCTTGCCCGAGGTCATCCTTGCAGTGAGAGGCACTCGAGGATTTCTCAGGGGATAAGATAAGTTTACTAATGTAACGGATCTAAAGCGAATATTTAAATATATGTAGCGACCTCACCTCTCACTCCCTCCTTCTCTGTCAATGTCAATGGCTCTCGTCTAGGGGACCAGGGAGGAGAGAGTGTGACGCACCACCAGCTCGTATCCTCTTGTGTGCAGAGGTGTGAGCTATAACCAATTACCTTCGGGTCTGTGCCCCTGTCCCTGAGCCAAAGCTCCCTTTTGAGGATGATCCTTTATTGCCCAGAAAGCCAAGTTCCACACCATAGAAAGTCCAACACTTATTTATTCTTTTAGAGCAATAAATAGTCCTTTGAGAGCAGACTGGTTAGACAACGAACAGACAAGGTGGTGAGGAAGGTCCAGGCAAACATGAACTTGTTACTCTCCCGTTTCAGTGTGCGCAAACAGGCTTGGCGCACGGTCGCTGCCATCGACCGTGAGGGTGGTCGCTGCCACCGACCGGGTGAAATAGAATTTGAGGTCTCTGCCACCGACCTGGGTTTCAGTTGGGTCGCTGCCACCGACCATGAGAACGTGGACTACCTTCTTGAGATGCGGCCCCTGTCAGGGGAGTCATCCATCCGGACGGTCACCAGAGGCCTCCACCGTCACCAGCCAATGCTGCTCTGGATCTCCGGGAAGGTCACCTCTCTGGTCCCCCTCGCCCTAGATTCGGGTGTCCAATACCGGAGGACACCCTAGGAATCCTCCATCCCTCGCGGGACCCAGTTGAAGGCACTGGGCCCCAGGCCTCCAGAGAGCACCTCACCCCAGACTAAAAGGTGTCTGGGGTGGAATCACAGCTCCATCCCTGGGCCGAGGGCGCCCGGAGACCACCAGCACTCACAACCAGGCTGAAGGTGCCTGGGCGTGGACCCCGAGCGGAAGATGTCTGCCCCCTTTATCCCCTCCCCGACATGCACAGCAGGTTCCCCGCCCCGCTGTACTACTGCTGCGAGAGGACAAAAAAAGGGTACAGACTTGCAATGGTGGTTCAACCCCGGCCTATGGCGACAGTGCCACCCACAGGCCAAGGGGAATTGGACACCCTTGTATCCTCCACTGGCATAAATTGGTCCATGAACCCTAAAAATTGCTGCATCTGAGCCATTTATCACACAGATGCCTCCCCTAAATGTAACCACCCGCTACACATATATAAGAATTTAAAAAAACAAGCTCATTCTTGCCCTGATCGGAGCTTGGGCGCCACAGAAGAGACAGGGGCAAATAAGGGCAAATTACAAGTAGGGGCCAGAGAGAATATAAACTACAAAAAAAAAAAAAAAAACTAGCTCATCCTTGCCCTGAGTGAAGCTTGGGGGCCACAGAAGAGATAAAGGCCAGATTTCTCAGGGGATAAAGAAGAGAAAACTAGAGTTAGACTTACCGGTAACTCTATTTCTAGGAGTCGTCCAGGACAGCACTAGAGAGATAGGCTCCACCTCCGGAGGCAGGAAACACATCATACCGATCTTTAAAGGGTGGCTTCCGTCCCTCAACCTCAGTCTTTTAACCGAGAACTTCCCCGGAACGGCTTCTGAAACAACAAAAACACTCGTCCACCATTATAACAGCATATAGGGAGGGAATCCCTGCTGTCCTGGACGACTCCTATAAATAGAGTTACCGGTAAGTCTAACTCTAGTTTTCTCTAGTCATCTGTCCAGGACAGCACTAGAGAGGATCAGCGAGAACTTACCAGATTGGGGGGGGGGGGGGGGGGACTACCGCTTGGAGGACTTTCCTCCCAAACGCTTGGTCTTGCGCTGAGAGAAGGTCCAATCTATAATGCTTCATGAACGTCGAGTAATTTGACCATGTTGCTGCTCGACAAATTTGTTCTGGTGTTGCTCCAGCTCGCTCTGCCCAAGAGGCCGATAGTGCCCGTGTGGAGTGAGCCATGGGGAAAAAGGGCATTCTTTCCTAAGATTTTGTAAGCTTCCACAATAGCCTGCTTAATCCATCTTGCGATTGTGCCTTTTGAAGCTTGAAACCCCAATTTTTTTCCCGAATGCAAAATAAATAGAGCATTGGATTTCCTAATGTTTTTGGACAACTCCAGATATTGTAAGACACAGGCTCTCACATCCAGATTGTGGAATTCTGTCTCCCTTAGATTGGTTGGGGACCCACAAAAAGGCAAAACAATTTCTTGAGCCCTATGGAACTTTGACACCACTTTGGGCAAAAAACCTGGGTCTGTACGTAATACCAGCCTGTCTTCAAAAACTTGTAGAAAAGGCTCCTTAATGGAAAGTGCCTGCAGCTCACTAATGCGTCTCGCAGTAGTTATGGCCACTAGAAAGACAGATTTGAGCGTGACCCATTTTAGGGACAGCTCTTTCTCTTGTGACCATTTAGCCCAACCCTGCATGACTGTCGTCAGGTCCCATTTTGGCAGGACTTTAAATGGAATGGGTCTAATTCTGGCTAACCCCTTGAAGAACCTGCTCACTAGCGGGTCTATAGCCAGGGGTCGCTCTAAAAAAACTGACAAGGCCAATACCTGTACTTTTAGGAGTACTAATGGCCAGTCCTTTATCCGCACCATCTTGTAAAAACTCCAAGATGGCTGGGATACTTGCGGACACCTTTTTGGTATCCAACCATGAACAAATTTTTTTCCAAACTTTAACATAAATCGCTTGGGTAACCTTCTTTCTACTAGAAAGAATGGTGTTTACTACCCTATCCGATAGCCCCTTAGACTTCAGGAGACTCTCTTCAGACACCAGGCTGACAGCTTTAGGGTCTGAACCTTGGTTACTAGGACTGGGCCCTGGGATAGCAGATCCTTCCTTACGGGCAACATGAGGGGGGGTTCCGCTGTCAGGCGTAACAGTATGGAAAACCAAGGCCTCTTTGGCCAATACGGGACCACTAGGATCATTGTGGTGCGTTCCTGCACAAATTTCCTCAGGACAAGAGGAATAAGTTTGAACGGGGGAAAGGCGTAACATAGGTGAAACGGCCACTTCTGGGCTAGGGCATCTATCCCTTTGGCCCCTATTTCTCTTTCTATCGAAAAGTAAGCTGGAACTTTGGCATTCGACCTGTTGGCAAACAAGTCCACTTCGGGAATGCCCCACCTCTCTATTATTAGTTGGAAGACCTCCCTGTTTAGCGACCACTCTGATTCGCACACTTGGTGTCGGCTCAGAAAGTCCGCCAGGCAATTGTCCACTCCCTTCAGATGGACCGCAGATATGGACTTCAGATTTTTTTCTCCCCAGGCAAAGATAGCGCTCGCTATCTTGATTAAGGATGGACACCTTGTTCCTCCTTGCTTGTTTAAATATGAGACTGCTACCACACTGTCTGAGAGGACCTGTACGTGGTGATTTTTCAGCTCCACGACAAATGCCCTTAGGGCTTCCCAGATTGCTTGCAACTCCCTCCAATTGGCTGACCTTTGGGACTGCACTTTTTCCCAGCGCCCTTGGGCTACCTTTGATCCCCAATGGGCCCCCCAGCCCCAGGCACTGGCGTCCGTGGTTATTCGGACTGACACCGGAAGAGACCAAAATAGACCCTGCACTAGGTTCTCTTCATCCCTCCACCACCAAAGAGACCTTTTGGTCTTTGGGGATAGGTGGAAGGTCGCGTCCAACGATTCCTGCGTTCCGTCCCAGTTGTTCAGGATATTTGCCTGAAGACACCTGAAATGGGCCCTTGCCCATGGTACCGCAGGGATTGTTGCCGTCAGGACACCCAAACCCGACATGGCTGAGCGGGTAGAAATTGCCAGATTGTTTTGAAGGAAGGCTGCCGTAGCCTTTACCTTTTTTACTTTCTCCGCTGCGAGATAAATTTTCTGCGTCACTGAGTTCACTAGGAAGCCCAAGTACTGCAGGACCTGTGTCGGGGTTAGGTTTGATTTCTCCCAATTTATTAACCACCCCAGTTTTTCCAAAAAGGATATGGCCACCCGTAGATCCTCTTGCAGTTGGAGCGCGGAGGGTGCAAAAAATAAAAGGTCGTCCAGGTAAGGGATGACTGATATCCCTTCCAGTCTCAGGGGGGCCAGTGCCTCCGCCAAAATTTTTGTAAATATTCTGGGGGATGAAGACAGGCCGAATGGCAGGGCCCTGAATTGAAAATGTCGGACCTGCTTTCCCCATCTGATTGCTACCCTTAAAAACTTTTAAGATTCCGGATGGATAGGGACGTGTAAGTAGGCATCCCTCAAATCGAGGGAGGCCAAGAAACAATCCGGGGGAAGAATTGACTTTACCGAAAGGATTGTCTCCATCCGAAAATTTTTGTAAGCCACCCATTTGTTTAGTGATTTCAGATTTAATATTAGGCGGAAATTGCCCGACGGTTTTCTCACTATGAAAACATGCGAGTAGAAACCTAGGTTTATCTCCTGCTGTGGCACTGGGATAAGAACCCCCTGGTCTACCAAGTCGCCTATTTGTGACAACAAGGCTGTCTTTTTCTGAAAATCTCTGGGCGGAGAGGTTACGAACGTTCTTGTGGGCGGAGTGCCCCTGAACTGAATTCGATAGCCTTCCCTTATTATCCTCCGAATAAATGTATTTGGGGTAGTCTTTTCCCACTGTGGGAGGAACTGCCCCAATCTCCCTCCCACTGGAACTAAGTCACTGGGATTTGGTGGTCTTTTTAGGAGAGGAAAACAGGACACCTTTCTGCTTACCCTTTCCCCACTGCTTCCCAGAGGTCGACCCTTTAGGGGCCTGCCCCTGAATCGGCCTTTGTCCTTGGGGACGAAAAAAACGTTTCCCCTGAACCCTTTTATTTTTGACCGGGAAGGCCTTTTTCTTGTCGGCAGTACGGTCTAGCACTTTCTCTAGATCTTGCCCGAACAAGAGGTCTCCTTCAAATGGGATGCCACATAGTCTGATTTTTGATGCCGGGTCTCCCGACCAGGACTTTAGCCATAAAGCCCTGCGTGAGGAATTTATTAAGGCAGCGGTCTTTGCCGATAGCTTGACCGACTCCGCGGATGCGTCCGCCATATAGCCCGCCGCCTTGTGTAGCATAGGCAGGGAATCAAGAATCTCCTTCCTGGAGGTCCCACTTTCCAGATGGTTTTGTAGCTGGTCCAGCCAGACCTCCAAGTTACGAGCCACTATAGTTGTAGCCATTGCTGGTTTTAAACTTGTCATGGCTACTTCCCATGACCTTTTCAGCAGTACCTCCATCCTTTTGTCCATAGGTTCCTTAAGGACACCCATGTCCTCAAAGGCGAGGTCTGTTGACTTGGAACACTGGGAAAAGGCTGCATCCACTTTGGGCACTTTGTTCCAGATACAGGAGGAATCCTCACTGAAGGGAAATCTCTTCAGACTTTTGGGAAAAAACAATTTCTCTGGTTCCCGCCATTCCTTTTTAATAGAATCTGCCAGTGTACTATGTACCGGAAATACCCTGTTCTGACCCTCTTTCAGGGTTTGGTACATCTGGTCATGCAAGGACAAGGAAGCCTGCTCTTCTTTGATATCGAGAGTCTCATATATCACCCCTAATAAGGCATCCACCTCCTCGAGTGAGAGCCTGTATCTGGGTGAGCTTGTGCCCTGGCTCAGAATACCTCTGGATGAAGCCGCCTCACTTAGCTCGTCCAAGGAATCTGGTTCCCCTCCGTCTGATGCGTCACCCACCTCTGGGGCTGAATCAGGGGGGGCTGCAGCTGGTGGTTTTGGGGTTTCAAGGCTTGCCAGCATTGATTTAATGGTCTTCATTTCTTTCTGAACCCCAGCAATTAGTTCTTTACATGCCCCTGTTGCCTCCTTGTAAACCAATTTGTCAATACAGGGTTTACAAAGGGGCTTGCTCCATCCCTCCTTTAGTTTGTTCGTACATGACGGACACCTCTTCTTCCCCCCTGATCTCTCCGGGGGGTCTTTAGGCTGAGCCTGGGAAAGAGAAGGAGAGAAGAAACCAGGGCAAGTAGTCAGAAACCCTTTAGACAATCGGGGATTGTACCTTCACCACACCGATGTGCACCCCCACCAGCCGCTGACAGGATTCGCATGGCTCTTTAGCCCGGATCCTGTCGCTGAAGGAGGGGGGGGTATTTCCCCTTTTTTCCCCTCCTTCCCCAGCCCTGTAGGTCCAGGGCACCCCAGTGTCTGCCTACCTGAGCTGGGCCGGCACCACTGCCACCTGGTTCCATTGTCTCCATGCTGTCTCCTACCTCTGTAGTCAGCTGCTGGATCATCTTCAAGGAACCGTCTATCTTGTGGCCGGCGTTTTTTTTTAATTTCCCGCCATGGCCCCAGCGTCCACGCTCGCCGCGCGACCCGGAACCGGAAGTGTTGCGCCGGAAGTCCCCGCCCTCCTCCTGCGTTCCACAGGCCGGAACTCGAGGCCTACGCCCGCCCCCCGCTGGACACCCACGCCAGAGACCACAGTAACTGGCCGGCAGATGCCAGGATGTCCTGCGGGGAACGTCAGCCCTCCTCGGGCTATACCAGAGGATTGCGCCGGTACCAGCTTCACTGCAGCCTGACCGGGGGACCCAACAAAGCCTGCCACCTTCCAGGTATCGCAGACCTCCTTCCCCCTTCCTCGAGCAGTCTGCCTCGGCTTAGGGGAAGGAGAGCTCCATCCAGCCTCCTCCTCCAGTGGAGGAAACACAAAGACTGAGGACGAGGGACGGAAGCCGCCCTTTAAAGATCAGTATGATGTGTTTCCTGCCTCCGGAGGTGGAGCCCATCTCTCTAGTGCTGTCCTGGACAGACGACTAGAGAAAATATATATTTTTTACAACCTGAGCTCATCCTTACCCTGAGCAGAGCTCTGGGATTTGTTGGGGGCCAAAGAGGAGATATATATATATTCACCACACACAGCCACAAAAAAGGTATGAGAATTCTTTTTGGGCAATGTATTAGTGCTCAAATGAACACACGTTCACCAAATTTTAATGATTCAAAGAATGTCAGGCAAAATGGTCGGCCCTCACGCAAGTTCACTTCATAATATCTGGCCCTCTTTCAAAAAAGTTTGGACACCCCTGCTTTATGCCAAATTGCATAAATAAGGCAAAGGGCATTTTAGAAGTCCACCCCTGTCTAAAGCCATGTGTGCCACCTAATGGCAAAACATTGGAAGAGTCCATTAAATGTTGTTTCTCACAAAATCTGCACGGTCTGTCTGTGCTGCTGAACAATGTACAAGTTCATTCAACTTTCAAAACATACTGGCGCCAGCTCAGATAGTGAGTATGCGCCCAAATCTTCCAACTGCAACAATTTTTTTTCTTTACTTACTAATTGACCATGTTCAGCGGCATCTCTTTACCGCTAACGCACAAACGCCCCAGTGTGAAAGTAGCCTAAAGCCTCATACACACGATCTGATTTTCCGCGGACAAAGCGTAGGACTTTTGTCCAAAGGGCGTTGGCCAGGAATTTGTCTTGCATACAAACGGCACACAATTGTTGGCCAACAAACACGAAACGATGTGGTTTTTCAGCTCTTTAGCGTCACCCTTTGGGCAACTTCTGCTAATGTTGTACTATGGTTAGCATTGCTTCTGAGCATGCGCGTTTGTACTTTTGAGTTTTGTCCAACGGACTTGTGTACACACGATTGGAAAATCCGACAACACACATTTGTCTGCAGACAATTTTAAAGCATGCTATCCAACATTTGTCTGCGGAAAATCCGACAACAATTGTCCGATGGAGCATACAAACGGTCGGATTTTCCAACAACAGCCTGCCATCACACGGATAATCCGATCGTGTGTATGAGGCTTAAGAGTGTTAAGCTTGATTCACACCTGTGCATTTTTAGTGCTTTTTGCAGATTTGCACTACAGCCCATTTAACATGGTTTTCTATGTAGAGCAAATCTGCAAAAAAGCACTAAAAAACGCATAGGTGTGAATCAAAACCTAAATGCTGATAATCTGGACCTCAGGATTTACAGATTCACTAATCTACAGCAAGCATGGAGCCAGGGAAATCTACAAAAGGGAAAAAAACTCTATTCCTGCATACTAGCCTCAGGTCTGAAACACGGTTACTTCAGGCTGTCCTACCGACCCTGGTTACCCCAGAAACAGGTCTGCAGTAACTGCTCCCAGATTATTATTTTTTGTGAATTACTTTAAAGTCTTTAGAAATCACTTCCAGAAAGTATTTAGTGTTACTATTGCAGGTTTTCCTCCCCAGGATACTAAACCTTATTTCAGCAGTTGTGGTACGTGTACCTCCTGGTGTGCAACTAGCTTGGGGATACCTAGTTTATTTGAGAAGCTGTAGTATGTCAGTTAGTAGGTTTTCTATTTGAGGCCTGATTCACACCTATGCAGGTTGCACATATCAGGTGCATTTTTTAATACACATTTTAGATCCATTGAAATCTATGGAACCAAAAACCAGTAAAAAGTCCCTGGCCCTTTCCATAAAATGCACAGATGTGAACTACATCCATAGGAAACCATGGTAAATGGCCTAAACACTAGGGTGACCAGACATCCCCGGTTTCCGGGGACAATCCCCGGATTGAGGACACTGTCCCTGGACCAAGTCTGTCCCCGGTTTTGTCCCCAGATTGGATTTGAACAGGGGCTAGGGCAATTTCATAGACAGTCAGTGCAGAATAAACAAAATATCTGAAATACACACCCCCCGCTCCACCGCTCCTACTAGCTTAGGGGGGTGTATTTTTTTCCATTATCTGTGCCCCTTTCTGATGATCATGTGCTGGTCGGAGCGGAGGGAATATTTCTTCCGTTTCGGGTGCATGCCCATTCAGCTCTGCTCGCATGTTCTTCTGCCTTGGCTCAAGTCCCGGCCAGCTGCCTGCCTATCTCCTTGCCTTCCCTGCCGAGTGATCCTCCCGCTCCCCACCCAGTAGTAGCCGGGGCCCGGAGAGTGAGACTTGACAGGCTGTGAGGCGGGTGGCGGCAGCGATGGGCAGAGAGTTGCTGATTGCCGCCATTACTAGTAAAAAAAAATAATAATATGTCCCCGGATTTAATTTTAAAAATCTGGTCACCTTACTAAACAAACACTCATGTTGATTTTTATTAAAACCATCAGTCCACTTAACTGAATTTTAGAATTGTCTACACTACAGGCCGGACAGTGAAGCTACCAGTCAGTTTCTAATTTCTCGCTCTTTCTAGGACTATTGATGAGATTTGTGATAGAGAATGAACCTAGGGAATGCATAGGTGGGCAAAAACCATCAGATGATTTATAATTGAAGTAGCCAGCCAGGATATAATCAACGTAGCAGCTCCTTGTACTGTATACCAGCATAGGTGAGGAGCTAAGTTACTAATCATTCACACATCCCAGGATTATCGCAACATGTGCTTCATTGAAGTTTCTAAAATGGCCCCACCAAGAACTAAATTATCACAACCAGGGTGGCCGACCCTTTATAAAACATAAAGGGACCTTTCACATCCTTTGCATTACAGTAACACAATAAATTTAACACAGGTCTGTATTCAGTACCACTCCCTACGCATTACATTGCGTTTACATCACAACGTGATGCCTGTATGTTAATGGCTCTGTTGAGGCGCATTAAAATCTCATTCATTCAATGAATGAGCTTCCTTAATGTAATGTGCATTTATACACTGCAATGGACTGTATAAATGTGACTGGTCCCTAAAGTAGGGTGACCAGACATCCCCGGTTTCCGGGGACAGTCCACGGATTGAGGACACTGTCCCCGGACCAAGTCTGTCCCCGGTTTTGTCCCCAGATTGGATTTGAACAGGGGCTGGGGCAATTTCAAAGACAGTCAGTGCAGAATAAAAAATAAAAAATAAATCAGAATTACACACCGCCGCTCTTACTAGCTTAGGGGGGGGGGTGTATTTTTTTCCATTATCTGTGCCCCTTTCTGATGATCATGTGCTGGTCGAAGCGGAGGGAATATTTCTTCAGTTTCGGGTGCATGCCCATTCAGCTCCGCTCGCATGTTCTTCTGCCTTGGCTCAAGTCCCGGCCAGCCGCCTGTCTGCTTATCTCCTTGACTTCCCTGGTGGAGTGATCTTCCTCCGCTCCCCACCCAGTAGTAGCCGGGGCCCGGAGAGTAAGACTTGACAGGCTGTGAGGCGCGCGGTGGCAACGACGGGCAGAGAATCGCTGATTGCCGCTATTACTAGTAAAAAAAAAAAAAAATATGTCCCCGGATTTCATTTAAAAAATCTGGTCACCTTACCCTAAAGGATAACATAAAATGCAGCAATACATAGCTTAAAAAAAATAAAACTTAGATTTAGATATGTGAAATAAACACACCAGGGGGTGTTCAGAAAGCCAGTGCTAAGCACTTTCTGTGATCATGCTGCTTTGCGACCACAAATCTTCCCTGTTCTCCGGCCATGGGTTTTGGAACCAATAACCAGACCCAACTTACAGGCCAAGGACATCTAGGATAATAACGCCACAATTCTGTGATTCAGATTTTTTTCTATACATTTCAAAGTCCCCATTCAGTCACTGAAGAGTAGACCCAATTCATGGGCATGGTATGATCTTGTTTGCTGTAAAATGGACAGACCTTCAATATAATAATTATAAAAAGAATGAAGTTTCAACCAAATACACAATTTTTACCTCCAGTTCCAAGCAAACATATTGCCAATAATAGGTTGATCATTTTGTGTTGTGGAAGGGCTGGTTCCATGTCTCCAGATAACTAGTTCATTAACCAGCTGTCTGCAGGGCTGGGTGTGGATACCAAGCTTGATCACATGATAGCATTTCATGTGATCTTAATAGAATCCAAGGGTGACCGGACCAAACCTTTCTACCTACAGTAGCTTCCACGCTACAATGATAAGTTGGACTTTTTCATGCTGCGAATGCTAAAAAAAAACTAAAAAAAATGTCATTTTATTGAGGAAGTATGGGGGCTGATCTCTCCTGAAAATATGAATATTTCTTGTATAAGGACTTTGACACACAGCTGTTCCTTAAAGTGGAACAAAACCAGGTTTTGCAAAAATGCTGACAAGTAGGCTAAAGCCCCGTCCGTACACACGGTCGGACTTTTTGCCAACAAACTTCATTTTGAGCAAGTTTGACAAAAAATCAGACCGTGTGTACGCTCCATCGGACAAACTTTTTTGGTTTTCATCGGACAAAAGTTGGGTCTGCAAACAGACAAACTTTTGGCCAACAAAATTCCGATGGAGCAAAGTCCAACCGTGTGTACAGAAAACCATAGGACTTTTGTCAGATGGACAAAACAAATAATGTTAAAATCAACCAACAATAACAGAAGTTGACCAAAGAGCAGAAAAACCACGTGATGTTGGAAAAAGTTTTGGGAAAGTTTGCAGAAAAGTCCTGTGGTGTGTATGCTATGGGTGTGCCCGGCCAACTCCGTTCGGACAAAAATCCACTGAAAAGTCAGATGGAAGTCCGACCGTGTGTACGAAGCTTTAGGCCGTTTTGACCGTCGGATTGCTGGCAGGAAAACGCTGCTTTAAAAACTAGATTTTATCAGCATTTTGCATTGCCATCAATGCACGTTTAGCGGCGCTAGCTTTCAGCCGCGTTTCTCTGGCTCTATTCAAAACCAATGGTTCCCAATGGGAGCCCATTGATTTGAATAGAAGTCGCAGCGCAAGTCGGATCTGGATGTCATAAAGGTTACCAATTTTCTCAAATTGAACACTGAGCCATGCAAATACATGTTCGACATTGGCATGATTTATGTGCCAGGTTGAAGAAACTTCTCTGCACATACGCGGGAGTTACGTCATCCCAGCCCAGCCAATCAGGACAGCTGAATACTCCCAACTAAACCCTCTTAGGGCCCTTTCATGCAGGCTTTTCGATCAGGCCCGCCTGTCGGTTTTTCAGGCGGACCTGATCGAACGCTCTATTCAGCCCTATGGAGCGGCGGATGTCAGCTGTGACAGGTCCACTGACATCCGCCAATATCCGATCTGATCCTGTCTGTGAAATCCAGACGGTTGGAAACCCTTTTTTCCATCCGTCTGGAGAATCAGATCGGATAGGATTGGATGAAAACGGACAGGCGGTCTGTTTTTATCCTATCTCCATAGAGGGCTTTGACAGGTACATCTCTGCACAGTGAGCGGAGATGGACCTGTCACCCGCCTGCTCACTGGGGATCAGCATACACGGACAAGTCCGTGTGAAAGGACTCTTAAGCCCCGTACACACGGTCGGACTTTTGGCCAACAAACTTCATTTTGAGCAAGTTGGACCAACAATCCGACCGTGTGTACGCTCCATCGGACAAACTTTTTTTGCTTTTTTCTTGTTTTCATCAGACAAAAGTTGGGTCTGCAAACGGTCAAACTTTTGCCCAACAAAAGTCTGATGGAGCAAAGTACGACCGTGTGTACAGAAAACCATCGGACTTTTGTCCGATGGACAAAACAACTCATGTTAAAATCAACCAACAATAGCAGAAGTTGACCAAAGGGTGGCGGTAAAGAGCAGAAAAGAGCAGAAAAACCACGTGATGTTGCAAAAAGTTTTGGGAAAGTTTGCAGAAAAGTCAGAGCGTGTGTATGCTATGGGTGTTCCCGACCAACTCTGTTCGGACAAAAAAACACGGAAAAGTCCGATGGAAGTCCGACCGTGTGTACGAGGCTTTATACAGCCAGGGAAGCTGCCCTCTTAAGCCCCATGCACACTATTAGATTTTCTGCAGATTTTTGTTTTCAGATTTACCAAAACCATATAGTGTAAGGGCCTGCCTGATTGCATACACATTTAAACTCTTAAGCCCCATACACACTATCAGTTTTCTTGCAGGTTTTTCTCTTCAGGTTTACCAAAACCATGTAGTGCAAGGGCCTGCCTGATTGCATACGAATTGAAACTCTTAAGGTTTGACCTCATATTAGATGGTTTTGGTAAACCTGAAGAGAAAAACCTGCAAGAAAACTGATAGTGTGTATGGGGCTTTAAGGTTTGACCTCATTTTACATGGTTTTGGTAAATCTGAAGACAAAAATCTGCAGAAAATCTAATAGTGTGTATGGGGCTTAAGCCTTTGATTGTTTTTCAATTTTCAGCTGCCATAGTGCCGTTATGAGTCCAGCCATTTGATGGCTTGACAGCTTGGCCACATACTGAATGTTCACATATTTCCATAAACCCAGTTATCATTCACAGCATACATCAAATGTAACTGTTTTAGTAAACAATTAAATCAATGGGTTTTGTTCTGCTTTAGGGAACTAGAATGCAGTGCCAGAAAGCCACAATCCCGTGTGGCTTCCGGCGCTGCATTCAAGTTGCGCTGCCCTTGCGTTTGCCTGCATCTGCCTGCACTGGATTGCATGGTACAAAAGTACCAAGCGATGCGGTTGGCGTTTGCGTTTCAAAAAGTAGTGCATGCACTACTTTTGGTGCGGTTTCAGCCCATTCAAAATTAATAAGGCTGAAATTGCACTACACAGAACTGCTTGTGAATCGCACAGGAACCGCACAGCGTTTCTGTGTTTGTATACATGCAGTTCCTAGTGTGAATGGGCCTTAAGGCTGGGTTCACATTTCCGATGGATGCTGCTCGCAGCAGGGGTCTGGTGCGTCCCTGTTCTCCATTTCAGGGATAAATCAGGGCTGAAATTTTGCCTGAATTACGCCCTGAAACGGAGCCAAAGACGCACAGCGTTCCTGTGCAAGTTGCTCCGCAGCCGCAACGGAGATATGTGAACCGTCTTCATAGAGAGCCAGTCACAATCTCCTGTCGTGAATTGGATGCGGGGGAACCGCAATATTTTCATTGGATATTCCGACGGTGTGCGGGCCCCATCTGACTTTTTTCCGTCGGAGTTTAGAAATAGAACATGTTTTATTTTTTTCCGATGGAAGAAAATCCGATCGGAAATTCCGATCGTCTGTGTGGAACTCCGACGGAGAAAAAAACACGCATGCTCAGAATCAAGTCGACGCATGCTCAGAAGCATTGAACTTAATTTTTCTCGGTTCGTCGTAGTGTTGTACGTCACCGCGTTATGGACGGTCAGAATTTGGTCTGATAGTGTGTATGCAAGACAGCTTGAACGGAATTCCGATGGAAACTTCCATCGGATTTAATCCCATCGGAAATTGTGTGTACAGGGCATAACTCAAACACACTGCTATGTAGGAGGGTCTGACGGCAATAATCACACATGGTCAATGCTAAGAAAAAAACCTGCATCACACCATCCCTCTGCGTGTGTGGTTCCCTTGGATAGTATCTCCACAAAGATGTAATAAAACTAATGCCGCGTACACTCAATCGTTTTTCACATCGTTAAAAATGCCATTTTTTAAATTGGGCATTAAAAACGATTGTGTGTAGGCTCCAGAGCATTTTTAACAACGTGAAAAATGGGCTAAAAAAATGAGAACCTGCTCCATTTTTTCACGTCGTTTTTTTTAACAACGTGAAAAACGGTAGTGTATATGCTTTTACGAGGGGAAAAAAAACGCGCATGCTCAGAATCAAGTATGAGACGGGAGCGCTCGTTCTGGTAAAACTAGCGTTCGTAATGGAGATAGCACATTCGTCACGCTGTAACGGACTGAAAAGCACGAGGCTGAAAAGCGCGAATCGTCGCTCAACAAACTTTACTAACGTGAAGGGTGGCTCCATTCGAACGGAACTTCCCCTTTATAGTGCCGTCGTACGTGTTGTACGTCACTGCGCTTTGCGCAAGCGTTTTTTTCAATGAACGTGTGTATGCAAGACAGGCTTGAGAGGAAACAAGAAAAATCACGTCGAGAAAAACGTTGTTTTTGAAAATGACATTAAAAACAATCGTGTGTACGCGGCATAAGAGGGACACCAGAATTTCTACCTCCATCTCTTCAGCCTCTGAGGAAAAGTGGTGAACAAATGGCTTAGTGGCCAACACTTCTGCTTCAGCATTAATGGAGTTTGCATGTTCTCCCTGTGCTTGTGTTCCTGTGTATGAGTTTCCTCCCACACTTCAAAGACATGTTACATATTTACATAGTTACATAGTTAGTTGGGTTGAAAAAAGACACAAGTCCATCTAGTTCAACCAAAAAAAAAAAAAAAATTGGTTAATTGGCTCCTGTCTATAAATTGGCCCCAGTATAGGTGGTAAGGACCTTAAAGCCCCGTACACACGGTCAGACTTTTGGCCAACAAACTTCATTTTGAACAAGTTGGACCAACAATCCGACCGTGTGTACGCTCCATCGGACAAACTTTATTTTATTTTTTTTGTTTTCATCGGACAAAAGTTCGGTCTACAAACGGACAAACTTTTGGCCAACAAAAGTCAGATGGAGCAAAGTCCGACTGTGTGTACAGAAAACCATCGGACTTTTGTCCTAGGTACGAACGCGCATGCTCAGAAGCAAGGAACAGCCGGGAGCCTTCTGTCTTGTAAAACTACGTTCGTTATGGAGATATCACATTCGTGACGCGGCAATTTTGAATTCTGTAAATGCAGCGCACATTTTCTTTATTCTTTATAATGCCCTAATAATACTATAAGCTGTTTTTCTGGTGATACAGACGGAGTAATTCAAAAACAGCGTCTTTCCTCTTATGGATTAGTGTTTTTGTTATATTTAAAAATCTGATTTATATATATTATTTATTGGTTCAAGTTAGCACAACCCCATTACCCCTATGTATTTGATGATGAAACCACCAGCTACTATATTTGTGTCCCTTATTTTTTTAAATCTACCTGCCTACTCCCAAACTGTAAATATTAACGTAAAACACAAATGTTCATAATTTACTCAACATTTTATTTTGTTTTGTAAATCAAATTTAACATAATAATAATGGCATATCCTAATTCAAAACATGAAGGCAGTAATTGATCAAATGGTGGAAATGGCGAAGCCTCTGTACCCCAGGGCATACAAATATTAATTTAATGTTGAACTTGGGAACCTGAGGAGTACATACAACAGGGAGCCCAAAGAAGGTCGTGAACTAAAAAAGCTGGGAAGCAGCAGCAGAAGACATATCTGTCCCCAGGCTGTGGTACTCCAAGGGGCTGGTATTTTTGGCATACCAGACTGAAACACGTACATGGCTTTCCACACTTCGCTCCACATCAGCTGAGGCCATTTTGGATAGTGTGCATTACCAACCCAACTAAAATAATGATTTGACTTTTTCTTGGTCAACCACAAAAATGTTTGGCTATAAAAATCAACACGATCCCCCCCAAAAAAAAAAAATTAAACAAAAATAAAACGTAGTAAATAATCAGAACTTATTAGTAGCCCCTAAACTCCCCAGACCACTGGCCTCGTTGGGGATCCAGGGTTTGATGTGGCCACTGACCCCCATGTTGCTGGGGTGGGTTGGCTTACTGGGGTGGGTGGGCTTGCTGGGGTGGGTAGGTTGAATGGGGTGGGTAAGCTTGATGTTGAGGAGCTGTGTGGTCAAAATCACACACATGGGACTTAGGGGTTAGCTCCCGTTTCCTGGCCTTGCTGAGGAGCTGTATGATAAGCCCCTCACATAGCTCCCTTTGATCCGCGTCAACCTCCCGTAGCTTGTAGGCTGTAAAACAGCCAAAGCCTTCAGCACTATCGGGTGCTGTGGTGATCACTGCTGTAGCCCTACTTAGGAAGTCAGCTGTGGCCTCATCCAGGTGGTGCCTCTTCCTGACCCTTTTGGTAGGAGGGCGCAGGGTAGGGACTCCGGACTCGGTTGTTTGGCTGCTGGGCCCGGCCTCGTCTTGGGTCAAATTTTCCTGGGTCTGAAAAAGCAACATAATTTGAATATTATTTATTAGTAGTCATCAATCCCAAAACACATTTTAGCATCTCATTATTTTTCCTACTTGAATGTCTTCAAAAACCAAAGGTTATCATTGTGACTCCAGCATTTCTCCTTCTTGTCAACATTTTTACTTTCAACTTCTGTCTGTTTTCTCATTTCTAATAACTTTGTTTATGTAATAATTTGGGAGGCATCATAACAACACATTTACATAATTTGATATTATTTTGATCTCTTTTCGACAATGCTACATGCGGCAAGCTGAGCTCCTCCTCCTCCTCTTCTTCTTGTGTTGGATTCGCCTCAGTATCTGTGGCCTCAGCTGATGTGGAGGGTAGTGTGGAGGATAGTGTTGAAATATGCCTACGTGGCACTGTTTGGTCCTTCAAAAATCCCAGGCTTGAGAAGTACCACAGCTTGGGGACATAAACGTCTTCTGCTGCTGCTCCCGATCTCTTTGATTCCTCGATCTTCTTTAGCTCCCTGTTATACATACTCCTGAGGCCCCCAATTTTTGTCTTGACCGTCGTCTCGTCTGCCCTGGGGTACACAGTCTTCGCCAATTCCACCAATTGATCGATTGCTGCCTGCCTTTTGTTTTTATTTGAGTAGTCTTTATGTTTCACCTGCCACAGACAGGTGTGAGACCTGTATTGTTCAATGAAGTCAGCCATGAATTCTGGGCTATTCAAAACTGTCCCCTTCATTGTAACTCCAATTTGATCAGATAGCTTCAAGAAAGAACACAAGACTAAACCAATAATGTTTAGCTTCTAGCTCCTAGCCTGCTTAAAATCTAGGCCTTTATGCAGGGCCGCCATCATGAATTTGGGGTCCCCTTACACAGCTTCATGCATGTGCCCCCTGGAGCATAGGAGAACCGGGGGGGGGTGTGCTTCCGCCACGATTAGCGAAGCGGCGGGTGCAGACGCTCAAAATATTTGAGGTCGGGGGGGCTTTGGGTGCTGACGAACAAGTTAAATCAATGGGTGTGTTGCCATCCGGGGCCCTGGGGACCTCCGTGACCCTTACAGGTGCACTGCCTGTACCCCCCTAATTGCAGCCCTGCCTTTAGGTAAGTAGTATATTGGTATTAGGCCCCATGCACATGAGACGCTGGTCAACGCACATTCAGAGGCATTTGTACACTTTTTCAAACTGCCCATGAACTAATTCAATGTTATCCTATGTGTCCATGCACACACTGTCACAATGTTGTCACGTACCTTTCTTTTGACTATCCCTTCGGCTTGTTTTCGTTTCCCAAGTTTAAGGATACGTTCCCGCGTCCGGTACGTCGAACGGTCGTTAGAGATTTATATACCCTGCGCATGCGTCAAACTCCGCTCTCAGCATGTCATGACGCTGGGGCATGCCCACATTCTATTTTCTGCATGCGACATACACGGCGGAACATTCGTGAGGGAGAACATGATTGCGGCGTCACCGAAAACGACCAGGCCCGCGGTGGTGATTATCGCAAACACAAGGCCACCCCCATGAGCAAGGGGGAGATGGTGCGCATCTTAGAAAAATATGACTGTAAGCTGGAGAACTATGACAGGCCCAACAGCCATAAAGACTATTCTGGAGAAGGTCCTCGCGGTATTGGAACGTGAATATGGCGTACAACGAACGAAAGATCAAATTCGCAAACGATGGTCAGATTTAAAACACAGAGAGAAAGAACAGTTGGACTCCATTCACTGCATCATTATAAAAAGAAGTAAGCCAAATTCATGGCTGTAGTCATTATATTTAGGTTTGAATTAGCTGTCTGTACATTTTTTTTTTTCCTTTTGTTTATTTTGTGGGGGGAAAGAAGAAGTTAATTACAGTTAATGCAGATATGAATGAATAAACGTATTATTTCTGACTATCCTTTTTTTGAGCAATAATTAATATACAGTATGTAATGGTATTCACAGGAAAAAGGCACAGAGAAAGACAGCAGACAAGCCACCAGAGGGGACAAAGGGAGTCTTCCCTTGGCCAGGCCCCAACAGGGGAGATAACAGTGCCAGCATCATCCCTAAATCGTAAGTCACCACTCAAATTGAATATCTATATCCTCCGACAGGGGAGTTTCTAGGTAGTACAAAAGCCATGGTCTCAGAACGTTACTTTAATAAGGGGTATTGAATTATTAAGGTTTGCTATGCGTATCATCACTGCACATTAATGACGCCTTTCCAGGGTATACATGGGTAGAGGAGAGGGCCTGGGGATCACAGTCACACAGAGTCACGCCTGCTAGAATGTTCATCATAGATCCCCTATCCCATAGGACACAAGAGTGGTGTTTGTCAAATTCATTTTTTGTTCTGTTGGCATATAGGCAGGGCCGGCGCTACCACTAGGCGAAGTAGGCAGCCGCCTAGGGCGCACTGCCGCCTAGAGCGCAGCCACTGCCACTGGCTTCCCTACCTTCCACCGGGAGGAGGGGGCGCCGGGGATTGTCAGTGCCTTGTTCTCTACCCGCCTGTGTTAGTAGTGATGCCGCTGTCAAGGGGGCGCCGTGCAGTACTATGGAGGAGGAGGCACTGGGAGCTTGTCAGTTGCTTGCTCTCTATCCCGCTGTATGATGGGAGTGGCGCCACCGTTACTTCTTGCATTTGGGTAGCTGGTGAACGGGGCACTGAGCAGGAACTGCAACAGCTGTTGGAGGGAGGTTTTTTTACTGTCTTCTCCCTCCAACAGCAGCCAGCCAAAGGAAAAAGCGAGTGGAAGAGGCCTGTGGAAAATGTCCGTGTGACAGACAGACACATAGCACAGCGCTCTTCCTCTAGCTGTACAGTGTTTGTGCTCCCCCTCCTCCCAGCCAGTGTTGCCAACCGTCCGTATTTTTACGGACAGTCCGTAAAAATGTGCACTTTTTTCCTCCGTACGTAAATGTCCGTAGTTGCGGGAATGTGCCAGTAAAAATAGCCAAAATTGGTTCGGCTTAGAACTGCGCATGTGCAGTTCCGGAGGTTGCCGAGCCGAGCATATGCTGTATTCGGCCGGTGGATTTCACAGAGGCTGTGCCGCACTGGTCGGCGAGTGATGTATTAGGACATCCCGCCAGGCGCGCGCGCACCAGAATTTTAAATCTGTAACTAACCAGGAGTACGGAGGAGCACAGCACTGGAGCAGGAGTCAGGGCTCGGAGGCTGTGCAGCACGTGGCGGCAGCGGAATGGAGGAGCCTGCTGCATCCAGGCAATACAAAGTTCACAGGGGAGTCGGGGATGGACAGAGTGACAGACAGCCCAGCCGACAGTAACATCAGTTGATGGTGGCAGAGGGGGATCCGATGGAGGCAGGGGGTGATGGTGGCACCGCAGAGGGGGACGATGGTGGCAGGGGGTTAAATGGAGGCAGGTGGAGATTGGAGGCAGGGGGAGATGGTGGCACCGCAGAGGGGGATGGAGGCAGGGGGCAATGGAGGCAGGGGGAGATTGGAGGCAGGGGGTCCTGGGGAGATTGGAGGCAGGGGGAGATTGTGGCACCGCAGAGGGGGGTGAAGGCGGGGGTGTTGGTGGCAGAGGGGGATGGAGGCCGGGGGTGATGTGACTAAATAATTTGCCCTTATTATATCGAAAATAACAAAAATATGTTTTTTTTACCTTAATATCTACCTTAAATCACATTGCTATTTGCCTAGCGTACTTGTTTGTAGCCTAAATACTGAAATTTGCACCTAAAAATTAAATTTAGTAACTTTTGTGAAATGCCAGTAAAAACGTGGCTGTGCCAGTAAATTTTCGGGTGTCATGCCAGTAAATTTCAATCTGGTAAGTTGGCAACACTGCTCCCAGCCCATGTGTCCTGTACACAGACCTACACAGCTCAGCCACTCACCGGAGAGCACTTAGAGCCCAGAGCCAGCATCAGGACTCCGCCCACTGACCTGATCCCCTGTGAGCTGGAGGTGAGTGCTGTCCTGGCAGCCCCGTGTGCCTGGGCACTGATAGGAATATAAGGCTTAGATCAGATCTCACAAGAGATGGCCAGAGACTGCAATTACATGTACAGGAAGTCAGGAACATCAGAAAAAGAAACTTTAGAAAATACATCCCTGAGTATTAGAAGTTCAAGACATCAGCCTGAGAGGGCAGCTCGGTGATATCATATACTGCTATGTATATACTATGGACTGGGGGGACTCTGATGTCTTATAGTGATGCAGGTGGCAGTGGTAGGTACACTATTATCTTTTAGTACTGGCATGTGATGAGAATGACCATGTGTATGGTGTCACTGGTAGGTACCCCAGTATCTGGTAGCATTGCCATGTGATATAGCTGGCAGTGACAGGTACCCCCTAATGTCCTTTAGCTTTGGCACATGACAGGGATGACCATGTGTAAGATGTAATTGGTAGGTACCCTGGAGTCTGATAGTGTTGCCATGCGCTAAGGATGGTAGAGGTAGGTATCCCAGTGTCTGGTAGCATCACCATTAGATATAGCTGGCTGTGGTAGGTGCCCTAATATCATGTAGCATTAGCATTGGTTCACATCTCCACTCCAAATGCCTGAAGCTGAACGCCTGAAGCTCAAACAAGTCCCGGACCCTTTTTTGTCGCACGAATTGGGCAGATTTGGGCGTTTTAGGAGTCATAGAATGTAATGGAAACGCTCGATTCAAGCGTTTAGCGCGACAACGAGCGTTTCGACTGGCGCAAATTCGCGCGGAAAAACGCCGGTAAAAACGCTCGAAGCGCTACGCTCAGGTGTGAATGCAGTCTAAAGGTTTACTGTAAGCAACAATATAAAAGAGTAATTTGAGTACAATATCTTATGCAGATCCCTGCAATAAAGGTGTACACATCATATGCATATGACACTCAATTAGGCAATAATAACGATATTAACCCCGCTGCAGCTATCCTCCCTCGTGAGCAAAGAAATGGCGCCCAGCAATGTCCTAACTACCCAGTCAGGCCTGACTATAACTGTGGGTATAGTTTGGTGAGGAATCTTTGCTAGCAACAGTCGATGGTGCACATAGAGAAACAAATTGTAATCCAATAAAGGGGTTTGTGAATAACCACTGACTTGGCAAACCGGAAAGACTGGCAAACTCAGTTCAGGACAACAGTCTCTCCAAAGTGAAACTATGTTCAATAGAAGGTCTAGGTAAAGTTATTGATTTAAGGTTCCGAGCAGACGCTCTCTCACCCTAACCGGACCGACTCCTGTCCGGTTCCTCCGCTACTGTGAGTGGCGTCACAGTGGTCCGCGATGCACCGAGTCTTTGGTCCTTCAGAAGATGATGGCACCTCAGGTGGATCCGATGCTCTGCAGACTCCCCAGCGGAATGGAAGCTCTCTGGAACAGGAACGCGAGACCCAGGCTTCAGGCCTAGTGCGCGCAGCCAGTGAGTGTAAGAGATCCTCTTGCAAGGAGTGCGGCGTTCCAAGAGAAAGAAACGAGCCCCGCCCTTCTCTTTTAAAGTCCACCCCAGCAGTCCTTGCGTGGCGAATGGCACCCTGGGTGCCACAAAGCATCCCGGGAAATGTAGTCCTGCGGGTAAAACGACACCCCGCTACACACTACCCCCACTTGAAATCTTTGGTCCCTCAAAGACAGTATCAACAGTAGGAAAACACAAACTCATTAAGGGCAGCTAGAGAAGTTGGCAGAGGAAACTCCCACCAGAATGGGGAAGGGAGTTTTTCCTGCCCACTGGTTACATCAAAGGGGTTGACTTGTCTAACTGTGCCAGAGAGAGAGCTGGGGTTTTCTTCCACCAAATGCACAGCAGAAGGATCAGGTGTTGGCAAAGTCCTTCTAGCAGTGGTTACTGTATCCTCAGAACTTTCCCTCCATCTGGGTGTAGGTTAACTTCCGAGGAGCACGAATAACTCTTTTGGCCCTTTGTTCTTTTGGGGTGACTGTTACATCCCTCACTGCGTCTTCCTCTGAAGTGGGTACACTGGGCTCCAATACTTTTGGTACATCCAAGGCAGGTGTAGGTAGATGTGAGGAGTAATCTTGATGATCAGCAGAAGGTGACCATGTAGCATCTTCCCACTCCTCAACCAGAGGACTAGACGGAACAAACTCAGTGGCTTCCACGTTCAATGTACTATCCACAGCGCCTTCAGATGGTGGAAGATCTATAGACATAGGTTCTGGGGTCTGAGAAGGCCACAACCATCCAAGCTCTTCTTCCAAACTCTGATCCGAGGCATCCGCTTCTCTAGCCTGAGAAACCTGAGACCGAGTGTTTGGCCTAGGTGTCTCCAAACTTGAGGATGGTTCAGGGGAATCTTCTACAGAAGGTATCCGGACCGCTTCCGAAAGTGGGAGTAAATGGTTTCTGTGCCAAGTCTTCAGTGGCCCTACCTTCCCTTCTGGTTTTAGCTGATACACCGGCAAATCTGGTAACTTCCTACAGATCACATAGGGTTCAGGTCTCCATCTGTCTGCTAACTTATGCTTCCCTGGAACTCCTAGATTGCGCAGCAGCACTCGGTCCCCTGGCTGGAGGTCCTGGATTCGAACCGGAGGTCAAAGTTCCTCTTGTTCCGGGCTCCTCTTTGTTCTGAGGCCACATGGGCCAGTTCAAAAGCCAACTTCAAACTCCTCCTCAGTCTGTCAACGTAGCCCTTGTGTGAGGTGGCTGAAGTGCGATCCGTGGATATGCCGAATGCCAGATCCACAGACAGTCTTGCTGCCCTGCCAAACATAAGGCGATATGGAGAGTATCCTGTGGTATCACTAGTGGTACTATTGTAGGCGTGCACGATGGCCGTTATTTGCTTGCTCCAGTGCTGCTTCTGCTCACTACTCAGAGTCCCCAACATATTTAATAGAGTCCTGTTGAAACGCTCCGGCTGAGCGTCACCCTGAGGGTGATAAGGGATGGTGCGGGTTTTCTTGATACCCAAAGAGTCTAAAGCCCCGTACACATGATCGGTTTGACTGATAAAACCGTCCGAGGGATGGTTTTCATCAGACCAACCGATCGTGTATGGTACCCATCGGTCTTTTTTCCATCGGTTGTAAAAAATAGAATTGTTTTAAAATTTTCCGATGGGAATTTCCGATCGTCTATGGGCAAGTCCATCGGATCAAAAACCCACGCATGCTCAGAATCAAGTCGACGCATGCTCAGAAGCATTAAACTTCATTTTTCTTGGCTCATCGGAGTGTTTTACGTCACCGCGTTTGGAACGGTCGGTTTTTTGACTGATGGTGTGTGGGCAAGACTGATGGAAAACAGTTTCATCGGATATCCAATGGACAAATCCATCGGACGAAAATCCATAGGTTATCCGATCGTGTGTACGGGGCTTAACAGTTTTTTGATCAATCGACTCTCAAAGTCTCTCCCTTGGTCAGAGTGCAAGCGTTGTGGCAGTCCGTAGTGCACAAAGTATTTCTCCACTAAGATTTTAGCTACAGTGGAGGCCTTCTGGTCTTTGGCTGGAAAAGCTTGGGCATAACGGGGGAAATGGTCGGTTATCACCAGAACATTTCCTTGTCCACTTAAGTCAGGTTCAAGACAGAGAAAGTCAATGCACACCAAGTCCAAGGGTCCTTGACTCTGCAGATGGCCCATTGGGGCAGCTTGACGTGGCAATGTCTTCCTCTGGATACAGCGTGCACAGGAGTGGCAGTATTCTTCCACTTCAGCCCACATACAAGGCCAGTAGAACCTATCCCTTACAAGTTGGAATGTTCGTTCAGCCCCCAAGTGGCCATGATCATCATGTAAGGCAGCTAAGACGGTTCTTCTGTACTTTTCCGGCAGAAATAGCTGCCACTTATCTTCCAGATCATCAGAGGGGTCCCTTCGGTAGACCACCCCTTGATGAACCTGCAACTTGTCCCATTCCTTGTGGACCAACCGGGCCACCCTTGAAGGGTTCTTCAGAAGTCTTTCTGGATCCTGGTCTTCCAAGGTCTCCAGTGCTAATCTTCCCCAAGGGTCTTTCAGCTGGTCTTTCCTCAAATCCTTCTTGGACAATTTGGGTAGGTCATCCTCTCCCACTTGGGTCACATTGCAGTAACACTTAGGCACCCCCACGGCAGAAACACCGATCTCTTCAGCCCTTGACCCAAAACTAGCTTGAAGTTGCACTCCTTGACAAAGGGCCCGTACCCCATCTGGGGTTACCTGTGTCCAATCTTCTGGACGGTGGGTGGGTGTATGGCCTCTTCTGGATAGTGCGTCCGCATCACGGTTTCCTGCTCCCGGCCTATACTTCAGGCTGAAGTTGAACCCGGCTAGGGCGGCCAACCAACGGTGACCAGTGGCATCCAGCTTGGCCGTAGTGAGGAGATAGGTGAGTGGATTATTGTCAGTCTTTACTGTGAAGTCAGCTCCATACAGGTAATCTCTGAGTTTATCCACGACTGCCCATTTTAGGGCCAGGAACTCCAACTTGTGGGTGGGGAAGTTCTTTTCAGTGGGTGCCAAACTTCTGCTAACATAGCCAACTGGGCGCAACTGCCCCTCATATTCTTGATATAGCACCCCTTCTAGGCCATCATGGCTGGCATCCACACGCAGTTCATAAGGCTTCTTTGGATCAGCATAGGCCAGGACTGGTGCAGTGGTAATACTCTTCTTTAACAACTAGAAGGCCTCCTCGCACTCCCCTGTCCACTGGTCCTCCACAGACTCTCCAGACTTCCTGGGACCAGTATCATCCTCCTCTCCTTCCGTCTTCAGTAGCTCATTTAGGGGTCTGGCAATTTTTGCAAATCCTTCCACAAATCTACGGTAGTAGGAACAGAAACCTAAGAAGGACCTGAGTTCAGTCACTGTAGTTGGTCGGGGCCAGGAGGTGACTGCCTCCAGTTTATCAGGATCTGTAGACACTCCTTCAGCAGATACTATGTGCCCCAGATAGTGGACCGAGGATTGATAGAACTGGCATTTTTCCCTGGAAAGTTTCAGTCCCCCCTCACTGAGTCGTTTCAGGACCTTCTACAATCTTTCTTCATGCTCTTCCAGAGTCTTCCCAAAGACAATGATGCCGTCTAAATACACCAGGACTTCAATCAGATTTATGTCCCCAACGGTCTTCTCCATTAATCTCTGGAAGGTAGCAGAGGCTCCTGACAGACCTTGGGGCATCCTATTAAACTCATAAAACCCCACCGGGGTGATGAAGGCCGTCTTCTCCTTATCTTCAGGGTGCATGGGGATTTGATAATACCCACTCTTAAGGTCCATGACACTGAACCACTTGGCCCCAGACAGGCTTTGCAAAGCATCTTCTATCCTGGGGGTAGTATACTGGTCAGGAATCGTCCTCCGGTTAAGAGTCCTATAGTCTATGCAGAGTCTCAGCGACCCGTTTTTCTTCCTTACCACCACAATGGGGGAGGCATATGGACTTCTGGACTCTTTAATGACCCCTGTCCTCTTTAGCTCTGCCAACTGTTCCCGCAAATCTTCCAGATCAGCCAGAGGAACTCTTCGGACCCTCTCCCGAAAGGGCTTGTCTTCTTGAAGACGGATTTTATGGGTGGCACTTCTCGCACACCCTACATCAAACTCATCTTCAGAGAATATTCTTCTCCACCGAGTCAGCTGAGCCTTGGCTCTCTCCTTTCATTTCTGTGGCAAGGCTGTATCTTCAAGGCAGAGCTCTTCCAAGGTGGCTTCTCCATCTTTGGACTTCAATTCAGACAGGGTCACTGGGGTAGCAGGGTTTACCTTGCCCAATAACACCCGGGCTGGGATCTTCACAGGAGAATTTGTGACATTTCTGACACTTACTGGAATCTGTCCCTTTGCTTTCTTCAGTGCCCTCAACGGGACCACTTCAGGGAGTACTTCCAATCCTTGGTGAGTATTGGCGGGGTCTGGTTCCATGACCACAAAGGGACCTGGCTGCTCCTGGGAGAGTTTTACTGTAGCCTGGAGACAGGTCACCTCACCGGGCTGTAGTATCTTCTCTCTCCTAGACAGTCTCCAGACTCTTCCCACCCCCTCTTCCGGGGCCTTCTGCTCCAGGATCATCTTCTGGTAGACCTGTTGTAGCATGGGATGAATCTTCTGTCTGGGAGGACCCCGTTCTTGCACCAACGAGGTCAGCAGAGATCCGCACAGGGAGTCCTATTGCTTGTAGCGCGGTGTCCAAAGAGGCCGGGCTTAGCCTCGCCCTCTTCTTATATAGCCCCACCCATGAGTCTCTGCGGCGGCCCAATGCACCCTGGGTTCTGGGTAACGTAGTCCAGGGGCCTTAAAGGAGACCCTGCTACACTACATTGGATCAGTGGCTACAGAAGATCCATCAGGTGTTATGGCAGCTGAAGAGCCCGTGATACCAGCTCTGCAAACTGGTGGTGGTGGTGTTTCATCACAAAATGGCCGTGTTGTGCGGGAACAATACAAGGCTTATTTGTGGGTAGTGGGGCAGTGCCTTGGCAACAAAATGTTGTTGATAATATCTAATAAGCTGTATTTTCGTTATAAAACCCAAATTTCTTTGAAATACTGTTGTCTGTGTTTATTATCTTCGCAAATATCCTTCTAATCTAATTTTCTATTTTAGATTTTAGTTGACAAACCATAATTGGAATGTATTAGCTCTAAATGTTGCCTTGAGGTGCCTGAGCGCGGAACCGTCGACCCCTCTGGAAGATGGCATCTCTTTTTATATCCTCTCCCGACAGGCACAGCAGGTTCCCCGCCCCGCCGTACTGCTGCCGAGAGTGGACAAAAAGGACACAACCTCGTACTGCAGTTCAACCCGGACCCACGGCAACAGCGCCACCTATAGGTCCCAGTGAACTTAACCACCAGTACTATCTCCCAGGGATAGAAATGGTCCTTGAGACCTAACAATTGGTACATCTGAGCCTGACTACCACTCAGATGCTTCCCCCTAAATGTAACCACCCGCTACATTTCAAAAGGTAAACTTATCCTTTAGGAAAGGAAAAAGATTTGGTTTTGGGTATACAGAATGCCCATTTTGTTTTCATGCTTGGTTCTGTGAGCAAAACTAAACTGCATCTCAGCACCAGAATAACCTTATTCACCCTTGTGTGTCTTAAAGCGGAGTTCCACCCAAAAGTATAACTTCCGCTTTAGGCACTCCTCGCCCCCTTACATGTCACATTTGGCATGTATTTCTGGTTTTGACCTGGGTACCTGGTTTTGACAGGAACTTCCTGACCCACTTCCTCCTTCCATCGCTTGGCTGCCTAGGCGACTACTCCTCTCCCCCTAGACAGCTCCTCCCTCTCTGCAATCTTCTGGGACAAATCACAGGTCTCAGAAGATTGCCCACTAGGAGAGCGCAGTGCGACTCGTGCATGCGCAGTGTGCACCCGGATGTGAAGCCGCAAGCTATCACAGCTGGGTGCCCACAGTAGTAATGACGGTGCCACGGAGAGAAGGAGGAGAGGAGTGGGCCTTCGGGCGGACCGTGGGACAGGTAAGTGTCTGTTTATTAAAAGTCAGCAGCTACAATTTTTGTAGCTGCTGACTTTTAATAAACTTACAAAACAGTGGAACTCTGCTTTAAGCTGATGACACATGGTGATTCTACCACTAAGGTCAAATTGCCAGGGGCAGGATCGCCAAAATGGCTGCCTGTGTGTCCCCATGAAATCACTCCCTCTGTGGTCACACGCAGAAAGACATCACTAAGTCGCTGACCTGAATGCTGTTGAATCTCGATCACAAGGGTTGAGAGACACATTTCCCTGCCTCAACTACAAAGGGAACAATTCCATAGGGAAAAACAGGCAGCTTGCTGCTAGTAAAAATTGTCAGCGGCAGGATTATTAGTAGCAGAGTCACTCATCAGCCTTAAGCCCCATACACACGGTTGGACTTTTGGCCAACAAACTTCATTTTGAGCAAGTTGGACCAACAATCCGACCGTGTGTACGCTCCATCGGACAAACTTTTTTTTTTTTTTATATTTTCATCTGACAAAAGTTGGGTCTGCAAACGGACAAACTTTTGGCCAACAAAAGTCTGATGGAGCAAAGTCCGACCGTGTGTACAGAAAACCATAGGACTATGTCACCAAATGGCTGATTGGTTATATGTGTCATATTATATAGAAGTCGTTTAGCTTAGCATAACAAACATTTGTACTGCCCCAACTAAACATTTTGTATTTTTTAAACCTCCTATGACTGTAAGAGCTAGCTAGTAGCCTTGACGTGTATTTTTTTCAGATTTAGGTATTTAAAAAAAAAATTGTATTATGGTCACTAGATAGCGCTTACGATCACAGGAGATAATTATATTACACAAAATACTGTAAGGTACGTTTCATTGGGGCTGTGTGAATGTTTGTCAGCTTTGTACAGCAAAGTTTATATATATAGACCCTTAATGCTGCGTACACACAATCGGAATATCCGACAACAAATGTTCGATGGGAGCTTTTGGTCGGATATTCCGACCGTGTGTAGGCTCCATCGGACATTTGCTGTCGGAATTTCCGACAACAAATGATTGAGAGCAGGTTCTCAATTTTTCCGACGACAAAAGTTGTGGTCGGAAATTCCAATCGTGTGTATCCAATTCCGACGCACAAAAATCCTACGCATGCTCGGAATCAATTTGACGCATGCTCGGAATCATTGTACTTTATTTTTCTCGGCTCGTCGTAGTGTTGTACGTCCCCGCGTTCTTGACGTTCGGAATTTCCGAGCAACATTTGTGTGACCGTGTGTATGCAAGACAAGTTTGAGCCAACATCCGTCTGAAAAATTATCAACGGTTTTGTTGTCGGAATGTCCGATCGTGCGTATGCGGCATTAGAGTTAGATCTCATGCACACTTGCTATGTCAAACCTTCCTTTGTATACATCCTAAACGTGCGTAAATTCAGGTAATGATTTCTCCATGGTATTATTCAGACTAGATGATTTGCTGCGTTTAGGGCCAATTGGTATAGCTGCGTTTAGAGAGAATAGAGTTCTGTCCAAAACGTAAATGTTCCAGTTCGAACCTGCCCTAAATGTAGCTGTACTGAAATAAATGTGTCCAAACTCTGCTAAACCTGCTTTAACCACTTCGTCCCTGAAAGTTTTACCCCCTTAATGACCAGGTCATTTTTTGCGAAACGGCACTGCTTTACTCTAATTGACAATTGCGCGGTCATGCCACGCTGTACTCGAATAAAAAATCACCTTTGCGGTTTTTATTTTTTGCGCTATAAACAAAAAAAGACAGACAATTTGAAAAAAAACAATTTTTTTACTTCCTGCTATAAAAAATATCCAATAAAAAAATCGAATTTCTTCATCAATTTAGGCCAATATGTATTCTGTATAATGATAAGAGTGGCGCTGGTCCGCACGTCAACCCAAAAATTCTCAATCTTAAAATGTGAATTAACAGAACATATGCATATATACAATATCACATATGTAATAAACAAATACCGTGCAACAATAAAAATAAAAGTGCTAGTGCATATCAAAAATGCAATGCAAAAAATATTGTGCAATATTATGAAAGTGCTTGTGTCCAACAGATCAAAAAACTCAAAGAAAAAAATCGAAAGAAAAAATTAATTCTACAAGTATATAAGAGAAATGTTGAACAATATTTCAAACTTGTGAAATAGAATTTAAAACGTCTTTGCTTGTAAATGCAAAGAGTGCTCCACCAATGTGTGAATCCTTCACCACTCTCACTAAAATGGACTCACCAGATCGATATACTGGTAACATTTTAAACCAGTCAGAAGACCACAGCATCTCCATATAATCACCAATCACAGTTTTCTTGTCAGATTCCCCTTTCACAGATCATAACATATCATGGGGAAGATAAAAAAAAGAAGGAAGGAAGGAGGCTCCCATAGTGTAAAAACAAAAGAATGTATGTAATCCACTCACATTTGAAGAGTGCCTACCCGGCACTAGGGAGTAACACACTCTATTATTAGCTGTTCACCTCCAGACCTGTCATAGATCGCGAGTGTGAGCCGGCATCCATGATGTAATCAGCATCCTTGCCCCACCCTAAGTCCGTTTCGTCATGTGACGTCTTCAAGGGGCGGTCAATAAAAAAAAATCGAAAAAAATAAAATTTCTTCATCAATTTAAGGCAATATGTATTCTGCTACATATTTTTGGTAAAAAAAATCCCAATAAGTGTATATTGATTGGTTTGCGCAAAAGTTGTAGCCTCTAAAAACGATGGGATATATTTATGACATTTTTATTTATTAGTTTTTTTTACTAGTAATGGCGGCAATCAGCAAATTTTTAGTGGGACTGCGACAAATCAGACACCTAACTGACACTTTTGACACTTTTTGGGGAACCAGTGACATTATTACAGTAATCAGTGCTAAAAATATGCACTGTTACTGTACTAATGACCCTGGCAGAGAAGGGGTTAACATCAGGGGCGATCAAAGGGTTAAGTGTATCCCTAGGGGGTTCTTGCTAACCGTGTGGGGGATGGTCTGACTGGATGAAGACAGAGATCGGCGTTCCTGCTTGCAGGAACACAAGATCTCTATCTTCTTTCCTGTCAGAACGGCGATCTGCCTTGTTTACATAAACAGATCGCCATTCTGCCTCTCTGGGAAGCGATCGCTGGTGACCGGCAGACAGCGAATCCGCCAGACCCACTGATTGGCTCCCCCTCTGACCAATCGGCGCCCCCACTGTCTATTTCAGGAAATGACATACAGGTATTTCGTTTTCGCGCACTAGAGCCACCCTGCCACAGTATATCTGCGGTAAGCAGTCTTTAACCACTTAACGACCGCTCACTGTATATATACGTCGGCAGAATGGCACCGACAGGCACAATCACGTAGAGTGTACGTGATTGCCTTTGTACAGTTGGGGGTCCAATCGGACCCCCCTTCTATACAGTGAGCGGTGGCTAAGTGTCCGGGAGCGTTCCGGGATGAGGGGGCAGCCATTCGTTTCTGGCCACCCCCTCGCGATCGCTCCCGGCGAATGGAAATGCCCCCTCTGTCTGTGTCAGACAGAGGGAGCAGGAGGAAGTGATGTCATCTCTGGTGCGGCGCTCACATATACCGAGCGCCGTACAAGAGAAGATATCAGGTCAGTGCACACAACACTACACTGACACCAGGACACATAGGGACATAAATCGCCCCCCCAGGCCCCCCCAGACACCCCAGATCACCCCCCAGATCACCCCCCCAGCCCCCAGTCACAGTGTCACTGATTGCAGTGACCATTTATTTAGTGATCACTGCAATCAGTGACATTTGTGACTGTAAAAGTGTCACCAAAGTTTAGTCTTAGGTCCAGTGTAGCCCCCTAACCCCCCCTAATAAAGGTTTAACCCCCTGATCACCCCCCAGATAACCCTTTCACCCCCTATCACCACTGTCGCTTAGCGATCATTTTTCTGATCGCTGTCTTAGCGTCAGTGATGCCGATCGGCAGCCAGTAATTTTTTTTAGGTTCGCCGCAGGTTTTTATAGCGTCAGGTACCCCAATATATTATCTAATAAAGGTTTAACCCCCTTGATCGCCCCCCAGGTAACCCTTTCACCCCCTATCACCACTATCACTAAGCGATCGTTTTTCTAAACGCTGTCTTAGTGTCTGTGATGCAGATCGGTAGCCGGTAATTTTTTTTAGGTTCGCCGCAGGTTTTTATAGCGTCAGGTACCCCAATATATTATCTAATAAAGGTTTAACCCCCTTGATTGCCCCCCAGGTAACCCTTTCACCCCCTATCACCACTGTCGCTAAGCAATTGTTTTTCTAAACGCTGTCTTAGTGTCGGTGATGCAGATCGTAGCCAGTAATTTTTTTTAGGTTCGCCGCATGTTTTTATAGCGTCAGGTACCCCAATATATTATCTAATAAAGGTTTAACCCCCTTGATCGCCCCCCAGGTAACCCTTTCACCCCCTATCACCACTGTCACTAAGCGATCGTTTTTCTAAACGCTGTCTTAGTGTCTGTGATGCAGATCGGTAGCCGGTAATTTTTTTTAGGTTCGCCGCAGGTTTTTATAGCGTCAGGTACCCCAATATATTATCTAATAAAGGTTTAACCCCCTTGATCGCCCCCCAGGTAACCCTTTCACCCCCTATCACCACTGTCGCTAAGCAATTGTTTTTCTAAACGCTGTCTTAGTGTCGGTGATGCAGATCGTAGCCAGTATTTTTTTTTAGGTTCGCTGCATGTTTTTATAGCGTCAGGTACCCCAATATATTATCTAATAAAGTTTTAACCCCCTTGATCGCCCCCCAGGTAACCCTTTCACCCCCATCACCACTGTCGCTAAGCAATCGTTTTTCTAAACGCTGTCTTAGTGTCGGTGATGCAGATCGGTAGCTGGTAATTTTTTTTAGGTTCGCCGCAGGTTTTTATAGCGTCAGGTACCCCCATATATTATCTAATAAAGGTTTTAACCCCCTGATTGCCCCTAGTTAACCCTTTCACCAGTGATCACCATATAAGTGTTACGGGTGACGCTGGTTAGTTAGTTTGCTTTTTATAGTGTCAGGGCACCCGCCGTGTATATAATCCAATAAAGGTTTAACCCCCTGATCGCCCGGCGGGTGATATCAATTAGGTTTTAGCGTCAGAGAGGGTCTGAGTCACACCCCAGGCAGCGTCAGGTTAGTGCCAGTAACGCTAACACCCACGCGTGAAGCATACACCCCCCTTAGTGGTATAGTATCTGAACAGATCAATATCTGATCTGATCAGATCTATACTAGCGTCCCCAGCAGTTTAGGGTTCCCAAAAACGCAGTGTTAGCGGGATCAGCCCAGATACCTGCTGGCACCTGCGTTTTGCCCCTCCGTCCAGCCCAGGCCACCCAAGTGCAGTATCGATCGATCACTGTCACTTACAAAACAAAAACACACATAACTGCAGCGTTCGCAGAGACAGGCCTGATCCCTGCGACTCCAGTGCTGTAGGAGGTGATTTCACCACCACAGTTAAAAAAAAAAAGCAAATATGCCGAAGCATTGGGGCAGCAGGGGCGGAGGAGCGATTTTGCTCCTAATGCCGCGTACATACGGTCGAAATTCCGACGGAGGCTTGCCCGTGGAAAAGTCCGACCATGTGTGTGCGGCATAACTTTTTTGCGGGAGGATGCCCCCATGCTTCGGCATATATAAATGGTGCGTGTATGCCCATCATTGGAAGTGGGTGGATGAAGGGCGGTATTCTAATGGTGGGCATACCCACCGATCAATCTCTTTTTTCGTTCAGCCAACTGGCTGCATGAAATAAAAAGATTACAATACATGTCCAACAAGGACCAGCAACGTACTGGTATGTTGCTGGACTTTGAATGTTTATACCAGAATGATGCCTGCGGGTTTAGGTATCATCTTGGTATCATTCTTTTCAGCCTGCGGCCGGCTTTCATGTAAAAGCAATCCTAGTGGCTAATTAGCCTCTGGACTGCTTTTACAAGCAGTGGGAGGGAATGCCCCCCCCCCGGATATAAAAAGCGCCATTGGGAAATTGGGAAAGCATTTTATCACACCGATCTTGGTGTGGTCAGATGCTTTGAGGGCAGAGGAAAAATCTAGGGTCTAGAAGACCCCAGTTTTTTCAAAAAAAGAGTACCTGTCACTACCTATTGCTATCATAGGGGATATTTACATTCCCTGAGATAACAATAAAAATGATAAAAAAAAAATACTTGGAAGGAACAATTTAAAAATAAAATAAAAAAGCAAAATGAATAATAAAAAAAAAAAAAAAAAAAAAAAAGCACCCCTGTCCTGCCCTGCTCTTGCCCAATGGCGAACGCAAGCGTCGGTCTGGCGTCATATGTAAACAGCAATTGCACCATGCATGTGAGGTATCACCGCGAAGGTCAGATCGAGGGCAATCATTTTAGCAGTAGACCTCCTCTGTAAATCTACTGGGGTAACCTGTAAAGGCTTTTAAAGGCTTTTAAAAATGTATGTAGTTTGTCGCCAATGCGCGTTTGTGCGAAATTTTAAAGCATGTCGTGTTTGGTATCTATGTACTCGGCCTAAGATCATCTTTTTTATTTCATCAAACATTTGGGCAATATAGTGTGTTTTAGTGCATTAAAATTAAAAAAAGTGTATTTTTTAACCCAAAAAATGCGTTTGAAAAATCGCTGCGCAAATACTGTGTAGAAAAAAAAAATGGAACACCCACCATTTTAATCTGTAGGGCCTTTGCTTTAAAAATATATATAATGTTTGGGGGTTCAACATAATTTTCTTGCAAAAAAAAATTTTTTTTCATGTAAACAAAAAGTGTCAAAAAGGGCTTTGTCTTCAAGTGGTTAGAAGAGTGGATGTAAGCTTCCTAATGTTGTGTATAAAATGCCAGAACAGTTCAAAACCCCCCCAAATGACCCCATTTTGGAAAGTAGACACCCCAAGCTATATACTGAGAGGCATGTCGAGTCCATGGAATATTTTATATGTTGACACAAGTTGCGGAAAAACGACAATTTTTTTTTTTTTTTTTTGCACAAAGTTGTCACTAAATGATATATTGCTCAAACATGCCATGGGCATATGTGGAATTACACCCCAAAATACATTCTGTTGCTTCTCCTGAGTACGGGGATACCACATGTGTGAGACTTTTTGGGAGCCTAGCCATGTACGGGACCCCAAAAACCAAGCACCGCCTTCAGGCTTTCTAAGGGTGTAAATTTTTGATTTCACTTCTCACTGCCTATCACAGTTTCGGAGGCCATGGAATGCCCAGATAGCACAAAACCCCCCCAAATGACCCCATTTTGGAAAGTAGACACCCCAAGCTATTTGCTGAGAGGTATTGTGAGTATTTTGCAGATCTCGCTTTTTGTCACAAAGTTTTGAAAATTGAAAAAAAAAAATATATATATATATATATTTTCTTTCTTCATTTTCAAAAACAAATGAGAGCTGTAAAATACTCGCCATTCCTCTCAGCAAATAGCTTGGGGTGTCTATATTCCAAAATGGGGTCATTTGGGGGGGTTTTGTGCGATTTTGGCATTTTATGGCCTTCGAAACTGTGATAGGTAGTGAGGAGTGAAATCAAAAATTTGTGCCTAGAAATCCTGAAGGCGGTGCTTGGTTTTCGGGGTCCCGTACGCGGCTAGGCTCCTAAAAAGTCCCACACATGTGGTATCCCCGTACTCAGGAGAAGCAGAAAAATGTATTTTGGGGTGCAATTCCACATATAACCATGGCATGTGTGAGCAATATATCATTTAGTGACAACTTTTTGTAATTTTTATTTTTTTTTTGTCATTATTCAATCACTTGGGACAAAAAAAATTATATTCAATGGGCTCAACAGGCCTCTCAGCAATTTCCTTGGGGTGTCTACTTTCTAAAATGGGGTAATTTGGGGGGGTTTTGTGCTATTTTGGCATTTTATGGCCTTCGAAACTGTGATAGGTAGTGAGGAGTGAAATCAAAAATTTGCGCCCTTAGAAATCCTGAAGGCGGTGCTTGGTTTCCGGGGTCCCGTACGCGGCTAGGCTCCCAAAAAGTCCCACACATGTGGTATCCCCATACTCAGGAGAAGCAGCAAAATGTATTTTGGGGTGAAATTCCACATATAACCATAGCATGTGTGAGCAATATATCATTTAGTGACAACTTTTTGTAATTTTTTTTTTTTTAGTCATTATTCAATCACTTGGGACAAAAAAATAAAAAATTCAATGGGCTCAACATGCCTCTCAGCAATTTCCTTGGGGTGTCTACTTTCCAAAATGGGGTCATTTGGGGGGGTTTTGTACTGCCCTGTCATTTTAGCACCTCAAGAAATGAGATAGGCAGTCATAAATTTAAAGCTGTGTAAATTTCAGAAAATGTACCCTAGTTTGTAAACTCTATAACTTTTGCGCAAACCAATAAATATACGCTTATTGACATTTTTTTTACTAAAAACATGTGGCTGAATACATTTTGGCCTAAATGTATGACTACAATTGAGTTTATTCGATTTTTCTTATAACAAAAAGTAGAAAATATCATTTTTTTTCAAAATTTTCGGTCTTTTTCCGTTTATATCGCAAAAAATAAAAATCGCAGAGGCAATCAAATACCATCAAAAGAAAGCTCTATTTGTGGGAAGAAAAGGACGCAAATTTCGTTTGGGTACAACATTGCATGTTCGCACAATTTACAGTTAAAGCAGCGCAGTGCAAAATTCTGAATTCACCTCTGGTCCTCTAGCTACCAAATGGTCCGGGGCTTAAGTGGTTAAGTGTGTAAACGTAGGAAAAAGTGACCAGGGGTGCATAACAATTGTTTATACTTCCCAATTCATGGAGAACATTGCTTTTGTGGATCAATCAAACATTATTCTGTTAATAATCCCTTCCAATTTAGAGATACCAATTAAACACAGCACTAACAATTTACACAATCTAAGCACTTCTGCCTGTCAGCACTAGGGGCATCAGTTCAAACCAAGACACTACCTGCATGGAGTTTGAATATTCTCCCTGTGCCTGTGTGGGTTTCTTCTGGGTACTCTGGTTTCCTCCCACACTACAAAGACATGCTGGGAGGTTAATTGGCTCCGGTCTAAATTGCAAGCAGTATGTGTATGCCTTAGATTGTAAGCTCCTTGAGGGCAGAGACTGAAATATATAATATAGAAGATAAGCACTGTGTTAATTGTCAGCGCTATATACCTATAATAAGAATAAATAATTATTACTGCAGTTTGGAAATTACAGTGATAACCTGAGCTCCCAGACACATTGATTGGACTGTCATCTGAACACTGACAGCTCCTCTGTTTGGATTGCAGTAATGACTTTCCTCCATAATTGGTTTAAACCGACGAAGCTTCTATGTACAATATTAGAATGTTCTTCTTAACAGAACTATTAAATATGATGAGAAGTACATTATGTACTGTATATTCACATTGATTAGTATGGATTATGGCTGATTCCTGGGGTGTACATAATGTTGGCTATTTTAAATATGTACATTTGAGCAAATATGGTCTTTATGATGTTTGGTAATAAAAAGTTTTTTGTTCTTGAAATCTGCTTGATCAGCAGGGGTTTAGTTACAGGGAAAAAAACAGCAATAAAAAAAGGCAAACTAAAAACAACGCAAATAGAGATTAAAACAAGTGAAGAAAAAAAAAAAAAAAACACAAATGCAAAGACCACTAAATGAAATTAAAAATCCCACCTAAATAATCATTTTTTTTTTCAAGCAAATTTCGCCTAAGTCGTTTGATGAACCCAATTGTGAGTTTTTGCTTTGCGAAAATTTGGTAATTTTGCTGAAAAAACAATTACACCTAAATCACTTTGTTTTTCCGTATTCAGCACCTCTAGCTTTGATTAACCAAACAACCGAATGAGTCAGAGTGACTCACCCCCCTCTCCGCCTGCTCTTGAGTGCTCTGTAAGGCTCTAATTAGAGAAACAGGCTGAAAGCAAACAGCTACCGCTGTGCTTTTTCTATGGAAAACCCATACTGCTCTGTGACACCAACATTATGGGGGCACTCTGCATTAAACATTGACTTCTGGAAGCAGCTAGTGAACTCCAACTTATTCCTCTATCAGAACACCTACAACAGTAGAGGCTGTCCCAAAAATGTTACTAGAGTGTGGGTACGGTGGCTTGGAAAGGCTTCTCTGGCAACTATGCCTCCTACTTAAAGAGGAACTGCAATCTGCTCACATAATTTGTAATAAAAACATGTTTGCCATTCTGAAGCTTCCCTCCAACCACTTGCATATTATTTTATATATACTGTGATTCTGTACTTGCCAAATCTGTTGCAGAAATCTCCCTCCACTGAGTCTGGCTGCAATCATTTTAACTGTGGGCAGCTGAAGCTGCTGCCTGTTCACTTCCTGGATTTACGCAGACACACAGAGGCACACCTTCAGCTCTGCAGCTCTCATTGGCCCTCTTATGACTCATCCCCCCTCCCTTCCTGGCAAACTCTCACAAGACTGAGAGAGAGAGCTGTGCATGATGTCATTAAACTAGGCTTTTTACCAGACAAGAAACAGAAAGTGGGCTGTATAAGGTATTTACTGGCAGAAAAAAAATGTTTTACTATACAAAGTTAAAACAACAAGGGCAGAAGATTTAATAGATGGAAAGATGAAAAAATGACTGAAGTTCCACTTTAACAATACCACTTGATTGTCTTTAACCACATGCGGACCAACACAGATATAATGCGGCAGCTCTGTGCCAGATCATGCACATAATCTGACACTTCCGGGTCTGGGGAGCACACCGCCGGCCCCCTGCTCCCGCTGTGATTGGACACAGCGGGAACCAATCAGCGGACCCGCCGATCGTTCAGGAGAGAAGCAGAACGTCAGTCTGCCTATGTAAACAAGGCAGATCGCTGTACTGCTAGTAGGGAAGACAGAGTCCCTATGTTTCTGCTAAGCAGGAACACGGATCTCTGTCTTCTCACACCCAAAGCACCCCCCACACAGTTAGAAAGCACTCCCTAGGAGCAAATGTAATCCTTTGATCGCCCCTGATGTAACCCCTTCCCTGCCAGTGTCATTAGTACAGTGACAGTGCATTTTTTTAGCATTGATAAATGTATTGGTGTCACTATTCCCCAAAAAGTGACACTTAAGCCTTGTACACATGGTTAGATTGTTGGCAGGGGATTGTCTGTTGAAAGACTGTTGTCCTAAATTCGTACCGTTAGTACGCTCCTTTTGACAATTGTTGTCCAACTTTCGGCCAACAACTGTTGGATGACATGCTAGTAAATTTTCAGCGGACAATGGTTTGATGTCAGATTTTCGTATGGTCAGTACACAAATCAGTCACGCAAAAGTCGAAAGTACAAACATGCATGCTCAGAATCAATGGTCACCAAACATGAAATTAGCAGAAGGGGCCCAAAGGGTGGCGCTCAAGAGCTGAAATTCCTCAAAGTACGTCACTATGTTCGTGTTTATGGCGTGACAATTGTGTAACGTTAATATGCAAGACAAGATCCTGGCACACACCCTTTTGACAAAAATTAGACGCTTGGTTGGCCAACAATCGAACCGTGTATACCAGGCTTTAGTGTCCAATTTGTCTGCCGCAATTTCGCAGTCCCACTAGAAATCGCTGATCGCCATTACTAGTAAAAATAAAATAAAAATTCCATTAAATCTATCCCGTAGTTTGTAGACGCTATAACATTTGCGCAAACCAATCAATATACGCTTGTTGGATTTTTTTTTACCAAAAATATGTAGCAGATTTGACTTAAAAAAAATTTGGACGTTCTAAAACAAACATCTGCGTCAGATTACATCTGCTAATTAGTCTGCAGTTAGGCCGGGTTCACACTGGGGCGACAAACGCTCCGACATTGGGAGCTCATGTCGCATGACGTGTGAAAATCAATGTTTCCCTATGGGAGCCATCTTAACTGGTCCGACACAAGTCGGTCCGACTTTGAAAATGCTCCCTGTACTACTTCGGTCCGCAGTCTTGCATGATCCGACTTTGGCATGCGACTTGTGCTCTGCTGATCTTGAGGGGAAACTCCAGGCCAAATTTTAAATAAAAAACCGGCATGGGTTCCCCCTCCAGGAGCATACCAGGCCCTTGGGTCTGGTCTGGATTTGAAGGGGAACCCCTACGCCGAAAAAACGGCGTGGAGGTCCCCCCCAAGATCCAAACCAGTCACATGCTCCCATGACGTCACAGTCACATGCTCCGGGGCCACCCGGAGCATGTGACTGTGACGTCATGAGAAGCCTATATTAATTTGGAGCGGAGCGAACAGCCAGCATTACAGCGAGAGGAAGCGACGCGTCAACATCGAGGATGAGAAGAGAGAAGAAGACGGCGACGTGAAGACCGGCCCCTCCACTAGCAAAAGAGCTGGAAGAAGATAGTGGAGGGGCCGGCAGAAGGACAACGGAGAGCCGGACGAGACGACGGGAAGACCGGGCCTCTCCGCTAGCAAAAGAGCTGGAAGAAGATAGCGGAGGCCCGGCGGAAGAAAGAACCGGAGAGCGGGAGAAGAAGAAGGCGACGGAGAAGACCGGGCCCCGCTAGCAAAAGAGCTGGAAGAAGATAGCGGAGAGGCCCAGCAGAAGAAAGAACCGGAGACCCCCGAAGTCGGAAGAAGACCCCCGGAGCTGTGCAATAAATTACTTTAAAAAGCTGTGTTGTGTTTTTATTGCCATTTTTTTCCACCAGGTTAATGGGTAGGGGTACAATGTACCCCATACTCATTCACATAGGGTGGGGGGCTGGGATCTGGGGGCCCCCTTATTAAAGGGGGCTCCCGGATTCCGATAAGCCCCCCGCCCGCAGACCCCGACAACCAACGGCCAGGGTTGTCGGGAAGAGGCCCTGTCCTCATCAACATGGGGGCAGGGTGTTTTGGGGTGGGGGGGCCGCAGGTCGCCCCCCTGCCCCAGAGCACCAAACCCCCCATGTTGAGGGCATGCGGCCTGGTACGGTTCAGGAGGGAGGGGAGGCCGCTCTCTCGTCCCCCCTCTTCCCCTGCGGCCTGCCAGGTTGCGTGCTCGGATAAGGGTCTGGTTTGGATCTTGGGGGGGACCCCCACGCCGTTTTTTCGGCGTAGGGGGTTCCCCTTCAAATCCAGACCAGACCCAAGGGCCTGGTATGCTCCTGAAGGTGGAACCCACGCCGGTTTTTTATTTAAAATTTGGCCTAGACTTCCCTCTCAAGATTCATACCAAACACAGTGCCTGCTATTGGCGGGGATCCAAGTCGGATCCCTGTTCATTGAAAGTCGGACATATGTCGGCTTCATGTCGCGGGGCAAAGTCGGATCCAAAGTAGGACGGCTGTCGTGTCGCACTAGTGTGAACCCAGCCTTAAAGAGAGCCTACACACCTTGTGAGCTGTTGCACCAACCTGATTGACATGAATCATGGCTCCAACATAAGAGATGTCAGTTGAAACACAGAAGAGGATAATAAAACTTCTTTAAGAAGGTAAATCATCACGCAATTTTGCAAAAGATGTTGGTTGTTCCCAGTCAGCTGTGTCTAAAATCTGGATCAAGTACAAATAAAATGGGAAAGTTGTTAAAGGGAAGCGTACTGGTAGACCAAGGAAGACATCAAAGCGTCAAGATAGAAACTGCAGTCAATGTCTGTGACCGAACTGTACGACATTGACTAAAAAAATGGGATTTAAAAGCCTAACGAAAACCATCATTAACACCTAAACAGAAAAAACAAGGTTACAGTGAGCTAAAGAAAAGCAATCATGGACTGTGTATGACTGGATGAAAGTGATATTCAGTGATGAATCACCAATCTGCATTGGGCAGGGTGATGATGCTGGAACTTTTGTTTGGTGCCATTCCAATGAAATGTATGAAGACAACTGCCTGAAGAAAACATGCAAATTTCCACAATCATTGATGATATGTGGTTGCATGTCAGGTAAAGGTACGGAGGAGATGACAGTCATTAAATCTGCAATAAATGCACAAGTTTATATTGAGATTTTGCACGCTTTCTTATTCCATCAATTGAAAGAATGTTTGGTGACGATGACATGATTTTTCAGAATGATAATGCATCTTGCCATAGGGCTAAAGCCGTGAAAACTTTCCTTCAAGAAAGACATATAATAGCATGGCCTTCAAATAGTCCAGACCTCGATCCAATTGAAAATCTATAGTGTAAATTAAAGAAAATGGTCCATGACAAGGCTTCAACCTGCATAGCTGATCTGACAACTGCAATAAGAGAAAGTTGAAGACAGATTGATGAAGAATACTGATTGTCGATAGTTAGATTCATGCCTCAGAGCATTCAACTTACATCGTACCCTACCCATTCACCCCAAAAAGCAGTGAAATGTAAAAAAAAAACAAGAGCCGGTTTTTGACAAGTCCTTTATTAAAAAAAAAAGCTCAGAGCTGTCTTCTTCCGCTGCCGTCTTCTCCCGGGCTGCTGTCTTCTTCCTCGCCACTGGTTACCCGCTAAAAACAAAAAAGGCTGCTCTTGTCCTGAGGCTGTCTTCCTCCGTTTTGATGTCCCCCACTGTCTGACATATCTTATATAGCCATGGGGCATGGCCATCCGATGATGTCACCTGGAAAGCCCACCCCTTGTGACATCACAAGGGGCCTGCTCTCCAGGTGACGTCATTGAATGGCCCCGCCCCATGGCTATATAAGAGATGTTAGACAGCGGGGGGGACATCACAACAGATGAAGACAGCCTTAGGACACGGCAACTGGCGGCGAGGAAGAAGACAGTGGCGGCGAAGAAGAAGACAGCGGTGCGGGAGAAGACAGCACAAGAAGAAGACGGCCCCGGGAGAATGTGGCTCTGGGAGAAGATGGCAGCGACAGAAGACATCAGCGGGAGAAGGCATACTTATTCACATGGGGGGTGGGATCTGGGGGCCCCTTGGTAAAGGGGGCTTCCAGATTCCAAAAAGCACCCTGCCTGCAGACCCTGACAACCACCAGCCAGGGTTGTTGGGAAGAGGCCCTTGTCCCCATCAACATGGGGCAAGGTGCTTTGTGGTGGGGGGTGCAAAGCACCCACCCCCCATGTTGAGGGCATGCGGTCTGGTATGATTCATGAGGGGGGGGCGCTCGATTGTCCTCTCCCTTTCCTGACCTGCCGGGCTGTATGCTCGGATAAGGGTCTGGTATGCATTTTGGTGGGGCCCCCACACCATTTTTTATTTTACATTTTGGCGTGGGGGTGACCCTTCAAATCCATACCAGACTGAAGGCGGACCCCACACAACAAACCACTGTATGGTCTTGGCCAAAGTGCTGCAGCTCAGTTTCAGGGTCTTGGCAATCTTCTTATAGTCTAGGCCATCTTTATGTAGAGCAACAATTCTTATTTTCAGATCCATGTTGATCTTCCAGTGACCAGTATGAGAGAGTGAGAGCGATAACACCAAATTTAACACACCTGCTCCCTATTCACACCTGAGACCTTGTAACACTAACGAGTCATATGACACTGGGGAGGAAAAATGGCTAATTGAGCCCAATTTGGACATTTCCACTTAGGGGTGTATTCACTTTTGTTGCCAGCGGTTTAGACATTAATGGCTGTGTTGAGTTATTTTGAGGGGACAGCAAATTTACGCTGTTATACAAGCTGTACACTCACTACTTTACATTGTAGCAAAGTGTCTGTCATTTCTTCAGTGTTGTCACATGAAAAGATATAATAAAATATTTAAAAAATGTGAGGGGTGTACTCACTTTTGTGAGATACTGTGTGTGTGTGTGTGTGTGTGTATATATATGTGTGTATATATATATATATATATATATATATATATATATTGTGACAGCAGGAAGGTAAAGTCACCTGGTTGCATCCAGGGGGGTAGATATATTTCGCCCAGATTCAGGCTTTACGCCGACTTATACAACTAGGTGGAGAGTTGTATAAGGCTAGTGGGCTCATGGATGACTCATACCTCTAGGGAGAGTGTGGGGCGTCGTGCAGACAGAGATGAGGAGACCAGCTGAACCTTGTCAGCTCATTTAGGCCTCTATAAGAACTCCCAGCTTCATTAGATGTTAGCTCATGCCTGGAACCAGACCTGTGTGGACTGTCTAGGGAGAGTGAACCCCTGTGCGGTGAGAAAAAGCCTGTGTGGCTATTTGCTTGGACATTTAAAACCAGGGACTTAGGGACTAGGACAGCACTAGGCTGATCCCAGTTGTTAGTTAGGAAACCTGTATGTTTAGTCAGAGGTCAAGTTGACCAGGATTTATTTTGTTTATGTTTCTTTTGCTTTGCTGTGTTTTGTCACTGTAAATAGAAAATAAACCGCACCTTTTTGATTTTGAAAACCACAACCTCCGTTTGCTGGGCCTGTTTTTGTGTGGGGAGCCCATCTCGGGGGTCACACACACCCGCTGCCGAGCTAACCCCCTCACAGTTGGTGGAGAACCAGTGGCAGTTTTTTTTTTTAAGCCAGCATGGAGGAGATACTGAAGCAGCTGGCTCTAGCAAATGCCAGTCAACAGCAGACAAATGCAGGTTTGCAAAAGAACTTCGCAGCCCAGCAGCAAGCTCATCAACAGAGCCTTGCAGCCCAGCAGCAGACAAACGCAACTTTGCAACAGAGTCTGGAGGCTCAGCAACAAGCCCAGCAGCAATCTGAGGCCCGCTTCATAGACCTGTTGCAGAAGCAAGAGCAGAGACTACAACAACAGATGGAAGCAGTAATGCAGCAACGTCCGCAGACCAGTGAGGAAAGCCGTCCCACTAATACCGCGTCCTTTGGGGTGAGTCGTTTATTGACAAAAATGACTGGAGAGGATGATCCAGAGGTATTTTTGACCACATTTGAAAGGACCGCTGAAAGAGAAAAGTGGCCTGAGGAGCAGTGGGCTGGACTGGTGGCTCCTCTGTTAACTGGTGAATCGCAGAAAGCTTACTATGACCTAGAGCCTAACCAAGCAAAAGACTATGTGATGCTAAAAGCTGAAATATTGGCAAGGCTGGGTGTCACCCAGGCTGTCCGGGCTCAGCGTGTGCATAACTGGACTTTCCAGCTTGGAAAACCCCCCAGGTCTCAAATGTATGATCTCATTCACCTGAGCAGAAAGTAGCTACAGCCAGAGACTTTGTCCGCACCAAAGATTGTGGAACGTGTTGTAATGGATCGGTTTTTGAGAGCTCTTCCTACTGCCATCCAAAAGTGGGTAAGCCATGGAGACCCAGAGACGGCCGATGGTCTTGTGGATCGTGTGGAGAAATACTTGGCTACAGAGAACCTGACGGCCTCTTCCAGAGACACTCGGACTTTCCACCCTAAGACCAGACCATCCCCAGGGGCGGATAAGAGGATTCCAAGGGGTGAGGGTGGAGAGAGTGAGAGGGTGGGAGCTCTACCCCAAGTTTGGCGAGAACAGCCTGGGAAATCAGCGGCTCAAGAGGCCGCAAGAAGGATCGTTTGCTACCGCTGCCGGCAAGCGGGACATATTGCAGCCAATTGCCCGGTTGTGGAGGAACCCATGCAGTGTGACTTTCTGACGGGCAGACGTCAGTCGCTGTGTGCGACAGTCGCATGCACTGCCATTCGAGGAACTGAGAAACATTTATGCAAAATGTGTGTTAATGGTAGAAATGTTGTGGTATTGTTGGATTCAGGTAGCCTTGTGACCCTGATAAAGGCTGAGTTAGTTAAAACAGAGGTCCCTGGGAATAGCAAGGTAGCTGTTATTTGTGTGCATGGGGACACCCGAGAGTATCCAGTGACTACAGTGTGTTTCGAGACCCCCAAAGGTACCCTCTCTCATCCAGTGGGCTTAGTATCTCAGTTACCGCATGACGCCATTGTGGGAAGGGATTTTCCAAAGTTCTGGGAACTGTGGGATGATCCTGAGCCCCCCACTGGTGCCCCTATGTACCAGGAATGTGATAGCCAGAACTCCCCTGAGAGTGGTGAGGACTCTCCGGAATTTCCCTTATCAGTATTGGCAGGGGAGACTCAAGAAACTGGAGAGGAGCCCACCTCCTCAGACGAAAACCTACCGTCTGTGGAGTTTTCTGATCTTGAGGTTCACAGGGAAAACTTTGCCACAGAACAGTTGAAAGACCCCGCCCTAATAAAGGCACGGGAAAACGTAGTGAAAATAGATGGCGAGTTAGTGAACCCAGATAATACCTGCACTTACCCATACTTCAGCGTAGAGAAGGACCTACTGTATCGGGTGGCAAAAAGGGCAGAAGAAACCGTTGAGCAGCTTGTGGTGCCCAAACCTTACAGGAAGTTGGTGTTGGAGTTGGCCCATGGGCACATTCTTGGAGGTCATCTGGGGACAGAGAAAACCCGAGAGAGGGTATTACAGAGATTCTATTGGCCGGGGGTGATGAAGGACATAGAAAATTATTGTTCCTCCTGCCCTGTGTGTCAGAGGTCAGCCCCGATGCCACATTTCCGTAGCCCGCTGGTCCCTCTACCCATCATTGAGGTCCCGTTTGAGAGGATCGCCATGGATTTGGTAGGTCCTATAATCAAGTCCGCTAGGGGGCACCAGTACATATTAGTTATAATGGACTATGCCACCCGTTATCCAGAAGCGATCCCTCTCCGAAATACCTCGGCCAAAACCATAGCCAAAGAGCTATCTCTTGTGTTTAGCCGGGTGGGTATTTGTAAAGAACTGCTTACGGACCAAGGTACACCCTTTATGTCCCGGGTTATGAAGGAGCTGTGTAAATTGTTCAAAGTGACGCAATTACGTACATCTGTGTATCACCCCCAAACCGATGGGCTGGTTGAAAGGTTCAACAAAACCCTAAAACAAATGTTGAAGAAAGTGGTGGATAGAGATGGAAAGGATTGGGACTGTCTACTTCCTTATCTGATGTTTGCTATTAGGGAGGTGCCCCAATCCTCTACGGGATTCTCCCCCTTTGAGTTACTGTATGGGAGACACCCAAGAGGGCTGTTGGATATTGCCAAGGAAACTTGGGAAAGTGAGAGTTCTCCCCACAGGAGTGTGATTGAGCATGTCGCCCTGATGCAAGACCGAATTGCACAGGTAATGCCCATCGTGAAGGAACATTTGGCCCAAGCGCAGTTAGCACAGCAGAGAGTGTACAACCGTGGAGCCAAGACCCGTACCTTTTCCCCGGGGGATAGGATACTGGTACTTGTCCCTACGGTTGAAAGTAAATTCCTTGCCAAATGGCAAGGCCCCTACGAGATAATGGAAAAAGTGAGCGAAGTGAATTACAAGGTCAGACAACCAGGAAGGCGAAAGCCCGAACAGATCTATCACGTTAATCTGTTGAAAGCCTGGAGGGATAGAGAGTCCCTAGTCGCAGACACTTGGTCACCAGCTCAAACTGGTTGCGTGATTCCTGAGGTTGGAATAGCAGCCACCTTGTCACAACCCCAACAACAGGAGGTTAAGGAGTTTGTGCTTCGCAACAAGGAGGTATTCTCTGAGCTGCCGGGACAAACATCTGGGGTAGAGCATGACATCATTACCCCGCCCGGTGAAAGGGTGAAGTTAAAACCCTATCGGATCCCAGAGGCCCGACGGGAGGCAATACGGGAGGAAGTACAGAAAATGCTGAACTTAGGGGTGATAGAGGAGTCCCAAAGTGATTGGTCTAGTCCCATTGTGTTGGTGCCTAAACCGGATGGGAGCTGGCGATTTTGTAACGATTTTCATCAGTTGAACAAAGTTACAAAATTTGACACCTACCCCATGCCACGTATAGATGAGTTGATCGACCGGCTGGGAACAGCCCGATACATGACGACTCTTGACCTCACAAAAGGGTATTGGCAAATCCCCCTGGCCAAGTCGGCCAAAGAGAAAACCGCATTTGTAACCCCAGACGGGGCGTTCCAATATAAAAGAATGCCGTTCGGGTTACAGAATGCGCCGGCCACATTCCAGCGGAAAATGGACCAGATGCTGAGGCCCCATCGGAAGTATGCTGCGGCTTACCTGGATGACATAATTGTCCATAGCACAGATTGGGCCTCACATCTGCCAAAAGTGCAAGCAGTCCTGGACTCTGTTCGGGAAGCGGGGTTTACGGCTAACCCCAAGAAGTGTACCATTGGGCAGGAGGAGGCCAAATATCTTGGGTACACCATTGGGAGGGGAGTAATAAAACCCCAACTCAACAAAGTCGAGGCCATCCAGAGTTGGCCACGTCCCAACAGCAAGAAGCAGGTACGAGCCTTTCTGGGAATCGCTGGGTATTATCGGCGATTCATTCCCCACTTTGCTTCTAAGGCTGTGCCCCTAACCAACCTGACGAAGGGGAAAGGGTCGGTCATGATTAAATGGACCCCCGAGGCTGAGGCAGCATTCCAATTCTTGAAACAAGCCTTATGTAGCCAGCCAGTGTTGTACTCACCCGACTTCTCTAAAGACTTTGTCGTACAAAGTGATGCGTCAGATGTGGGGTTAGGAGCAGTATTGTCCCAGGTCTGGAACGGGGAAGAGCACCCAGTCATTTACCTCAGCAGGAAGTTGAAGTCCCATGAGGTAAATTACGCCACCATTGAAAAGGAGTGTTTAGCGGTGAAGTGGGCTCTAGATTCCCTTCGGTACTACCTGCTAGGTAGGCACTTTGACATGGTTACGGATCACGCTCCGTTAAAGTGGATGGCTCAAAACAAGGAAACAAATAGAAGAGTGAATAGGTGGTTCCTGGCCCTCCAGGAATTCAACTTCACAGTAAAGCATCGCCCTGGCGTTCAAATGGGGAATGTGGATGCTTTGTCTCGAGTACATGAATGCCTGATTGCTGGTGTTCCAACCCCGAGGTTAAAACAAGAGGGGGGGGTATGTGACAGCAGGAAGGTAAAGTCACCTGGTTGCATCCAGGGGGGTAGATATATTTCGCCCAGATTCAGGCTTTACGCCGACTTATACAACTAGGTGGAGAGTTGTATAAGGCTAGTGGGCTCATGGATGACTCATACCTCTAGGGAGAGTGTGGGGCGTCGTGCAGACAGAGATGAGGAGACCAGCTGAACCTTGTCAGCTCATTTAGGCCTCTATAAGAACTCCCAGCTTCATTAGATGTTAGCTCATGCCTGGAACCAGACCTGTGTGGACTGTCTAGGGAGAGTGAACCCCTGTGCGGTGAGAAAAAGCTTGTGTGGCTATTTGCTTGGACATTTAAAACCAGGGACTTAGGGACTAGGACAGCACTAGGCTGATCCCAGTTGTTAGTTAGGAAACCTGTATGTTTAGTCAGAGGTCAAGTTGACCAGGATTTATTTTGTTTATGTTTCTTTTGCTTTGCTGTGTTTTGTCACTGTAAATAGAAAATAAACCGCACCTTTTTGATTTTGAAAACCACAACCTCCGTTTGCTGGGCCTGTTTTTGTGTGGGGAGCCCATCTCGGGGGTCACACACACCCGCTGCCGAGCTAACCCCCTCACAATATATATATATATATATATATAATGTACTGCTCAAAAAAATTAAAGGAACACTTTTTAATCAGAGTATAGCATCAAGTCAATTAAACTCCTGGGATATTAATCTAGTCAGTTAAGTAGCAGAGGGGGTTGTTAATCAGTTTCAGCTGCTTTGGTGTTAATTAAATGAACAGGTGCACTAGATGGGCAACAATGACGACCTCCAAAACAGGAATGGTTTTACAGGTGGAGGCCACTGACATTTTTTTTGCCTACTCATCTTTTCTGACTGTTTTTCACTAGTTTTTCATTTGGTTAGGGTCAGTGTCACTACTGGTAACATGAGGCGATACCTGGATCTTATAGAGGTTTCACAGGCAGCCCAACTCCTCCAGGGTGGCACATAAATAAGTACCATTGCCAGAAGGTTTGCTGTGTCTCCCAGCACAGTCTCAGGAGCATGGAGGAGATTCCAGTAGACAGGCAGTTACTCTAGGAGAGCTTGACTGGGCTATAGAAGGTCCTTAACCCATCAGAATGACCGGTATCTGCTCCTTTGTGCAAAGGGGATGAGCACTGCCAGAGCCCTACAAAATGACCTCCAGCAGGCTACTGGTGTAAATGTCTCTGACCAAACAATCAGAAACTGACTTCATGAGGGTTGCCTGCCATCCTCTAGTGGGCCCTGTGCTCAGTGCCCGGGACCGTGGAGCTTGATTGGCCTTTGCCATTGAACCCCAGAATTAGCAGGGCCAATGGCGCCGTGCTTTTCACAGATGAGAGCAGGTTCCCCCTGCGCATATGTGACAGAGGTGAAAGGGTCTAGAGAAGCCATGGAGAAAGTTATGCTGCCTGTAACATCGTTCAGCATGACCGGTTTGGTTGTGGGTCAGTGTTGTTCTGGGGAGGCATATCCCTGGAGGGACGCACAGACCTCTACAGGTTAGACAGTGGCATCCTGACTGCCATTAGGTATCGGGATGAAATCCTTGGACCCATTGTCAGACCCTACGCTGGTGCAGTGGGTCCTGGCTTCCTCCTGGTGCACGACAATGCCTGACCTCATGTGGCGAGAGCATGCAGCCAGTTCCTGGAGGATGAAGAAATTGATACCATTGAATGGCCCCACGCTCGCCTGACCTAAATCCAATAGAACATCTCTGGGACATTATGTTTCGGTCCATCCGACGGCGCCAGGTTGCACCTCAGTCTGTTCAGGAGCTCAGTGATGCCCTGACCCAGATCTGGGAGGAAATACCCCAGGACACCATCTGTCTCATTAGGAGCATCCCCCGACATTTTTAGGTATGCATACAAGCACGTGGGGGCCATACAAACTACTGAGGTACCATTTTGATTTTCTGCAATAAAATTTCAGCAAAATGGACTAGCTTGCTGCATCATTTTTTTACTTTGATTTTCAGGGTGTCTTTGAATTTAGCCCCCGGTAGGTTGATAACCTCCAGGCCTGTGCCCCCAAGCCAAGCTTCCTGGGCTCTGCTGTCCCACCTATGGGCCCGGAACCCGCATGCTGGATGGGGGAGATTGAGATCTCCCTTAGCTGCAAAGGAACCTGAAGGTCTACCTTCCACAGATATGATTTAAATCTGCTCTTGTTCTTTGTGCTTGGCTTATATTACTATAACCTTTACCTATTAAAGGACAGTGGCTCATTTCATTTTCCTAGGAGAAAGAATCATGTGTGGAACATATGTCAAACACAAGGCCCGTGGGCCAAATTTGGTCCACCAGGCCATGTCATGTGGCCCTCGCACCTCTCCTGCAGCTGTGTCCCCCTCCTCTGACCCCACCTTGTCTCAGCAGTAGGCAGCAGAGAGGACAAAATGTCACCAGATCCTATGCTTCTCTGTGCATTGGAGACTTCTCAGATATAACACCATGGCAGAACTATGTTCTGTCTGGGTAGTCTCCAATAAAGTTTCTTGTGGATGATACCAGTGGTGTGCGACCCTCCTTTTCAGACTTGCATCATCTGCTACAGGAGTGTGAGTGGGCTCTGTGCTAGTCTGCATCTACTCTTCACAGTTTAAGGCTGGGTTCACACTTATGTGAATTGGATGCGGATTTCCCCGCATTCAATTCGCATGACAGGAGAGTGTGACCGGCTTTAAGTGGAGCCGGTTCACACACCCCTGAGGGCAGAGAGCACAGCAGAAGGGTCCTGTGCATCTTTGGCTCTGTTTCAAGTCTGAATTCAGCCTAAGGCTGGGTTCACACTATTGCGAATTGCATGATTCGCAATAGCAGGAGATTGTGACCGGCTCTCTATGGAGCCGGTTGACATATCTCCGATGCGGCTCTGCGAATTTGCACAGGGGCCCTATGGGCCTTTTGGTCCGTTTTAGGTCCGAATTCAGCCCAAAATTTGGGCTGAAATTTGACCTGAAACGATGAACCAGGGCACACAGGGCCCCTGCTGGGAGCCTCATCGGCATTAGGTGTAAAGCGAGCCTTAGTGTTCGGTTATTACTAAAACCAGTACTAATTGAATGCAGAGGCAATTATTTAATATGAGTAGATACAACCGGCCCTTTGAGGGCAACCATAATGCTGATGTGGCCTCTGCAAATAAATCGAGTTTGACACCCTTGATGTGTAGAGATCTGCTGTCCTCTACTGTCTGTATTTGTAAATAGCTATTGCTCGTTAAACACTTCAGCCCCGGAAGGATTTGCCCCCTTCCTGTCCAGGCCATTTTTTGCGATACGGCACTGCTTCGCTTAAACTGACAATTGCGCGGTCGAGCGACGTTGTACCCAAACAAAATTTATGTCCTTTTTTTCCCACAAATAGAGCTTTCTTTTGGTGGTATTTGATCACCTCTGCGTTTTTTCTTTTTGCGCTATAAACAAAAAAAGTTCGACAATTTAAAAAAAAAACACTATTTTGTAGTTTTTGCTATAATAAATATCCAATTTAAAAAATATATATATATTTTTTTTTTTCCTCAGTTTAGGCTGATATCTATTCTTCTACATATTTGTGTTAAAAAAAAATGCAATAAGCGTATATTGATTGGTTTGCGCAAAAGTTATAGAGTCTACAAAATAGGGGATAGATTTATGTCATTTTTATAAAAAAAATTCTAGTAATGGCGGCGATCTGCAATTTTTATCAGGACTGCGACATTGCAGCGGACAGATCAGACACTTTTGACACTATTTTGAGACCATTGACATTTATACAGCGATCAGAGCTAAAAATAGCCACCGATTACTGAATAAATCTCACAGGCAGGGAAGGGGTTAACACTAGGGGGCTATCAAGGGGCTAACTGTTTTCCCTAGGTGTGTTATAACTGTAGGGGGGATGGAACTGACTAGGGGAGGAGAGAGATCGACGTTCTTACTTAGTAGAAACACACGATCTATCTCCTCTTCCCTGAGAGAACCAGGATTTGTGTGTTTACACACACAGATCTTGGTTCTCACTCTGTCACGAGCGATCACGGGTGCCCGGAGGTCATCGCGCCGGGCGTGCGCCTCCTGTGACGTCTTAAAGGAGCGACGTATAGCTACGGCTATTTGCGCAGCCGTGCCAACCTGCCGCAGTATAACCATACCTCCCAACAGGCACGGGTTTTTCCCGCATAGCCCCCTCCTTCCCGCATAAGTTCAATTTCTCCTGCACAGCGGGAAGTGGAGGAACGAGCGAACGAGCCAGTAGAAGCCCGGTAAGCCCCCCCCCGCGATCGGAGGCCGAAACAATGTCCCGCGGACCCCCCTCCCCCCTCAACAACTTTAGTTTCCAGGGTAGAACATTGAACTGAATGTCCCGCGGTGGGACTTTTAAAAGTTGGGAGGTATGGTATTAATGCGGCGGCTGGTCGGCTAGTGGTTAAAGTGGTTCTAAGTAAGAAGGTTTTTTAAATCTTAATGTATTCTATGCATTAAGATAAAAAACCTTCTGTGTGCAGCAGCCCCCCCTAACACTTACCTGAGCCCCATCTCGATCCAGCGATGTTCACGAGTGCCTCGGCCATCCGGAACTCTCCCTCCTGATTGGCTAAGACACAGCAGCGACGCCGTCATTAAAGTCAGTTTTCCAATCAAGAGAGGGGGGGGGGGCAAACCGTGGCTCCGTGTCTGAACGGACACACAGAGCTGCAGTTCGGGTTCCCCCCATAGCAAGATGCCCACTAACACACAGCTCTTTTCTCTATCTGCAACGTAGAGAGCGTCCTGACTCTCCTGTAGTCCAAGGGAGGGGGAGAGCACGACACTCCACACCAGGAAGAAAGCCTCGCATTACTGTGTGGAGTTACAGACAGAAGAACAGGAAGTGAGGATTTATAGGAAGAAATAAGGACATTTAAAAGCAAAATCGAAGGATGAGGTAAGTGAAGGAGGACTGCACTAAGGTAAAAGAAGCTATTTAGTTAAAAAAAATTGTACCTTTACAACCCCTTTAAACTTGGTTTGGAATACCTTGCACCTCCACTTTAAAGCTCTCAATATAGCATGCCTATTATAAAACCAGCTTTTTCGCATTATCTACGTATTAGCCGAGTTATTTTAATATTGCTTTTGAACCATAATATATCTGCCCATACCCAGCTAAGCCAGTTGTTTCACATCCAGACCTGCCCTGGGGAGGGGCAATGAATGCAAGTGTATATTGTATTATAACGAGCCTCTTATTTTAGAAACCATTATGTCACAAGGCTGCCCTTACATTTTTTTTTTTTTTTTTATCCAGATACTCTCATCTGAACCAGTAGTGTAATTCTGGGTTTGCTTTATGTCGGGGACACTATACCCAAAAATATACAGAAAGCATTAAAGGGTCAGTCCTTTTAAAAAAAAAAAAGATACTTCTATTTCTGGTATCAGAGAGTTAAAGCAGTTATAAAGGCTTTTTTCCCCAAAAATAACAAACATGATATACCGTATTTCAGGGCTCGACAAACCCCGGGCGCCAGGTCGCCATTGCGACTAGAATTAGCGACCTGGCGCCTGGGGCAGCACAGCTGGGGAATCCTGTCTCTCCGCGCCGGCTGGTAATTGAGGCCGCGGCTTTGCGGCCTTCTGCAAGCCTATGCTTCCTTCTGTGATCTACCGCCATCTTGTGGTGGCCGTTGGTATGACAAGACAAACAGCAATGCTAATGGAGTTTCCCTGTCTGTTTTCACTGCCATCGACTTCCCTCTAATTAGAACCCCCAAACATTATATATATTTTTTATTCTAACACCCTAGAGAATGAAATGGCGGTCGTTGCAATACTTTCTGTTACACCGTATTTGCGCAGCGGTCTTACAAGCGCACTTTTTGGGGAAAAAATACACTTTTTTTTTAATAAAAAAATAAGACAACAGTAAAGTTAGCCCAATTTTTTTTAATATTGTGAAAACGGAAAATTTATATCAAATACTTACCGTAATTTTCCTTTCCTGATGGACTCCATGGCAGCCTACGTGTGGGTTAATCCCGCCCCTCATACCTCATAGGACCCTACTTCCATAAATCTTTGCTCTGGGCCAGAGGCTGTGTTCCATAATTTAGCCTACTCCAGCCACTGGGAGGGAACTCCTGCTGCCATGGAGTCCATCAGGAAAGGAAAATTACGGTAAGTATTTGATATAAATTTTCCGTTTTCCTGACAGACTCCATGGCAGCCTACGTGTGGGAAATAACTAGCCATACACACCCGGGTAGGCAGAGTGCTGGACAAAAGAAAAAAGGTTTAATTGGCACCATCACAGACAAGATACGTAAACCACTGCGCAGTAGTGTGCCATGAACGTGTTAATTGAAGACCACAAGGCCACCTTGCAAATAACTTCTGGCGGCACGTGACGTGATGCCGCCCATGATGAAGACACTTCTAGTTGAGTGAGCAGTCACTGCTTCTGGAGGCGCCAAGCCCTTGGCTTTATAGGCCCACTGAATGGCCTGAACAATCCATGCTCCGATAGATCTGGAAGAGGCACGCATTCCCTTATACTTCCTGTGAAAAGAACGAGCAGGTGGTCGGTCTGACGGAAAGAAGCTGTAGCTTCAAGATACTGACTCAGAGCTTTTCCAACATCTAAGGGATAAACACTGGAATCCTCGGTAGATCTGAACGTTGGAAGAGCAATCTCCTGATTGTCATGAAACACAGATGCCACTTTGGGGTTTGAACCCAACATAGGAATTAAAAGGTTTAGAAATGGCTCCTTGCATCCCTGAGAGCTGATTTCAGAGACCCTCTTGGCCGAGGTTATAGCCACCAAGAAGACAACTATTAGAGAGAGTCATTTGACAGAAGATTGATCTTCATGTTCCAACTCTCTACCTAAGAAAAAATCCAGGACAAGGGGAAGATCCCAATTAGAAAAACTTGGCTCTGAGGTCTGAGCCTTATTGCTCCTCTGAAAAACTACTGAGTAAGAGGGTGTCTAGCCCAGGAAACACCCGTAAAGGCAGAGATTACAGCGATTTGGACTCGCAGCAAGCTGACTGACAATGAGAGATCCAATCCTGATTGTAAGAAGCCCAGGATATCATGTATCTTTGGGTTATTGCAAGAACCTGCAGTGGAAGAGGTGTAGTCTGAAAACTTTTTCCAAATCCTCTGGTAGACCCTGTTGGTGCCTGTTCTTCTGGCATTTAATATTGTGGAGATGGCCCTACTTGGACAGCCTAGGGCCTCCAACCTTCCCCTCTCAAGAACCAGATCATCAGATGTAGATGGGCCGGGCATGGATGTAGAAATGCCCCTTGTGATAGGAGATCTGGTCTGGAGGGTAGAGGAACTGGGTCCCGGAAGCTGAGTTGCATCAGCAGTAGAAACCATGGCTTGTTTGGCCAGTACGGGACTATTGCCACTATCTCTGCTTCTTCCATCCTGAGCCTTGACAAAAAACGGAGAATGACAGGAACCGGGGGAAAGGCATAGGCCCTGTGGGACCGCCAATGGTCTGTCAGAGCATCTACCCAAAAGCCTGGGGATACCAAGACCTCGTGTAGTATCTCTCTAGTCTGAAGTTGCATGGGGAGGCAAACAAGTCTACTTCCGGAATCACTCCCAGGGACAGGACCCACCTGAAGACTTCGGGGGGGAAGTCCACTCGTTGTCCAGAGAAACTCTCAACAGAAAATCTGCCTGAACGTTCGGGACTCCAGGGAGATAGACAGCTGTCAGGTTGGCCAGGTTTTTCTGGGCCCAGATCATGATGGGCTCTATTTCCTTTGACAGGGAGAGTCTGCGAGTACCCCCCTGTCTCTTGATGTATGCGACTGCCGTTGTGTTGTCCAGTCTTAGGAAGACTGAGTCTCCTGCTGTTAAGTGGTGAAAGGCCTGCAGAGCGCAGAACGCTGCCCGGAGTTCCAGAACATTGGAGACTATCCTGTGAGAGGGAAAATTCCATATGCCTTGGGCTACTTCTGTCAGCCCCTGTTGCTGGCATCTGTAGTGATGGTGACCCAAGACACAGGTGCGATGGAGTGACAATTGAGGAGGTTCCTCTGTTGTAGCCACCAAGGAAAGCTCTCCCGCATGGATGAGGTTATTTGGATAAAGTGATCCCGAAGCCCTGGATTATACTGCTGGAGAAAACCCTTCTGGAAGGGCCGCATTTTCCACTGAGCCCACTTTACCATGGGTGTTGTTGCCACCATGGTGCCAATGATCTTTAGGCATTGAGAGGCTTGGAGATGAGGACGACATTGCAAGCCAAACTCTGTCCCAGATCACTGGGATTTTTCCAGGGGTAACAAGATGGTGCTCTTGATAGCGTTGAAGTGTGCCCCGAGGAATACCAGGGACTGCGTAGGATCCAGATGGCTCTTTTCCAGATTCAGAAGCCAACCAAACTCGAGTAGAGTGGAGATGACCTGGGATCTGTGGATTAGCAACTGCTCCTTGTCCCGAGACAACAGCAGGTCGTCTAGATACTGATACAGACGGATACCTCTGGTCCTGATCAGAGCCACGACAGCCAACAAGTTTTGAAAACACACGAGGCGATGTTGTAAGCCCGAAGGGGAGACAGGTGAACTGCAGACGGATTTGATCGACAGCAAAGTGAAGGTATTTCTGGAATTCTGACGCTATCGGAACATGGAAGTAGGCTTCCTTCAGGTCTATAGAGACAAGCCAATCGCCTGGTTGGATTGCTTGACTGATCATGAGTAGTGTCTCCATCTTGAACTTCTCCTTCTAGATAAAAGAATTCAAGTGGGTTAGGTCTATAACTGGCCTCCAGGAGACGTTTTTCTTCAACACCATGAAGAGGGGCGAGTAGACCCCTTAAAACCTTTTGTCATCTGGAACTGGAATTGCAGCGCCCTGAGCCACAAGAGAGACAGGAGAATTTGCTTTTTCTCTTCCGAGAGAGGCAAGGATGCCGACTCGCTCTGTTTTAGGCAGGTGCAATATCATAAAGACTTAGGGGATTCTTGTCCACCGGAAGATGCCCCTTTTGAAAACTTCTGGCCTGAAGGCTGTTTTTTTCTTCCAGGTCTTCTTGAACTCACGGCCAGGCCTATAGTAGCAAGCATTCCTTGCTCGATCTGAACTTTGCCTGGGCTGTGTTCTCTTCTGGTTTAGCAGACGGCGATCCTGGGGAAGGAACCCCGACTTGCCCCCTGTGGCACGGGTGATGGCACTGTCCGATATGTTCCCAAAGAGGGACGAACCCCCAAATAGAATCCTGCACCATGCCTGCTTGGAGGCAGGGTCAGCTACCGATGGGCGCAGCCACAAGGCATGCTTAGCCGTGACAGATGTCAGCATGATCCGAGCCACCAGGCGAATTATGTCTAGGGAAGCCCCACGAGAAAAGCCAACGTCAACCTTAGCCCATGAATAGGTGAGCTCCTGGCCAGTTCTTCCGAGATGCTCCTCAGAGAAGCATCTACGTCGTCTGCCCAGACTTCCATCGCTTTAGAAAGGGCTGCGAGAGCTAGAGCTGGTTTGCAGGTCATACCCGCTGTAATGTAGATCTGCTTGAGGTCGGTATAAATTTTCCACTCCAGGCAATCCCTAAAGGAAACAGTATCCTCCAATGGGAGTGTGACATGCCTCACCATCCTCATTAGGGCTGAGTCAATGAGAGGAGCCGACTCCAGGTGTTTTACATCCTTGCTTTTAAATGGGTACATTTTTGATACCTTCATTAACAGGCAATTCTTCCTTTCAACACCACCCCATTTGTCGGTAATTATTGCGCTGAGTTCACCCAAAAAGGAGAAATTAGGGTGTTCTTTTTTTGAGGTGTTTAAAATATTTCCTCTGTTTGGAGGGTGCCTCCACTGGCTCTTCCATCTCAAAGCTTCTTTGACAGCTTTTGACCAGCTGTGGTACTAGGGCAAATTCAAAACCTGCACCAGGGTCATCTACCTCCACCTCACTGTCTGAGGCTTCAATTGAGGAATGGCTCGGCTGTGAAGGGCCTGGAGCCTTGAGATCATCCCTAATAGGGACTGACATAGTGTCGCCAGCAGGGTTGTGGGTATGACCAGAATCCCCTTTACTCAGGGACTCATGGACCACCTTTCTGACCAGTGCTTCCACTTGTTGGTCTCCACCCTCTCTTTCTTATGCGACTTTAGAAAAGCATCGCTTGCAGAGCGATTTGCCTTCAGGAACCTGGGCCCCGCATACCCAGCAGGCTTTCCTCACAGAGCGGCTGGAGTGGCGGTGAGAGTGACGCCCAGAGGTGGTTTTAGACTCCTATCTGTGGTACCTAGATCTAAAGGAAGATCTGACGTCTGGACCTTGAAGAGGAGTGACAACGTTGAGACCTAGGACGGTTTTTGCCGTGCTTTGGTGTTCAGACCTAGAAGAGCTGAGTGAAAAAGAAAGGGTTAACAGCTCCTGAATGAGTGAACCCAAGCATCACAGGTAGAAAATAAATAAATCCTACCTGCAGCGCAAGGGTTGGCCACAAGAGGGCGGTGACAGATCCATGGCAAGGCAGTTTGAAAGTGAAATGAATCATTACAGCCTTATAAGAAACAGGAGTGACAACAGGCATGAGAGAGCACATAACAAAACATAGCCAGCACCCAGGGAGCCTGCAGCAAACAATTTACCTTGTAAACCAGAGCCCAGTGCCTGGGAAAATACTGCATAAGCCTGCAAGTCATCCCAAGTAATAGCTGCTTTGACAGCTATTTAAATCTGCCACCGTTAACGATGTCACCGCCCCATAGCGGTTGCCATCCGGTGGCGGCTAATCGCATTCGCGACCGCCGCCGCCATTTTGGCGAAACTGCGCCTGCACGAACCAAGCACAGAATCTTCGTTCGCGGCTTGCGGATGCGCAGCGACTTCCTGAAACGGCGAGCTGGAACGCAGCTGCGCTCCAGCCGCCGTGGCCACTCACTGGAGCTTGATAGAAAATAAGGAGACACACAAGACACAGAGATACGGCTGCCATATAAAAGGAATATCTTTGTACATTACCACCACCACGGCACGATCCGGACCAGAACCTGGGACTGGGGAGCTGTTCGCTCGACCCACCGCACGATCGGGCGTTTACAAAGCCTCCCGCTAATAGCTGGGACGTTTGGCCATATTGTCGCTTGCCTGCCAATGGCCAGGTTAGTAAGCTCTTCATGGTATCACATCATATCGCCCATGTCCACCTGCTAATAGCTAGGATTGCTGGACTGCAGAGAGGATCACCGCTAACCACCAACGTATCGCCGTGCACACCGCCAGGCCTGGATTACAGAAAAACTTCATGAAAAGGTAAGACTATATCTTGGTCCTAGGAGGAGGACAAAAAAAGGAACACAGCCTCTGGCCCAGAGCAAAGATTTATGGGAGAAGGGTCCTATGAGGTATGAGGGGCAGGATTAACCCACACATAGGCTGCCATGGAGTCTGTCAGGAAAGATAATGTTACGCTGAGTCAATTGATACCCAACATGTCACGCTTCAAAATTGCCTCCGCTCGTGGAATGGCGACTAACTTTTACCCTTTAAAATCTCCATAGGTGACGTTTAAAAAATTCTACAGGTTGCATGTTTTGAGTTACAGAGGAGGTCTAGGGCTAGAATTATTGCTCTCGATCTACCGATCGCGGCGATACCTCACATGTGGTTTGAACACCGCTTTCATATGCGGGCGCTACTCACGTATGCGTTCGCTTCTGCGCGCGAGCTCGGCGGGACGGGGCGCGTTCCTGGCTCCTAACTTTTTTAGCTGGCTCCTAGATTCCAAGCCCTGCCGTATTTATTGGTGTATAACACGCACTTTTTCCCCCTGAAAATAGGGGGAAAATCACGGGTGCATGTTATACGCCGATAGCGTACCTCGGAGGAGAACGAGCGCTGCCGGACTCACTGAGCTGTCATGTCCTGTTTACTCGGCTCTGACATCACACACATGTCCCGCCTCCGCCACCGGCATTGGACCAGTGTTCTGTCAAACACAGGAGCTGGTCCAATGGTGATGGCGGAGGCAAGACTGTGTATGTGAGAGCCGGGTACTGTAAACAGAAGATGACGGCTCGGTGATTCCGGCGGCGCTCGTCCCCCTCCTGATTTCCTGCACTGCATGAGAGATGGTGAGGCTGCAGATAGGCATCAGGCTGCATTGGATAGGCTCAGATCAGGCTGCAGATGGGCACAGAGGCTGCATTGAGGCTGCATTGGATGGGTGCAGATCAGGGTGCAGATGGGCACAGAGGCTGCATATGGGCAATAATCAAGCTGCATTGATTGGCACTGACCATTATTTTGCTTCAAAGTGGTTTATTTGAAAAAAAATGTTTTTTTCCTGAAACTTCCCTCTTAAATTGAAGGTGCGTGTTATACGCCTGTGCGTGTCATGCGCCGATAAATACGGTACTTAACTGCTCTGTGGTTAAAAATGGTGCTGCACAGAGTGGCCCTGAACCTTTTCATCTGCAGTCCCCCGCTGGTGCTGTCCGATTCTCCTCTTGTGTGTCTGCCGCCATGACAAGCTGCTTACTATGGGGCACTTATGCTGGCTCACAACCAAGCTGAGCCAACACACAAAGTAATATTCACTTGTATAAGCAGTGAGCAAAAAAAAAAAATCCTGGTCACCTCCTCAAAGTAGTACAGTTTTACTATGGTAACACTTGGTAAAAAGGGAAAAAAAAGAAAATGTAATAAAGAAAAAAAAAAAAAAAATATTGAAAAAAGTTTAATTTCTTCTTTTTTTTTTTTTTAAACATACTGTCATCAGCCAGTGTCCCATCAGTCATATGACGCTCTACTGCACTGGTGATAGTATGTGTGTAAAAAAAAAAATAGGATTTTTATAACAGCTTACCTGTAAAATCCTTTTCTTGGAGTACATCACGGGACACAGAGCACCATAGTAATAACTATGTGGGATGTCCCAAAGCAATGCCACATGAGGGGAGGGCAACACAAACCAAAGCAGCGCCACCAGGCGTGAGGACCTATACTGCAGCACACTGCGCCCAAAGGCGGCATCCTCCTGCCATCTTACATCCATCTGATAGAATTTTGTGAATGTATGCACTGACGACCAAGTAGCGGCCTTGCAAACCTGAGTCAGAGGCTTGGTGATGCACTGCCCATGAAGCACTGACTGCCCTGGCAGAGTGCATTTAACCTGAAAAGGCGGAACTCTTCTTTTCAGACCATAAGCCTGACTAATCACCTGACGAATCCACTTAGCAGTAGTTGTTTTCAATGCTGCCTGGCCCTTTCTGGGGCCTTCTGGCAGCACAAACAAAAGATCAGTTTTCCATATCTGAGCTGTCGCCTTCAGTTAGGCCTTGACTGCTCTCACTACATTGAGAGAATGTAACAATTTTTCTTCTGCAGAACGAGGTTCCGGAAAAAAGGAAGGCAGGGAGACAGTCTGGTTCAGATGAAAACCTGACACTACCTTGGGCAGAAAGGTTGGGTGAGGACGCAACACCACCTTGTCCTTATGAATAATTAAGTATGGCTCTTTACACGAAAAAGCAGCTAATTCTGTCACTCTTCTTGCGGAGGTTACCGCAACTAAGAACACCAATTTCCTTGTCAAAAGAAGCAAAGGAATATTGTGTATCGGCGCAAGTTTGTCTTTGCAAAACCAACAAAACTAGATTCAAATTCCATGGGCACAAGGGTGACCTAACTGGCGGAGTTATCCGAGTTACCCCTTGTATAAAGGCCCGGACCCAAGAATGCGAAGCAAGCGGACTTTGGGGAAAAAAACTGCCAAGGCCGAGATCTGGCCCTTGATCATACTCAAGGCAAGCTTCATTTCTACCCCCAACTGCAGAAAGGCAAGAATTCTACCTATGACATACTTTCGAGGGTGCCAACCCTTGGTTTCACACCAGGAGACATAGGCCCTCCAGACCCTATAATAAATGGTCCTAGAGGCCGGCTCTCTAGCATTAATCAGGGTGGTAACTAGTAGTGCAACGGATCAGTGGTGATCCGTGATCCGAACGGGTCACCCTGTTCGGTTCGGATCACCACGCGATCCGCGGAGCGCTCCGGAGCCTCGGCCGTAGGAAAGGCCGCGGCTTCGGCCTAGCTCCGGAGCGGCGGCCATCTTGGTACACCCGGCGGCCGCTGTAGTGACGTTTCGCCGCCATCTTGCTCCACCCCACACTCCTGCACAGTAATGATAGAGAAGGGGCCAAGCGGACATCTTGTTACACCCAACGGAGTTTTAGATTTCAGTTCATTTCAACACAAAAAACTGAGCTTATCAGCTTTAATACATTATTTGGAAATCCATCGGACTGTTTACATGTTAAATTTAAAAGCAGCAGCAAACCTTACATGCTTGCTAATGTGACGGAACACTTCTGATTTTCACATTTAACATTTAGTTAAATGTGAAAATCAGAGGTGTTCTGTCACATTAGCAAGCATGTAAGGTTTGCTGCTGCTTTTAAAATAGAACATGTAAACAGTCTGTCGGATTTACAAATACTGTATTTAAGCAAATAAGCTCCGTTTTGTGTTGAAAATAACTGAAATCTAAAACTCCGGTGGGTGTAACAAGATTGTCTTTTTTTTTTTTTTTTTGCTGATCCGAAAAATGATCCGATCCGTTAATCTGATCCGAGGATCGATCCGATCCGTGAGTTTTTTGATCCGTTGCACCCCTAGTGGTAACCACTGAACCTGAAAGCCCCTGACTCTTTAGAATGTGAGCTTCAATAGCCAAACCGTTAAATGTAGCGATTGTAAGGCAGGATGGAACACTGGCCCTTGCGACAGCAGGTCTGGACGAGATGGAAGGGTCCATGGATCCCCTACTGCCATCCTTATGATCTCTGCATACCAGGATCTTCTGGGCCATGCCGGGGCTACTAGAATTACTGGCTTCCCTTCCTCGTTGATCCTGCGAAGAAGCCCCGGTAGCAGCTGAACTGGGGGAATGCATAAATCAGTGAAAACTGATCCCACGGGGTCACTAACGCATCTGTCCCGAGCGCGAGTGGATCCCTGGTTCTTGACACAAAGCTGTCCAACTTCTTGTTGAACCTGGATGCCAATAGATCTATGTCCAGGGTACCCCATCTTTAGCATATGGCCAGAAAGATGTCGAGATGTAGAGACCATTCTCCCGGGAACAACTGTTGGCGGCTCAAGAAATCCGCCTGCCAATTCTCCACTCCTGGAATGAAGACTGCAGATAGGCAAGGAACATGCTCCTCCGCCCAAGTCAGAATATGGTTTACCTCCTTCTGGGCTTCGTGACTTCTGGTGCCCCCTTGGTGATTGATATAGGCCACCGCTGTGGCATTGTCGGACTGTATCCTGACGGGACAATCCTGCAACCTGAACGTCCAGGCCATTAGTGTCAGGGTCACCTGTGGCCAGGTGACAGATGCACACCGTAGGGGGACAGGAGTGCACCGCGAGGTAGTGAACCCTATGGCTGGCTTCTGCGGGTAGGAAACTGGGTGGTTGTGGAAAGCGGGACAGAGGAGCACAACCGGGATCCTAACGGAAGCTAGAGCCAAGATTCCCCAGGGCGCGGAGTCTAAGACCCAGCTGGTCTTTTCCAGGGCCTCTAGTGGTGAGGATGTTGTGCTGCAGGCTGGGACCAGGTCGCGGCCCCTGGAGTTTCCTAGCTCACGCCCCGTAGGATAAGGGGAAAAGAGGGGAAGCAGCAGCACAGGATAAGAGAGAACCGAATAACAAGCCGAAGGTCAGGGGCCACAAGCAGACAAGGATAACGAAAGAACGAGCCGAAGGTCAAGGGTCACGAGCAGACAGGGATAGTCGGGGACAAGCCAATAACGTAACAGAGAGACAGACGTAGCACACAGCAGGCAGGAACCCAAACACACAATGCCTAACAAACACGTTGATCAGCAAGGCAGGCTTGCAGTGCACAGGTTAATATAGTGTTCTGTGATAGGGCCTGGGGTGGAGTCAGGCTGGGAGGAGATTATAAAGGAAGCCAGGTGAAGGAGGTCTGGTCTCTAGATGAACACATGAGGAGGAAGGTAAGATGGCAGACAGACATTAATGCATATCCATGACAATTAGCGCCAGACGTACTGCCCAAATCTCTAGGATGTTGATAAGCAAGGTCTTCTCGGACTCTGACCGCTTCCCTTGAACAGTGGTCTCTTCTAGGACTGCCCCCCTGCCCCATAGGCTGGCATCCGTTGTTACTACCTTCAAGGTAACCGGTATGAAGGATTTCCCCTGGTCATAGATACAGCCCAGGAAAGGGTATTACTCTTTCGTCCATGGACCGACACAGCTTCTCTATTGACAAAGTGGGTATTATCCGTTAATTAGGAGTGACTAGGCAGAAAACTTGTAAAAAGTGTTGCATCACACCTTCTACAGTACCGCCCAGGGGGCGGACCCTCTGGTTATATCCCCTCAGTCTGCATCTCGCAGATCAGTTCGTCAAAAAGCAGTACAAACTTAAAAAGGAGGGGTGGGTGCTGTGTCGGTCCATGGACTCAGAGAAAAGGATTTTACGGTGAGTAAAAAATCCTATTTACTCTTTCGTCCATGGACCGACACAGCTTCTCTATTGACAAAGTGGGACGTCCCAAAGCAGTGTCAGAGAAAAAACAAGGGGTGGTAACAGCATAAAAATAAAAACTTCACCCCAAACACAAAACAGTACTCCTCCAACGGAGGAGTTGCAACTCTAAACAGCCGCCTGCAAAACTTTGCGGCCGAAAGAGGCATCCGAAGATGCACCTACATCAACCTTGTAGAATTTTGTGAAAGTGTGAGCGGACGACCAAGTCGCCGCTTTACATAATTGGGAAACAGACGCTTGATGTCGAAAAGCCCAAGAGGCACCTATTGCTCTGGTCGAATGCGCCGTGACAGGAAAGGGGGGAGCTTGACCCTTTAAGGCGTAAGCCTGGATTACTATCTGTCGGATCCACCTAGAGATGGTGGCCGACGAGACTGCTTGGCCCTTCTTGGGACCAGCCACCGAAACAAACAGTGATTCTGACTTCCGGAACAGGGAAGTAGCAGATAGGTATACTCTCAAAGCTCGGACAACGTCCAAGGAATGCAACGCCGACTCCTTAGGATTCGACGGATGAGGACACAAGGATGGAAGTACAATGTCTTCACTGAGATGAAAAGCCGAAACGACCTTCGGAAGAAAGGAAGGCTGCGGCCGCAGCACCACCTTATCCTTGTGGAAAATCAAATAGGGAGCCTTGCAGGACAAGGCTGCCAGCTCAGAGACTCGTCTAACTGACGTAACAGCCACCAAAAAGACCACTTTCTGAGAAAGTGTCAACAGGGGAATATCTCTAAAATTCTCAAAAGGTGCCTTCTGAAGCACCGAGAGGACCAGGTTCAAGTCCCACGGAGGTAGCGGGGGACGGACCGGAGGGGCCATATGTCGAACCCCCTGCACAAATGTACTCACGAGAGAGTGAGTCGCCAGGGGTCGCTGAAAAAAGACAGCCAGGGCAGATATCTGTCCCTTAAATCGTACTTAGGGCAAGCCTTTGGTCCACCCCATGCTGTAAAAACAGCAGGATTCTGGAAACCAAATAAGTACGCGGATGCTATTTCATTTCCTCACACATGGAGATGTAGGCCTTCCAAGTGCGGTGATAAACCTTCCTGGAGGATGGTTTCCGAGCACTTCTTATAGTAGAGATTACTGAATCTGACAGGCCCCGGTCTCTCAGTACCTGGTTCTCAACAGCCATGCCGTTAAAGCCAGTGACCGTAAAGCAGGATGGAGTATGGGACCTTGCGATAGCAGGTCCTTCCGTAGTGGTAGGCGACAGGGGACGTCTGCTACCAGACGTACTAGATCAGCGTACCAAGGACGCTGAGGCCAATCTGGAGCGATTAGGATCATTGGAATTCCCTCTGCCTTCACTCTGCGGAGCAGAAGAGGAAGAAGCCTTAAGGGAGGGAAGGCATAGATTAGCCGATACTGACCCCACGATGCCACCAACGCGTCCGTTGCGTCTGCCCATGGGTCTCTTGACCGGGCCACAAACCTCAATACCTTCCGACTGAGTCGGGAAGCCAGAAGATCTACGTCTGGTGTGCCCCATCTTTGGCAGAGGAGTTGGAACACCTCCGGGTGTAAGGACCATTCTCCCTGGTCCAGCATCTGGCGGCTCAGGTAGTCCGCCTGCCAGTTTTCCACACCCGGAATGTACAGTGCCGGTACGCTCCTCTCTGCCCACTTCAGGATGCGAGCGACCTCCGGTGCTGCAGCCGAGCTTCTTGTTCCTCCTTGATTGACATATGCCACTGCTGTGGCGTTGTCTGACTGGATCCTGACTGGACGCCCTTGCAGCCTCTGAGACCATTTGAAGAGGCACAGCCTGATCACCCGGATTTCCAGGACATTGATCAGCAGGAGGGGTTCCTCTGGGGTCCAGCGACCTTGCGCCGACTGAACACCCCAGACTCCACCTCAACCTGTAAGGCTGGCGTCCGTCGTGATCACTATCCAGTAAACCGGAAGAAATGACTTCCCGGCCATTAGAGCCGGTGCTGTCAGCCACCATACCAGGGATCTCCTAACTAGGTGGCTCACTCGGATTTGATAATCCAGAGATGATGGACATCTGTTCCATCTGGACAGAACTTCCTTCTGTAACACTCGAGTGTGGTATTGAGCATATGGGACCGCCTCGAAGGAGGCTACCATGAGGCCTAACACTAGCATGCAAAAACGGAGTGACGACCAATTCCTGGAAGTCAGCTGCCGTACTGCAGCCCGGAGGGTCTGCAACTTCTCCACAGGGAGGAATACCTTTGCCTCTGAGGAATCCAGAATCAACCCCAGGTACACTAGGCGTTGAGTGGGCACCAATACTGACTTTTGCGTGTTTAGTATCCAACCACAGTCTCGAAGAGTCTGACAGGTAATAGACACGCTTACCTCTAATTCTGAGCTTGAAGGGGCCTTCAGTAGATGGTCGTCCAAGTAGCCCATGATAGCGATACACCGCTGTCTTAGAAGTGCCAGAATTGGAGTGAGCACCTTGGTGAACCTCCTCGGTGCTGAGGCAAGGCCAAACGGGAGGGCCACAAACTGGTAGTGGTTCTTCTCGATAGCAAATCGCAGAAACCTCTGGTGTCTGGAGTATATGAGGACATGCAGGTATGCATCCTTGATGTCCAAGGAGGCCAAAAAGTCCCCCGGATGGAGAGCCGTGACTACAGATTGAACCGACTCCATCCGAAATCTTTGTACCTTCACAAAGCAATTGAGGGCTCTGAGATCCAAGATTGGACGAACCCCCTCCTTCTTCAGCACAATGAACAGATTTGAGTAAAAACCCTGACCCCCGTTCCTGTTCTGGAACTGGAATAACTACCCCGCGTTCCAGTAGACCCTGGACCGCCCCATACAGGGCCTCCCGACAGGTCGGTAGTAGCTGGAGATTGGAGATGACGAATCTGTCCGGTGGACAAGAGAGAAATTCTATGTTGTAGCCTGAGGAGATTACTTTGCAAACCCACCTGTCGGAGACTAGAGCTGTCCACTGAGTCGCGACTTTGCGAAGATGTCCCCCCACCCGAGAGCTGGGTGGGGGCGGACCTTCATGCGGACGCAGATTTGTTGGGTCTGCAGGACCAAGGACGCTTCTGTCCTTGGGCAGGCGCCTTATCGGCCTGGAGTCTTTTCCCTGTCGCCCAAGGGGGACGAAAAAAACACTTGCGTGCAGTAAAGGAGGGCCCTTGGCGTAGCCCCTTACCCTTGCTAGTTTGGGGAAGCAAAGTGCTTTTACCTCCTGTGGCATCCTTGATGTCATCCAGAGAAGCCCCAAAAAGTCTGTCGCCCTTAAAAGGCAGATCCAACAGGGCTTTCTTGGAAGTCTGGTCCGCAGACCAGCCCTTTAGCCAGATCAGGCGGCGTATTGCTACTGCATAAACTGAAGCTTTTGACAGCAGGGGAATAGTAACCATGTCTGACTCGCAGACAAACTTAAGGCCCTGGACCAACTGGTCGGCCAAAGTTATCTCATCAGGAGGAGCATCTCGCTCCTTTAACCCCTGGAGTAGCAATTTTGCCCATTCAGTAAGTGTCTGAGACACTAGGGCCCCCGCCAATGCCGGGCGTACTGCCGAGCCTACCACTGAGTATAGGTAGCGAGCGAGTGCTTCAGCCTTCTTATCCACAGGGTCCTTGAAAACAGGAGCCCCTTCTACTGGAATAGTGGTAGCTCTATTAAGTCTGGACACCTGAGGGTCCACTATAGGGGGAGCAGTCCATTTCTTCAGAAAACTCTCCTCAAAGGGGTACCATACCGCAAACCTCTTTGGGGCTGTAAAGACTCTCAGTGGGTTCTCCCATTCCTTGTATAAGAGTTTATCAAAAATAAGACACACAAGGGAACACCTTAGCAGTGCAGGCAGGTTTACAAAACCCAAAGGGGACCGGAGTCTCTGCTGCTTCTGCAGTATTTTCCAACTTTAGCGTATCCCGCACTGCAGTAATAAAGTGAGATACCAAAGCAGTCTCGCGTACTGACCTGGACTTGGAGTCATCCTCACTGTCCGAACGGTCACGGTCTGCAGTCTCTGATGCGTCAGAATCTGGGCCATGAGCCGTAGCTGGACCTGGTTCTGTCTCAGAAATATCCCCAGAAGATTGCAGGGGACGGGGCGTTTACTACCACCTGTATTCCCATGTGCTGCTTCCACCCTGGCAGCAAACGCCTCTAGGATTGGCGACATAGCGTCCATAGACACCTCAGGGGCACCAGCTGCTAAATCTGGTGTTTCAGGGGAGAAGACATCTGGCTCAGATGCCATGCTGACCACACGCTGACACCCACAGGGCTCCAGGCACGATATCAATAGGCCACCCTCCTGCGCTGCAGAGATGCTGGGTCACCCAGAGGACTCACCACCCTGGAGTGGTACCGCTATGCTGCCGTGTGCTGCGCCTGTGATGCTGTCCCACCACTGCTGTGTCAGTCTGCTTCTTTTATCAGCGCTTCCTGTGTGAATTTTTCGCGCCAGTATAATGCACCTTAGAGGCTGGAGACTCTCGAAAAAAGGCGGCCAAAACGTCTGTATGAAAGATAATGTGGGCTCTAAGAAAATGACCGCCAAGCCGAAGATAGAGGCCAAAGCAGCCATAGACCACAAAAAGATGGCCGATGAACGGCAATATATACATACAGCGTGGATCATTACAAACATGGCCGCTGTTCAGTCGATAGAGGCCAGTGGGTGTGGAACTACAAGAAAATGGCGCCGAAACCACAGGAAGATGGCCGTCGGGCAGTCACTAGAGGCCGAACCCGGCATGGACCACCGCAAAATTGCCGCCGACAGCATGGAGGAAGCACCTACAGGTAAGCAGAAATTACATTTCTTTTAAATGTTAGTTAAAGCCAGCCCCGCTCCAGTGGAACCCCTTAGGTGACCCCCAGCACCCAGCAACCTTTAGCTAGAAGCCCAGGGAGGAGGGAAAGGCAGGAGAGAGGGAAGAAAGGCGCCACAACCACTTACTTGGTCTCTCCAGGAATGTCCAGCCAAATCACCCAGCCGAGGCAGGGGAGTTTACTTACCTATCCTGCATGTATCATGCTGGAAGACATTCCAAACAGATCATCGTCTGCGCACGGAAGGTGACTGTTGGCCAGGCATGCTGTGATTGGACCCAAGGGGACGATCATATGTATGCCCTGGAGCGCGACGCTCACCGGACAGGCTGCTGCAACTTGGCCGTAAGGTCAGCTTAAGCTGAGAGGTCCGATGCAAGCCTTGGAGCGTAAGCTCACCGGCCAGGCTGCTGCGACTCGGCCGTAAGGTCAGCCGAAGCTGAGCGGTCCGATGCAGGCCCTGGAGCCTAGGCTCACCGGCCACCCGTGGAGCGACGGGCATGTCGTGGAAAACCCAGCGCGTAGCTAGGGTCGGCACACGCTCGATGGCCGAAACTGGGGAGACTATAAGGATCGAGGATCCAGCCTGTCACCCAGTCGGCAATTGATCGAAGATAGCAGGAAACAAAAAAATGTAGCAAAAAAATATCTTCTTTTTCCCCCGGACCAATGGGCCCCAAGGGAGCCATGTCCTACTCCTTGCTAGACAGGAAAAAACTGATCTGCGCGATGCAGACTGAGAGGATATAACCAGAGGGTCCGCCCCCTGGGCGGTACTGTAGAGGGTGTGATGCAACACTTTTAACAAGTTTTCTGCCTAGTCACTCCTAATTAACGGATAATACCCACTTTGTCAATAGAGAACCTGTGTTGGTCCATGGACGAAAGAGTAATACCCTTTCCTGGGCTGTATCTATGACCAGGCCTAAATACTCCAGTCTCTTTACTGGTTGTAAGGATGATTTCTCCAGGTTGAGAATCCAACCCAGGTGTTCCAGACACCTGACCGTACTGAACACCCCCTGGTTTAACCGTGCCACTGACTGATCTACCAGCAGCAGGTCGTCTAGGTATGCCATTACTGCTATACCCTGGCCCCTTAGCCTTGCTAGTACTGGGGCCAGAACTTTCGTAAATACCCGGGGAGTGGTGGCTAACCGAAGGGCAAGGCCATGAACTGAAAATGGCGCTGTTCTACCACAAAAAAAAACGCAGAAACTTCTGGTGAGCGAGAAAAATTGGCACATGAAGATACGCATATTTGTTGTCTATTGATGCTAAAACTTCCCCTCCCCGTAGGGTGGATACGACTGACCGAATTGACTCCATGCGAAAGGAGCGGATGTTTAGGAAGCGATTCAGATCCTTGAGATCTAAAATGGGTCTGACATCTCCATTCGGTTTTGGCTAGGACCAGAGGAATTTTTTTATTCCTGGCCGGAGGGCCGGCCATTGTATTGCACAATGGCCCTTTTCACTCTCCCACCTTCCTTCTCCCCACTTTCTTTATATTTATCCCCGTGTGAGTCACTTTTTTGTATTTTTTTTGTTTGGTGTATACACGTTTGTCACTGTGTTTAGTAGGATGTAGGTCCTCGGGCCTGCCCTGAACGACTTGGGAGTAGGTGGACATGGTCTTCTGGCCTGGTTCGCCTGCTCTCATGGGGGTCTCCCTTCGGGGGAGCCCCACCTAGTACTTGGATGGGTCTGTTTCGGCAGACTCACCGTAGAATGGGGTCTGTCTGGTTTCGGCCAGTCAGACCATGTAAGTACCTCTGTCCCTGTCAGGAGCCTAACGCCCCGGGGGATCAGGGTAAGGTCCTTCCATGTGGAGGACAAGTGTTACACCCGTTGCACGTTTTTGTGTTTCACTCTTTATGTGTGTGCACTTTTTTTGGCACCGGGTGGAGTTTTTGGGTGTGTTTCACACGCCATGGGCTTTTCAAAAGAAACAAAAAAAATCTCCATTCGGTTTTGGTACCGTGACGAGATTTGAATAAAAGCCCATGCCCTGCTCTTCTGAGGGCCCCCCATATTATCACCCCGAGACCTCAATCGGTCTAGTGCCAGAAATAAGGACTCTCTCCTTACTGGGTCTTTGAGAACGTTTGATTTTAGAAAACAAAACCATGGAAACTCTAGTTTGTAGCCTAGGGCTACCACAAAGATGACCCACTTTTCCTGGATCTCTTCTTGCCAAGTTTCTGAAAACCACTAAGTCTTCCCCTTCCCACTTGATCCGGCGGGGGCGCCCCTTCATAAGTAAGCCTTGGGATTCTGCTTTGTGGGCTTCTTCTGGCCCTGTGCTTGGCCATGAGGTTTACCCTTTGACCCTGATGGTGGAGGCCATCGCGACTGCCTGGAGGCTGTTGGCACTGGAGAGGAAGCACGTTTGAATGAAGGACGCCTACTCCTTCTCTTAACCGGCAGAAGGGTACTCTTACCACAAGAAATTTTTTGGATGTAAATCTTGGGCTTCTACTCCTTGAGCAGGCACCTTCTTAATAATCTGCTTAACTTTGTCCCTGAGGGATTGACAAATGCCTATTGCCGCTACTGCAGGTTGTGCTACCACACTGGCTACAGCAAATGAGGCTTTAAGCAAGGATTCCAGCTTATCTGCTGGATCCCTAAACACTTGGACATTGTCCACTGGACAAGTCAGACTCGATAGCAGCATCTACTGCTGGCAAACCCCACTTTTTTGTAAACTTTTCCTCCATAGGATGAAGAGAAAACCTCTTAGGAGGAAGAAAATGCTTATCTGGGTGATCCCAGTCAGCATAAATCAGTTGCTCCAGCAATGGGTGCACAGAGAAAGCATGTGAACCCTGTGGGGGATTTAGCGAACCCAAAGAGGAAAGGGAAACATCATCCACCTCTGCTGGGGACAACTTGTATCCAGAATGGACCAACTCCGTAAGGGATTGAATCAGTAATTTTTGGGATTGTGAGACTGAAAGGTTCTTCAGACGCTGAACCCTCAGAAGAGGAGTCACCCGTATGCCTTTCTGCCTGATCCCCCAAAGGGTATTTCAATAGCTCCTGGCCATTCCGGTTCCAATACCTGGAGGTCAAGGGGCGGAGAAGGGGATCTGCCGCGTTTTCTCCCATCCTGGGAGGAAGATGCGAGCATCTCAGCTATCTTCCCTTCCAAACCAGCCCGCGCTGAAGCCAAATCGTCCTTAGTGACGTATGCAGAGGCTGAAATGTTGGAAGCAGCTACAACACCTGAGAGTCTAGGTGGCTCAGACTGACCAGTTGCTCCAGGTCCTTCAGGGGAGGATTGAACCGTGGACGTGCGACTAGGAGCCTCACACCCTGACCACAGCGACCTTGCACTCCCCCCTCCTGTACTCCCCCTTTTTCCTCGGAAAGACATAGTCCTAAGCACAAAAGGCAGAGGTACTAACACAGTGCATCTACTGCCGAGTTTTAGCCCAGCAAATTAATATTATGCCGCTATAATTGCTCAGCCTAATGCCAAGTAGACGTGCCTTAAGAATGCCTGTATCCAACACCCATATAACTTACATGCCCTTGTATGCTCTGTGTCCCTCCGTCAGCCAACCAGACACTTCCAGAGTGAAAAGCTTTTAAAGCCAGTAAGCCGTGCGCCGTGTAACACGTGCATGCCGGCGGCGCCTAAGCTACGCCCCTTTTTTTTTCTTTTTTAAAGGAGAGCTCTTTCCACACGCGCATGGACAGGCCGGTCCCAAAGCGGGGAGGGCGAGGGGTACTCCCTAGGGGGATCCTGACCGCTGTGCTGGAGGCGGATGGTCCCCCCAAACCCCTACTGATGGCTTGACAGTGCGGAGAAGGGGCAATGCTGTCTGCAAGAAGCGTTTGCTGACACTGAGCATAAACACAGGGGAAGCATGGACTGTTAGACGCCAGGTATGTTACACTTTTACACCCTCTAGTGGCAAAACACAGGCAAGACATCGTCCACTCAAAAAGTCCATAAGTGAACCATTATACATTCCTTAGGATCTTTCTGACTTACCACTCCCACCGCAGGGTACTGCTGGAAATCACAGACAGACCCAATCTTCTCCCATCACGGCGGGCCGTGTCATGACAGACCTTCAAGGACCAGGTCCCCCTTGTATATGGGGTCCACTCCCTTGGACCTGTACAGCACCCTGCCAGAGCAACCCTTTGGTGTAGTATATACCTGACCAAGGTGCCGTATCCCAGGGTCCAGCTCTCAAAAGAGAAGCCTTACAAGCCAAAACCTTACTCTTCTTCCTCAAGGCTCGGGTATCATCCATTTTGACACTTTGAATGGATCCGATTGCATAGCCCCATGATCCCGTCAGAAATTTCTTAGCAGAGCTCTTTTTAGCACTTCATTAACCGTGACCAACACCTTAGACACTGACGGAAAAAACTGAGGCACTCCCAGTATGGGAGGGGTTATATAGACGGGGACTTGCTGTCTTTTGAGTGTACCAGGTCCGTTCACCTATAGGTGGCGTATAACCCGCATAGTTATTACTATGATGCTCTCTGTCCCGTGATGTACGATAAAGAAAAACACCTTTTACTTTCTTCTTTCATTTTCCAAAACATTGTGACAAAAAAAAATATGTCAAACTCCCCACGCCTCTTACTAAATACCTTGGACTGATCTTATGTTTTTAAAAAAAAAAAAAAAAATACCTTTGGGCTGTCCACTTTCCAAAAAGGGGCCATTTTTGGGCCTCAAGAAATGATAGGCCGTTAGTACATCAGGATTGATCGATTTTCCGATAGATACCCTAGTTTGTGAACCCTTTAAAAACTTTCTTGCAAACTAAATAATATACACTGATTTGGGTTATTTTCACCAAACAAATGTAGCAGAATACATTTTGGCCTAAATTTATGAAGAAATATTACTCTTTCGTCCATGGACCGACACAGCCTCTCTATTGACAAAGTGGGTATTATCCGTTAATTAGGAGTGACTAGGCAGAAAACTTGTAAAAAGTGTTGCATCACACCCTCTACAGTACCGCCCAGGGGGCGGACTCTCTGGGTATATCGCCTCAGTCTGCATCTCGCAGATCAGTTTTTTTCTGTCTAGCAAGGAGTAGGACATGGCTCTCTTTGGGCCCATTGGTCCGGGGGGAAAAATATATATTTTTTTGCTACATTTTTTGTTTCCTGCGATCTTCGATCAACTGCCGACTGGGTGACAGGCTGGATCCTCGATCCTAGTAGTCTCCCCAGTTCGGCCATCGAGCGTGTGCTGACCCTAGCTACGCGCTGGGTTTTCCATGACAAGCCCGTTGCTCCACGGGTGGCCGGTGAGCCTACGCTCCAGGGCCTGCATCGGACCGCTCAGCTTCAGCTGACCTTACGGCCGAGTCGCAGCAGCCTGGCCGGTGAGCTTATGCTCCAAGGCTTGCATCGGACCGTTCAGCTTCGGCTGACCTTACGGCCGAGTCGCAGCAGCCTGTCCGGTGAGCGTCATGCTCCAGGGCATACATATGATCGTCCCTTTTGGGTCCAATCACAGCATGCCTGGCCAAGAGTCACCTTCCGTGCGCGGACGATGATCTGTTTGGAATGTCTTCCAGCATAATACATGCAGGATAGGTAAGTAAACTCCCCTGCCTCGGCTGGGTGATTTGGCTGGACATTCCTGGAGAGACCAAGTAAGTGGTTGTGGCCTCTTTCTTCCCTCTCTCCCTCCCTTTTCCCTCCTCCCTGGGCTTCTAGCTAAAGGTTGCTGGGTGCTGGGGGTCACCTAAGGGGTTCCACTACGGGGGCTGGCTGTAACGAACATTTAAAAGAAATGTTATTTCTGCTTACCTGTAGGTGCTTCCTCCTCCATGCTGTCGGTGGCCATTTTGTGGTGGTCCATGCCGGGTTCGGTCTCTAGTGACTGCCCGGTGGCCATCTTCCGGTGGTTTCGGCGCCATTTTGTTGTAGTCCACACCCACTGGCCTCTATCAACTGATCGGCGGCCATGTTTGTCCACCCTGTATGTATATATTGCCGTTCGGCGGCTATCTTTTTGTGGACTACGGCTGCTTGGCCTCTATCTTCGGCTCAGCGACCATTTTCTTAGAGCCCACATTATCTTCCATACAGACGTTTTTGGTGGCCGTTTTGCGAGAGTCTCCGGCCTCTAGGGTGCATTACACTGGCGTGAGAAATTCACACAGGAAGCACTGATAAAAGAAGCAGATTGACACAGCAGCAGTGGGACAGCATCACAGGCGCAGCACACGGCAGCATAGCAGTACCGGTCCAGGGTGGTGAGTCCTCTGGGTAACCCAGCATCTCTGCAGCGCAGGAGGGTGGCCTATTGATATCTTGCCTGGAGCCCTGTGGGTGTCAGCGTGTGGTCAGCATGGCATCTGAGCCAGATGTCTTCTCCCCTGAAGCACCAGATTTAGCAGCTGGTGCCCCTGAGGTGTCTATGAACGCTATGTCGGCAATCCTAGAGGCGTTTGCTGCCAGGGTGGAAGCAGCACACGGGAATACAGGGGGTAGTAAACACCCCCGTCTCCTGCAATCTTCCGGGGATAATTCTGATGCAGAACCAGGTCCACCTACGGCTCATGGCCCAGATTCGGACGCATCAGAGACTGCAGACCGTGACCGATCGGACAGTGAGGATGACTCGAAGTCCAGGTCAGTACGCGAGACGGCTTTGGTATCTGACCTTATTACTGCAGTGCGGGATACGCTAAAGTTGAAAAATACTGCAGAAGCAGCAGAAACTCCAGTCCCTTTTGGGTTTCGTAAACCTGCCCGCACTGCTAAGGTGTTCCCTTGTGTGTCTTATTTTGACAAACTCTTATACAAGGAATGGGAGAACCCACTGAGGGTCTTTACAGCCCCAAAAAGGTTTGCGGTACGGTACCCCTTTGAGGAGAGTTTTCTGAAGTAAATGGACCTCTCCCCCTATAGTGGACCCTCCGGTGTCCAGACTTAATAGAGCCACCACTATTCCAGTAGAAGGGGCTCCTGTTTTCAAGGACCCTGTGGATAAGTAGGCTGAAGCACTCGCTCGCTACCTATATTCAGTGGTAGGCTCGGCAGTACGCCCAGCATTGGCAGGGGCCCTAGTGTCTCAGACACTTACTGAATGGGCAAAATTGCTACTTCAGGGGTTAAAGGAGCGAGATGCTCCTCCTGATGAGATAACTTTGGCCGACCAGTTGGTCCAGGGCCTTAAGTTTGTCTGCGAGTCAGACATGGATACTATTCCCCTGCTGTCAAAAGCTTTGGTTTATGCAGTAGCAATACGCCGCCTGATCTGGCTAAAGGGCTGGTCTGCGGACCAGACTTCCAAGAAAGCCCTGTTGGATCTGCTTTTAAAGGATGACAGACTTTTTGGGGCTTCTCTGGATGACATCAAGGATGCCACAGGAGGTAAAAGCACTTTGCTTCCCCAAACTAGCAAGGTTAGGGGGCCACGCCAAGGGCAAGGGCCCTCCTTTACTGCACGCAGGCGGTTTTTTGTCCCCCTAGGGCGACAGGGAAAAGACCCCAGGCCGACAAGGCGCCTGCCCAAGGACAAAAGCGTCCTTGGTCCCGCAAACCCAACAAGCCTGCGGACAAATCTGCGTCCGCATGAAGGTCCGCCCCCACCCAGCTCTCGGGTGGGGGGACGTCTTCGCAAATTCGCGACTCAGTGGACAGCTCTAGTCTCCGACAGGTGGGTTTGCGCAGTAATCTCCTCAGGCTACAAGATAGAATTTCTCTTGTCCACCGGACAGGTTCATCACCTCCAATCTCCAGCTACTACCGACCCGTCGGGAGGCCCTGTATGGGGCAATCAAGGGTCTACTGGAACGCGGGGTAGTTATTCCAGTTCCAGAACAGGAACGAGGTCAGGGTTTTTACTCAAATCTGTTCATTGTGCCGAAGATGGAGGGGGTTCGTCCAATCTTGGATCTCAGAGCCCTCAATTGCTTTGTGAAAGTACAAAGATTTCGGATGGAGTCGGTTCGATCTGTAGTCACGGCTCTCCATCCGGGGGACTTTCTGGCCTCCTTGGACATCAAGGACGCATACCTGCATGTCCCCATAGCAAATCACAGAAACCTCTGGTGTCTGGAGTATATCGGGAAGAACCACTACCAGTTTGTGGCCCTCCCGTTTGGCCTTGCTTCAGCACCCAGGACGTTCACCAAGGTGCTCGCTCCGATTCTGGCACTTCTAAGACAGCGGAGTATCGCTATCATGGGCTACTTGGACGACCTTCTACTGAAGGCCCCTTCAAGCTCAGAATTAGAGGTAAGCGTGTCTATTACCTGTCAGACTCTTCGAGACTGTGGTTGGATACTAAAAACACGCAAAAGTCAGTATTGGTGCCCACTCAACGCCTAGTGTACCTGGGGTTGATTCTGGATTCCTCAGAGGCAAAGGTATTCCTCCCTGTGGAGAAGTTGCAGACCCTCCGGGCTGCAGTACGGCAGCTGACTTCCAGGAATTGGTCGTCACTCCGTTTTTGCATGCGAGTGTTGGGCCTCATGGTAGCCTCCTTCGAGGCGGCCCCATATGCTCAATACCACACTCGAGTGTTACAGAAGGAAGTTCTGTCCAGATGGAACAGATGCCCTTCATCTCTGGATTATCAAATCTGAGTGAGCCACCTAGTCAGGAGATCCCTGGTATGGTGGCTGACAGCACCGGCTCTAATGGCCGGGAAGTAATTTCTTCCAGTTTACTGGATAGTGATCACGACGGACGCCAGCCTTACAGGTTGGGGGGGGGGGGGGAGTCTGGGGTGTTCAGTCGGCGCAAGGTCGCTGGACACCAGAGGAAGCCCTCCTGCCGATCAATGTCCTGGAAATCCGGGCAATCAGGCTGTGCCTCTTCAAATGGTCTCAGAGGCTGCAAGGGCGTCCAGTCAGACAACGCCACAGCAGTGGCATATGTCAATCATCAAGGAGGAACAAGAAGCTCAGCTGCAGCATCGGAGGTCGCTCGCATTCTGAAGTGGGCAGAGAGGAGCGTACCGGCACTGTCGGCCGTGTACATTCCGGGTGTGGAAAACTGGCAGACGGACTACCTGAGCCACCAGATGCTGGACCAGGGAGAATGGTCCTTACACCTGGAGGTGTTCCAACTCCTCTGCCAAAGATGGGGCACACCAGACGTAGATATTCTGGCTTCCCGACTCAATCGGAAGGTATTGAGGTTTGTGGCCCGGTCAAGAGACCCATGGGCAGACGCAACGGACGCGTTGGTGGCATCGTGGGGTCAGTATCGGCTAATCTTTGCCTTCCCTCCCTTAAGGCTTCTTCCTCTTCTGCTCCGCAGAGTGGAGGCAGAGGGAATTCCAATGATCCCAATTGCTCCAGATTGGCCTCAGCGTCCTTGGTACGCTGATCTAGTACGTCTAGTAGCAGACATCCCCTGGCGCCTACCACTACGGAAGGACCTATCGCAAGGTCCCATACTCCATCCTGCTTTACAGTCACTGGCTTTAATGGCATGGCTGTTGAGAACCAGGTACTGAGAGACTGGGGCCTATCAGATTCAGTAATCTCTACTATGAGAAGTGCTCGGAAACCGTCCTCTAGGAAGGTTTATCACCGCACTTGGAAGGCCTACATCTCCATGTGTGAGGAAATGAAATGGCATCCGCGTACTTATTTGGTTTCCAGAATCCTGCTGTTTTTACAGCATGGGGTGGACCAAAGGCTTGCCTTAAGTATGATTAAGGGACAGATACCTGCCCTGGCTGTCTTTTTTCATCGACCCCTGGCGACTCACTCTCTCGTGAGTACATTTGTGCAGGGGGTTCAACATGCGGCCCCTCCGGTCCGTCCCCCACTACCTCCGTGGGACTTGAACCTGGTCCTCTCGGTGCTTCAGAAGGCACCGTTTGAGAATATTAGAGATATTCCCGTTGACACTTTCTCAGAAAGTGGTCTTTCTGGTGGCTGTTACGTCAGTTAGACGAGTCTCTGAGCTGGCAGCCTTGTCCTGCAAGGCTCCCTATTTGATTTTCCACAAGGATAAGGTGGTGCTGCGGCCGCAGCCTTCCTTTCTTCCGAAGGTCGTTTTGGCTTTTCATCTCAATGAAGACATTGTACTTCCATCCTTGTGTCCTCACCCGTCGAATCCTAAGGAGTCGGCGTTGCATTCCTTGGACGTTGTCTGAGCTTTGAGAGTATACCTATCTGCTACTTCCCTGTTCCGGAAGTCAGACTCACTGTTTGTTTCGGTGGCTGGTCCCAAGAAGGGCCAAGCAGTCTCGTCGGCCACCGTCTCTAGGTGGATCCGACGTAGTAATCCAGGCTTACGCCTTAAAGGGTCAAGCGCCCCCCTTTCCGGTCACGGCGCATTCAACCAGGGCAATAGGTGCCTCTTGGGCTTTCCGACATCAAGCGTCCGTTTCCCTATTATGTAAAGCGGCGACTTGGTCGTCTGCTCACACTTTCACAAAATTCTACAAAGTTGATGTAGGTGCATCTTCGGATGCCTCTTTCAGCCGCAAGGTTTTGCAAGCGGCTGTTTAGAGTTCCAACTCCTCCGTTGGAGGAGTGCTGTTTTGTGTTTGGGATGAAGTTTATTTTTATGCTGTTACCACCCCTCGTTTTTTCTCTGACACTGCTTTGAGACGTCCCACTTTGTCAATAGAGAGGCTGTATCGGTCCATGGACGAAAGAGTAAATAGGATTTTTTTACTCACCATAAAATCCTTTTCTGAGTCCATGGACCGACACAGCACCCACCCCTCCTTTTAAGTTTGTACTGCTTTTTGACGAACTGATCTGCGAGATGCAGACTGAGGTGATATACCCAGAGGGTCCGCCCCCTGGGCAGTACTGTAGAGGGTGTGATGCAACACTTTTTACAAGTTTTCTGCCTAGTCACTCCTAATTAACAGATAATACCCACTTTGTCAATAGAGAGGCTGTGTCGGTCCACTGACTCAGAGAAAAGGATTTTACGGTGAGTAAAAAATCCTATTTTATTGTTGTCAACGCTTTCACTATTATCATTAGGCTGATGTGATAATGGTAAACCATGACTGAAAGACCATGTATAGGGTTATTTTCCGTTATTCGCTTATCACCATGCTTCCTACAACTAAGGCTATACAGACAATTAAAGGATATTTAATATAGCCACAATAGTCTAAAGTACATTACATTTTGTTTAAGATTTTCTTTTCCCCTTTCCTTTGGTGATCCTGCAAGTAACACCTTTAGGCTCTATTCACACTAATGCGTTTTTTGATGCATTTTGCAGGGAAATGTTTTAACATGGGTTCCTATGGAACATGTTCACCTCAATGCATTTTGTGCCTCTGCGTTTTTGGAAAGGGTCAAGGACTTCCCCCCCATCACCAGTTATTGCTTCTCTGTATTGATTAATACTTCATGAAAACATTTTTTATTGTTTTTTTGCAGTAGCTTGCAAGCAGGCAGCAAGTACCTGAACTGGATGTTTTGCATAGCTGGGAGTGTTAGAAAGAAGCAGCACAAGTAGCCAATCTGAGCAAGTGTTAACAAGCATTCTGCTAGGAAGTGAAAGCAGAGCGACAGAGAAATTCGCTAAATCCCTAGCTACTTAAGACTCGTTCCTCTTATCATATACATGGACAATCCAAGTGCTGGCTACTGTAGCCCATCTCCACTCTCCAACAAAAAAGGAAAGAAAAAAAAAAAAATGTCAGCCACACTCGGAACTTAGCTCCTCTTGCTGTATTATCAGCCAAATGACTGTAAACATGTGTACATCCAAAACCGAACCTTCCTTGATGCATTTCACCACTACTCCTGGCTTGTTCATATAGGATAACAGAAGCATGCCAGGAATGGTGAAACGCGTTAAGGAAGATTCGTTTTCGGGCGGAAACGTGTTGTATGCAGTCATTTTGCTGACAATAAATAAAGCAAGGAGGAGCAAAGTTGGAGTGCGGCTGACATTGTCATAACCGATTACTGTGCTGCTTCTTTTTGTTCAGCCACAGGCTGGGGCATGTCCAGGATGGCCTGGCCTTAGAGGAAGTGCCGTTAATTTAATTGTTCATGTAACCCTACACGAAGGCCAGCCAAAAACATTTTCTTTCCTGCAACCTCGGGTTGCAGGAAATAATTACTTTATTACCCCATCAACAGTCCCCCCTTCCTGAAACCATTGTGTTCTCCCGGTGGGGTGGGGGGGCAGGGGAAGCCATCCCCCATTGGGAGAACACCGTGATTATTTCTAGCGGTTGTAACAACTTGCGTACATTTAGCCTGCCCATACATGGTTTGAATCTTGGCCGGTTCCTGCTGAACCAGCCAAGATTCAGTCTATGGCTGGCTCAAAACCAGTGAGGACAGAATAGCCTTGTTCGCATAAAAACGTTTTTTTTATGCAAAACCCCCTGATGGCAACCCTGTACTTTAAACCCCTCACCACATTTTTGCAAAATAGGTCTGCAATGCAGGCTAAACCCTGCCAGTGCACCCTTAAAAGAAACAAAGAAATCAGGACACAGGCCATGCACTTTAGAACCAATTTTTACATTTAATTACATTTACCAGTTAAAAAGAAAAAGAAAAACAAAAAAAACATATGTAACATCACAGCAGTGGAAGCTCCCACTCTATAGGAGCAGTGCAAATTCAAGAGGAAATGATTTGTAATACATCATGCTCTTGTTACTGATTTAATCCATAGAATATGTAACAGCAGATTTGCGATTAAAGTCTACGTTTTATAAAAGGACACAAACGCATGATTTATTTTCTCTCCCAGATATTGATAAAAAAAAAAAAAAGAAATTAGAGGGCCACAAACCAGTAGACGTTACAATATTAACTTATGCCGTGTAGCCAAAATTGGACAGGAAGTCAGCTTTAGGTAGGAAACCCAATAGGAGTGAAATCCACACTTGTTGACTATGCTGTCCTATTGGTGTGGGCACTTTCAGAGCTACTGACCCAAAGCAATACCTTCTAATTCAGGAAAAACATTGCACGTCTGATTGTGGTGCATTGGCAGCCAAATTTAAATTAATTACCGTGTGTGCAAACACACTAATGGACAGGATAGCTGTGCATTAGTCCTTAGACCGCAATATACCAGAAACATTTCAGTGCAGTTACCTCAAGTGCCCCAAGAACCCTCTAGGTTTCTGCATTTAATGGCCATTACCAAAAATCTCTAAGTGTATAGATCAATTATTTCATCCAGTTTGTGTTTAGATTAAAAACAAAACTCAGCAGAGTTTTTTCTAATCGCTATTGAATAGCGGAAAAATATTTGCAGTTGGACGGATTTCTTTTTTTTTTTAATGCTGAACTGACTCTGGACCCATCCGTAAAGTTTGCTCACCTCAAATTTTACTAGTGTAGAGATGCATGTGGTCCTAACAAATCAGGATTTGCATCAGATTACAAAATACACAAGTCATAAACAAAGCATATTTTTAAAATATTTCTCATTACCAATTATAAAATATCCACATGCTCAGAGCTTGATATAGAACCTAAACCTCTAATGTAGGGTACCTACCTCGTATTTGTAAAAGAACCAGTTACACCCAGGTTTATGCAAGAATCATTTAGGAATCAACGTTTTAATATACGTTTTAGAAGTACCCCTTATTTATCTTAATTTGATGTCTGAGGAGGACTCCTGACGTATAAAGTTGGTGCCCGTCATCTACCTGCCCTTGTGCCAATATGGGGCATCTTCCAGCGCCTAGGTCGCAACACAGAACCCGGTAGTCGTTTACATTTCTTCAAAACCACAGAGCCCTGTTATGTGATGTTGAGCACACTCAGGGGACAGAATGCATTATCAGCACTAGTACATGCAAACTGCTGTGCAGGAAGTGTCAGGATCCAGGGGACCTTTCACCTCCAATCCCTAGGGCTTATAGCTGGATATACACAAGTCATTTTTAAACAAAAATTCTCAGAACATTCAAATGTCATTTGAAAAGTACTTCCGAGATTTCGCTTACCTTTTACATTAGATTTTGAAATGAATGGATGGACTTTACCGAACAAAAACAAAAAAAAAAAAAAAAAAAAAAAAAAAAAACACATTCCAGGTTCGTATGAAATTTGTACATTTAAAAAGAGTAACTCCACTTTTGGAGAAAAAAAAATTCCCTGGGTGATCACTGTACATTGCAAGGATTAACAAATTGTGTTGCATATGCCTACCTTTTGTTATTCTGAAAGAATAGCTGTGTGTTCGCAGTGTCCATGAGTGAATCTAATGGGAGTGGTTTCATAATTATCAGTTGCTGCACCTGCAGGGCTCTAATAAGGAAACCTGCAGGGTCTGCATCCCTTTAGACATAACTCTTTGGGAGTAGCTCACCAAAAATAATATTTTTGTTGCAGGAGATGCTCAAAATCTGACTTAAATCTTAGTGCAGGCTTCTGGGAAAATCATTGAGCCAATCATACAAGAAGGAAATTACATTTCTGGGGGGGGGGGGGGGTGTTCTGTATACAAACTGTCTAGAGAATGCCTCCAGGTAGCCATATTGCATTGCAGGTTACAGAAATTACAGAGCTGCAGATTGAAAGGGAAAGATACGTTTTAATAACATTAAATTACAGTATATGACTTGTACAATTGTATACACTATATATACAAAAATGGAGCCACCCTTTAATGCGGTTGTATGCCCTGACCAAAAAAAAACAACAAAAAAATAAAAAACACAAACACCTGGAAGGCAAAAGGCATAATAAACTAGTATGCACCGCATACTAGCCAATTATGAAATAGTTACCTTAGAACGAAGCGCCTGCACCACCTCCCGGTCACCGCTGAGGGAGCCGACATGTTGACTCTGCATTTCTTACGGGTTTGGGGCTTCGGTGCTGCGAGTGGCCGGAGCCGCAATGACGTCACTCCCACGCATGCACAGGAGTGCTCCGTTCCGACAAGCAGCTCCGATTTTCTGGCAGCATCCGCCAGACCTTCAGAGCGCATGTGCCACTGACATCAGCGGCTGCATAAAAGGTGAAAATCTCCTAAAATGTACAGGTTTAGGAGATATTCATTTTACCTACATGCAAGCCTTTTTATACGCTTACTTGAAGGTAAAAATGTGCAAGAGGATACAACTGCTTTAAGTACATTTTTCCATCCCGCTCCTTAAATTCTGTCACTGCAGCCAGAAATGAAAGTCAATTTTAATTAGAAAAACAAACTGTCTTACAATGAAAAATTACCCATTATATATTTTTTTTAGTGCATACCTAGCTTTAAGCCTAGTACACATGGGCCAAATGTCGGGCGGTATCAGCCGGTTCAATAGAAACTGGACGATATTCGGCCAGTGGGTACAGCAGCCATTCGGCTGGCTTACTGTCCAAGGCTCATGACCGAAAAAGGTCTGCCAACTGGCTCGGGTCCCCATCAGTGCTCTTAGCCATTGGCTGAGAGCGCTGACCAGACTGTTCTGGGGAGGGGGGCATCCCCCTGTCAGAACACAATAGAAAAGAAGGGGAGGTTGCTGTACTAACATCTGATTGTTAGTACATCGGCTCCAACCTGAGCGGTCAGTTTATACTAGGCTTTAGTCATATCAAGATAGAATAAATTAACCTAATAGGCAGTAACCCTGCAAGTGTTAAATGTAATATTCCGATTCTTGCATAACCACAAAGCTTTTCTTTTGAAATAGAAACTCTAGTAAGCACTGTTTGCATGTAAACGGACATGGAAAAAAAATAAAAAAAAATGCAGGAAAACTACTACTTCACACACACACACACACACACTTACACTTTGAGGTTTTCATAGTTTTAACAGTCAGAACACACATGGAAGCAACCATAAATGTTTGTGGTCACCCCCCCCCCCCCCCCCTGTGCATGAATAATTTTATAGTGCACAGACTAAGCATGCCCCCACACTAACTCAAAAATCTTAAAAGTGTATTTCCACTTTTGCAGTCAAATTTGAAATAATTAAAAAAAAAAAGTGTGTGTGTATATATATCTAGCAAATTACCCTGAACAATTTGATTTGGTCTCCACACAGATTGGGGGCCCTGAGCTTTTCCTCATTAACATACAATAAAGAAGCGAAGCTTCTAGATATTTAACCTGTTGCTAGGACTTGAAACTGAAATCTAGTTTACAACTGATAAGATCTGCCAGCACAACACCGACAGGAAACATTTTCTCCCCAGCCCCCATTAAACATTACAAAGGATGGAAAGCTAGGTGCGATTTTTTTTTGGTCAAGGAGTTTTCAGAAAAGAGCATTGAAAAAGGTAAAACAGCAGTTTTTATTCTTTGTGAATGGGAACAAGTAACGAGTATAAAAGTAGGCGTTATCCCAATTTGGCTGCAATAGTGGATACACACTTTAAAGCATAAAAAGATAACATATTACAAGAGGATGGTTTAGACCAGTGGTTCTCAACCTCGGTCCTCAAGTACCCCCAACAGGCCATGTTTTGGGAATTTCTCAAAGGATATTGGGGAACTGGAGAAGAAGAGAAGGGCGACCAAACTAATAAGATGCATGGAGGAGCTCATGCTATGAGAAAATTTTAGAGGAACTAAATTTATTCTCTCTTGAGGAGATTAAGTGGGGATATGATCAACACGTACAAATACATAAGTGGTCCATATAGTGAACTTGGTGTTGAGTTATACACTTTACGGTCATCTTTACGTCTAGAGGAAAAGCGATGTCATCTCCAAATACGGAAAGGTTTCTTCACAGTAAGAGCTGTGAAAATGACTCCCTCCAGAGGTGGTTCTGGCCAGCTCAGTAGATTGCTTTAGGAAAGACCTAGATACTTTCCTAAATGTACATAATATAACTGGGTATTGATATTTTATAGGTAAAGTTGATCCAGGGAAAATCAGATTGCCTCTCGGGGGATCAGGAAGGGGGATCAGGAAGGGTTCCCCCCCCCCCCGGAGCAAATTGGAGCATGCTTTGGTGGGGTTTTTCGCCTTCCTCTGGATAAACTGTGGGTATAGGATTTGGTATATGGGATTGTATGATATCTTATTTTTATGGTTGAACTAGATGGACTTGTGTCTTTTTTCAACCTATGTAAAATAGCTGTCCAAAATACAAAGCCATTGACTGATTTAAAGCACCTGTGCAAGATAAAAGGAAAACCTGCAAACCTGGCCTGTTGGGGGTACTTTAGGACCGAGGTTGGGAACCACTGGTTTAGACCAATGTTTCTCAACTCTAGTCCTCAAGTACCCCCCCCCCCAACAGGTCATGCTCTCAGGATTTCCCTCAGATGAAACGGCTTTGGTAATTTCTAAGGCTGTGAAACTGATCAAATCACCTGTGCAAAATAATGGACAGCCTGAAAACATGACCTGTTGGGGGTACTTGAGTACTGGAGTATAGAAACGACCGGTTAAATTTGCATATCGGCTTCAGAAACTAAGCCACAACATTTGGTAATAAGTTTTAGAGATCTAAATAAAGAGCTCTTCCGATAGAAAATATACAAAAGCTTCCGGTCAGATAAAAATTCTATAAATCCCTAATTTCTCAAAGCAAATGATGCTGAAATGGACATTCTTCTCCCATCACCCCTGCGTGTAGGAATACATAACATTCGTTTTACACTGGCCTGTCAGCTACACTGACATTCCCAGCCAACCACACATCTAAACATGGAGGGGTTGTAAAAACTGGAACACCCCCTTAAACATAACCTGGAACACTCACGTAAGTGTATTCTCCTGTAGGTTGGTCCATTACAAATTATTACTGGCTGTGCAGGAAGTAATTGGCTTACCAGTCTTAGAATGTATTTTTTACAATTTGAAACTTCTAGTGAAAGCTAAAAGCCTGAATTTAAGTGCTGTGATTTCCCATGTTTTCTTTGTCTTAATGAATTATTATTATTGTGTTCTCTCAAAATGCTTTTTGGAAGAAAATTGCACCTTTTAGTAAAATTGTTTTACTCGCTGCCTGAAAGTGATGCTCCTCTGGTTCTGGCAGATACAGCTAGAGAAAAGTGCTAAGTTTCGGCAGAGCCTCTGGAGAACATCCTTCATTTTGGAGTGATTTGAAAATCAAGTCGTGTTTTAGGAAGAACACCACCTCCACTGCAACGACTCTGCAGCTCAATGGGTGAAGATGTAAACCGACTACCCTTTACCTAAGGATTATTAGTTCTCTACCTACTGTGCATGCAGAATAAGTGCCTTCTACAGATCCACCCATCGATACAAAAAAGACAATTCAGGCAGATGTGGTATAGAAAAAAGCCCTTTGTACGGCAGTATCAGCTGTCATGTCTATCAGCTCAACACATGGCTTAGCTTACAAGACAATAGATGACTAGTTCCTCCCTTCTAAGCATCAAGTACAATCTTTAGAACATGTGTCTGTTACAGATATGACTACAGGGAGGGAATGCCATCATTATCTGAATTTGGAGTGAGTGTTTTTACTTATTTGTAAGGTAAGGCACCAATAGAAGTAGAAAACAAAGTAGGGATACACCGATACTGGTATTGGTGCCGAGTATTTTACCGAGTACTCATGGAAAAATCTCTCAATACCCAAAACTGATACCTTGTGATGCACCCAAATTTTCGGCCAACGAAAACAGGGTTTTCAGCGTTGTGTCGATAATGGCTACAGAAAACACCCCTGATTTTACCGTGCTTATGGTGTTTTTCATAACTCATGGGACTCAAATGCGTTTTCAATGTTTTTTAATGGGGAGGTGCATTTTTTTTTACTGACCAAATATGCACCAAAATTGCAAGCAAGCAGGATTTTTTAAAACCACTTCAAAAAAGTGCCGATAATGGGCGACAATGAATTTATATTCATTTAAATTATATTAATTAGAAAGTCGAATATAATACAATTATTTATAATATTAAAAAAAAAAAAAAAAAACCGTTTTGGCCAAGTACATCCTGAATTTTCAGTTTGGGTACCAGAATTTTTATTTCGGTGCACCACTAATTTGCGTCCATGCAAAATGAATGGGCCCAAATCACAGTGCAAAGAATTGCATGCAGTCTGAACTGGAATTCGGTGCGATTCCTGTTCAAATCACAGTTTCCCGCATTGCTCCTGTGTGAACCCAGGCTTTAATTTCTATTATAAGCCTAGGTTCACACAGGAGCAGTGGGGAAACAGCATGCAATTCAGACAGAAATCGCCCTGCATTATTGTTCAAGTTGCACGTGATTCTTTGCAGTGCGATTTGAGCCCAATGATTTTGTATGGATGCAAAAATCGCACCGCAAAAGGATCAGTACTTGGCATCGGCAAATACTTGACCGAAAGTATTGGTACTTGATTTAAAAAAATTAAAATATCAGTGCGTCCCTAGAAAATGGACTGCAAACACTTTGAGGGGCAGTTCACACCACATGCCGTGCATATTTTTGCATTAAAAAAAAAGCATGGAAAGTAGGTTATATGGGTTTCAATGGCATGGTTCACACTAGCGCAGCAAGTTCCAGGAAAAATAAATACAAAATTAAGCTTTATTTCCCTGCGTAGAACTGTACTGGAGCGCAGAAAAAATAATCAGAAAAGCACCAGTACAGTGACTTTTTTTTAAAAATAGAAATAAAAATAAAAAATGCATCCAGAAACAAAAAAAAGCGCATGCAGAAAAGCATCCAAAATGGATCTGGATGACTTTTTTGTGGTGTGAACTGGCCCTGAGGGAATCGTGGGAAACATTTTATTTTGAGCTGGAGACCCCCTCAGGAACAGAGCCAGGTGCAAATTGCTGCAATACATTGCAATCAATAAGAACATCTTTCAGACTGTTGTGTTTTTTTCTGCTTCTTTCAGTGCCATACTAATAAATTTAACAGAAAAATGTCACAAAGACTTCTATGGGTGCTGGCCTACAGTCCTACTGCCATGGGGCAACCCTGTTTGTTTACAACCAAAGTGGTTGCTGCGTTGTGGACTTTACTGAACGATTCTGTTAGGGTCAACGTGCTGCTGTCCAGGACCCCACATTAAAACACAGTGGATCCAGCCAGCAACTGCAGCCTATAAAACGTGTCCCAGTCCTTCAATAGCTACCAGTCAGGTCACGCAGAAAGGCCTGGATAAGTCCAGTAAGGCAGCGTGTTCACAGCATAACCATCAAGTGTCAGCCAATGAGTGTGCAGCTATTCCACCATTTCCAATTAGAGACCTATACTTAGCCAGGAAAAAAAAAAAAAAAGCCTCAAAAAACCAAAACGTGACAAAATTTCCTGTTTTACAAATCTATTTTAAGCAAAGATTTTTTTTTTTTAAAAAGCATTAGGCAAATTTTTCCCAACAAAAATCTGAAATCCTCATCCGTTTTTGTGAATGCAGTAAAAAAAAAAATCTTTGGGTAAATCAACAGCACTTAAACTTTCCCTTGCACCATAAAACCAATGATCATGAAGTACTTTATCCATGTTAATATAAGTAAAACATGCAAGTTGAAAATAGTCACATTCCCTGCAGAATCCGGAAATCACAGCAATTGGATTCCTTCACATCAACACAGGGTGGGAGCTCAGCCAAGATCTCTTACACACTGATCAGAGAGGGGGATAATGACACGTCCAGCCAAAAGACCTGATGAAGCAATATCCTGGTTGTCCAAAACAGAATATAAATCCATTCCCAGGGCTAAACACGCTAGACTCTGCTGACGGAGATGCCAACTGTTAGACAGGAATCCAATGCCGGGGACAAACATGCAGTTGGAGAACTGATAACCAATGTCACGTAGCTTTCTAATAAGATGGACACGATCAAAAACTTTTAATTTGCATTCTGTAATGCCCACTATCTCATCACCTCATAAAAGTCCTAAAAGTAGCCACTCTGGAGGAAGCACCGGGCATGAGCAGAGCATCCACTGGTCTTTTAAACTGGCTGGCAGAAATTTAGCACTGATTGGCAGTTATCACTCATTCAGGATCTACACAGCTGGTCTTCACTCATTGTTGGAGCAGCTCTTGCCCCTCATGCTAGCCTGTACAAGTAACGTGCTTTTCTGCTACTCCCATTACGCATAATCCATTTGTTGTGTGCTGTGCGCAGCTGCAGGTTTCCGCTCAGGGCTGCCTCGTCCTTCGCTGCTGCAGTCCTGAGGACGGGCAGATATGTAATCTCGCACTTTGATCTCCATGTTCCTGGCACGGAGTGTCGCTAAATGCAGCTTGTCCAGGAAATCGGGCATCCCTGTAACAATAAACATGTGTTAATATTAGCAAACATCTCTCAGTAAAGAAAGTGGCACAAAGCAAAAGATAAAAAATTGCATTGGCAATGCTAGTTCTGTCACAATATCTAAGGGCTGGTGAACATTAGATTTTTTTGTTCATGGTTTTAGATATCTGTAACCACTTCCATACCACCCACCGTGGATATACGTCGCTACTCTGACATTAAATACCGGGGTTATGGCAGCAGCTAGCTGCCATAGCCTCTGTATATTTTTACACGGTGGGCGATCTGCTTTCACATTAAAAGTGGTCCCAGTGGCAGATTCACCACGGATCACTTTTTGGGCAGCGGTGCCCCCTCCCGCTGCTTTCCGGAGAGATCTGCAGTGGCAGAAACCATCTGATCCCCGAGACTGATGGGCAGGAATTCGAGTGAGGGCAAGATGGCCCCCACTCGACCATGCCCTTGGAGGACTGGAGCGACATCAAACATCACTTTCGCCCTCCGGCCTTAAAAGGGCCCATTTTTATTATTTTTTTTGTGAAGATTAAAATAAAAAACACTCTATTTGACCCCAGATCTCACATTAAAGAGGCCCTGTCCTGCTTATTTCTATTACAAAGGATGTTTACATTCCTTGCAATAGGAATCAAAAAATATATATATATTTTTTTTTTAAAGGGACAGTGTAGAAATAAAAAAGTAAAACCAGAAAAAAAAAAAATTAACGCGCTCCGTCCCTCCGAGCTCACGCGCAGAAGCGAACGCATACACAAGCCGCGCTCACATATGTAAACTGTGTTCAAACCATACATGTGAGGTATCGCCATGATCGCGAGAGCAATAATTCTCACACTAGATCTCCTCTAAATCTAAACTGGTAACCTGTAGAAATTTTTAAAAGCATCGCCTGTCGCCATTCCACAAGCATGCGCAATTTTAAAGCATGACGTTAGGCATCAATTTACTCGGCCTAAAATCTTTCACATTATACAAAAGAAAATTGGGCAAACTTTACCGTTTTCTTATTTTTATTCAAAAAAGTGTATTTAAAAAAATAAATAAAAATAATTGTGTTTGCAAGACCGCTGCGCAAATACAGCGTTACAAAGTATTGCAATGCTCTCCATTTTCTTTTCTAGGGTCTCTGCTAAAATATATATCAAATATTTGGGCGTTCCAAGTAATTTTCTAGCAAAAAAATGTTGATTTTAACCTGTAAACAAGTGTCAGAAATAGGCCCGGTCCTTAAGTGGTTAATGTGGTTGTAAACCCTATTAAAAAAACAAAAAATAAATAAAAAATAAAAAACCCTGCAAGACAAAGGCATAATGACAGCACACCGACTGAAGCAACGGCACATACGTGGCTATTGCTTGAGTTTGCCCCACTGCTCATGTGCCGATGTCATTGGCACATGCAGGGGACAGGGGATATCTACTAAACCGTGTATGTTTAGGAGATATCCTGGGTAGCTATAGGTAAGCCTTATCATAGGCTTACCTGTAGCATAAAGTGGTTGTTAAGGGTTTACAACCACTTTAAAGAATGTAGTCAAAACTTTTATATACAATTTTGGTCCAATATATGTACTTTTTTTCTTTGATAAAGATTATCTTTGTGATCTAACCTACATATGCATCCCTGAAGTATGATGAATAATGAAATGGTGGCTTTGCATGTGGTATCCATCCATCTGCACGGGTGGCTGCTTTGAATTTAGATCTGTCTGGGAGCTGCTGGATTTTTTGGAACATCCCATACTATAAAGTATTTGGCTGGCTTCTGATGAGACACAAGTAAATCTGTGGTGATGTGTAAATGGATATGATGCTTGCGATTTGTCTTGATAATATACAACATCTGGGCATGTTTTGGTTCATTATAGATGGATCTGCACTTGGGGATTATACTGGAATCTACTATTACCTTTTCCCTAAGGGGCTTTACGGCAAAAGTGACTCTGCTGGTATTATTATCCAATGCTCTAACCATCTCTAAGAAATCAGAGTAAGCCTTCACCATCTCTAGATATCTTCTATATGCTCAGGCACTTTTCTCCCAATACTCCAACTGCTACCATTCTTTTATTGTTGTTTTTCTTTGTTTTATGAAGCTTTTAGGGAAAGAATTCTTCTCTTTGAAAATTGATATGGTGTAGTACTATTTTAGGCCCTTCCAGGCTTACCGTTGCTCACTGGTTATCTGCTGCCATATTTTTTTCCACTCAAGAATAATATGCAAGTTGTCCAACTCTGCCCATATACATGTATGAAGATCATGACATTCCATTCTGTTGTTTTGCTTATAAATATACTTTATATACTTCATTATATTTATGAATGCAAATGTACGATGTATATTCCTTAGCCAGGCTGCTCATCATATCAAAGAATACAAAGTCCTGAGGAAGCAAGGATTACGAAACTCGTCAACCTTTTCGATCTCTTGGTGTAATTATGGACAGAATAGCTATTGAGTAACCTTTTCTGGTTGAAATTGCCTGTTCTACGGGATCAGAAAGTGGAATTTTATGTTTTTATATCAGTAATAACGTTTTTGGTATTTTCACAGTATTTGTGTTTGCCATCTTTTCTACAAGCACAAATTCGAATTTTGATATAGCATCTTGAAGTAATAAGCTTTGTTCCAAGAAACATGATGAATGTAAACCATCATATGCAGGATCACCTGCTGTTTTGATACAAGAAATCAAAAACATTACATTTTTTATAAAGGGGATATACAGATGCAAGAAAAAGTATGTGAACCCCTTGGAATTAACTGGTTTTCTGCATTATTTGCCATTAAAGGGGTTGTAAACCCTTGTGGTTTTTCACCTTAATGCATAGAAAAACCTTCTGTAGTGCAGCAGCCCCCCCATAGATCGAGCCCAGCAGCTCCAGCCGCTGTCTCCGGTCCTCATTGGACAAATTGATAGCAGCAGGAGCCATTGGCTCCCGCTGCTTTTAATCAAATCCAGTGACACGGGAGCCAGGGGGCGGGGGCCGAGTCCTGTCTGTCAATGGACGCAGCAGCAGGACTCGGGAGTGTGCACACACACACACAAGTACCCCCTTGGAAAGCGGCTCCCCGTGGGGGGCACTCGATGCGGGGAGGAACTAGGAGCACCGCGGGGGGACCCCAGAAGAGGAGGATCGGAGCCACTCTGTGCAAAACCCGTGTTTGTTAGAAAAAGAAAAAACATTTACAACCCCTTTAAATATAATCTGATCCTCATCCGAGTCACAATAGACAATGTGCTTAAGCAAATAACAATTTTAATTTCTCAAATATTTTTTAAAACACACACATTAAACATTCTGGAGGAAAAAAAAAGTAAGCAAACCAATAGACTAATTACTTCAACGAAAGCCAATTTGAGTCAGTCGTTTGCATATCTGGAGTCCCATTGATGAAATAAGTTTGGAGGTGTGGTTTAGAGCTACCGTATATACTCGAGTATAAGCAGAGTTTTTCAGCACTTTTTTTGTGCTGAAAAATGCCTCCCTCGGCTTATACTCGAGTCACCTTTTTGCGCCTCATCTCCCGGACTTTGGGGACCCGGTACCGGCCGGCCGTAGGTCCCCCTGGACCCCAAACTTGGCACACATGTAGCCCCATTTCTCCTCTATAAGTGTGCAAAGTTTTTTTTGTCTGTGCGACCTACGGCCGGGGAGCACAGATTTTTCAAAGACCGAGCACCCCTTCCATAGACTCCCATGTTAAACGTCAGTCGAGGCCCGGGCACAGTGAGGCATGCAGATGGACACCCTAGGCTTATACTCGAGTCAATACTGTTTCCCCATTTTTTTTGTGGTAAAATTAGGTGCCTCGGCTTATATTCGGGTCGGCTTATACTCGAGTATATACGGTACTTTGAGTGATAAAAGGCACTTAAACATTTTAAGATTGATGTTCAAAAGAAAATATGTCAGCTGATGTGAACTATGCCTCACAAAAAAGAGCTCTATGAACACGTATAATCAAAAAAAGTTGATCTGCACAAGGCTGGAAAGGGATACAAAGCAATTTACTGCAGAAAACCGGTTAATTCCGAGGAGTACACATACCGTACTTTTTCTTGCCACTGTACAGATCCCAGCCCTTTATCAATTTTGGCCATTTATAAAAAAAATTGTCTCAAAAAAGTTTTGGTATTTGAATCAGGAAATGTCCGAGATGATCAGGCAGTATAAGCCAAACATAATGGGGGTGGGGGGGTTGGAGGCTGGAAGGTGGGCTAATACATGATAAAATATCTAAAATGAACTTACCACTGGATACCATCCAATTTACACAATAGCGAGGAAAAGCAGTCTGTGGGTTGTCACTATATGTCAACAAGTAATCAAAGCCATTCTAAAGGAAAAATTAGAAACAACCATTGGCAACACAAAAACTGATACTCTGAATACTTCCCACACATTCTTTATGGGTATCCTTTACACAACACAGGAATAGAAAAATCCCAGAACAAAACATGCAACCCCAATGGGGGGAGTACAATGGGCTAAAGGTATGACAACTGGAGTAATTATGCAGTATGCTCAAGGCCTTGCTATTAAAATGTGCTTATGAATGTTACCCATTGTCATGTGGTTTAACAGTATACTTATTTGAAATTAAATAATTTTTTACATGGATTAATAAAAGTTTTATTAATAAGTGAGGGTTGCGAGTTCTCTTTTTTAATACGACAAAAAAAAAAAAAAAAAACAATAAAAATAAATTAAAAAAAAACGGTGGGGTGTTTGCGTTACCCAAGGGTTTTATTTTATTTCAAGTCTTCTATAACTGACTAAGCGCCAACATTTGCGTGAAACTCGTCTACCCCTTTGTCCCCTGCTCCGTTGTCACATGAGGCTTCAATAAAGAGGATTTTTGGAAGTGCAACCATCCCATCCGGAACCTTTGCTTAATACTTAATATGATACTTCCTTAACTGATGTCATAAGCAGATCAAGGGTCACACTTTTGATCTATACATGAAAGGATTAGCAAATACAATGAAACCACACACTATTTACTAAATTACATTTGCCGACTGTCATTTTACACTGCTGCGCAATGCAAAGCAATTCCTAGCTGTTATTTGGGCAGCAAGTAACAGCGGCAGCAGGAGAGGTGCTCAATGTAAGAGATCTATAACAAATTGCTGCGCTATATGAAACATAAATTGCTGCGCAATGTTATATATCTTTACACAATTTGTTCTGTTGTGGTATTTACTTCTTAATATATTTTTTCTCACTTCCGCAATAATTTCTTCTATACACACATCAATGTAGGAGATGCCATCCTAGAAACTTTGCTGGAAGTTTTCTTTAGGATGTAACCCTTATGCTTCAACTACTCAAATGGCTGAGGTGGATCTGAACTCAAAAAGTGAGGATCTTCTATTTTCTAGGAACATTTAGAAATGTTAATTGTGCCTACAGACATACCCTTGGGAAAAAAAAAAGTACCCTTTGTCTTGAATTATTCCTGCAAAACAGCAACGTACTTCCAGGTATGCGCAGCACCTGTAGCCTGAAAGCTGTAGTATATCTGCAGTGTAAGATTTAAAGCAGCCTCAGACTGCTAGTCTTAGAACATTTGCTGATGTCACTACTGTTCTGCTCAAAGTTTTCCATTAAAAGAGGCCCTGACATAAAACAAAAACATTGTCTCCATCAAGATGGCCGCCTCAACACAGACACAGTGCAGAATAAGGCATGGTAAGCAATCAGATGCACAGAAACCACATGAAATACTGATGACTAGACCTTTTCTCTCTGCTTTTGCACACTGATGTTTGAGCTTTTTACCTTAATGCATTCTCTGCATTAAGTTAAAATACCTTCAGGGTGCAGGGTGCATCCCTTACACATACCCGAGCGATCCCATACTCACTCCTCATTGACTCAGACAGCAGAGGTTTGTCAATCATAGCCAGCGAGGAGGGAGCAGGGCCGAGCCACGCTCTGTGTGTCAAGGGGCACACGGAGCCTGCTCACACAAGTGCCCTTATAGCAAGCAGCTTGCTATGGTGGGCACTCAGAGGAGGGAAGGAGCCAGGAGCGCTGGTGGGGGACCCAAGAAGAGGAGGATTAGGGCTGCTCTGTGCAAAAATAGAGAAGTATAGAAGTGTATATATATATATATATATATATAAATATAATCAAGGATTTACAATCACTTTAATTTATAACATAGCCAGTCCTGGACTAGTATACCACTCACAATGGATACGTTACTCAGCCACCACTAGTGTACCTGATACTAAAGCCATACCTCATCAAATGTTGTATGAGGTCTGATCACCATCTCAGACTGGTAGTTATGCACTCGCACAAAGTCAGGAGATTCTGGTACCTCTGGGTGCTCCACTGCTCTGTAAGTAAAGAAAAAGAAAGCTCAAACACCATCAATGAAACAGCTCTCCAAATGTCTGCAGTGACTGTGGTTTGAGTTCCTGTAGAAAGCTTATTTTGGGAATTGACTGTATAAAAGTCAGCCATCACCTAAAGTCCAGTATATACATTGACATCACACATAATTGCAGAACTCCCTTTTAGCAACAGCTGCTCTACTGACAAGTGCAAGAAAATACAATGAGATATAAATAAAAAAAAAAATCTTAAAATGCTCATTAAACATTCCAGCTTTATTAGTAAAATTTATAAAACACATGAAATTATTACACTAGCCATGTTGTCACAACTGGCTTTGTACAAGACCATCAATATTCTGTTGGAGTATCACACTAGAAAAATACACAGGTCTAACATACAGTGCCTTGAAAAAGTATTCATTCCTTTTGAAATTTTCCACATTTTGTCACGTAACAACCAAAGACGTGGATGTATTTTATTGGGATTTTATGTGGTAGACTAACACAAAGTGGCACAGAATTATAAAGTGAAAGGAAAATGATTTTCAATTTTTTTTTTACAAATAAAATATGTGAAAAGTGTGGTGTGCATTTGTATTCAGCCCCCGAGTCAATACTTTGTAGAATCCTGCCCCTGCTGAAGAAAAGTATCCCCACAACATGATGCTGCCACCACCATGTTTCAAGGTGGGGATGGTGTGTTTGGGGTGATGTGCAGTGTTAGTTTTCCACCACACATAGCGTTTTGCTTTTAAGCCAAAAAGTTACATTTTGGTCTCATCTGACCAGAGCACCTTCTTCAACATGGCTTCTCACAAACTGCAAATGGGACTTATGACTTTTAATGCGAGTACAACTCAAGCTTGATCAAGGATTTTTGCCTTCATTCATTCTATGCATGGTGGTGAAAACTCTTCTGTGTGCAGCAGCCTCCCCAAATACTTACCTGAGCCCCATCTTGATCCAGCGATGTGCATGAGCGCACCAGCTCTCCTGGGTCTCTTCCTCCTCATTGGCTGAGAGCAGTGGGAGCCATTGGCTGAGAGCAGTGGGAGCCATTGGCTCCAGCTACTGTCAATCACAGCCAGTGAGCGGGGGCAGGGCAGAGCAACACTCTATGTGTGAATGAACACAAAGCAGTCGCTCGGGGGCGCGCCTGCCTGGGTGCCCTCATTGCAAGCTGCTTGCTTTAAGAGCTCTCAGCAGGAGGGAGGGGACAGGAGCACCAGCAAATAACTTGAGGACCTGGGCTTTTTTAAATAATAAAGAAGATCTGCCTTTAATATCACTTTAAAAAGGAAAAAAATAAGCCAAATGAGCTCAGCTTCCATCACTAATGTGCATACGTTTACCGGTTCCAAGTCTCATTCAGATCCTTAAAGTGGTTGTAAACCCACTTTTTCAACTTGCACCTACAGGTAAGCCTAGATTAAGGCTTACCTGTAGGTGCAAGAAATATCTCCTAAACCTACACGGTTTAGGAGATATTTACTAAAAATGACAGGCGCCGCTGTCTACGGCGCATGCGCGCTGTAGACAACAGCGCATTCATGGGGTTAATCCCATTCACAAAATCGGCTACTTCCCAGCAATCGCTGGGCGTACCCGAATGTGACGGCTCTCGCGCGCGCATGCGCAGAGTGACGTCTCCGCCGGTCCGGCCAATCACAGCGCCGGAGCGGCGCTGTGATTGGCTGGTGCGGCGATACCCGGAAGTAACCTTCCGGCTATCGCTGCAGCGATAGATGCGGCTGAAGAGGGAGATCAGGGCGGCTTCGGGGGCCCCGATCTAAGGTGATGCATAACGAGCTATTATGCTAGTCATATTAGCTCATTATGCCTTTCTCTTACAGGTGGTTATGAAAAAAAAATATATATATATATAATAATTATCGGGTTTACAACCACTTTAAGACTGTGCTCTACAAAACTGACAAGTGCAGCCTGACATGGGGAATTAAAAGGAACTTCCTTTACCGTACAACCAATTTTACTAGAGTTTTCATAAATTCATAGTTTTACTTTCAAGTTCCACATCTTCTGAACACCACTTTATATCCTCAGTTAAGAGTGTTTTCTGTTTGTGGTTATCGTCAGAACATTAAAAAATGGCTGCGCGCGCGCACACACACACACACACACACACACACACACACAAACTCTAGCAGCATAAAAACCAAACTAAAAAATAAAGTGGACAAAATTAAAGTGATACTAAAAAAGGTTCACTTTTTTTTTTTTTTTTTTTTAAATGTCATTTCTAGATTGAAAGCTCTAACGAGCAGGGCCCTCTGATCCCTCCTGTATTGATTTGTATTGTACGGTCTGCCCTCATGTTGTAAAGCGCTGCGCAAACTGTTGGTGCTATATAAATCCTGTATAATAATAAATAAATAATACTTACCTCTACTGTGCAGTTCGTTTTGCACAGAGTGGCCCTGATCCACCTGTTCTGGGGTCCCACGACGGCTCTTCCCTGCATTAGATAACCCCCTCTGGGAAGCTCTCTCCCGAGGGGGTTAACCTTGCGGGCGCACTTTTGAGTCATACACTCGGTGTCATAGAGAGCGAGTGTATGACTCGGCTCTGCACCCCAGCGCTCGCGTCATTGGATTTGATTGACAGCAGCGGGAGACCATGGCTGCGCTGCTATCAATCTATCCAATCAAAGCCGGGACTCCGTGGAGAGGACGGCGGAGACGCACCCACGGAAATGCGGGGCTCAAGTAAGTAAAAACGGGGGGCCGGACACTGCAAGGTGTTTTTTCACCTTAATGTATAGGATGCATTAAGGTGAAAAAACACATAGGTTTACAACCCCTTTAAGCTAAACTGCAAGCTACATAAACTGAGCCATCGCAAGAAAAAATAAAATAAATAAAAAAATATAAAAATAAAAAAACACTACAAAAGTATATATTACCGAGAGACCAACACCATGAGGTTACTCTCCTGATCCACGTGATACTTCCTGATGTACACATAGTCCCGAGAGTACATTGGATACTGCAAGGAAATAGAAAAGAATATGAAATATGAATTTTAATGTATTTGTCAATGACTCTAAAATTCATGGCAATGGGTCAAGCTAAACAATTTGGTTAAAAAGGTGTAGACGGTGCTTTTCTAACCCAAACATTGTTTAGCGAAAACCTTTAAAAACTAATTATTTCAGCGCACTAAACTGCGTGGAATTTACAGCAATGAGACTGCTGCTTGTTTGAGGCTACTAGGAATAAAGCAGTTGCAAATCATATTGGATATTTAACCACTTCAGCCACGGAAGGCTTTACCCCCTTAATGACCAGGCCATTTTTAGCGATATGGCACTGCGTTACTTTAATGGACAATTGCATGGTCATGCAATGCTGTACCCAAGTAAAATTGATGTCCCTAATTGTGATTTCTTACTGTGTGGGATCCGTGTTCCTGATTAGAAGAAACACTAGATCAGTGTCCATGCCTGACAGCACGATGTAAATAAGCAGACCGCAGATCTGTCTCTCTGGGGAGCGATCGCGGGTGGCCGGCGGACGCGATAGGCTCCCCCTGTAGCCAATGGCGGCTCTGGCGGCGCACGCCCCCCCCAGTGGCGATTGACAAAATCACATACAGGTACGCGATTTTGCGCAATAGAGCCATCTTGCTGCAGTATATGTATGGCAGGCGGTCGGGAAGTGGTTAACAACCAGGGACCTTAAAAACAGATTCTGGGCCCAAAGCGAATAGGGAAAATATAAATTTGCCCAGAGTCTGCATAAGCTCATAACCCACTGATACTCTCCTGTGATCCCCTACTACTCTGGGGGGGGGGGGGGTCACACACGCTCCATCATACCTGCAAACACCAGGTATGTTGCACCTGACAATAGAAAGGAGTACCAGGGGAATTGCTGGAGAGACGTGAATATTACTTTATCCTGAATGGGCAAAGTGACGGCTTCCGTAGGTGGCATTTACAATTATATCTTAAAAGATTTAAATAAACATGCATGGACTGAATGTATGATTGACCAACAAACCAGTACTTACTGGGAAATGAGTGACCCAGTGAACGACTTCTGATCCAGAGACCACGTCTCTCTCAATCACTTCCAGTTTAATCACCAATGCATCCCACTTTTTGCGGTACTCTGTATCTAACTGTGGGCAAGATGAAGACAAATCAGCAACAAAGCAACATGAACTCTGCAATGCAACATACAAATGGAGGAGATTCATACCTGCACATTAAAGAACTGGCGAGGTGTCACATCCTTATACGAGCCAAATACTGTTGAGAAACAAATGAGTCACCTTGAGCCACAAACTTTTACACAGCCTCTATCACAAAGTGGTTAATGAAAAAAAAACTGGGGGATTAAACAGTGGAGGTGTTTAATGTAGCAGCCTTTTTTTTGTTGTTTGTCTGTTTTTTGATGTCTGCTGTATTGACCCGCTAGATGTGTTCTTAAAAATAGTTGTATATTATGACAATTGCTTGAATTAAGATTTAATTTGCTTTTCCTTTCCTTCATAGAATCACTTAAGAAACCAAATGCAATTTGTACTATTTATATATAAAGTAACTTTATGTAATAAGCAATAATAAAAAAATTATTTGATTAAAAAAAAAAAAAAAAAAAAAGAAGAAGAAGGTAGCAGCCAATCAAATTACAGGATTCATTTCCAGAACAATTTAAAGTAGTCAAACTTTGTTACCCCCCAATCAATTACTGGATCAAAAAACATTGCCTTTCTATCAGGATTGATTAGTACATGGTTTCAGGGTTATATTAATAAAGATCTTGCAACAAAAGTAATTGTAACAGTCTACCGGTACTAATTCTTCCTATGCACACCCACAGACAGGTTTACTAGACTGATCACATAGGTCTCTGGGGGCAGGCCCCTTCTATTGCTGGAGGCAAGGAGAAGCATCATTTGAACAGTACTGTTTGGCTTGGATGGGCGATTATGGACCCTTTAAAGTAATTGCCCTTGTTCAATGACTGGCATTACAGAGCAGTCACCCAGATCATCTGAGACACTGAATGGTGTTGGGGGGAGAGAGGTAAAAACGTAAAATTCTTGCTTTCATTGAGGAACAAACCTTCCCATCCATAGTTAAAGTGGTATTAAAAAGTCAGTCCCCCCCCCCCCCCATTTAAAAACAAACAACAAACATGTCATACTTACCTGCTCTGTGCAGTAGTTTTGCATAGAGCAGCCCAGATCCTCCTCTTCTCCGGTCCCTCACCGGCGCTTCTGACCCATCCCTCCTGCTGAGTGCCCCCACAGTGAACAGCTTGCTGGGGGGGTACCCGAACTGCTGCTGTGTGTCCCCATTCAGACATGGAGCTGTGGCTTGGCCCCCACCCCCTCTTTCTTCTTATTGGCTCACTCACTTTGACAGCAACGGGAGCCAATGCTCAGATAAGTTAGGTGGAGCATAGTGGAGACTGCTGCACACAAAGAATGCATCAAGATAAAAATAATAAAAAAGTCTGACTTTATAACCACGTAAATTAAAGTGGTTGTAAACCTAAGACATGAAATATGAACAAAGCTTATTCCTCTATAATGTGCACCTGTCTCAATCCAGAGCACCAAGTGTAATTTCTGTCTGCTGCTTTGTTCCTCTGCTATCAGCATTAATCACATCTGACAAGTTTTCCTGACACCAGGACAAAAATGGTGAGGGGAGGGACATCCAGCAATTGACAGCCTAGCTCTGTTCCTGTGAGCTATGTGGAGGAAAGGGGGGGGGGGGGAGCCCTCCAATCAGCTCTCAGAGATATTCTCACTGAGCTCTGCAGAGTGAAATTTAAGCTCAAGACCCTTTTTTCTGAATGCTCACACAAGCTTAAAGGGGTTGTAAAGGTTTGTTTTTTATTTTCTAAATAGGTTCCTTTAAGCTAGTGCATTGTTAGTTCACTTACCTTTTCCTTAGATTTCCCTTCTAAATATTTTTTTTCTTTGTCTGAATTTCTCACTTCCTGTTCCTCCTCAGTAAGCTGTTCAGTAAGCTGTTCTGGCTGACTAAACACCGCTTGGATGATGGTGTGAAGTTTAGTGAGGAGAAACAGGAAGTGAGAAATTCAGACAAAGAAAAAAAACATTTAGAAGGTAAATCAAAGGAAAAGTTAAGTGACCCAACAATGCACTAGCTTAAAAGGAACCTATTTAGAAAATAAAAAACAAACCTTTACAACCCCTTTAATACATTCTGGATGTTGTATGGTTGTAGAGACCAGAAGACTGCAGATAAACAGATACAACTTATGTAGAAGGATTTGTTTCATCTTTGTGCATCGCCTGAGGCCAGTCACTACATTGGGTATATGGAAGGGTTTACAACCACTTTAAAGTAAGCCTGCTGTTGCTGACCACCTCCTGCAAATGCTAGATGACTGGCTGTTAAGCTGACCCACAAGATTCTCTGTCCTGAGTCAGCGATTCAAAGTACTGAAGCCAGGTGGTCAGAATGGGAGTCATACTATAGGCACTTTGGAATAGGAGGAGTCAGCACTGGAGGCCTCCATGTTTCCTTCAATGCACAATTGTAAACTTTCATTTAGTGACACAATGTGGCATTTTTCAGCACAATTTTATACAGGATACACATACAAATATACAGAACTTTGGTGGTAGGTTGTCATGATCTGTTTGATCATTTTGATGATCAAAGGTTTGCTGAAATCAGTTGAAATTGACAAAAAATAGTCATGTGTATGGCAAGAATAGTAAATCTAAGGGATTATACAATCAGATTGTGTATGATCAGCTTTACTTATATAGACAACTTAAGAAAGTTTTTTCACAAATAAGGCCGAGCAAAAAAAAAAAAAAAAAAAAAAAAAAAAAAAAACACAATCTTCACACTTCTCCAGAACCGATTTTTCAAAAGCAGATGCACAAAAAAATTAAGTATTCTTAATTGCATTTATAAATATATTCCTTTTCAGCGTTGGCAAAATTTAAGCCGTTTCCTGCAGGTTTTATTGTGTCTCAAGTTCTACCACATCCTGGGAGGGACTAATAACCACCCACACATCTACGGAGTAGACAGAAGACTACCTGACAATTTTATTTTCAATATTGCAGTGTAATGTGCCAGCCAGATTTCTCCTAACTGAGGGCAAGGTGAGAAGTTCACATCTGATGTTACGGGTTATGTACTGTGCACATTGTCACCGCACTCCCGTGTCACTTTAGTACCCATAGAAAAAACTGATCTTTAACAGTACTGATACATACAATGAGAAATGCGTAAACCTTAAAAGAGAAAGTTCACCTTTTTAGAGGAAAATAAATAAATGGAAAAGGTGAACACACTACACCCTCCCCACCACACTTAGCGCCATGAATGATTACCGTTCACTGCCCACGGACCCCTGCACCCCTCATCATAAAATATACCCAGAGTGTCCCTTAACATAAATAAGGGGGCACGCTGACAATAGACGCAAGGGGGCACACTGACGGGGACAATAGACGCAAGGGGGCACACTGACGGGGACAATAGACGCAAGGGGGCACACTGACGGGGACAATAGACGCAAGGGGGCACACTGACGGGGACAATAGACGCAAGGGGGCACACTGACGGGGACAATAGACGCAAGGGGGCACACTGACGGGGACAATAGACGCAAGGGGGCACACTGACGGGGACAATAGACGCAAGGGGGCACACTGACGGGGACAATAGACGCAAGGGGGCACACTGACGGGGACAATAGACGCAAGGGGGCACACTGACGGGGACAATAGACGCAAGGGGGCACACTGACGGGGACAATAGACGCAAGGGGGCACACTGACGGGGACAATAGACGCAAGGGGGCACACTGACGGGGACAATAGACGCAAGGGGGCACACTGACGGGGACAATAGACGCAAGGGGGCACACTGACGGGGACAATAGACGCAAGGGGGCACACTAGACGCAAGGGGGCACACTGACGGGAACAATAGACGCAAGGGGGCACACAGATGGGAGACATCAGATGTAAGGGGGCCTTTTAATGAAGAAACCTAATGTAGGCACTCTGAAGGGAATGCCTGATATAAGGGGGTACCCCGACGGAGGCAACTGATTTATGGGGAGCACCCAATGTAATGAATTTCTCTGGTAGGGACACCTGATGTAAGGGGGGGAACACTATTGGGGACATTTACAGATAATTACCAGAGTGTGTGGAGGAAACGGTAAGAAAAGCACCAGAGCGTGGCTGCGCCAAAAAGAGGAAAGTAGACATGTACAATCTTTCATGGCACAGACTTGTGATTCAGACCTCGGTCGAAAGGAAATCTTAGTGACCGAACCTCCTTGAATTTTAATTCACTACCCCTGGTTTACAATCACTTCATTAACTAACCTATCAGCAAAGAGCATGCTAGTCTGGTAGCATTCGTGAGCTGCTAGGTGTCATTTAAAAAGTAATGGGCATTACTGGGCAGAATGCTTTAACATGCAGACCACTCAGTGCGTCACTTGACAGTAGAGCTGCACGATTCTGGGCAAAATTAAAATCACGATTCTTTTGCTTAGAATAAAGATTGCGATTCTCTCACGATTCTCAATAACTGAACGCCAGAAACCCCTACTCCAAATAAACAAACCTGTGATATATCTGAAAATATGAATGTATAAAAAAAAAAAAAGACCAGTGATATGTCTATAATGTTAAAGACCATATAACTCCTATGAAAAAAGCAGAATCAAAGTTTGATTCTGCTTTTTTCATAGGAGTTATATGGTCTTTAACATTATAGACATATCACTGGTCTGTTTTTTTATACATACATATTATATATATATATCACAGGTTTGTTTTATATAATCATACATTTGTTCACCGATTGCATTCAGCTGGATTTTATACAAGCAGCGCCAACATCCCAATTTTTAAATCTATCAGAAGCAGTACCGCCGGCAACCACTAGGTGAACAGAGATTGCGATAAATATACGATTAATCGTGCAGCTCTACTTGACAGCCAAGAATTTATAACTTTAAGTGAAGGCAAAATTGCGGCTTTATAAAAAGCCGCTTTAAAATGAATTCTAGGTATGGATATTTCATATACAGTGGTCCAGCTTGGACAATGTACTATACTCCAGTGATCTCCACTTACTTCCGAGTCCCGTGCTGAGCAGCTGCCTGGGTGGATTCTGAATACAGGTCAGCTGCTCGGCATGGGTGTCATTCGAAAAAATGCAGCGACAGGTTTATCACTGGAAGCTCCTGCACAAAGGCCAAACTTCACACCAGATTAATTAATTAAAAGGAGAAGTACAGCAAAAGCTTGTTTGGCTGTACTTCTCCTGTGGATCACAGGAGTGCAGTTTGTTCTTCCCTCCTGTGACCCGTTTTAAAGTGGTTGTATAGTCAGATTTTATACTTTTACCTACAGGTAAGCCTATAATAAGGCTTACCTGTAGGTAAAAAAAAATATCTCCTAAACCTGTATGGTTTAGGAGATATTCCCCTCGCAATGAGCTGCTGACTGCAGCAGCGCATGCGCACAAGGGATTCTCAGCTGAAAGCTCGGCAGACGCCGGACTTTGCCGGAAAGAAGTCTCCCGCGTGCATGCGTGGGAGTGACAACATTGCGGCAGCCGCCACTCAGAACGTTGGAGCCGCGATACCCAGAAGACACGCTGAGGCAACATGTCATCTCCCTCGGCATGGACCAGGTAAGTTACCGATGCCTCGTTCTAAGGCAAGTATTTCATAATAAGCTAGTATGTGGTGCATACTAGCTCATTATGCCTTTTGCCTTACAGGGGTAAAAAAAAAAAAAAAAACCTTGAAGGGTATACAACCGCTTTAAGCAGACAGTGGGCTGGGGCAAGTTAGCAACAATAGTCAGGATCTGCCCACAAACCTGGATGGCACCTGGCTCAGCCTCTCAGCGAGTCGCTGAGAGCCTGAGACAACCCCCTTTCACAGCCCAGCACGAGGGGATAGATCAGATTGAGCGATCAGCAGTGTTTGATCGCTCAGTTTAGTCTTAGATCCAGCGGGGGACAGATGCAGCATAGGATTGATGCAGCATCCACCAAGGTATGTTTTCAAAAAAATATATATATTTGCTTATCCTAAAGTTCAGCCTTAATACTATATTGATCTTAGTAATATTACATTAACAAGCTTATTTTAAGTATCAAAGTTACAGTAGTTTAAAGTGCATGTCCAGCCAAACTGTGTCTTACAAATTTTGGATAGAAATGGGAAGAGCTGGATCCCTGGTTGATTTCCCTGCCATTTAGGACTACATTAGAGAGATTTGCCCTCATGTCCTGTCCTGCTGACAAGGTTTTAAACAGACAGGAAGTAACACGGACAAAAATAAGCAGATTTTCCCTCGCTTCCAGTCAAGTGAAACATGTTAGCAAAACAGGAAGTAAAGGTAAATCTCTACGGGTAAACATACATGTTACTATCTGACAGTACAATCAATGTTAGATTTACCAAAAACTATGTAATATAAGGGCCTACCTAAACCATCCAATCAATTTGTATCCAATCAGGCGGCCCTTGCCAAACAAATGTTTGTTGGCAGATCTAAAGAAGATTGTACAATCAGATTGTAAAAGCAGAGTTAGTTTCTTACCGGTAACTCTGTTTCCAGTAGTCTTTCAAGGCAGCCCTTGAGAGATGGAGTTTCCTCCTCACAATCAGGAAACACATTGCCATTAATTTTTCCTCCCCTTAAGAGGCGGTCCCTCAGGTCCCTGGTCAGTCATCCCCGAGAACCGAAGGCCGGAATCTGAAATGATATAATACACAACACAACCCCACGAGGTTAGACATTTTAGGGTGGGATCGTGCTGCCTTGGAAGACTACTGGAAACAGAGTTCGCGGAAAGAAACTAACTCTGCTTTTCCCCCAGTCTTCCAAGTCAGCCCTTGAGAGGATAACCAAGAACTCACCAAATCTAGGGTGGGACAACGGCTTGGAGGACTTTACTACCAAAAGCCTGATCCTGGCTGGAAATCAGAGCCAGTCTGTAATGCTGAACAAAGGTCGAGAATCTTGACCAGGTTGCAGCCGTGCAGATTTGTTCTGGAGTGGCTCCTGCCCTTTCTGCCCATGAGGCTGCTGAAGCCCTTGTTGAATGAGCTTTAAGTTCTTTTAGGTGGTGTAATTTCCATGACACTATAGCACTCTAATATGGCTGTCTTGATCCATCTAGCTATTGTCTTTTTGGACGCTTGTTTACCCTTTAGTTGGCCTGCGTATAAGACAAATAGGGCATCTGATGTTCTAAATTCATTAGTGACTTCTAAATATTGAAGTAGTCACCTTCTAAAATCAAGAAGACTTAGTTCCTGCTCTTTGCTGTTATTGGGTGAACTGCAAAATGAAGGCAAGACTATATCCTGGGATTTGTGAAAAGTTGACGTCACTTTTGGAGTAAATCCCGGATCTGTTTGAAGGACGATTCGATGGTCGTGAATCTTCAAAAAAGGTTCTCTAACGGATAGAGCCTGTATTTCCCCTATCCTACGTGCCGTTGTAATGGCTACTAGGAAAACTGTTTTAAGAGTCAATAATCTTAAAGATGTATCTTGTAGTGGCTCGAAGGGAGGTTTAATGATTCCCCTGAGGACCACTGACAAATCCCAAGTGGGACATTTTTGTGTCTTGGGCTTTTTGTATTTTGCCAATGCCCTGCAAAAATGAGAGACCAAAGGGTCCTCTTGTAGTGTCCTTTCTAGATACACAGATAGCGCTGCAATCTGTACTTTCAAAGTACTGAGCGCTAACCCTTTATCAACGCCCTGTTGTAAAAATTCAAGGATGGTGGGTGTATCCATTTTTAGTCTTTTATTTTCAGTGCACCAACTGTTAAATTTTCTCCAGGTCTTTCTGTAGATGGCTCTGGTGTTTGGTTTCCTAACGCTCAGAAGCGTTGTCACCACCTTATCTGAGAGTCCTTTAGATCTCAAGAGGTCCTCAGTAACCAGGCCGCCCATTTGAAACTCTGTTTTAGGCCTGTCAGGGGTCCCTGACACATCAGGTCTTCCCTGTGAGGTAGAAGCCACGGCTCTGCTGCTGAGAGACTGAGGAGTTGAGAGAACCAGGTTCTCTTGGGCCAGTATGGTGCGATCAGTATCAGTTTCGTCTGTTCCTGTAGAAACTTCTTTACCACCCGCGGTATCAGATGAACCGGAGGGAAGGCATAGCATAGCTTGAAGTTCCAAGGGTTTTGTAGAGCGTCTATCCCAAGAGGCTGATCTTGCTGGGTTAGCAAGAAGAAATGTTTCACCTGAGCATTCTTCCGAGAGGCAAACAGGTCTATGTTTGGCATTCCCCAGCGGGCTGTAATTTCCCTGAACACCTCCGGGTGTAATACCCATTCCTCTTGGGAGATCTCCTGGCGGCTGAGGAAGTCCGCTACTTGGTTGTCTTCCCCTTTTAGATGGACTGCTCCTAGTGATAGCAGATTCCCTTCTGCCCACCTGCAAATTTGGTTGGAGATGTGGCTTAGGGATGGGCTTCTTGTGCCCCCTTGCTTGTTCACATAAGCCACTGCTGTGGCATTGTCCTAAAGAATCAAAATGTGACGACTTCTGAGTTGGTTTTGGAAAAACTCCATGGCCTTGGCTATCGCCATAAGTTCTCTCCAGTTCGAAGATGCCTTGGCTTCTTCTAGGGACCATCTCCCCTGAGCAGGTTGCCCTGCTAGGTGAGCTCCCCAACCCCAACTGCTTGCGTCTGTGGTCAATTTCTGTGAGGTCAAAAATGACCAAGCCAGACCCTGATTTAGGGTCGTGTGGATCCTCCACCACCACAGCGACCTTTTTACGGATGTCGGGAGTAAAACTGACATGTCCAGATCTTCTCTTTGGTTTTTTAAGAGAAATACTTGAAGTGACCTTAGATGGTATTTTGCCCACTGGACTGCTGGTATCGATGATGTCATTAGACCCAGAACCGACATCAGCTCCCTGATAGATATTGGGAGGTTGTTCTGTATTGAACTCACCCTCTTGATGAGGTTTTGGATTTTCTCCTCCGGTAGTGAAGTCTTCTGTTCTATGGAGTTGAGCAGATATCCCAGGAACCGAATGTTCCGAGTGGGACACAGATTGAACTTTTCTACGTTTAGAATCCAGCCTAGTGACTTTAACCACAGTTGAACTTCTGTGAGGTCTTTTGTCAGCTGTGCTTTCGAAGGCGCTGCAAATAGTAGATCGTCTAAGTATGGTATTACGGTCATCTTTTTTAACCTTAGAGGGGCCAGAGCTTCTGCTAACACTTTGGTGAATATCATGGGGACGAGGATAACCCGAAAGGAAGAGCTCTGCTCTGGAAATGATATTCCTTTCCCTCTATCTCCACTGCTAACCTGTGACTCCTGTCGGATGGGAATGTGGAGATATGCATCTCTGAGATCCATGGTCGCCATGAAAGTTTCTGGTTGTAGAATGTTTTTGACCGAAAATATGGACTCCATGCGAAATTTTTTGTATTGAATCGCTTGGTTTAACAGTTTTAAGTTTAGTATTAACCGAAACTTCCCGGAAGGTTTTTTGATCACAAAAATGTGAGAGTAAAAACCCCTTCTTTTTTCCTTCTCTGGGACTGGAGTAAGCACCTTCTGGTCCACCATCTCCCCTAGCAACAGTGGAAGAGCCTTGGCTTTCTCTGGATCCCTGGGAAGTCTCGTTACTAGAAATCTCTCTGGAGGATGACAATTGAATTCCAGAGAGTAGCCCCTTGCGATAATGTCCAAAATAAATTGATTGGCTGTCGCCTTCTGCCATTGAGGTAGGAAGGTAGCCAGTCTTCCCCCTACTGGCACTCTGTTGTCATTGTTTGGTAGCTTGGTTAGAAGAGCCTAAGAGGACATTACTCTTTGGTTTCCCCTTGTGACCTGTCCAGTTTTTCTTAGGGTACTCTTTCTTTTCTTCTTGGGGACGATCTCTTCGCCCACGAAAAAACCTCTTTTGTGGAGGTTTTCGTTTTTCAGCCGGAAAGGCTTTCTTCCTGTCCGCTGTTCTTTCCAAGGCCTCGTCCAGGCCGGAACCAAAAAGCAAATCCCCAGTAAATGGGAGATTGCACAGCCTTGTTTTGGATGCAGCATCACCTGTCCAGGTCTTCATCCAAATCGCACGTCTTGCTGCAACTGCTAGTCCACCTGACCTTGCTGCTAGCTTGACTGATTCTGCGGATGCATCCGCAATATAACCCACCGCTTTGGAGAGAACTGGAAGTGTATTCAGAATCTCCTCCCTAGGCGTACCATTTTTAATATGGTCTTGCAGCTGTGAGAGCCAAAACTAAGTTTCTTGCCACGCAAGTGATGGCTAGGGCTGGCTTCAGACTAGCGACACTTGTCTCCCAAGCTCTTTTTAGGATAATGTCGCCCTTTTTATCCATGCCATCTTTTAGGTGTCCCATGTCTTCAAATGCCAATGAAGAATTTTTTGAGACCTTAGAAAGTGGCGCATCCAATTTGGGATTTTTATTCCAAACTTCTTTTGGATCTTCACTAAAAGGAAATCGCTTTTTGTGACTGGCAGCAAAAAAAGGTTTCCTTTCTGGGTCTGCCCATTCGTTTTTCACGGTATCTGACATTACCGGATGAACTGGGAATACTTTGGATTTTTTCTTCCTCAGACCCTGGTACATCAGGTCATGTTTGGAAGGCAGTTCTTTTTCCTGCTCAATTTCCAAAGTTTCGTAAATGGCCCCAAGCAAATCATCCACGTCTTCTAGAGATAACTTGTATTTGGGTCCCTTTCTTTCTTCTCTCCCATCTTCCTGCTCTGGATCTGAGCTATCGGTAGCCATAACACTAGCTGTGCTGCTGCCCGCTCGCTCTCTCACCGACTCGTGCGACCCTGAGGCGACTTCTGATCTGGGTGAGGCCATGGGAGAGGAAACTCCAGTAGGAACTGCTGGAGGTTTAACTTCTGCGATAAACTTTTTGAGATCCTTAAAAGGTGTTAGCCATATCTCTTACGGATCCAAAAATCTTCGCATAAACTGCATCTGACTGTTTTTCAATCAGTTTGTCAATGCATGTTTTGCATAGCGGCTCTGTGTTTTCCAAGAGCATCTTGGTATTACACTTTGCACACCGCTTCTTGGGAGTGGGCTTTGGCTCTTTAGGTGGTTTCACCTGCCAAAAGATAAACACAGGGGTAAGAAAAAAATACACACTGCACCAAACAATACTAAAGTGCACACCCAGTGACAATTGTAACCCCCTGGCCCCAGCTTGCTAGTGCACCATCACCACCTAGCTGCTGTCCCAATACAAAGGATACAAAGGTCACCCACTGGTGCCTACCTGCATCCTGCTGGTGCTTTTGCCTTCTGGAGCCTGGGCCGATGGAATCTCATCCTCTTCCAGCATCCTGGCTTGCTGTGGCGTTCGATACTGCCGTCTGCAGCCGCGTCCATGCTACTAGCACAAGCCGAACGCTCGAATTTTCCCGCGCCTTTAAGGGGATTGGACCAGCTTCCCCGGCGCACGCCGATTGCGTCATTCCTACCCGGAAGTGACGCCCCGCGTCTTCCGGGTCAAGCGGCGTTCAGACGTGGGTACACGCCCCCCCGCTGACGCCGCCAAAGGAACGCAGCAATGGCGCCTTTCTCCTCACCTGGGCACAGAAGAAATTCGAACCCGGGACACCTCCTGCCCACAGCCTAAGGAGGGTTGCCCGTGGTCAAAGAACCGCCCTCCTCCACGCCAGTGATGCGGCTCCGGTAAGGTCCACTGACCCCCTGCCGCACAGAGACTCCACACAGTCAGCCCTGCTGACACACTGCTGCACCCGCAGACACCTGTCCCGGTCAGCCCATGGGAGATGGAGCCCCCCCCCCAGGTCCTTTTGGCAACATGTCGCCTCCGGACGGAGGAAACACTAAGACTGACCAGGGACCTGAGGGACCGCCTCTTAAGGGGAGGAAAAATTAATGGCAATGTGTTTCCTGATTGTGAGGAGGAGCTCCATCTCTCAAGGGCTGACTTGGAAGACGACTGGGGGAAAGTAATTTTTGGCCTGACATACACTTTAAAACCTTTTACAGCAAGCAATGGTAAGGTTAAAGCTGCTCCTGGTAGAAAGAGGAACATTTTCCAGGATAAATGTCTGGACTGCATAATTGATAAGCCAATAAGTAGATCTTACCTCTGTACTGATACAGATGGGTCCCTTCTATTGGTCTGCGCCACAGCCTGAAGTTTTTTTTATCCATGACCAGTTCCCAGCCTTCATTGTCCTCACACTTTGAACTGTAACAGTGAGCTTTGTGGGCTGCAAACTGCACCTTCTTCATCTCTTCAGCAGGCCTGCAAAGACACAAAGACTTTATATGAATCAAAGCAGGAGGGCCCGAGTCTTAGGCGGTGGTCACTCTCCCCTGACCTTGGCTGAAGGGTGCGGCGTGATCCTTAATCATTCATTATATAAAATTATCAACACTATCCAAACAGGCTATATTTAGTCTGCCACACAGCATACTGTTACATAATGTACAGGTTTTTTATTCATAGGACGCAAAAAGGTTGGTACTACATAAAACCTGAGCTAGGACAGAACTAAATCCCTGTCAGTATGACATTTATATATTCACTCTGCCTTTGTACAGGTTAAAGGATAAGTTCACCTTAACAAAAAATAAATATGCATTATTGTTTTTGTAATAGACCTGCAGACTGTCTGTATCACTGATATGGACAGGCAGACTTAAAGTGTTTGTTAACCTAAAATAAAATAGAGATCCTGTTCCCTTAAAGCAGATCAAACAGCACAGTGCTTGTGCAGTGTAATCTACCCCTCTCTAAACCGTAAAAAACCTGACTGATCCTGCCACTTCCTGTGTCTCCCTCTGTGAGCTGACCATGAAAATCAGAGCTGCTGAGCCCTGACCACTGTGGTCAGAGTATGTCCCTCAGTCATCCGCAGCTGTCCTCTCTGCTCTCCCCTCACCCGCTCCTCCCTGCCTGTCAGCACCGTGTTCTGTGTCTCTGCACTCCCTGCAAACCACATTGTACAAGTCTTTTATTAAAACGAGTCATACATACCTTTTTAGGGCGATCTTCAGGCCGGTCATGCGACACTCGGCCGGGTCTCCAGAGCTACTGCAGGAAGGACTGAGGGGTCCTGTGACCTCCCCGACTGATGTCAGAGGGAGATCTCCTGCAGTAGCCATGTATCAGAGGAGTAAAGCGGCCGCGAGTCATGTGACCGGTCTGAAGATCGCTCTAAAAAAGGTATTTACATGCCTCGTTTTGATAAAAGACTTATACAGTGTGATATGCCCAACTATAAATAAAGGGGCTGCCAGATCCCCCGCTAGCTGTCAGAACTGGCAAAAGTGTCCGATGTGTCCGCCATAATGTCGCAGTCATTGCAATTTTTTTTACCAAAAATATGTAGAAGAATACATATCGGCCTAAACTAAGGGATATTTTGTTAAATAAATATATATATATATATATATATATTGGGGATATTATAGCAAAAAAAAAAAAAGTTTTCAAAAATTGTCGCTCTATTTTTGTTTATAGTGCAAAAAATTAAAACTGCAGAGATGATCAAATACCACCAAAAGAAAGCTCTATTTGTGGGGGGGGGGGGGGGAAAGGACGTCAATTTGGATTGGGAGCCACGTCGCACGACCGCGCAACTGTCCGTTAAAGCGGCACAGTGCCAAAACGCAAAAAGGGGCCTGGTCTGCCCTTTCCTTCCACAATGATAAAAGCACATAAGTGGCTTAACCCCCTTCATGCCCAAGGGTAAAACAAATCTTAATGCCCAAGCACAATTTTGCAACTTTGACATGT